>OZ022581.1:21824477-22299477 GCA_963669155.1 Arbacia lixula
CTCTCACTCCCCCCTCTCACTCCCCCCTCTCACTCCCCCCTCTCACTACCCCCTCTCACTCCCCCCTCTCACTACCCCCTCTCACTCCCCCCTCTCACTACCCCCTCTCACTCCCCCCTCTCACCCCCCCCCTCCTCTCACTCCCCCTCTCACTCCCCCCCTCTCCCTCCCCCCTCTCACTCCCCCTCTCACTTCCCCCTCTCACTCTTCCCCCTCTCACTCTTCCCCCTCTCACTCCCCCTCTCACTCCCCCCTCTCACTCCCCCCTCTCACTCCCCCCTCTCACTCCCCCCTCTCACTCCCCCCTCTCACTCCCCCCTCTCACTCCCCCCTCTCACTCCCCCTCTCCTCCCCTCTCCCTCCCCCTCTCCCTCCCCCCTCTCCCTCCCCCCTCTCCCTCCCCCCTCTCCCTCCCCCCTCTCCCTCCCCCCTCTCCCTCCCCCCTCTCCCTCCCCCTCTCCCTCCCCCCTCTCCCTCCCCCCTCTCCCTCCCCCCTCTCCCTCCCCCCTCTCCCTCCCCCCTCTCCCTCCCCCCTCTCCCTCCCCCCTCTCCCTCCCCCCTCTCACTCTCCCCTCTCCCTCCCCCCTCTGAGACCGGTCTGAAAAGTACCAGTAACCTCCAGGTATTTTTTAATTTCAATTGAATATCAATGCAAATATTAGATGTGATCAATCAATCTCATACAATTTTCATGGACTTTAATCCGTGCATTGTTGAATGGATTTATTGTATCACATTTTAGGTCACAGATGATTACAATGATCATAAATCTAGAAACCATATCAATTCTCTGCGATGATCAGATAAAAAGTAATTTTACTGTTTGTATGCCTATACCATGACAGGCATATAGAATGCTTTGTATAAGGGTGGACAAAAATTTGCAATGATTCTATGCATTGATTATATTCATTCAAATCACAAGATTTGGATGATATAATACTGAAACGGTATTTTCCCTCCCTATAAATGCCCCGCATGCATGGATATAAACAGAAGCCAGATTTGAAGTAGAACATGTTGAAAGTATTTTGAATGTGGCAACTGATCAAAATTTGGTGACATTTAAGTGATTGGGCTTTTTGGGGGTAATTTCAATTTGAAAATATATTTTAGACATACACACAGTTATAAGGATAGCATGCTTCATCTTGTAAAGGAATGTAAAACAAGAAAAAAAAATCTTGGAAGCAGAAGAATTTGAACCTACGATCTACTGCTTAACAGGCAGTGACTTAACCCCTAGGCCATTTCTGGTTGACGGATGCGGATAAGACATGATATCATAGTAACAAATACCTAAGAGTCTCATTCAATCTGACTCATTTATTCACAACCATTCGGGGAGACTTTAATAAAAGGGCTTGCTGAGTAATTTAGATTTGAAAAGAAATTGAAGGCATACATCCAGTAGTAAGGGTAGCATGCTTCATCTAAATGAATGAAAAAAAAACAACAGTTTGATTAATCTTTTGAGACAGATAAAGAGCATACTCAAACAGGCTTTCAGATCAGAGAAGAAACTATGATTTTTTTTTCTTTTCTAGCCTGATGTCATGAAACAAACCTACTGCAATATGTTTTGTGTTGTACCTTAATGATGACAAATTATTTTGTCCAGGAGCACCCTGTTATTTGAAGGGTTATTTTCATACATTGTGGGGACTAAACCACTCTGAACCCCCATGGCATTTTTTTCACTTGATCAGACGTTGTAAAAAAAAAATCCTGTGAAAATTACCACCCAAACACATGAAGCTTCTCAATTGTCACTCATCCATGAAATTGGGAAGTTCTTCACTTCTAGGAGAACCTCCATATTTTAGGACCTTTTTTGAATAATGACTCTGAATGAACTGCATAACATTTGATTTCATTGGATTAATTGTACTGAGCATATGAGTGTTCCCCTCTTCCTTGAATAGTGCATGATGCTTACATACATGCACAAATACCTTCTGTTAATGGTAATGGATGGTGCTGATTAAGGATTACAGGATCTGGATTCATACCCCGAGAGGGGGTCGATAGAGTTAATAAAATCTTATCTTATCTTTACCTCTGCCAAGACCTAAGGTCTCGTTCTCGTTTCAGGACCACACAAAGAATTATTTAAAAAGGATAAAGTCGTTGCAATCAAAGAGAAATTGGGACACGCGATAACTGCAGAATAGTTAAGCGATGAATACAGTCCCATACAGTGCCTCTGCTGTTCCTTGATTTTAAAACAAAATACACCTCCTTGTTTATTTGTCCTCTCTGAATCGGAATGGTGTTACCTTCAAGTGGAAATTTTCGAGAGGTTATCGAAGAGTCACAACTTGACATTCTGCCCCCCAAGAATCTTGCTAATTGGTGATGCGGGATTCTCTTAAATTCCTTGCACCTGCTAAAGTCCAAACAACTAGGCCTCCACTTGGAAGTGATAAGGAAAATGGCAAATCTCCAAACTTGAAGGCAAATGTCACTTGCCATGGCTGGAAGGGCATTTGTAATGCTCAGTATGAGATCCCTGCAAGAATGTTGTTAACTCCTTCTCTGCCAGACTCCATCGTGCCCTATGGGAGTAGTGTGTATTACCAATGTCAAAATGGTCTCAATGGCGCTCGAAGAGTTCACCTGTGCCATCTTATTTCTTTTCGCATCCACACTTGGCAAGAATATCCCCTTGTTTATAATCGAAACTCTATGATCTCAATAGAGATTCTTCGTTTTCAAACGTCATTCAAACGTAATGCAAAGCTCTGGAGCATTCAAACATGATAACCATGCTTTGAAAATGCATTTTTTTTAAAAAATGTATTTGAGCCAGAATCATGTTTCTCAGAGTGTACAATAGCAAGACATTTTGCAAAGTTATTTGTATCAGAAGCATGTATACATACCTGCATTTTTATTGACCTCCCCTTCTCAGGTCACATGATACAATGTGGCTTCTTCTCAACAGTGTAAGTATTTGTAAAATGGCGCCGAATCGTCCCCAAAAGCCTTATTGGAACGCACCCCCTTCTCCTTGAAGAGATTCTGAAGCTGAGAATTGCATTCCTTTCAGAGGATCAAAAGTGTTTCTAAATGACATCTAAAAACAATTTTCCCTTCAAATCTTAATATGAACACACCCCCTTCTCCTTGGGGGGATATTAAAGCTGAGAATTGCATTCCTTTGAGAGGATCAAATTAGTTCCTAAACAACATTTTGGAAAAAGTTCTTCCTCAAAAGCTTAATATGAACGCTCCTTTCTCTCCTTGGAGAGATTTTAAAGCTGAGAATTGCATTCCTTTCAGAGGATCAAGACTGTTCTTAAACAACATTTTGCAAGCGATTCTTCCCCAAAAGCTCTATACAAGTTCATGAACGTGCCCCATCTTCTGGGAGAGATTTTGAAGTGGAGAAGTGTGTTCCTTTTGGAGTACCAAAGTGTGACTCTGTAATAAGAGACTCGGCTACCTTCAGCTGAACCTCAAGATTTTCATACCTGGCTTTTTGAAAAGATCAAATTCCTGTCAGATATTTCATGCTCTGGGTTTGTCTGTTACTTATTTGTATGATTTGGGGGTAATGTGCGTATATGTGTGTTGGGAGGGGGTGGGGTGGGGGTAGTTGTTCATGCGTGTGTGTGTGTGTATGTATATCCATGTTTGTGTGTTCACATTTTGATTAGAATATACATTACATGTAGTTACGGGTCCACCTGAATGCAAAGGCATGTTGATTTCAATCGATGTGAATGGGTTAATTGGTTTTAAAATTATTTTTCTGGACGCTTCCAAGCGTCTCCCCTAAAATTCCACCACATGATCTTAATCTGTAGCTAAAATAAACAATGAGCCAAGGTGCATTTGCTTAATAAAAGAAGACCTTTATAATTGGTACTGAGATTGATGGCAGTATACTACAGGCTTAAGCTGTGATTTACCCTGGGCAAATATGAGAAGGTTCCCCATACAGCAGGCTTTTCTGTGTGTTTAACACCATCTGATTTTTATGCTTCTACCATGCAAATGCTCTCTAGAGAATAGATTGTGAGGAACTGTGTGGTGTAGGCGTATGTTTACAAATCTCTTGTGTTTCTCCTTCAAAGACCTCAAGCAATATGCATCACGCCATTGATACGCTCTATATACTAACACGCATCAATATCAGAAAAATTTAACATTGCCTTAAGGCTATTGCACCCCATAATGCGCAAAAAGTCCCCAAGTGAATTTTTAAGCTTTCTTATAGGGTTTATATCGTGGGCCCATAACATAAAGGTTTGCGATCAATTGCAAATTTCAAAAGCAAATTCTGATTGGTTACCGGTCAGTCATTTGAACAGAAAGCGCACGCCACAGTGATGTTGATTGGCCATTGCCATTGTGCGATTGATCGCTAACTTCTATGTTACGGGCCCCTGGTCATGCAATCACGGTGTATGTATACACAATTAAGGTAATTCTATATCAATTCAAAACATGAATTTAGTGATAAGGTGGATAAAATATAATGAGAAATACCATTAGATAGTGATCTTCACGCAAATCATCATCAACGTGTAAAGTTCGTTTTTCCCACTTTGTGGGGTTGGACAACTTGGACTGTTCATTTCCTTGATGGCTGTCCTCTGTGCTGTCATGTCATTTTGGTCAATGTGGGTAATGTTCAACACTTTTCTGTCTGCTTTTACCGTTTCCTCCCATGTCTTGTAACAACTGTAAAACAACTGTAAAATTTAATACTTTCTGGAGCCAGTGGGTCTCTCCTCTCCTAGCCACATGGCCATGCCATCTTAGCCTGCTCTTTCTCATTATCTGTCCCATCCTTACCAGCCCCAATTATTGGAGGAGTGTAGTTCTTACACTGGTTTATGGAAACTCGTATGTTTGTGGCTACAGATTTTTTTTTTTGTGTGTGTGTATATGAAATTGTCAAGCAGTGAAACCACTGTCTAACCACGGTCTATAGTTTCACATTCGGTATCCCCATTCCAGTCTTTTCTGACTTACCGATACATGTATGCCAAAGTCAACGAAGCAAAGATAGCCATCTGTATCTAATAGGATAATTTCCTTTGATATCATCACAATGGAAATGCTTGTAAACATCCAAGTAGGTCCATTGTTACATGACCATACACCATGATGTTCAACAACCTTAGTATCTTTTCTTAAATATGCCGCTCTATTGAACTTGTGTTATTTTCCCCCTCAAAAGCATGCATAAAAGACAACATTCCTGGTGGTGATGGGTACTGTATGAGGGGGAGGATTAGTCAGGATAATATGGATTATGATGGGAGGTCCCTGGGCATGTTTATCAATTCTTTTTTTGGTAGAATTAAGGTTTCCAAACACGTTTAAATCTTTTAAACACGTTTCAGGGAGTTGATCAACGCAAAGCTGTTTTGATTATGGTGTTTGGAAAGCTGTTTTGAAAAACGCAAATTTGTGCGATCCTAAAAGCGTTTAAACCAGAAACGCATTTAAAGAAGCGAGATAAATGCAAAGCTGTTTTGAAATGGCTTTAAACCACGTGTTTCCGATTTCTGAAAACATGAGCGCCATGCCAAGAAAACACATTGATCGCACACTATTGTACTACAGTGCACGTGTAATGGCGCAGTGACAAGGCCGGTTTTCGACTTGGGCAATTGAGTTGATAAACGCGTTTGGAAACGTGTTCGTAAAGGCCTTTGGAAACGCTTTTCAAATTCTGAAAAGATGATAAACACGGCCCCTGACTGTCTCCTTTCTTACCCTGCTTACACTAGGCTTTCTTAGCCCCGGACTATCGATAGCCCCGTACTATCGTCAGCCCTATACAGTCCTTAACCCTCTGGACTATTTTTTGAGGATTTTTATGCTTTTATTTTTAGTTCCATATTATTTTCCTGAATGAGGCAAAGGAAATCCACAATTTTCACATTCAAAATTGATAGCCCCTGACTTTCATGATAGCGTTTGAATATTTATGAGTGCACACCGTACACATGCGCTCTTCACCTTTTGGTTATATGCATCAAGCACACTCGCCCGTTGCTTTGTACATCCGCTTTTCTCTGATTGGTCACTTCGTATCCACCTTGTGAGCTTGGCACCGCTTTCCCCTAGCCCGGACTACTTTGATTTCTGTTTAGACGGGAGTTTTAAACGCCACTTTTCAAGGCCTGGGCTAGCCCACTTAAGCCCTGTGAAACCCTGTCTGAACAAGAAGCTTAGAGATAGCCACATACTATAGGTGGGGCTAAGACCCCTCCCCATTAGCCCCACTTTTAGTACGGGGCAAAGGATGTATTTACCAGTCTAAAAAGGGTATCTGGATGCTGGCTTTGGACTTTGGACAATAAAGCAATATAAATGTCATCCTAGGATTACATGTACAGTGTATATAAAGTCCTTGGCCTGGTTTTACAATGAATTGCTGATTGCAAACAGCAGTATCACGTGAGCTGTGTAACATGACAGTCACAATGCTTTTGGTTTGCGTGCCTTCATGCAAGGCAAATACAATGACCGATTAATGTGCGCGTGTTCAACCACGCACTGTGACGCGCAAGCATTGCGTAATGCGCGATACAAGTATGTAATGTACAGGAAATCCAATGCCAACGCTAACGTCTGCTGTTAATTGATGAAAATAGGGTCCAGTTCTGCTCTAAAGAAATCTTATGAAATGGTTGTGGGCTGAGAATATTTTAGTTATTCATCATTATTTTATTTGGTTAATACAACTAATGTATATACTGCTCTGATATTTGGGACATGGTTAAACTGTAGGCGTGCAGTGACAATACCGTAATCTCTTGGCCCGCGGCCTCTTCAAAAAAAATTTGTGTAGAAATCACCTTGTGCATATAGTTTTAACCATGTACGTACCTCAGAGCAGTATAATAATAAATAGTGGTAGTAAAATACTGGCTGTAATTGGCTAGATTGGTACTACGTGACCTCCCTTCAAAAAGTTATAGTGTACATATGTACAATATAACTTTCGATTTTTGGAGGTTAAAACCTGTGTTAAATGAATGGGGAGAATTACACTGTGTAATTGTATGGCCCATTGCTCATTGTGTATTTGCACCGCGCGCATGTTAATTGGTCATTGTATTAGCGTTGCAAAAGGTGCACAAACAAAAAGCATTGTGACGTCATGTTGGACACTGCTCTTTACAAATAGAATCCGTGACTCGGCTATGGTAAAAATCGTGAAGAAGGACTTAGATCAAGGGATTTATTTACTATAATAAATAGTGAACGCTCTATCATACAATATTAGTGGACTAAATGAACTCCAAATATAAAATTATCCCTCATGCAGGCCTATTTCACCTCGGCCTTCGGCCTTGGTGAAATTGGTGAAATAAACCTGCACTCTGGATAATTTTATATTTGTCGTACATATAATCCAGTATATTGTACAACAGATTGTACACTATGTTTATAATATGATTCTTCTTAAAGTCAAGAAGTATAAAAAAGGGCAACCAATGCAGCTGGAGTGAACCGTAGCACTGGACCAAAACATATGCATCTTAATTTTGCTAAATCGTGTCATATTTTACGTGAAATCGCTGGAGAAGTGTCTCAGCAGAACTGTGATATCTCGCACAAAATAACTAAAAATAACAAAATCTTGATGTATTTTTAACATCGAGGAGTGGTTCTCATTTGTAATTACATCGATTTCGGGTTTCATATGATATAAAACGTGAACATAAGGAAGAAACATAGCTAAAACATCAAGCTTCAGAAAAATGTGTTTAATTTCTTAGTTTATTTTATTTTCATCCAAGTAAAAGCATCAAAATACAAAGTAATATATTTCAGAACACGGTATAAATATATTTCAGAAAAAGCATAGATGACGGAGACCTCCAAAGAAAATGCATAAAGCTTGTGTTAGCAGTAGGCACCATTTACAAACTTCACATGAATATAATGTTATAATACATTTAAAGGTATTATGTTACATCATAATAAAACGTATGAAAGTAACAAAATGAATACACACATCGAAAGGCACAACCACAAAACACACATACATGCACACACATGCACACACATGCATATATACATAGTATCAGGTAATTAGCAGTTTTACAATGTATGAACAATAATAACAACAACGAGATTCCATTGAATGACAAATATAATTTTTGAATAAAGGTGCTTTGAAATTACATTTGAATCTTCTTAGGAAAAAAGTTTGTGTAAGTTGATCATTTACATCATTCCATATCTTAGCTCCACTGAATCGTATTGATTTGAGACCAAGTGAATTAGATACTTCATTTGCATTGCGAATATTGTATGGATGCAAATCTGCGTTGAGCTGAAATATTTTGTCAAATGATTTTAATTGACTCCTCCCCCCCCCTGCAGGGCTATGGAGCTGGGCAGGGAGTGTCTACACCTGTGGGGTTACAGGCAGGTGGAGGAGCTGATCTGGGTCAAGACCAACCAGCTGCAGCGGCTCATCAGGACAGGGCGCACCGGCCACTGGCTCAACCATGGCAAGGAGCACTGCTTGGTGAGTTAGCGCATGAGGCGGGTCCTCACGAGAACAAAGTCAGCTAAATAACTTTCTCAGCATTGATACTAATCCTGGGGGTTGTTTCACCAAGCTGGGCTTAAAGGTAGCTTGTTCCTTTTGCAGACCTTATTCTAAAATTTCCCTGACTTTGTCATCATTTGAGAGAGAGTGGCTATATTAGAATTGACAAAGTGTAATATTCGTTTTTGAGGAAATAATCTTTGATAAGTGATCAAGCTTTCTTTTTTCGTACCACGAAAATAGGTAAATCTCAGTGAAAACTAGTGAGATTTTCATTTATTCTACAGGAGTTATTGTACCTCTGACCTTAAAGTTTTATAGTTTGTGTCCCAAAGATACATGCTAAATATCTGCAAACTTTCATGATATTTCCCCAAAGAGTTACCAAACTAATAATGGCCGGTATTTGTTTCTTTATGGTTTTGTCATATTAACTGTACATGTGTCTTCTGATTGATGAAGATGGCATAATTAAAATGGCCTTTAACCCCTCCTACACCAGACAGTATTCTGCTCTATAGGATATAGGATTTAAGCGCATAGGGACTTATATTCATTTTTTGTGATATGCGCTATACAAGAATTGTTCATTATTATTATTATTATTAGGTGCATTACTGGTAAAAACATCTAACACTGGCAAGTCGAGGATTAACTCAATCTGTGTTGGACAAAATACTTCTTTATAGCTTGAAAGCATTTAGGTGCATTACTGGTAAAAACATCTAACTGGTTAGTGATGGGTTAACTCAATCTATGTTGGACAAAATACTGCTTTGTAGGATTTAGGTGCATTACTGGTTAAAACATCTAACTGGTTAGTGATGGATTAATTCAATCTGTGCCATACAGAATACCATTACTGCTCTGTAGCACTTGCATGCATGACTGGTTCAGAAATCTGTTACTGAAACAGAAGGTGTGTCTTCAATAGCCCGATCAGACGAAATATCCAGGGAACTAGCCTGAAGTTACAATCATGTCTTCATTAGCTCGAAACACCGGATACGTAAGCTCGAAACTCGGGATGCATAAATTATCCCGATGTTCGCACATACGACGGGAAGAGGCCACGACCGCATGGCTTCAGTTGTGAGCTTGCATTAAAGCACATATAAAAACCTATTACGTAAACAATGCCTCGTGCGCGCTAATACATGGCGGGATCAAGGAATTTTCAGGCTAATGAAGACGCTCCAAGCTAGCTCCATCTAGTCCAAGATTTCTTGGGAAATTTTCTCGACCAAATAGCGAGCTATTTTGCCTGATCTGGCTGATGAAGATGCAAATAGCTTGTTATATCGTGATCTGGCTAGCTAACCCGATCAGAACAAGCTAGCTATTTCACCCACATCGGGCTAATGAAGACACCCCTAGAAAGAATACTAAGTAATTGGACCACAGATGGATGAATGGGTGGGCTTTTAAGTGTTTTGGGTCAAGGCAATAGACCAGTTTGTAATTACACCATGGTCGGACAATCCACTGAATAAATACTACTAGACTGCTGACTTGAATATTTTCATGAACCTGTGTTGGATGATGGATGTAAAGACATTTTACAATGAGCCTAGAACAATAATAGAGGCAGATGCACATGATGGAATGTTCTTTCACTACCTTCTCAGAGCTAAGTAGCTGTTTGCATAGATTGAAATGTGTTTGACTATCTAATGAATTTCCATTTTACTCTGTGAGTAGTGAGATTGACCTGAGGTCTTTTTCTACCAGGGCAGGGGGTATCAAGTACCACAAATATGTTGTTTGGGGCTGTAACTATTGCTACCAACTGAAAAAAATGATAAAAGATGCATATATTTCTACACAAGAATGAATCCACTTTGGGCAGTTAGTGATATATATTACTTTTGTAATGATTTTTACAAAGCAAAGTAAATGGCAAATGGCAACTAAATCTTCTAATTGGCAACTTGCTGAAAAGGTAGAAATCCCTCTTTTGCTATTCAAATTGGTATGATTTTTGTTCTAACTTAAATGATTTTTATGTTTTATTGATTTATAGTGGAATTAACATTACATTTCTCCATAAGAATTTCATTTGAAAAAAAAAACAGTGTTACCAATTTAAAAGCCAAATAGTGATCAGTTATGCTATATAAAAAAAAAGGCCATCGTCCTGAATGAGTTACGGACAAGGTTCCCCAGTGACTAGCTTGACCAGGGCAATGACCACTGCTTGTTGACATATCATGTTGGTGGGTCTTAATAAGCTTAAAGTTGCAAACTATTACAGCAATAAATCACAACTTACTCCGTATTGCTCACATTGACCTCAAACAATTACCTTGTTCTTTCTCTGTTCTTGATTTTACTTTTTTTATGGACTTGACTTGTTATCTTGTGTTATAGTGTTTTATTCCTGTTGAAATGAAAAGTTCATGGTCACCCCAATACAAAACGAAACTGTTGCCCACGAGAGCAGCAAAATGGAATGAAATGGAATGGAATAAACAGATTGGCACAAACTTGGGCAACATGAAAGAAAAAACAAAATTTGTCTTTGTTTCTTAAATCTTGAAAAAAAGCTATGAATCACGGTTGAGCACGACTCTGTAAATTGCTTTATGTGCCCAAATGTCACTATTTGTCATGTTTTTTGAAATACAACATTGAAGCAGTGCTCTGTGTATAAAAAAGTTCTCCTGAAGTACTTGTCCTACAGACACACAAAAAACTATACCCTGCATTTTTGTTGTAGTCTTCTTTGTCCTTCGATTCTGACATGTGAGATTTTCTATGTGAGATCATAAATTAAAAGATATGGATATTCACTTTGCTCTTTACAAATATCGCAAAGATACCATACCTGTATGACCTACTCGTAACTCTTCTGTAGGTGCAGTTGTGCTAAATGATTGCTGATATATATATATATATATGTTTTATATATATATATATATATATATATATATATATAAAATAAAAAATAAAAAAACCTTTTCACAGTTTTATCTCAACATTGGCGGAAAAGATTCCTTGGAGCTGTGCCAAAAGTATAGACTGCTCCAAAGGTTGAGGGATACTTCCCTTTTTGAAGCCTGTTTTGGTTTGTGTGATAATATCTGGAATTTAGCAAATCTGAAGAGTCATTCATTGAATCTGTTTACAAATACAGGCTCATGTTCCTGTAGCATGTCATTTTGAATGGATTTTTCTTGAATTTTGCTATTGACATTTGTAAATAAAAGAAAAGAATACTTGCAGGGGCAACTGTACTTTTCATGCTTGACGTCATGAAAGAGACCCATGTAGTTGTGTAGGTGGTAGTTGTATACAGGGGGTTTAAAGGGTTACTAAATTAGAAAAATAAGTTCCCACTAATCTATGTAAAATTATCCAGTAAAAACGAATTTCACATTCGTTTGCCGCAATAAAGTCTCATTTTGTCGAAAATTTGAAAAAACGCACGCCTCCAGAGACGTATGAGAAGTCACAATTCCATAGATTGTACGGAAGTCAACAATAGACCATTTTCGTAATGTATTCACAACTTTCCCCCTAACTGCGTAGTAACGCGTTATTGCATTCACCTGTATCTTGTCATTCAGATTCAATGGATGGAATGAACTTTGAATCTATTAGTTGTTGCTACTCAGACAAACCTCGGACAAGCTTTGGGGTTCCCATTGGTAACGTATTGTTTGAATGGCTTGAATAAAATATTTCATTTTCGCCGTTGGCATTTATGGCATTTTGACTTCTCATATGTCACTGGAGGCGTGCGTTTTTTCAAATTTTCGTCAAAATGAGACTTTATTGCGGCAAACGAATGTGAAATTCGTTTTTAGTGGGTAATTTTACATAGATTAGTGGGAACTTACTTTTCTAATTTAGTAACCCTTTAACATGCACATTTTGGTGTGTATGTGTGTGTGTGTGTGTGTGGGGGGGGGGAATCATGGATGGTTGTTATGAGCAGAAGGTCATTCTACATGGGTAATAGTTACAGCAGATTTGACTGTAATATGTTCTGATGTGACAGTTGTTCCAGTGCCCTCAATGTTGTTCTAGTTCTTTAAAGGGATAGTTCAACTGAAGATAGGTTGGTTTCAATAAAAAACAGAAACATGTTAGTGAAGGTTTGACGAAAATTCATCACAAGAAAGAAATGATCTTTTAAAATTTCAATTTTGTGATGTCACGTGCAACGTCCTCTTACGTACATGCTGTATGATTCCATAATTGCTCTTTTTCTGTTTTTTGACAACAGAGTAATTTTTTTTCATGGAGGTGTGTGTGTAAAATCTTATTTCTAATGATGTATAAAAATGCACAGATAAAAGGATGCACATCTTTTTTGAGAAAATTGACATTTTAAAAACAAATTGTACACAATGTAATTTGAGAGTACTTCGCATGTGACATAGAAAATTTGAAATTTCAAGAGATCATAACTTTCTTATCCTTCGATGGATTTTTGTCAGACCTTCACTAATGTGTTTCTTTCATGTTACTGTTTTTATTAAAACCACCTTAATTTCAGGGTGAACTTTCCCTTTAACACGCTCAGTACAGCCATAAAAAAGGGGCCATTTGGTTCTTGCGCATTAATGTGGCCACAGTACTGAGCGGATTTATGTTGTTATCGTTGAACTCAGTGTGGCATCAAGGGAAACCCGTCCAATTTCAACAAGGGGCTTGACTGCGACGTCATCGTGGCCGAGGTGAGACAGACCAGTCACAAGCCGGACGAGATCTACGGACTGATTGAGAGGTTGTCCCCGGGAACGAGGAAGATTGAGCTTTTTGGTCGTTTGCATAACATCCAGCCCAACTGGTAAGTTCACTGCTCTGTTGACTTGTAGGTTTATTAACTTTTGATGTGCCATTGATGCATTTTTGCACGGCCACTTTCATCAATATTATTATTGCCACTGACCCCACCAGCATCATTAATATCATCATCATCACCACCACCACCACCACCACCGCCACCACCACCACTACCACCACCACCACTACCACTACAAAAACCACCAATACCACCAACACTACCACCACCACCACTACCACCACCACTACCACCACCACTACCACCACCACTACCACCACCACTACCACCACCACTACCACCACCACCACCACTACCACCACCACCACTACCACCACCAACAACAACAACATCACCACCACCACCACCACCACCACCACTAACACAACCACCACCACCACCACTACCACCACCACTACCACCACCACTACCACCACCACCAACAACAACAACAACACCACCACCACCACCACCACCACCACCAACATAACCACCACAACCACCACAACCACCACAACCACCACAACCAACACCACCAATACCACCATCAATATTATCATCACCACTACCACCTGCACCACCACCACCACCACCACCACCACCACCACCACTACCACCACCATCAATATTATCATCACCACCACCACCTGCATCATCATCAACACCACCAATACCACCACCACTGCCACATCCATCATCAATATTATCATCACCATTAATCACAACAGACACAAAAGCTTGTGCAATTGGGACTTTCCGCCTCAATTTGTACTGAGCTAAATTCCTTGCATGCAATCAAATTGAATTTATATTTATTTGCTCTGTGCATGCGAATAAAGAACTTGGCAAACCCCATATTTCACCCCTTCCACTGACCTTTATGCTCATGTGTACCTTGACCGCATACAAAGGCATGTGTACTGGTGCAAGTGCCAGCTAAACCATTTAAGAACCATTATGAATATTCTATTATGTCTGTTTTGTATACCGGTAGATTAAACATCCTACGAGACTTAGCATTTATGATATTCGTTTTCGCTCATTGTCATCGTGCTCATTGAGTCAAATCTTTGAACTTGGCTGGAAAAAAGTGTGTTTTCTTTTATGGGATGAAAGCTTTTTGCAAAAATATCAGATAGTTGTTTTTTTGTGTTGACGTGTCATGGGTTGAATACCCGGAGGCTGTAACTCATAAGTTCATATTGAGTATGAACATGCTTGGCATTCATACAGACAATGAACAGAATGTTTTTCTTCAACAAATCACATTTTAAAGGGATACTTCAACCTTTAATAGAGTTGCCATCTAGTATAGTTTTTCAGTATTTTGTGCTGAAAATTAACCTATATACTGAGGGTTTTAGTGAAAATACTGAATCTTTACAGTCAAATTGATGTGTAATTTTATTTCATCAAATGTGGGAACACTGAATTTTCTCATCAGAATACTGCTTTTTAGACAGCAAATAAATTTGGGGAAGATGTCAGCCCTACGTTAACTCAATCTGGGTCAAGTCAGGGCCAAGTACCACAAATATATATCTTGGGCCTCGTACTGTTGATACCGACTATCTCAAGTGATGAAAGATGCATTTCAAGGTGGAGCATACATTTCTACACAAGAAGAATTAAGAATGGCTTTTTGGAATATAGCGATACATTTTACTTTCGCAATGATTTTTCAAAGCAAAATAAGGGTATTATGATCACTAATGAGTGACTATCTCTTTGTCTGTCTGTCTGTCTTTCTCTCCCACTCTCTCACCATTTTTTTTTTAATCTCATCTTTTTTTTTTCTCTCTCTCTTTCTCTCACTCTCTCATTCTTTCCCTTCCCCTTCTCCTTCTCCTCCTCCTTCTCCTCCCCGTTCGCCCCTCTCTATCCCTTCGCCTCTCTCTACCCCCCCCCTCTCTTTGTCTCTGTCCCTGCCTCCTCCTTCCCCTTCTCCTCCTTCTTCTCCCCATTCGCCCCTCCTCCCCCCTCTCTATCCCTCCTCCCTCCCCCATCTCTCCACCTCTCTTTCTTTCCGTCTCTCTCTCTCTCCCCTCCCCCTCCCTCCCTCCCTCCCTCTCCCCCCTCTTCCCCTCCTCTCTCTCCCTCCTCCTAATTCTGCAGGGTGACTCTGGGGAACCAGCTAGATGGAGTTCACCTGGTGGAGCCAGATACCATCAAGAGATTCAAAGAAAAGTATCCGGACATGAACTGCATGAAACCGTGCCAGAAATGACCCCTCAACACGCCCCCCCCCCCTCCTTACCTTACCCCCCTCCGCCATTCCCCTCCCTAACCCCCTCTCCATCCTCCCCCACCGTCTTGTTGAGCCAGCAAATTTCGCGATCCCCTCAGAAGTTTCTCCTTACGAATACAGCCACTCCACAAAAATGACCTTTGTTTTACACTTGAACTCCAAATCAACTCACAGCTCTCTCCTCTCATTCCACCTTTCCAATGCTAGTGAGAAATTAGCCTGGCTTTCAGGCTGTGCGCCATTTCTCATCGAACTCTGTAATGACAATAACAGTCTGGATTTCAAACGGGTCTGGTTGAAACAGACTATCTACGCTTCAGTCCTCCCTCCAACCAATCCTATAGTGGCCAGGAAAAGAAAAAAAAAATGTTAGTCTCCTCAGTTCCAGACCTAAATGCATTTAATCAGTTTTGGTCAGAAATATGCAACAGCCTGGAAGCCAGGCTACTGAGAAAGCTGGAAGAAGACTTGGTGGGAAAGCAAGGCAAGCCTCGTGTGGTTGTAATTAGTGGTGTACCATGTGCCTACGCCTTGGTTGTCGTAGTGAATGCAAAGAACAAGAAACATATATGCAATAGCTAGAAAAAAAAGCATCAAACTTTAAAGGGTGCCCGCATCATAATATTTTAACATGCAAAATGTGAACAGTACCCCATGAGGACAGACCAGGGTCCCATTGCATAAAACTTACCATTGATGTTAACTTTGCCACCAATGGCAACTTCTATGGAAACCTTAAATTTGATTGGCCATAGAATGATGTTACCATGGTAGCACCCATTGATAGCAAAGTTACCATTAATGGTAGGTTTTGTGCAATGGGGCACAGAAGTCCGAACTAATATAGATGCAAGGGCACTGTAAAATATTGCACATGGCCCAGCCAATGGTGCACGATGTATTGAAGGGTAGTCCACCGGGGACCAGCAAATACACGGCTAAAGATCGTATTTTCTTTGTACAAATGTCATCAAACTGGTCATGGATCAACAGTATACCCTACTGATAACAAGTATGAGATCTCATTGTTGTAGCTTCCCGAACCTTAATTGGGGAAAAGTGAACAACTATCCTTGTTTACATTTGGAACACTTTGGAACATTTGGAACCATTTCTTAGAGGCCATTGTCTGCCTTCATATACCATATTGCACAGTAAAGTACATCAGTCAATCGTGCATCGCTCGCCAAAACTGTAATTGAAATCAAGTAATATAATTAAACTTCAATACAGCTGCCAGTTCTAATTGCATGAGGGAAGTCCTTATACATTTTTCTCTAGTATTCACACAGTTCTATGTTTTACTTGCAGATGGGTTAAACTACCTCTTTAAACATGGACCAAATCAATGAGATGGATTTCTGCATAAGATGAACGCAGTTTTGTAATTTATTGATCTACATCACATTTAGATGCAAAATAAACCTGGGGGGCATTTCATCAAAGGACTTGTCGGATATTTTAACCGACAAGTTTGCTCTCGGCCAATAAGATGCAAGCATTTCAGTAGCTTATAACAGTTTGTCGGATAAAGCGTCCGACAAGTCCTTTGATGAAATGCCCCCCTGAAATGATCATTGAAACTTTAAATTGGCTACACTTTGGAAATGCATTCAAAAGTGTTTAATGGGTGTTCAAAATGATAATGTTAAAATCGATTGATGTTTATGTTGAAACTTCATATAAGAGCTGGGGGTGTTTCACCAAGCTATTCTTAAGCTATGACTGACTTTATGCATGACTGGTGACCCTTTCTTGTGCTAAATCAGAGTCTCATTGATTTTGATTCTCTTCAGCATTAAGTTGAAATCTGATCTTTTATAAATCAAAATTCTAGTTGTTAACAAGTATCTGAATACAAAGTTTATTATTTGTCAAATTTGATTAATGATTGTTGGAAATTAACCTTCACTTTGTTCAAACAGGAACAAATGCAGCTCTGTGATTTAGCACAAGAAGGGGTCACCAGGAAGGGGATCAGGACCTGAATATGTGTATATATACAGCAAGTATATTACACATGTAACAGGTATGGCACACCCCATATTTCACCCCTTCCACTGAACTTTATGCTCATATGTACCTTGACCGCATACAAAGGCATGTGTACTTGTGCAAGTGCCAGCTAAACCATTTAAGAACCATTATGAATATTCTATTATGTCTGTTTTGTATACCGGTAGATTAAACATCCTACCAGACTTAGCTCATTGTCATCATGCTCATTGAGTCAAATCTTTGAACTTGGCTGAAAAAAAGTGTGTTTACTTTTATATGATGAAAGCTTTTTGCAAAAATATTAGATATTTGTTTTTTGTGTTGACTTGTCGTGGGTTCTCATGACCAGTAGTGCGTAACGTTGTTCTTAGCTTAAGAACAGCTTGGTCAAACACCCCCCAGGGCCCCTTTAATATCCAAGCGACTTCTTGATGCTAATCGACCACCACCTCTACCGCCAAATACGTACATACTATGATTATGCCCCAACCTACCACTCACAACAACAACAACTACCACAACAACAATATTACCAACCACCGCAGGGTTTTTAGCAAGGGAGGAAGCAAACAGCGCTCATTGTTCTTCTTCCCAGTCTAAACCTCACAATAGACCTCGTGATGTTATGACATCGACATACTTAAAAAAAAACGACGATGTCGACTTGAAACTAACTTAACGAAACTTTTCAAATGGTAAACTTCCAAACGGAAAGACTTTGACTGTTCTTTTTGACAGCGGAGCATCGAAGTCTATCATTTCACGACGATGCATAAAATCTTCTCCTTCATGTTTAGTTAGTCAGTGGGGAACTCCTGGCTTGGTACCAAGAGGTGTAATACTACAGTGGCTCGAATTTCAGATCCTGACAGGGCAAAGTTCACCATAATTTCTTGGTATGCAGCCTATCCAGATTCAACCAGTCAGAGACAGTTTCATAGAAAATGTGATAAATAAGAGTGAATGTCGAGCTCTGCAAGGAACCAGATTATGTGATGAAAAAACGGTATTGAAGAGAGAAACTAGAGCAATTTGACTGCCACACAGTCGATAAATATGCCTCCGCCTCTTTCCCAGGTCTATTTAGATTATTCTCAGAAAATCTGTTTGTTTGGTTGGGAATGTTCCAGTGAATTCCTATGTGAAATGAAAATATGATATTCTGTTTTTCCATGATAAGCGAAGTTAGGCAATGTTTATTTGACCTTTGACCTCTTACTTCTTTGACTTCCAATCTAACCAGTCTGTCTAAATCCATCCTTGTATCCTTATGATTTATCTATGTACCGGTACCATGTTTTCTTGAAATGCATAATTGGATTGAGAATCGTGAAAAATATGGAGGCAATTTTCAGCAAATTTTGGATTTGGTTTAATTGTGAAAAAACCTTTGACCTCTGACCTTTCAAGAAACTTTCACCAGTCTACCTCCATGAAGTGACACATCTCTGTACCATGCCTTGTTTGAATTTAATCATTAGATTTGGATTCAATGTGAAAAATAACCAATTTGGCAAATTTCATTGATTTTTGACCTCTGACCTTTGAGAAATTTCACCAAATTTGTTATCAGTCTACCCCCAAGTAGTGATCCATCTTTGCACCATGTTTGGTTGATAATGCACCATTGGATTTTGATTTATTTTGAAAAATATCACTTTGGGGGCAATTTTTAGGTAATTCTTGGCAAAGTTCATTGACCATAGACCTCTGACCTTTCAGTTACTTCACCAAAAATGTTTGCTAGTCTAGCCCCAAGTAGTGATCCATCTGTGTACCACGCTTAATAAGAATGGCATTCTTTGTTGTGAAAAAGGTCAAACTTTTGCAACTTTTCACAATGTTCATTGATCTTTGACCTCTGACCTTTCAGGAATTTTACTCAAAATGTCACCAGTCTACCTTC
Source organism: Arbacia lixula (assembly GCA_963669155.1). Classification (NCBI taxonomy): domain Eukaryota; kingdom Metazoa; phylum Echinodermata; class Echinoidea; order Arbacioida; family Arbaciidae; genus Arbacia; species Arbacia lixula. The sequence continues at coordinate 21,843,955 of OZ022581.1, forward strand.
AAGTAGTGATCCATCTTTGTACCATGTTTGGTTGGAAATGTGCTATTGGATTTGGATTTGTGAAAAATATAAAGTTTGGGGCAGTTTTTAGCCAATTTTGGCAAAATTCATTGATCTTTGACCTCTGACCTTCCAGGAATTTTATCAAAAATTTCACCAGTCTATCCCCAAGTAGTGATCCATCTTTGTACCATGTTTGATGAGAATTGCATCTTTGGATTTGGATTTATTGTGAAAAAGGTCAAATTTTTGCAATTTTTCACAAAGTTCATTGACCTTTGACCTCTAAACTTGCAGGAATTTTATCTAAAATGTCACCAGTCTACCTCCAAGTAGTGATCCATCTTTGTACCATGTTTGATGAGAATTGCATGCTTGGATTTGGATTTAATGTGAAAAAGGTCAATTTTGAGCAATTTTTCACAAAGTTCATTGACCTTTGACCTTTGACCTCATTCAGATTTGACCACAATTTTTATGCAATACACACATGTACCAAGTTTGAAATGTAGTTCATGGTTCTCAAGAAATTGCCTTAACGATTTCGGGACGGACGGACGGACGGACAGACGGACAACCCGAAAACATAATTCCTCCGGCCACTTCGTGGCGGAGGCATAAAAACAGGACACCCAAATAATAGGAATGGAGGATATGCTAGCGAAAAACAACCACTCATTTTCCTACAATTTGTCCTTCTGTGTTTACATGAAACTGTATTGATGTAATCTTCTTGTTACTATTAGCATGAAATTGTGTAGTACAGTGTAAATCAATGGAGATTCCAAGGCTTGGTACTTAGAGGGTGCAAACTGTTGTAGCATCGTGTGAGTGACTAAAGGTATGCATTAGTGCCATTCTCATTGGGCTTTAAAAATCGAGAAGTTAGAAAAATCGTGAAGTTAGGGGACAGGGACAATAGGACCATTTGACTTTTGGTACGATGGCTAGGCAACTTTCACCCTAACTTCGCGATTTTTCTAACTTTGCGATTTTTTAAGCCCAATGAGAATGGCACTGTTGTAAGAAATACATTGGATGTGTATGGAAGAAATACTTGCTATTTGTTATTCAGAGGCAGTGTATCCCTTTTTACAGACAAAATCAAATTATATCAAACATAGCAGGGAGGTGTTGGGAAGGATAAACAACTCGAGCATAATATATTCAAACATGTGTATGGATACCAAAGCGTGCTAATGAATGTCAAAAGCATTCCACATTTACCGACATTTAGCTGATGTCCACTTGGACAGAAATATCGTTAATTCCCTACTTTGTCTCTTGAAGCTGCGTTTCTTATCACATTCATTTGCAAAACCACTTTAGATCCAGTACTCGGCTGTCTTCTAAAGGACTGTGGAATGATGAATAAACGGAGATATAAGATAATTTTCTTACTTACAAAATGGAGTTACTTGGATTTTTCTGGAATTGAGGGATTCAATCATTATCAAAATCATATCTTAAGCTGTGTATTATCACTAACATAGCTTGCATGCACATGCGTGCAGCTGAGATATTTTACTTGGAAAACGTGTTTATATTTGTTGGCTAATATCCGTTTGCTCACAAAAGTATTGATGCCATCCAACAGAACTGGACAAACAAACCGAGACTCACATTTCTTTTGTTCTCTCTAAGAAGCAATTGCTATACAATTATGTTCATAATTGTTAATCCACCTGAAAAGCACGTGCTGAGAACACATAAATATTTGCCGGTGCCAAGCTTGGGTTCAAAGAAAGTAGATTGATTCTTATCATTAACAGTATCTCTGAACATAATAAATCACACGCACCACAAAAGGGTCCGATGAAGTATAAAGGCGCTTTCACACTGCATCCGACACGACAGCACAACACGACATTCAGGCATTATCTTGTCTGTGATTGGCCATGTAGTTACTCTATGCGAAAAATATGATGAAGATACTGCGCGCGGATAACACATTGACCAATCACTGAGTAGACATCGCGTAAAATGTCGTGTCGTGCTGTCGCGTTGGATACAGTGTGAATGGGCCTTAACAATGAAATGTGACGCAGAAAACCATACTGCATTGTGGCTTGTCTCTAAGGCAAAATAAATAAACCAAGCGTGAAATCCGATATTTCTAAGTAATCATATCTTATATTATGTTACTTATCACAGAGATAGCAATGAATGTCCCTGATAACACCATGAATCTGATAGAGACACGTAGATTGTGACGTCACACTCATTCTGTCAGAGCGAGGATGTGCACTGCTGGTACAAGATGAACGACTGAACAAACAATCTCTATGAAATTTGAAGTCCATTGTCAACCATTAAATGTCATTTTCGAGTTCCTGTATTCGGCAGTAAGTTTGTGAAGAGATACTCGTCTTTATACTGTAATATGTACACAACCAAATATTTCAGGTCACCGATGTTTACACAACCATTCAGTAAATGTGCAGGGGTGTTGTCTGTTGTTTAATCCTATCTAGCCCCCCCCCCCCCCCCCCGACATTTTTCGAGATAAATTTGTAAAGCGAAAAGATCGCGCCGCTTCGTTTTATGACTTTTTTTCTCCAAGTCTCAAGCAACTTTTAAGACAAAATTTGCGACGTGGGGGTACGCGGTTCCGAAGTTACGTAACATTTTGTACATGCACGTCAGACCAAAAATTGCTCAAAAACCTGATTTCATCTACATATCCAATAATGCCAATTCTGATCGAGCCAAAATTCGTAAATGTATCATTATTTTTATTTTTACTAATGGAAAGCAATAGATTTCATGATATTTATGAGTGAAATAGTGTTGCCAATGATGTCCATCGAAAAAACAATGAAAAACATAAAGTCGAAAAACCAAAGAATTACATAAGAAATTCAAAAAACATTAAAATTGATATTGCCATTTTTCAAAATCCTAATCTGATAATAATCCTAAAAAGAGTGTCTGGACTGAAATCTAGCAGTGTTGGAGCTATATTTAAAGATTTGTAGCCAAATTAATGATTTTATGCATTAGCATAATTAATGATTTTATGCATTAGTTAGCATAATTAATGAATTAAAATAAATTTTAATAATTTTGAGTGAAATTGACAATTGAATTGTGGAGATAACGTCATGGGTGACGTACGTGCCAATTTTAGTCGCGATCGCGCGATCAACGGTCGAGATCTTGGGGGGGGGGGCTGTTTTTGCCCCCCCCCCCCCACCCCCCGGGCTATGCAATTTCAAAATACATGTAGCCCGGGCTATATAGGGTAAAAAGAAAGCATACATAATTTGATTGGAAATGGAAATACATGTATATATTTGTATCATACTTCAAACACTGTATATGTCACTTGTCTTGTTTGTTGCATGTACTGCATTATTGAATAGTCGGCCAATGACTTGAGGAGTTCGCTTCACGAATTGGAGAGAGGCAGGGCAAGAGAGAGAGGGAGGGAGAGAGAGAGAGAGAGAGAGAGAGAGAGAGAGAGAGAGAGAGAGAGAGAGAGAGTGATGAAGATGAGGGGATGGAGTGGAAAGGGGAGAGAGGTAAAGAAGAAGAGGTAGAATGGAGGGATAGAGAGAGGGGGGATGGGGGGGGGGGGAGATGAAAGTGATAGACATGGAAATAGAGGGGGACACATAGGTATTTACAAATCAAAAATATACTAGGTGTAAAACAATTTGTCTTGACAATTTTGCAAGATGATTAAATATGAGTTACTACTCGAATCAACCTTAAGTTGACAAATCATGAAGTCAAAGGATGTCAACTTTTTCGAAGCAGTTTTAGTGATATTTCTTTAATTATTTTTTATAATATTCCTGTGAATATTAAATAAGATTTATTATCTGATACACACGAATTTTGAGGTCCAAATTTGTCCTAAAGTGAAAGTCTCATTGAATATTCTAAAAAATGTTACAAGAAATTATCTTTAAGAAATGGCACGAAACCTGCTTCGAAAAAAAGACATCCTTTGACTTTATGATGTGTCAAATTCAGCTTGATTTGAGTTCTAACTTTTTTTTAGTGAGAAAAGTTGTTTTGACACCTAGTAGAAAGGGGTTGAAGATGAAAATTTAACATCGTATTCAAACGACTTGCAGAAACGGAGAAGTGTCTAAACATATCCGAAGAGAAAGAAAGAGAGAAGGGGGGGGGGGCATCCTTTTAAAATGACTTTCAGAATTTGCGAATTTTCTAAACCTCGCCAAAGATAAAGAAACAAATCCAGAGGGGAAGGAAGAGAGAGAGAGATAAAGGGAGGGTGAGAAAGAGAGAGAGAGGGAGGGAGAGAGAGAGAGAGAGAGAGAGAGAGAGAGAGAGAAAGAGAGAGAGAAAGAAAGATAGAGAGAACAAAGGAGAGAGGGGTGTAGAGAGAGAGACAGATAGAGATTCTGGATGAGGGGAAGAAAAGAAAGTAAATTTGAAACAGAGGGGAAATTATTTCAACACGCTGCTCTGTTCTACTTAGTCATTATCATAAAAACTGACACACTTGCCATACCATCCTCGCCGCTACTGATAGCTGACACGTGATGCAAACGCACACGACGGATTCATCTAAATATGTATTCCTAAAAAAAAAAAAACACGCTTCTCATTTACCACGCCTTACCCTTCAGGTTTACCTAGCGCTCCTTGTAACGACAGCTGCGTCAGTTGTATTTTCGAGACATGGCATCAATCCAAATCTCTGTGTGGACAAATAAACGTGTATTTTATTAATCCTCTGTTGATTTGTATGCGTCAGTGAAACACAAAGATCCTAGCTGTACCAGCCTTACAAAAGATGAGTTGAGATGTTACACACTGGCACGTTCCCCGCCTCCGCCCCTTTATCGTCATGCATGGCTATGTTTAAGAGGGTGGCCCATTTGCCGAAGTCATGAAACTCGGCAGAAATCAGTAGTATACCCTACCGTTAACATGTATGAAATATCACTGTCACTGCTGCAACATCCTTTTCAGGAGAAGTGAAAAACTATCCTTGTTTTACGTTTAAAACGCGCACCGACCATTGTCAGCTACATTCATAAACGTATTTACTCTTGTTAGTGCGCAATGCGTCGTGAAGCCGGTATTGAACGCATGCACCGTGGTGCAGACCATTGCGGACATCGGTCCCGGTCTCGAGGCTTCAAGAACTGCGAGGTTTCGGCAACCCGTTCAAACCCTCCACGAAATTTAGCGATTAGATAATTCTGCTATCATTAGGAGGAAAGTTCTTACATATACAGTATTTTATTCTATTTACCGTGTTTTGGTGCGTTTTTTTTTTTAACTTGCAAAAGGGATGCCCTATCTACATTATAACAGTCGACATATCTTGCTTCCTGTCGAATTTGATATACAATCAAGTCACATTACCACCAATCTAAACATTTTTTTTTCTAGAATAAGAGGAAGAGGAAGAAGAAGAAGAAGAAGAAGAAGAAGAAGAAGAAGAAGAAGAAGAAGAAGAAGAAGAAGAAGAAGAAGAAGAAGAAGAAGAAGAAGAAGAGGAAGAAGAGAAATGGGTGAAATACAGAAGACAGAAGAGGAAAGGATGAAAATGTCTAAAGAAGAATGCAAAATAAATAGAACAAGGACAGGAAGAGAAAAATCAAACGGAAGGAAAGGAAGGATAATCAAAAAGTCACGAGTCACGTCAAAATGATGAATAAGTTAACCAAAATGATGAGATACGTAAAAGCTATTTATAGCTGTTTATTTCAAAATGTTGTATGAAGTGAAAAAACATATTTGAAATCTATTTATAGCTGTTTATTTCAAAATGTTGGATAAAGTGAAAAACGTATTTGAAATCATTTGTGGATAACTACTCTAATAAAACCAGAGAATACCTTGCTCGTGTATACCAAGAGATCCACAATTAGATAATAAATAGTTATCCTGTTTAGATCTCAATGGACAGACCTAATTGTCGTGTTCTTTCCCGGCCTCCTTCATATATCATAATGACAAGAGGCGTCGACTGAGCTGGCGGAACGAAGAAGCCATATATATCGTAAAATCGTGCCGGTTGGGCCCCGTCAAAGGTTCAAGGCGTTACTCTTAGGACGGCTCCAAATATATCAGTCTTTGGGAATCTAGGTGATGATTCTCTTGGCCCGCTACGCCAGGAATCACAGACAAAAGAACGAATCACAGAGTGTTGGTAATTTGAGGGGACCATGACATTGCGGTAAAATTCACCGGGTCCATGCTCTGACTGAGAAGAAAGTGTGCCCATTAGACCATGAACGGATGAACTTCGATATGATCAGTCGGTTTACTACTGACAGCACTGGCGCGTATTCCAGTGGATACGTACCGTATATGTAACACGGGATGAATGACAAATGTATGATTTTTTTTATACTCGATGTAGTCTTAAGCTGCGTGTGTACTCACTCTCTGTTTGTAACTTGTTAACATTCTGTGAATTATTAAACGGTTGCACTCTTCGAAATTAGTTGGAACCCGGTGATAATGATGGTTTCGCACTTTTGCTTCATTTATGTTCATTCGTGAGGTGAACATCACGGCCATTCAAACAATGTCATTTCTCATTCATGTCGTCTGCAAGCGGCGGCGTTTACACTACTCAAATTTTCATGTAACCACTCCTTCATTATAATTTTCTATCGATGTGGTCTAGAATATCCAATTGAAGAATACACCATGCTGAGCGAACATCACGCCAAGTTTCCGAACCGGAATGTTATAGCACCAGGACGTGCGTGTACTGTTTCTTCTCGTATTTGACAATCGCATATTTGATAAAGATTATGTAGACAGCCTCCAGAATGGGAAGTGTGTTGTCTCATTGTATTTCTCCACGATCCGTCATATTTGCTGAATGAGCTTCGTTCTCATTCCAATCTAAACTTCAAATACTCCCCGTGGATTTTTCAAGGGCGTCATGTCTTATGTGGATATAAGACGTGGGAGTATTGCATCCCACGTGCCATTTGATTTTTTTTGTGTGTGTGTGTGGAACGGAATTTTGGAAGAACAGCAAGGCGTTATTTCTGCGTGCGACCCTGCTGACAGTCTTGCGTGAAAGTTACACACGCACAATCACAATTCATATAATCGTACCAAGGATGTATGAAGCGTCCTTGATCGTTCCAAGCGTTATATGGCACTGGGAGAAAAAGGGCAGTGTCACGCATGGTATATGTGAATGGCACCATCGTGCCTGATGGGAATTCGGTAGTTGTTAAGAGTTAAAGCAAAGTGTGTGTGTGTGTGTGTGGGGGCCGGGGGGGGGGGGTTAAAACTAGTCGTACAACCCCTCCCCCCTCCCTCCACGTAATGCCACCAATGCTGGGTCTCTGCTGAAATAAGTGATACACCCCCCCCCCCCCTCCCCGGTCAGAGTCTCTTCTAAAAAAAAAGGGGGGGGGGGGTCATTGAAATAAGTCGTACACCTCCTCCCCCCCCCCCCCCCCCCCCCCCCTAGTCAGAGTCTCGTCTTAATGGTAAGAAGGGGAGGTCGGGGGAGGGATACGATTTCCCTTAACCCTATCTAGCCCGGGGGGGGGGGGGCAAAAACAGCCCCCCCCCCTCGACATTTTTCGCAATAAATTTGTAACGCGAAAAGATCTCGCCGCGACGTTTCATGACTTTTTTCCTTCAAGTCTCACGCAACTTTTAAGACCAAATTTGCGATGCGGGGGTACACGGTTCCGAAGTTACGTAACATTTTGTTGTGCATGTCAGACCAGAAATTGCCCAAAAATGTGATTTCATGTACAAATCCAATGCAAATTCTGTATCTAGTCAAAATTCATAAATGTATCATTATTTCTATTTTTACTGATGAAAAACAATAGATTTCATGTTATTCATGACTGAAATAGTGTTGCCGACGATTTCCATCGAAAAAACAATGAAAAACAAAAAGTCGAAAAAACAACGAAATACATAAAATATTCAAAAAACAATAAAATACATAAGAAAAACTTTGATATTGCCATTTTTTTAAATCCTAATTTGATAATAATCCTAAGAAGAGTGTCTGGACTGATATCTAGGAGTTTTGGGGCTACATTTCAAGATTTACAACCAAATTATGATTTTTATGCATTTAATTAGCATAATTAATTAATTAAAAATAAGTTTGAGTAATTTTGGTGCAATTGACAATTGAATTTTAGAGATTACGGCATCGGTGACGTACGTGCCAATTTTCGTCGCGATCGCGCGATCAACGGCCGAGATCTTAAGGGGGGGGGGCTGTTTTTGCCCCCCCCCCCCCCCCCCCGGGCTATGCGATTTCAAAATAGCCCGGGCTATATAGGGTTAAAGTTCCATCAAACTGTTTTTTTTTTCAGATCTCTTCGTCTTCAAGATCATACATTCCTTTACGAGTCGCTCCGTGGTGTCACGATTCCCCTGCTTTACCAAGGCGGGAACCACAACTCACAGAGTACACGCACAAACCTACCGCCTCCAATGTAAACAGACCTTTCGATCTCTACTCATCTAAATTCCTGAATCCCAATTATGGTTTCTATTATTTCTGAGCGCGACTTGATTCAATACGAACATGTTTGTCGTATGAATTAGAGAACAGCTAGCGTGCATGCTTTTGCTTTACGGGGGGAAATTGTTTTTAATCAGGTCAATATATTCATTTTATGATTGGAGCAAAATTCAGTCGGAAAACCATTACCATGTTAAGATGAGTTTTCGTCGTCGTTCGTATGTTTTTTGTATTAAAGCTATTAAAGGATGAAAGGAAATATGATTGAACGATGACGGGGAGAAGGGGAAGATAGAAACAGAAGTAGCGAAAAGAGGAAGAAGGAGAACAAAACAAGAACATAAAAAAAAGAAGAATGAGACAAGAAAAACGTAGGAGAAAGAAAAAGCAGAAGAAGAAAATAAGGAAAGGGAGAAAGAGAAAAGAAAAACGAGAAGAAAATAATAAGGCGAAGAAAAATGAAGGGCAAGAGAAGGAGGAGAAGAAGAACGATAATTTATGACATTTATTCAAGTCTTATTTACATTTACAGGGTATTCTCATTCAGAGCACAAGAGCCTGCTTTACAAGATACAATGAAATAAACGCACAATTAACCATTATGATCTACAAAAACGACAATTTAAGCACACAACACACACACAAACACACACACATACACACACACACACACACACACACACATGATCCTTCATCAGAACATGATAATCTAATGTCGTAATTGAATTTGTCGTTATGTCGACGAGGGAGAAAGTTGTACACTAATTGGTAGTTTGTTACACAAAGAACATGCTATGAATGCAAATAAACGCTTATTCATAACTATTACGTGGCCGTGGAATAAACAGAGGACTATTGACCTTCTATTGAAACAAATTCTGAGTTTAAAGGTGTGTGAACGTATCTTTGAGCCAAATAACATCGCTTTGTTCTTATTCACACGATTACATCAACCTGAGTTTTTGTTGAAATTCAACGAGTGACTCATCACATCGAGTGTTCTGTAGTAAACGTCGAACTTGACCTACGTATTTTCCCTTTGACAAAAATTGCTGTGTCATCGGCATATAGAGATAAATTATTTTGACTGAAATCAAAAGTGTTCTGTAGTAAACGTCGGACTTGACCTACGTATTTTCCCTTTGACAAAAATTGCTGTGTCATCGGCATATAGAGATAAATTATTTTGACTGAAATCAAAAGTGTTCTGTAGTAAACGTCGGACTTGACCTACGTATTTTCCCTTTGACAAAAATTGCTGTGTCATCGGCATATAGAGATAAATTATTTTGACTGAAATCAAAAGTGTTCTGTAGTAAACGTCGGACTTGACCTACGTATTTTCCCTTTGACAAAAATTGCTGTGTCATCGGCAGATAGAGATAATTTATTTTGACTAAAATCAAAAGTGTTCTGCAGTAAACGTCGGACTTGACCTACGTATTTCCATTTGACAAAAATTGATGTGTCATCGGGATATAGAGATAATTTATTTTGACTGAAATCAAAAGTGTTCTCATAAACTTCGGACTTGACCTACTCCCTTTGACAAAAGAAAAAGTCGTGAAAAGTGTCACGATTTGCAGCGGTTCCACGCCAATCGTGGCTTTTGTACTGGGGGACAAAATGATCCCCCCCCCCCCCCCCATAGGGTTAAACAAAAAACAATATCCGCCAAAATAGTGTTGACCATTTCGGTTCTCTCCTGAGTTTGAGAAAATTACTTAAATCTCCTTCATAAGCAACGCAATGACTTCTGTTAGACAGGTATGACGTTAGGCACTTCAACAAATAACATCGGGGGTATGATACCAGCAGCTCTTTATAGATCTCGGAAAATCGCTCCAGTGATATGACCGGAATCCATATCGTTCAAAATAGAGTATTTCATTTCAGTTAGACAATCATGTAAGGGTAGAGTATTTTTGGCAGAAACCAGATTGTCGGTCAGATAAAAGAGAGTTTTCATTTACAAACTGGGCTTCGGTTTGAACGGCCTGTTTAGTATTTTACATACAAAGGGTAAACATGAATGTGACATTTTTCTTGATCGTCCCGACTTCGGTATCGGAATTATTTTGGCTACCTTAAAATCATTTGGGAATGTTAATGTTGATAATGATCGATTAAGAGAGCTGCCAGTGGGTTAACAATATACGGAGCAGCAATCTTTGGCAACTTTAGGTGCAAATCGTGTTGACCACCAGCCTTTGTAAAACTATTGAGGCATACTACTTCATTTTTGTTTACAAACTCCTCATTGATTTCTTCAAATCTGAAAGTAAGATTTGTTTGAGACGGTCTTTTGAAATCGTTTTTTTTTTAGTTGAGGATATATTTGGCAGTAACGTTCACATCGTTTTCTATGTTTTACCCATATCATTATTTTGTTTAAACCTATATTTATACAGTAAAAGGCCTTCTTGAATGTTTTATCATGATTATCAGCTTTATTCCTGAGATTCGTATATGCATACCGATAAACTCATATTTTTATCATCAGCGTTCTTATTCACATTTCGTACATAACGGCTTCTTAAAGGGATAGTTCACCCTGGAATGAAGATGATTTCAATAAAAGCAGAAACATGAAAGAAACATATTAGTGAATGATAAGAATAAGATAAGGATAAGGATTTCTTAAAGTTTTGATTTTGTGACATCACGTGCGAGGTGCAGCTCTCTCATATGTTTTTTTTTTGTTGTTGTTGTTGAAAATTTCCATTTTCTCAAAAGGATATTCATCGTTTTACCTGTGCATTTTATTGCATCATTGGAAACGTGTTTTACACACAAACCTCTAAAAAAATATTTTATCAAAAACGAAAAAAAGAGCAATTTATGGAATAATACAGTACACAACGTCTGGGACAGCACCTCGCACGTGACGTCATAAAATTGAAATTTCAAAAGATCATAACTTTCTTATCCTCGACGGATTTTCGTCAAACCTTCACTCATATGTCTCTTTGATGCTTCTGCTTCTATTGAAACCAACTTAACTTTAAGGGGAACTATATCTTAACTCATACAACTTTTTGTGATTATGAAAGGAAGAAGTAAAGAGACGGCCCGAAAAAGGAGGGGAAGAAGGAGCAGAAGAAGAAGACGACAACAACTTTCTCACTTCCGTTATACATGTCATCTTGATGGATCTCTTACGCAATAATCACAAATGACATTCTCAAGATGAATTTGGGTTAGTCACGCACATTTATTTCGTTTTCACCACGCGTGTTACAAAACAAGTTGCTTTACACGTTATAAGGAATGGCACGAGGCAAAATATCGTAGGCACAACATTATTTTCAACCACAACAGCCCAGCATGATAATCAGAGGGCATGCTAAATAGATTATAGTTTATTTACAAGGTATAATGGTACAAATAGTTCACGAAAGATATAATGTGTGTATAAAATTATAGTTATCATTCCTGTGCCATTTGGAAGAAGTTACACGACATTACATGTTTACAAAAATAGACAATTATTCTGAGACACCAAAATAAACATATTTACAAGATTAATCGAGGATGGAAGCAGACAACTGCAACGAATATGGTGGAAACATGGATATTAACATGTAATAAAACCTTAATCTGTAACCTGTGTTACCCATTTATGCCTTGGAAATATCCAATGTGACAAAGAACGTGACGTCATGTAATCGTGCTCTACATACAAAGCCGTTCGTTTCAACACTGCACAAATGAAGGTGTCATATCTTAACACTATTTGGTGTCATCGTAAATAGACATATGTACTTAGAGAGAGTGTCAGAATCAACACCGAATGCGTAGTATTGTTACGTGAAGATGTTGGATTGAACAGTCGTGTCAAAATATCAACATCAAAGTATCAATCCAACATTTCAATACACGTCGACATTTATGACGATAGCAACTAGTTTTAATACACACATTGTATCACCCTCATGTTTGCTGCAAATGGTTCAACGCTCTCATTACCATTGGCATGAAGGATGAAAGTTAGGATGTGCAGTAAGCCAATGGGGTTCTCAAAGCATGGTAATGTAAAGGTTAAGCAAACGTTAGCACGCGGGGTCGAATATTCGTCCGATCACATCACTATACACCATAAAGTAAATAGCGCAAAAATATATAAGTCAAAAACGCAAAACCCGCCAGTCAAATGTGTTGTCTACTTCCTATATTTAATGTTATAGTTTGGCTGTACAGAAATACGTTACACTAACAGGTTTAACGCCAATACGGTAGATATCATGATTTTTTTTTTTTAACGAAAGTGCAACTTTGCTACACCGAACTTATTCTAGATTTTTCGTTTCAACATTTTAGGTGTTAAAAAAAAGCATCTTGGTGCTGAGCATTGACATCAGTTTTGCGATGTGTTGGAGTTTTTAAACACACAATACGAAGAGGTGTTAGAACAGTTTGTAAAGAAGGGTTAAAACTCTCGTAAGTATTACTAGTATAGTTACGATAGTTACTTTATCATTTGCCATTTCTGAAGAAAAAATATTTACAAAAGAAATTCATCGTTAACTCCAAGGCACGAGTTGTTTTCAAAGTTATAAGAACAATCACAAAAAAAAACATTTAGTACAAATAAACGAATTGGAAACACTCGTTTAAAAAATACGAATGAGAGACAAGTGAAAGCTGACAATATTGAAGGACAAATATTGAAGGAAAAACACAGAAAGACCTATGGTTACATGCGCAGAAATGTATGAATAGTAATATTGGGGGAAAAAGAGAGTGAGAGAGAATGAGAGAGAGAGGGTGGGTGAGGGAGAGAGGGAGAGAGATATAGAGGGATATATATATATATATATATATAAGAGATGGGGGGGGGGGGGCGAGAGTGATAAAGGTATCGAATGTGAAAAGGTGGGCACATTGTTATTAAGGCTGCAATATCGATATGTTTTAATCATCATGCATCAGTCAAACAAAATCAACAATTGAAATACAAATGACTACTGTATAAAGTGACATAAGGTATAGACATTTTATAATACTTTGGTTGGCTGTACTTCGATATGAATAAACATTCATATAATACACTAGGAACAGGGTCATTTGCTGTGCAGACATTTCATAGGGTCCCTGTTAAATTTTAGACCATGTTCACAGTGATAGTAACTCAACCTTACACCCCCCCCCCCAAAAAAAAAAGAACAAAAACAAGCAAAAACATAACAAAACAAAACTGACTAAAAAAGGCATTGATTGATTCATCATAATGAGCATAGCCTGGCTTCCAGGCTGTTTGGTATATTTAATTCAACCTCATAAAAATAAACAAGCTGGTCTGTGGTGTGCATTTCTTTTACAGACCCGCCAGATCAGTAAAAAGGGTCCATGCCCCAACCAAATATAATTAGCCTAGTTAGTACTGTATCCCAAACTGTATGATAGTTCGGATTTCTAACTGTCTAGCAGCCTGGAAGTCGGACATTAATGGAATGGCTCTGAGGAGTACTGCCATGAACAGGGTGTTTAAAGGCACTTGGTACTGAAGTGCTTTAGAAAAGAAAAGAAAGACGAGTTACTTTTTTTTTGTTATCGAGCGCGGATCAACACGTACCCCCTCCATCCCATTTGAATAACTTTAGATCCCCTTTCCCATAATGAATATTTATCGTTCTTGTGGTTAATATCTGGTTTTTATTTCATTTAAACAATAACAGAATGGAGAAAAAATGGAAAAGAAAACTGAACGACGGACGAAGCCGGCTCTTTGCGTTAAAATGTTTTACTAACACGAATGTGGACGAAACATTGACTGTTACTTATTCAGGGTAATCCAAACCACGTAATTGACAGTCCCTGGCATGTTTAAGATCCGTTCTCACGGCATGGCTTTGTTTGATGCTGCTCGTTATGATATCACTTGAGTTGGTCCGTTCGCACGCGCCCTCCCTCCTCCGCTGAAGAACTGCCGTATATTCTGCTCTATAGGCCTAGGTATCACGCATCGCCTTTCTTGCTCTGCCGCCTCGGGGAAACAGTGGCGCCAGTGTGAACGAACCATCAATAGTGCTTGGAGGTCAGGAAGCGTGTGAATGTAGGAAGGCGCTGAAAGTCACCATAGTCTGTTAGATAATGCGGACCATTTCATTTTGGCTCTACGTTGATTGCTATCATGAATTGGGGGTAATGTATCCGTGGGTATTATGTAACAAACACCATCGCCATTCGTGTTTCCATATTGTTGCCACTATCGTCTTCCGGTGTCGTTGTCGCCATCTTCCTCATTGTCGACTACTTGGGATTGGTCTGGACAACGGCATTGAGGTTCATCTCGTCCGATTTGGTGAAGTCCTCCTCGTCGCCGTACTCGCACGTCCCGCATCGCTTCACTCGCGACACACTGACGTTGGGGTCGAGGACGAAGTCGTAGATGACTGCCCCCAGCAGTCCGCCTGCGAGGGGTCCGGCCCAGTAGACCTGGCATGGGGGGAAGAAGTAGAGAGATAGGAGGAGAGAGAGAGAGAGAGAGAGAGAGAGAGAGAGAGAGAGGAGGGGGGGGGGGAGAGAGACAGAGAGAGAGACAGAGAGACAGACAGAGAGAGAGGGGGTGAGAGAGAGAGAGAGATTCTTATTAATTTTAAAACTGTCATTTCTTTTCTTTCACTTCGATTCTATGTCGTATTTTTCTCTTTTTTTCTAATTTTCTTTCGATCTCGTTCCTGTCCTAGTCTCGCAGGTGCAGACTTGGCTCCACTGTTTTAAAAATATAGAGCCCGACTTGACAGTTGTGTCCGTTGTCTCGAGACTGTACAGGAGTTGTCATGTATTTCAGACATCTTTACAAAGTGAAAAAGTGAAATTCATACTACATGAGGTCAACTAATTCTTTATACCATTAAAGCTACATGTAAATCTGTATCACAAGACAGTTGGAACAGCAATCGATCGTAAGTTGCAATGGAGATCGTCCGAAAAATGTTGTTGATGTATCGTAACTACACGATTACAACCCATTCTTTGTTATAAGGGGGTCCTGGGCCCTGTTTTTTTTTTTTGTGTGTGTAAAGAGTTGCGATTGGTCGCAAGTTGACCTGCCATTGATATCAATCGTAACCCTGCACATTAGTGAAAGGGGAGTTGACTTGTGATCGATTCAGATTAATCGCAAGTCTATATAAGACAGAGCACTGATTTGTTCAACCGTGTACTTACCCAATGAGCTGTCCATACTCCGCCTACGACGGCAGACCCCAGGCTGCGAGCCGGGTTCATACTAGCGCCAGAATATTGGATCTGAATTGAAGGAAAGAGAAAAAAAGGAGAAAAATAGAACATGATGAATACATGTTGAGAGCTGGGTAACGAATCACAATTTCATTAATTCGTTTACTACGAGCGCCTGCCAGTCATGCTCATACTAGCACCAGAATAATGGATCTGTATTGAAAGAAAGAAGGAGAAATATAAAACATGATGAATAAAGCATTATGCTTCTGGCAAAAAAAGAAGAGGACTTTGTCGGTTGACATGTGTGACGCACAATTGGTACTATTCCTTTCTGAATTCATTATTTGATACACACAAAGTATTTTTGTCCAAAAGTTGAAAGTTGGGTAACGAATCATACTCTCATTGATTCGCTGGACAAGCAGCGCTACTCCTAATGCAAGTGCAAAATACCATTCGAATTATTTGACTCCTATTATTATACATATTATGTATATGTTATGTAGGTATATGGCAGAAAGAGAAGGAGGGAGGGGGGAGAAAGGGGTAAGAGTGAGAGGAATTAAGAAAGAAAGAAAGAAAGAAAGAAAGGATAAGAGAGAGAGAGAGAGAGAGAGAGAGAGAGAAGAAAGATAGGGGATAGAGGGAGGAAGGAGGTTTTAGATTATATATAGCTTCAAAGGACACGATTTACAAAGTGATTGAAGAGGTAGAGGAACTTTAAACGGACAATACACAAAAAGGTACCCAAATTAACAAATAAACATTTACGCATCATGCATGCAATCCATCTACAACAGTCATTATATAGTGTTATAAAGCATTATGCTTCTGGCAAAAAGGACTTTGTCGGCTGACATGTGTGATGCACAATGGGCACTGTTGTGTTCTGAATTCATTATCTGATACACACCAAATATTTAGGTCTAAATTTATTCAAAATTGAACATAGCACGAAAGCTGCTTCAAAACGAAATTGACATGCTTTGACTTACAAAACGAAATTGACATGCTTTGACTTATTGCGTAAATTTCAGCTTCATTTGAGTCGTACGTCTTTTAGGATGATTTTGCGACAGTGTCAAAGTTTTTTTTTTTCTAACACCAGGGCCCTGTTGCATAAATGGTAAGTTTTATGCAACGGGGCCCTAGTATAGCATGATTGGCAGAAAAAAAGGAGAACGTCTTCCTTTTTGTCAGGGTCCTTCGACTTTTCCCACATCTCATCTACAAGGATGTTCTACTGTAACCCGCCATTGTTACGCACAGTATGGTCCGCCCGCTCCCTCATTAATCTTTCTTTTTCATCAAAAGAGAGAATAACAAAAAAGAGAACATGTACTATCGATAAAAAAAATTGAAACTGCATGAGCCGGGTTCATTAAGGCTGATTATAGTACGCTGTATGAGGTACAGTGAGCCATCGAACACAAATCTCACAGTTGATGAACGTAATGTACGTGGACATTTATATCGCTGGTAAAAAAAAATCCACCGTAAAATTGTAGAAGGTGACATTGTCAGACCGTCCCCTTCCTATTTGTTAGGCTTACAACACTTCTTACGAAAAACTCAGCGTGTGGCATGCTCAGGAAGAAAATGTTTATTTCGCTTGTGTGCTCAAACAAAGACAAATGAACGTTTATAAGATGTTTTGCGGTCGTAAAGGATTGTTATCTACCCCCTCCCTGCCACTTGAGTAAATTCTTATAAACCTGTCCATTGTGACATCTCGTAAAAAAAATCCTAACACGTTCGAAGATCCAATCCCGTATCCTTCATCAGATATGAGTAGACTTGACTTGCTATGAATTTTATATCACCTTCACATAGACTTAACAGAGGGACGGACACCCCTGTTCCTGGTTGGGGGGGGGGGGGGGGGCATTTCATGAAAGTTGTCAGCACTGACAAGTTGTTTTTCTCTGACAGTTGCCATAGTAACAGCCAGAGGCTAGTGGCTCTCAGCCAATCAAAACCAAGGATTTCACTGAAATTGTCAGCACTGGCTATATAGTCAGTGCTGACAACTTTCATGAACTGCCCTACTGGAGGTTCAGGGATTAAAGGGATAGTTCACCCTGAAATTAAGTTCAATTGGTTTCAATAGAAGCACGCACATGAAAGAATATATTAGTGAAGGTTTGATGTAAATCCGTCAAAGGATACGAAAATTATGATCCTTTAAAAGTTCTAATTTTGTAACGCCATGTGCGAGGAGCACTCTCTCATAATTGTGTAGAATTTTTTTTCAAATCTGTATTTTCTCAAAAGGAAATGCATTATTTTACTTCTGCAGTTGAAACATCAATAAAACACGTTTTTATACACAAATCTCTAAGGAAAAAAAAAATATTCAGCACACAATACATGGGAGAACACCTCGCACGTGACGTCACAAAATTGACATTTCAAAACATCATAACTTTCTTATCCTTTGAAGCTTTTCGTCAAAACTCCACTAATATGTTTTTTTTTCTTCATATTTCTGCTTTCATTGAAACCAACTCAACTTTAGGGTGGACTATCTTTTCAAGAAGCAGATCGCAAGACAACTATTTTCGCCAACATCAAATCATGATAAGTCATAAAGTGGCGATATGGGGATACAAATGATTCCCATGCCTCTCGCCCCCCCCCCCCCCCCCCCCGCCCTCCCTCCTCTCCCTCCCTTCCTGTCGCTTCCACCACGTCCATAGTTATGATATTCCCATATGTTAACCCACTATGTGCGGGAGTAACTGTTGCTATATGTGATTTGTATGTACTGCTTGTGCAGAAAATACATCAATGGCGCATTAAGAGTTAAGGCGGATTCACACCGGTTCCAACATCCGACCTTCCGACACGACACACGACTTTCCGACATTGGATCCGACAAAGTAAAAATCGAGACAGTGCAAGATGAAAGCACAGTTGCACGGGGATCTGACTATCTGACTAAGAAAAAGGATTCATTCCATATTAAGGGATTAATTCTACGTTGAAACCGGGATCCTAATTATCGCATATAATCTATACAATCATTGCAACCTAGAGCACTCGCAACTGGCACGGGTAAAGCGAATGAGGTATGCCTTTGTAGCCGTTGCCATGGTAGTGACATTGAACGATGAGTTATGATCATTCCAGCGCTATGCTATTGGATATATACATCTACACAACCCCATGGTGCCATTCACACTCTCACCGAAGATCGTAAGATCTAATCATCGATGTCTCGACCCCGATCAGGATCTCACTAATTCTTGGGTGCGAATGTGCTCTATGTTCTGGAGCAACCTCCCACGAAGCTCATTACTCTTCTACGACCAAGCGGGATACAACACCTGTCTGATAAGGTCACGAATACATACAAATGTTGACGATTAAACTGTCAGTAGCGACAGAAGTGACAAAATAAATTGACATCACTTGTAAAACGCGATGTGAAATTTGCAGACGGCACCCCTCCGATTAAGACATGATCGGTGGAACGATAACGTAAAAATGCAAAAATTACTATGGGTGTTCGCGACTCAAGATTTAAAAGACCACCATATATGTTAATCTCTTAATCCTAACTAACATAAATACATGTAGTTGTCATTCCTCGTCAAATTCACTGTGAAATTTGAAGTATGCGACCTTCTGATAGAAGGATTAAAACATAAAAGTGCAAAATACACCTTGGGAGAGAATATAATTGGTTGACGTGTTAGACATGTTGATTGACCGAGGAGTACCTGACTGACAGCCTGAAATGAATCTTGGTTGATTGCTTGCTTATCTGAATGATTGACAGATAGATTGATAGATTGATTGATCGATTGAATATTGGGTACATTGCATGAACCTTGCTTATATTTTAGAAATTAGAAGGGGTGTGTCAATTCAATTCCACCAACACAATGCAATTCACGCTTTATTTTTTTCGCAAAAACGTCTACATAACATAATAAACATACAATTTCACTTGGTAACACGTGGTATATTTAAAGAAAACCATTTGGAGTTTCTCACCGACTACAATATATGGTAACCATGGTTACGCTGTTGACCTCGTGGATGAATGCTGGCATAAACTGGGTCCTGTTCCATAAAACTTACCATTGATGGTAACTTTGCTACCAATGGCAATTCTATCGAAACCTTGGATTTCGTTCGCTGTCAAGCGATGTTACCATTTAAGCAACGGGCCCTGGAGGGCGTTTCATGAAAGTTATCAGCACTGACTGAACAGTCAGTGCTGACAATTTCAGTGAAATCCTCGGTTTTGATTGGCTGAGAGGCACTAGCCTCTGACTGTTACTATGGTAACTGTCGGAGAAATACAACTTTCATGAAACGCCCTCCAGGTTTTCAAGATCTCTGATGGCTTGATAACCTATTACGGGCATCAAAGATGAAATTTAACATCAACAATTCTTTGTAATGCGCTTGAGTACAGTATATTTGAGGGGGAAAAAGTGCTGCATTAACTTGCGCACAATAAACGTATAAATCACTTACATGTACTATTGTTGTAATCAAACACACAATTGAACAAAGATAAATTTGCATCTTGAACTCATATAGATAACGGTCGAACGGTCAAGTAGATCAAGCAAGCCAAGAAGGTCACTTCTATCCCCTGCGAGTTCTAAATAAAGTGATTTAATACGGAGTATTTTGCCCCATCATCGCTATAATAGGGCGTAGTGTTTTTCTGTATTCTTATTTCAAATTAGCAAATATTTGAACGCTGGAACCAGCACGCCTTTACAAATAAAATGCGTCGACGGTATATCCATGCACAAGGGTCAAGTCGATGCGAATACTAGGAGGTGAGGAAATATTAAGTGGTAGTTAGTAATGGACAAGCACCCCCCCCCCCCTCTCTCATTACCATACACACCCCAACCCTCTTTACATCTAACAAAAAATCCACATTCGCAATTCGCCCTTTCGTCTAGTTTCAATATCCGCGTACATATACGCTCAACGAGGGTTGTTTTGTTACCGAAACATAAGACATATCAAAGGTAATTTTTAGGTGAAAAAAAATGACACATTGTTTACATAACAAGCATAAAAGGTATAAAAGCCTAAGCATTGAAAGTGGACTTTCAAGCCTGTACCTGAATACTAATCACTCTTGTTCAAACGGCGCATAAAGATACTTCCATATTGACAAGATGGCGATAAAACTACGAAATCAAATATTGTACATACATGTACTCATTTTCACACCAAACTCTTCCCTACGAATGGGTATCAATTCGCTGTGTGCCGTTGAAGTACCATTCAGTGATATCACTATATGGTAGATGCCTTTAAACGTGAAGTCCTAAATGTATATCATCTATATGATTAGGTTTTTTTTAACCATTTCAGTAAATACAAGTATGAATTGAGTGGAGGAGAAAAGATAAAGACTGTTATGCAGAGTAAAGAATCTAGAAACAGAACGTTGCGTTATTTCCTCTCTGGAGAGGCGATTTTCTTTGCCATGCTAATTTATGTCAGCAACAATTAACACCCAACAGTAAGCCAACACCTAATGGAATACGATGGTGAATCTGGTCATGATTGCGTTGACTCAGGATAATAATTTATTGAGCCAAATGGTAATGGAAGTGGGGAGTGCATCAACGTCTACGCGATGGAACGATGGAACTACTAGAATGACAAGGCGAAGTGTAAATACTGATTGCTTACCCCCCCCCCCCCCCACACACACACACACACACTTCCACCACCCCACCCCCGCAAATTCAAAACATTCTGAGCGGAGCTCTCGAGATGGTTCTGCTGCTTACGAACAATATCACCACTAACCTCGCTTCTAAACTCCCCTCACACGCATGACCAGGATTGCAAGTTCATTCAAATAAAAGAGCTTAGGCCGCCTAGCGCATTCCTATCACGTCCTTATCTATCAAAGTGGGACTAAAGCTATTCACTTTGGTGCTAAGAAAAACAAAAAGTTATCATAGTGCGTATTTTCATACTTTTGGACAATAAACTTGGTATCAATGGCATTGATTCACTACATGTGGTTTAACCGTACCATGTCTGGTAATCTGGTCCGGCCCGTGCCATGGATAGGTGTGTCGAACCTTCGCTATTAAATTCACGACAAAAGCTTTAACAAGGCTGAACAAATATGCTGTCGTTGGTTCTACATAGAGCACTAGACCGTCACATTGCAAAAAAATGTATTTATCGCTTCTTCTATTTTTGTTTTACACCTTTGTTTATGAGACAAGAAGTGGAACACTGATGATAAAGCAGGATCGCAAGAAGAAGGAAATTGGAGGAATAAAATGATCACTATTAGTATCAGGGAAAAGAGGAGAAGAGGAGGAGGAGGGGATAGAGAAGAGGGAAGCGAAAGTGGGAGAGAATTGGGGGGGGGGGGGGGGTAGAGAGTAAGATTAAAGGGATGATTCACCCTGAAACTAAATCGGTTTCAATAAAAGTAGACACATGACAGATATGTATCACTGGAAAATGATGAAAATCTGTCAAAGAATAAGAAAGTTATGATTTTTTGAAGTTTTGATTTTGTGACGTCGCTTGCGAGGTGCTCTCCCATAAGTTATGTACATTTTCTCTGAAAATGTCAATTTTCTCCAAAAGAGATGCATCCTGTTACCTGTGTTCTTTATACATTTAGAAATACGTACACACAAACCTTTCCGAAGAAAAAAAAATCCGTCGTCAGAAATAGAAAAGAGCAATTTACGGAATTGCATTGCACACAACATATGGGAGAGCACCTCGTACGTCACAAAATTGAATTTTCAAAAGATCATAACTCTCTCATCCTTTGATGGATTTTCGTCAAACCTTTACTAATATCTTTTTTTTAATGTTTCTGCTTTTATTGAAACCGATTTATCCCTTTTAAGACGTAGAAGTAGAATGAGGGAAAGGGAATTGGGGTCTCGAGACCTTCCTCGAAGTTGAGCAGAACGATTTATTGCATGTTTACAGGGACATAACGACTTCAAACGACAACTTCATATCTATACATCCTTCATCTTTGGAAAACTCTTCTCATATCAACACTACATTCAGACATGGATCTTGATTTATATACACATCACGACATCGCTTTTAGCTCAGTCGTTATGACAGTGCGTGCAAGGTCGGGGTTGGGGGCAACCACGTGTCCAAATAAAAATCTCGAAGTGAGCTCACAACTTTCAGAACATGGAACTTGTCCAAGAGTGGCGGGACTCACGCCCCCAAAATTGCATGGCGTTAAATCACGGCATGGGGGTATACACACACACACAGTGTTTTTCCTTTACAAGAAAGAGTAATAACACTATCAAAACATCACACTGGTACAAGATGAAGACTGGGAACACCAAACAAGAAGGGAGGGAAGAGTTCTCCTCAGCCAGTCGCGGTATCGTAAACGACAGACCGGATAGTGTCGTCTGAAGTGGAATTAAGCTTTCTCTACTTTACTTTAGAGAAGAAAGAAATGGGATATTGGATATTGAATGGGCTGTCATATTTGGATGCAC
Organism: Arbacia lixula; assembly: GCA_963669155.1. Lineage (NCBI taxonomy): Eukaryota > Metazoa > Echinodermata > Echinoidea > Arbacioida > Arbaciidae > Arbacia > Arbacia lixula. The sequence continues at coordinate 21,867,100 of OZ022581.1, forward strand.
AGTGATTTAGGAATAATAAGGAGTTGACATACCCTGGAGATTATCATTTCACAAGTGAATGATCACTGATAATGCGCTGCTTACTTTTTCAAAAACTCACAATGTACTTTACCAATGTTTACCGATAGATCCACGAAATATTTTCATTTGCCTTTCATTGCTCGAGTGACTCACATGATGATATGGCAACCAGATTTTGCATTGTTTTTTCCAGCTGCATTTTGTTAAATGCGGGCTTATAATGCAATTCAAGTAAAGAACAATAAAAATTGTGTATCAGCACTTTTGGTTGTTAGGGTCTGGGAAACGAATTTTATTGAACACCGATTATCATACAATGATATTGTAAAAAAAGAAAAAAAAAAGCAAATACTGGGGGAGACTGCCGCGACTTTTCAAACCACATCAGTCGCGGCGACTTGGGGCTCTTACCAAGGGAGGTCTACGCGACTTTCCCAGACAAGTTGCGGGTGGTGGTGGGGTCTCCTCGACCTGCTGGAGACTAAAGAAAGTGCCCCCCCCCCCCCCCCCCCAACAAAAAAGTATCAACAACAACACGAACAAACGAAAAAAATCGAGAAAAACGCAAAAAAGGGTGGTGGAGATTAATTAAATAAACAAATAAATAAACCTAACAAAATTATAAACAAAATGCTAATAAAAAAATGCAAAATATTTGTATCGTAGCCTCCCCTGTTGCATGTGCACTGATGAGAATGGCAGTGGTCGTGGTGGTGTATAGACCAAGAGATGTGTTAGGAAGGAGCGGGGAAGGAGAAACAACTCGAGCATAATATATTCTAACATCTGTATACATACTAGAACGTGCTAATGAATTTCCAAAGCATTCCACAATCACAACAATGCTTTGATGTCCCATGCGCAGCACCGACATTTAGCTGCTGTCAACTTGGAAAGAAATATCTTTAAATCCCTGTTCTGTCTCTCGAAGCTGTGTTGCTTATCACTCATTTTTTTGCAATTTCCAAGAAAGTTAAGGGCAACACCACTAAAGATAATGTACTCGGTTTTCTTCTAAATAATTGCTGAATAATGCACAAACGGAGATATTAAACAAATAATCAACGTTGGTGAAGGTGATGGGATGAACTATCACTTCCGAGGCGATCTGGATGTAGCTATCGTTCCGAAGCGCAGCTGAGGAAATATAGCGTATACATTCAGATCGCCGAGGAAGTGATAGTTCGTCTCATTGCCTGAAACCAAAAGTTGATTATTTGATTTATATTCCACATCTGAAACCAACTATCTATACCAAAAATGACAATTTGACATACAAAAGTAATGTTTACTTCTCTACCTAGCCCCGAGCCGCTGCCATGGGGAACACGCGTTAGGATGTGCGTTAATTAGGACGCGCATTATGACACGCGTTTGGACGCGTTAGTTTGAGCTGATAGTCCGAGTGTAACGCACTTTTATTTCACGCATACACAAAAAAATTATCATGCGTTAGGACTGTGAGGAGTGAAGAGATCAGCGAAACGAAAAAGTACTATCATCTAGAGTGTAACGAACTTTTATTGTCAGGTGATCTGATAGGAAAAATTACGCCTCATCACGTGATCAACTCTTGACCAATCATATAGCAACATTCTTAGTATGTGGAATATAAAAGATAATATTCTTACTTACACAATTTCCGGACATGTGGGATTCAATCATTATGAAAAATTATATCTTAAGCTGTGTATTTTTATTAACAGAGTTTGCGTGCATTTGCGAGCAGCTGAGATATTTAACTAGAAAAAAACTGTTTATTTACGTTCGCTAATATTTCTTTTCCTCACAAAAGTATTGATGCAATCCAACAGAACTGGACAAGCGAAATAAAACTCTTCATTTCTTTTGTTCTCTCTGAGAAACCGTTGCTACGCAATCCTGTACGTTATTGTTAAAACACCTGAAAAGCACACGCTGAGACCACATAGTTTTTCGGCTGTGCCACGCATGGGTTCAAAGGAAGAAAGTTGTTTCATATCCTTCCATAACACATCCCTGATAGACCTGTGATAGCTATCAAAGCTTGATATACAATACAATGACGGTGTAGAGTATCCGGAATGACGCTGCACCTTGATTCTCTATAAGCGCAATATCAGCGGAAATGCTCACTATCATCATTGTATAGATAACACAGCCGCTCCTCCATTATTACGTGTGGGCGTAGAATAGTTGCCTTATTAAACTACATTCCCACGGAAACATTCTGCCGCTGTCACACGCCGCCGGCATTTTCACGCGAGCTCATTCCCGCTGAGGCAAAATATGAATATTCTTCAGCTAGCAATGTATGGATATGCCAAGGTGAATTTACCTCCGCAAGAGAGGGGAGAGCGTGTGAAAAGCATGTTAAAAAGGCGTCATTATGGAAGTGGCTGGGTGTGTTTTTTTTCCATTCGTCTACACAGTACACTCACAGTTGAGTCTTGGCATACTCTCATCCCGTCTCTCTTAACAACGACAGAAAAGCAAAGGGAGAAGGGGAACACAGCCTTGGAGTTTCCACAATATTATCATACCATGATAAGTACGTAATTATATCGCCATCTTAACGTATTAAACGTCTTTACTGAAACATCAGGGCGCTTTGTATTACATAAAACGCAATGATACTATTCGCAAGCTAGAGCCTAATTAACCAGTACAAACAGATTTGACAAAATTGGCATTGAAGCCGGACATCACGATACATGCTCACCGTACCATGCTGTGTGCACGACCTCATGATGAAATATATTGTTAATCTATAGTAACTTCCGTACACCCCCCCCACCCCCCACCCCCCCCCCCCCCCCACCCCCACCCGCACCCGTCACCACGGCGCCTCCTCACTCCACAACCCTGATTGACATATCCCTGTGTATTCTGTACACTTTTAATAACCAATTCATATTTTAAAGAGGTACATAAGCATATTCTTGAATATGTCATAGCATGGTCGGTGTTCATTAGGTTAAAAGGTTCAGTCAGAGTTTGCTTACTTAGCTGAGGGTATCCATTATGACCGATTTCCTACTATAAACTTGACTTTGACATTGACCGTTCGTTTCAATGTCATAACCTCCTACCATTGCATCTCCTGCTATCTATTAGTGACTGGATTGCACTTTTCCGAATAGTATGGAATAGTATAGGAAAATAGAACACCACAGCTAGACGGGTTACGCTTTCTACGAAAAAAAAGACATCATTTCTCTCCACAGACTTCTCTCCAGCAAATCCGACTCAAAGCTCTTAAATTAAATATAATCTAGCTCCCTCCTATCTCCAACATCTTGTTGCTATCCGCTCAACTTCAGTTTCTACAGCAAAAAGACGCCTCCGTTCTAACTTCTTCTACCACCACCACCACTACCACCACCACCATCACCACCACCACCACCACCACCACCACCACCACCACCACCACCACAGCTTTAGTTAACGCTCTCATTACCATTGTCATGAAGATGTGTAGAAAGCTAATGGGATTAATAAGGCCTGGTAATGACCGGGTTAACTCCCGTACCCCGTACCACGACACGCTGTGGTGATCGTTTCTTTTCTGCTCTTGCCCCAACACTCCGGAACAACCTCCTTCTACACATCGGTGAATCATCTAAGACCCTTTTCAAGACTCATCTCTTTAATTCTTTATGCGCCATCGAGGCGTTTTCAATATTCAAGTATTCAATACTTGGAGCATCAATTTATTTGGTACACAAATAAAAGGGTTGAGCAATTATTGTAAATGCATATGTACCTCTTATACCAGGTGTTTCTTGTCTTTCTCTCTCTCTCTCTTCTCACTTATGTGTTAATATATATCATGCACTTCATGGTGTTATACTTAATAAAAACCTGAACCAAACAAACAAATTCCCACGAGCACGAGAGGAAATAATGTATAGTACTGACCGCTGCCAAATGAGCTACAAGCACCGCCATGCCGATGGCTAGGGGTCCCGAACCACCCGGACTAGCACGTTTGTCGTCCACCGTCGAAAAGATCACCAAAACCAGCTGGGTCGTCAAAAACAGCTCCACGAGGAACGCCTGCCAATACTGCACACTAGCGCCAGGCGTCGTCGGCCCGACTTGGTTGGAGACAGCCGACGGCGTAACGCCGTAAACCAGGCCCGCCGCAGCGATGGCACCGACGCATTGCGCGACGGAATACGCCACGCAGCGGAGGAACGTGATCTTGTGAAGCATAAAGAAGGCCAGCGACACCGCCGGGTTGAGATGGCCGCCGCTGATGTGGGCGGTGAGGTGGACGAACGTCGCCAGGCCCAAGCCGAAGGCCAGGGCGATCTGGACCTGGCTCGGGATATACGGCGAGTCCCATCCCGTGGTCGACGAAATCCCGATGTAAATGAAGAAGAACATGCCCACCAGCTCGGCCAATACCGCCTGCCAGAACTTACGGCTTTGCAATTCCTGTATCATCGTCTGCCTCGCCATATTGACGACGGATATGTGTTATCGTAAAGTAAGCCCGACGTCGAATTCAGCAGCCAGTTTGAAGTATCAACTCCGTATACGCAGCACCAGATTATTTTAAGAAGCGAGTCACTCAAATTGTAGCAAGGAAATGCTTAGTTGCTTATCGACACAATGCTATATATGGGGAGAAGTAAATTGACAAGGGAAAGCGTTGACACCTGACGTCAATCATAACACAGCCCATCCGCTTGGTATAAACACAATCACTGATGAACACATATCGTACACTAGGTACCATGACGTTTATATGTCCATTTATGTACTTATCTGTCGACAGAAAACAGAGAGTGAGAGAGAGAGAGGGGAGGGAGGAAGACATCGGAATGACTGGGCACAAACAACCAATCAGACTGCCCGATTCAGACACGACAAGCCAATCGCAGCAGAGTACGCACGATGAATAAACATAGCGAGAAGATGACAGCACAATTTTTTAATGGATACCAATAAAGCGCCGGTCACACTGGGCCGATTTTTCGGAGAGAAATTCGCCCTGGATCAATCTTGACTTATTCACCATGTTCACATACACGCAGGGTGACCAGACATCCCGTACTTCCCGGGATCGTCCCGCGTGTTTTCCATTTATCCCGGCGTCCCGACCAACCCTTCCCAGGACGCATGTTTGTTCTTTTAAAACAAAATACATTTAATAATTGAAGAATGTCGTCAATTATACAAGAAAACGAAGTTGAGACAACGATGTAAAGATCGATAAATCTTCAGCGGTGATTTTCTTGCTGCCAACATACGAACGAAATAATGTGAAGGCCCGCTTACGTACGCGCGCCTGCAGGTAGTTTCGTTTTTTGACAACGCAGGTCTATGTTTCGTTATAACAGGCTCCAAGAACAGGCAGGACCTCTTGAGAGCAGCATCGTCTTCAGAATAGTATGTTTAGAAGGTACCCCATTTTCTTTCATATTTTGATGTCATTTTCTCCTCTCCCATGACCTCTGTACTGTCTTATACCGAAGAGTCAAATACTGTGGGTTTTTTTTTTTTGGTAACTTGTAGCCTCCTTTTTTTTGCAGAGTGATTTCTGCGATTATTGGATATTAACATCAAGCTAACTGCTTACTGTTTTGTTCGTGTATGGCATAATTTTGAAAGTTATCTCAAAGAGGCTTGTCAAATACATCTTGTGCTTAGTGCCAGTCAATTATGCACATTCTATGAAATCAGTAAATTTCACTTTGTAGAGCGCACTAAAATGTAAAGTCTAGTACCCTCCAGGAGGAGGTGGGGGGGGGGGGGAGGGGGGGAGGGGGGGACACATAACCGTCCATTTCAAGCAGGTCTAAATCAAGGGACTGAAATATACCATATTATGATGAGAACAGTCTAAAAAAAGGTATGTCGATACAATGTAACTCTTCATTTTCTTCACATGAAGCCGCTCTTTTTTAAAATTAATCACATTTCTTCGATGACTGGAGATCGCCTGCTCCGTTTCACGTCCACATGCCTCGCAGGGGATAGGGGGGGGGGGGGTACTTCGCCAAGTTGTTCTTAAGCTCAGAACGACTTAACGCACGACTGGTGACCCTTTCTTGGGCTAAAGGAGACGCCACACTTTGTTCCTGTTTCTAATTTCCAACAATTCTAATCAAATTTGATAAATCATAAACTTTGTAGTCAAGAATTTGAATCTATAAAAATATCCGATTTGAACTTAAGCTGATGGGAATCAAAATCATTGAGAATCTGGTTTAGCACAGTCACCAATTAACAACAAGAATTTGAATTTATAAAAATATCCGATTTGAACCTAAGCTGATAGGAATCAAAATCATTGAGAATCTGATTTAGCACAGTCACCAGTCGTGCGTAAAGTCGTTCTTAGCTTACGAACAGCTCGATGAAGCACCCTCATTCTCCCAACATATTTTGATATAATTTTGCATGACTGCGCAATGGACAATCATTGGTTTAATGCATTACAGACAGGTGCCAAGGGTGAAGCAAATCTACAGAACGGTTTGCAAGATATTGCGTAAACGGGACATACGGAGGGGTGAACAATCCCAAAACATAATCCTACAAATTACAAACAGCAATGGTCCTCAGAAAGAAGTCGGTGGTACTCCCTTTGTAATGAATTACCGAAGTGGTGTTGTCATATGAGCATGTTGTCAAGACAACTGGCTCTAAACAAAATCACTCCATGGAGAGGTTTGCCGGTTCGATATTGTCTGGCGGGCTAAAGTGCCGGGCACTCCCAATTAGAGTCCCAGCTATATATGATCACCGCTGCATGCTCTACCAGCATAGTTTAGAACCAGTCATCTGACAATATGCTTAATTGATGTCACACTTCGGTACTCTATTTTCCTTCAGATAAGACGCCATTAAAGTTTCATGGTTGACACATAGCTCATTTACACCAACGCGTTCAAGTGCGTATAGCAGGATTACACGATCAACCGTGTCAATCGCTTTTTGTAAATCTACCAAAATTGTCCAAGCGTTACTGGCTACCGCCCATTGAGAGAAATTAACCATCCGTTACGGTATGGTTAGGGCAGTAGAAGTATCGCCATTGATGTTTAGATAACCATTATACCTAATGGGGTTCCTCTCAATAGCTAATTGGGCGAAACTTGTAAAGCAACACGATGTTTTGTTATCATCTTAGTGAATGAAATTAAGGAGTGGATGAGTCTGAGTTACGGAGAATGTGTCAGAAGGGCACATGAGGGGGAAAAGTGGCTTTCCATGGTAGCCGAACTGCTGATAGCAGATGGCACTTGAAGAGAAAAAAGAGAATGAGGTCTTCATTTTATGACGTAGAGAATCATGATATTGAATGATAGTTGAAGAATCATGAAGAATGATAGTTGAAGAATCATGATATAAAAAACGTGTTTTCCGTGCATATTTGTGAAGCGACCCCACAGTAAGACGAGGAAGCCCGACCCCCCACCCACCTCACCACAATCATCACAAGAAATTGGCACCTGCATGTATACTGGAATAATATATACATCCTTGATCGATCGAAACAAGTACGTGACTTGTGAAGCCGATTACATTTTTAGAAGACAATTTTAAGTTCCCGCACTTTGATTGAACGCATAAAAATAGAAATGAAAAGACAACCCTCTGTCACAAATGTGATTAATATCTCCACATCATACCATCTTATTATCAAGGGAATTGGTAGATCTACATTTGTTTTAAAGGTGATATTCATAGAAAATCCAAAAATATGAAGATATTCATCCACAGGAAGCTTATAAGCCATTCAATGAGCTCGGATGACATTCAGACAATAGATCACTTTCCAAAAAGCGAAATTAGGGTGAAAACAATCACCGTATTCTCGGGGACAAATTTGACCTACTGTCATCCGAAACGGCCTTTAGGTCTGACGTAAGAAACGGGAGGCGTTATTGTTCATCACACATGTCAATCCGCAGCTTCTTTTCCGCCTGAAGCATCATGCATTGTTAATGAAACTGTGATGGCAGTTGCTGGTGGATTAACAGGTGTGATACACAATGGTCATTGTGAAGCATATCCCGGCTGTGACGTACACACAACGCCACTTTCCCTTAGGCGATTTCGTAGGTCAGGAAGAGAGTCAATTTAGTGAAATTTGACTTTCATTAAACACATAACTGAACACTTTCATGGCATGTTAGCTGCATAAATTGCTTTAATAACCCATTCAATTATAAAATAAACTATATTTATTTCATTTTATTTCCTATGAATATCACCTTTAAAACGGCGAGACGATATTCGTTTCCGCACGACAGACAGCTGCTCCAACACGACGCATGCGCAGTTGCCTTACGTCCTTCTGGGTCTTAAAATTTAAGTAATAGCCGAAATATGCATTACACCAACATATTCGGTGATGAAGTGGTAGTTTTTGTACTCTTTGCAATGTGTACTTTTGATGACAAGTAAACGCGAAATTGAGTATTTTTCCAGATTAAAATACGATGGTTTCTACGCAAATGTATAGGGAAACATGCCGTGGTACCGCATTGACACGTTTTTTTATGCGGAACAGTCTGACTTTAATTTTAGGATCTTCTAGCGCAACCTCAAGGCCTCGTTGCAAAAAATTACCATTAAGTTCAACTCTTTCATCAATGCTAAATTCCATTGTAACACCTCTCAACAGCCAAACAAATTCAAGGTTTCCATAGAAGTTGTCATCGACAGCAAAGTTACCATCAATTGTAAGTTTCATGCAAAAGGGCCCGAATCACATTTGAGCCGGCTTCACTTTTGAAACAATATACATGTAATATCATCTCGATATAATTATCATGAATGCATTGTAGATATTACATCGCATAACTGCGCATGCTTCTAGTTTGTGTATCTTTCCTTAAACACTTTCTGACAAGCTGTCTTGTTTACGCCGCAAATCCGCACACCAGTCACCCAGCAGTTGGGCGTCAACAAACACGGGATCAAAATGATAATCCATGTGGAGCGTTCTTTTGCGATTTCGATGAATGTGCGTTAATTAAACATTCAGACTAGACAAAATCGAATTAATTGCGGCTCAGGAATTTGATTAAGCCCCTATACACCATGTTCAAAAGAAGTTTACGCATTGGACTGCCGCTCGACAACGTGAGCCCTTCTTTGTTAATGTCAAGTGATAATACTTATTGATTAAAATGCCACCCTTGTGCGTCACGATTTTGCCAAGATTCTTTGCCTGCAACTTGAAACGTGATGTCAAAGATCCATGACCGTGCCCAACTAGGGAAGTTTGAATTGCATAGAGTACTGTCATTCGTTTGATTAAAGTACGTTAATTGTAAACCCCCTTCAAGTCACAATTGAAAGCTTTGGGCGCCGGACACACTGAGGCGATTAATAGCCGCGAAAAATCGCCCCGTACGAATATAATTGCATGGCACTTTGTAAAATCCAGATGGATATGAAACAATTGCGTATGCAGTGAATTTTTGATCGCAGCTGTCGGTCATGAATAACGCGCGGTGCAGTCGAACCTCTTATCCATTTATTCAATCCTTGGTAAGATGCTACATAGCCAGGGCAGGCGTGACTAAACACAACAAAAGAGGTAAGTCCCCCGCACCCCCCCCCCCCCCCCCCCCAAGCAAAATCACATAACTTTTTACCGCAGAGGTTTTGAAAAGTGACAATTTTGCATTTAATGTGTGCTCACTCATCCCTGACTGAGTGGATTAATGTGATTTTCACACGGATGTTAGTCGATAAGTGAAGGTACAATCCTGTCAAGTTATGCTGCTCAAAACCTCTTTGATAAAAAAAGTTATGCTATTTTGCTTAGGGGGACTTACTTTTTTGTTGTGTTTAGTTTTAGTCTCCCAAGCGAGAGCGTTGGCCACAATTTATTTTAATTATTTTCTACAATCAATGTCTTACTCGATGCTCCTATCAAAGAGAATCAAAGAACAAGAAGAAATATTAATAGTTTCAATGTAAATATCTTTCATTCGAAGCCTTATCATTTGGTAATTTTTCTTTACATAATGATAATGGATGAAATAGTCAATGCTGCGGTCCTTGGTACGATGAATGAGCTGTCACTCAACTGCCGGAACCTCGAGAACACTACCGTACAAAGTAGACGATCGACGAGAGAGGGCGCCATGTCAATATTCTCAAGCTTGCAATATTAGGTACTCTTTATGGAATCGCTGTTATGGATGTATGTATGAGGTGCGTGGTGGTATAATCATGGACCTATCATGGATGGACTGCGCTCGGATTGACTTCCTTTGATCTATGAGGTCCGCCGCCTCATAAAAATCCAAGACATTCAGGTGTTTTAAACAACTAGCTGTATTTCTAATTAGGTAGTGCCTTCCTATGAATAACAAAAGAAAATCTGTTTTGAGAAGTATGCCAACCGTTCAGCCTTCGCTGGGAGCTCGTTGCTGATCTTTTTACACACACTGTGAATTAGTTTTGGGGTAAGCGAAGGGAAACTTTGAAAAAATTATAGAAAGAATTTGGTCCGTAACTTTTTCGGACACCTCCGCACACGAAATTGAGGTTGTTTCCATGAAAGATGAAACACTCAATAAACGATTTACAAGATATTTTTAAGGAAATATGATTTGGAAATGTGTGATATGGAGGCATTTCTCTGGCATGTTTTCTACAGTGTTCTCATTTTATCACAATATAATCTGAAATTCACAGAATCGTATCTTTATAAGATGTAATACTACTGCACATGCACTTCAGTTCATGTAGTGGTTCTGAAATCTTCTGCGCATACAGAATATATATTCCTCTAAATGCATCCAAAATTTGTCATGCTTGTTTGGCGGCGGATCTCCCTCGATCAAAGAGCCAAACGCGTAAACTATTCCATTGTGACATCAATGCACACGACTGCTGTAGGAATAAATTACACTTCGTGCTGACTCCATTCCTTACACCTCTCTGGTATAATCGACGTAATTTCACGAATCAAGAATCGTAATTTTTTTTATCAGAAATTGAAATTGAGGAAAAACAACATTGTACAGATGTAAGCGCCCGAAATTTCAAAGATGGTGTGAGTGAAGAAGAAAATGCCCTAAACATGGAAATACGTGGCATGAACCTCCTAGGCCACGAAGTGGATCTATCTTGATGATTATCAAAATCATTGTGAGCGTCCTGTGTAGGATATGTGAGTTCGCCACCCTCACACCCCCCCCCCCCCTTCTGATCTCTTCCAACTCCACTTACCACCCCATCCCAATGCCGATCCGATCTCTAACGGAATTATCATGTCCCATGCGAAAATAATATCATGCTTACACTCACATTATATTGATAGCCATGGTTAGCCACTGCCATCAGAAATGGTCGCTGCGTTTCTTCGTGCATTGATAGAGAGGGAAATAGATCGGGGGCTGACTTGTAGGCTTATAATGATATTGATGGAGCTAACCTTTATAATGACTAATATTGATGGTGGTGATAATAGCCTAATGATAAGAATTAAATTAGAATCCACCCTCTAAACAGCGTGCTTTCATTATTCATTCAACGAATGGTTGATCCCACGCAACTAGAAACAAAGTTGAGTGTCACTGTGGAAGGGGTGCTTTGAAGGAAATGAAAGGGATATTACACACTGCAATTAAGTTGGTTTTAATAAAAGCAGAAACAAGAAAGAAACATACAAGTGGATGTTTGATGAAAATCTGTTAAAGATAGGAAAGTTATGATTGCTTTAATTTTTTATTGTGCGACGTCACGTGCGAGGTGATCCCCCATATGTTGTGTACTACTTTTTTTTTGAAGATTTTCTCAAAAGGACATTCATCATTTGACCTGCTCATTTGATACAACACTAGAAACACGTTTTTACACATATACCCCTATAAAAAATATATTCCTTCATCAAAAAAAAAAAAGAAAGAAGAAAGGCGATGTATAGAATGATATTGCATTTCGCAAGTGACGTCACAAAATCAAAATTTTACAAGATCATAATTGATTATTTGGTAAGTTTTCGTCAAACCTTCACTGATATGTTCCTTACGTGTTTTTTTCTTTCTTTCAGGGTGGACTATCCCTTAAGATCATGATGTGGTTAAAATATTCATGACAATGGCGGATAGAGGCCAACTAACCGCAGCAAGATGTGCGATGAGAACCGACACGCCGATGGCTAGCGGCCCCGACCCTCCCGGGCTCGCCCGCTTCTTGTCCACGGTGGAGAAGATGACGAGCACTAACTGAAACGTGAGGAAGATCTCCATGAGTAGCGCCTTCCAATCCGCCACTCCCTCCCCGGGCGTGGTCGGGCCGACGCGGTCCGATACATCGGGCGGGGCCATGAGGGTGACCATCCCCGCAGCTGCGATGGCCCCGATACATTGGGCTAAGCAATAGGCCAGGCAACGCACGGGCGTGATACGGTGCACCAACCAGAAAGCTACGGACACCGCGGGGTTGAGGTGACCACCGCTGATGTGAGCGGTGACGTGCACGAACGTCGCCAGGCCCAAGCCGAAAGCTAGGGCGATCTGGACCTGGCTCGGGATCAACGGTGGAGCCCACTTGGTGGTCGACGCGATGCCGATGAGGATGAAGGAAAAGGCGCCAACAAACTCGGCCAGTACTGCCTGCCAGAAGACCACCGAACGAATCTCTTCCGCCATTACATTCCGGACGCTAAGTCGGTCGGCCATTTTAGAAGTAGGATTTGAAATGTGTTTTTTATTTCAAACTGCAAAGACTTTGGAACGTCTGCAAATCTGAAGCCGCGTTGAGCAGATACAGAGAATCTTATTTGAGAATTCACCGATCAAAGCATTTTATGGATCGTCTTTATCGTCTGGTAGGCATATAAACCTAACGGTCGCTCAGTACACTCTGCTGGACTTACATTGTCATATTCCACTCTTCACATACAAATATTCTTCTTACAGTAGGAGTGTAGGCTTTAGCAAGACAGTCACTGAAGTTCGAAAAACAAACAAAGAGAGAGATACTATCCTTCTCACATGACACGCATTACTCCTCACGTGATATGTTCGGACTTCGAATCAAGGAGCCTAAATACACATGCACAAAAAGCAGGGGAAAGGAGACGCACATGGTTCTGTAAATATCGTTCCAAGGAAAAATAAACCACACTCAATCAAGACCATTTTAAGAGGTCAATGTCAATCCATGTTGTATATTTGGGTATTTTTTTATTATGTTTATATTTGTAAACTATAATAACCCTCCATGGATGCTGATTCGGCACATATCAAGATAACGTTATTATGTCATTATTTGTTTTACTCTTACCTTATATATGTGACATCTACTATGATGTAGTGTGATGTACTAATTGCACTTATAAACGTATTCTACTACAAGGTGTTATAAAACCTTTCACATTTAAAAATCATTTTCAACTCGAAGCAAGCTGGAATTAACACAACATAAAGTAAAATGATGTCAATTGTTTTGGAGACATGTTTTGTGGTATTTCATCAATTGCTTTTCTTGTAATAATCCTTCGAACATTTAATTACACTTTTTACTTTTGGATAAAATTTGGACCTTAAAATGTTTGGGTATGAGATAATTAATTTAGAACACACCAATGACCATTGTGTATCACACCTGTCAAGCCACTAGCAACTGCCGTTACAGTGTCATTAATAATGCATGATGGCAGAAAAGAAGTTGCGAGTTGGCATGTGTGATGCACAATGATCATTGTTCTGTTCTGAATCAATTATCTGATACACACACATTTTTAGATCAAAATTTGTCCAATAGTGAAAATCTCATTTATTATTCCAAGGATTATTCCAAAAAAAGTAATCGATGGAAAGTCACAAAACCTGTAATAAATTGACATCCCTGTTCACCCGATGCATTATGTCGTAACCGAGGGGGGGGGGGGGGGGGGGGGGAGGGGGGTTGTCGTTAAACTTACTTTACTTTACTTATACTGTATTGAAACTATTAATCACTTTGCGAGCACGAATCCAAATGAGCAAACTGAAATCGGCTATCATGGCTGTCTTTAAAGGGATAGTTCACCCTGCTCCATCCTGTAAATGAATGAAAAACAAGTCAGACCATCCTGTCGATGAATGAAAAACAAGTAAGACAAGTCAGATGTTGTCGTGTCTTGACACGTGAACAGCTTGCGTGGTTAAGTCGCTGCCCGGTAAGCAGTAGATTGCAGGTTCAAATCCCGTCTGGTTCCAAGATTTTTGTCTGACTTGTTTTTCTTTCATTTACAGGATGGAGCATGCTCTCCTTACTACTGGGTGTATGCCTAAAATTTCTTTGTAAACCCTTTCACTAAAAATATTGGTGAAGGTTTTACGAAAATCCGTCAAAGGACTTCAGAAAGTTATGACCTTTTTTTATAGTTTTAATTTTGTGACGTCACGTACGAGATGCTTTCCCATATGTTGTGTGCTGTATGATTCCATTAATTGCCTCTTTGTTTTTTAACTGTTTCTGTTTTTTTCATAGAGGTATGCGTGCAAAACGTACAGGTAAAATGATGCATATCTTTTTGAGAAAATTGAGATTTTCAAAGAAAAATTGGACACAAAATATGGATGATCATCTCGCACGTGACGTCACAAAAACAAAACTTCCTTATTCTTTGAGGCTTTGACTGATTTTCATCAAGCCTTTATTAATATGTTTCTTTCACGTTTCTGCTTTTATTGGAACCAACTGAATTTCAGAGTGAACTATCCCTTTAAGAGCTAGGTCAAATCGTATCTCATTTGAATGATAACCATGCTTGGTTAAAATATTCATAAGGATAAACCCGTGACGTCAAGCGAATTAGAACGAGTAAGTTATTCACGTGAGTAGTGGCCAATAGCCAATAACAAATAACTGTCGAAATATGGCGACTTCGTAAAAAACAAACAACGCGAGCCGACATGACGATCACAATCGAAGTACTTTGTACTCTGTTCGCAACTATTATAAACGTAGAATTGTTCCATTTTTGAAAGCAGATTGAAACATATAAATGATGTACAGTCCTATAGCTCTCCAGCAAGCCAAAGCTTAGTTTACGTTAGCCTACTTACTATTAAGGAGGGGGCGGGGAGGGGGGGGGGGTGAAGAAGGAACCGAACCCGGAAATATGTGCCATGAATTTTCAGCAAGTTCACTCAAATAATGATAATGATATAAACAAAAATATAAAATGATACATGATTATACAAAGTGGCTTAATGATATATATCATGACTTACTCCACAAAGATGAGCCACGAGAACGGAGATGCCGATGGCTAGCGGACCCGACCCTCCCGGGCTGGCGCGTCTTTTATCCACCGTGGCAAAGATGACCAGCACCAGCTGCGTGGTTAAGAAGAACTCCATGAGGAACGCCTGGCCGTCAGACACCCCTTCCCCAGGTGTGGTTGGGCCCACGCTGTCATTGACCGAGCCTGGCGTGGCGGCCTTGACCAGACCAGCCGCCACGATAGCGCCGATGCTCTGAGCTATGGTGTAGGCGACGCAACGTAGGGGCGTGATGCGATGCAACGCCAGGCAAGCCAGTGACACCGCCGGGTTGAGATGGCCGCCGCTGATGTGGCCGGTGACGTGCACGAACGTCGCCAGGCCTAAGCCGAAAGCCATGGCAATCTGGACCTGGCTGGGAATGTTCGGCGATGCCCAATTCGACGTCGAGGCGAGGCCGACGAATATGAAGAACACCATGCCGACGAACTCGGCCATGACCGCCTGCCAGAAGGCGACGGATCGTAGCTCCTCCATCATCACAAATGTGAGTCGTTTCTGAGGCATACTGACGTCCTTAGGTCTTTAACACCAACAACAAACCTGTATGGTAAACACACAACACATGCGAGTTAAACACAATATTAGTTAGCGCTATCAAAATACTCCTAAATCCTCACCAGCATTATCAGTGATTATGGGTTTCTTTATTTGTTTTTTCCTTCAACGATCATTGCAGACGACACGATTTTGCCACGATTCTGCCTACGACTGAAAATGATACGTCACCTATAATTGCACAAAACTAATTACCAGGTCCTGCGATTCGGCCAGTCGTAGAGTATAGGCCTACGACTGATCGGATCGTGTTGTTTACGGTGGTCGCATGTGCAATGCTACACAACAACTGAGCGTCAGCATGATAAGTAGTTACCTGTATAGCGTTTAGATGCCAGTATGAATGCCAATCATTTCTACTCTCAATTGCAGTGCATGAGAATCCTAATCAAGGTCAGAGCTCTTGAATTCACCGGTGCGAAGTCGATATCGATTTACGTTCTCCTTTACGACAACGCGACAAGGACAACGACAACGTGACGCGTAGAAACAATGAGCCTACACTTTGAACAATTGTCTAACCAAGGAGTTACCAGAAAAATCCTTGTTCTAGCTCCGTAGAACTCTGAACCGTTTTTGTTTGTAGAATCAATAATTTATCCGAAGGAAACCAGTAATGATAGGGACCAGGTAGGAAACGGAAGTAAGCTAAAATAACAATCGTGTGCAGATGGCTATAAATAAAAGACCCACCTTGCCTTGGAAAAACAGGAAAAAAAAAACTTCCCAAGTTCTAGGTCAGCATGGGGTGCGGTGATTATTTTGGAGGAAGGAAGGAAAATACAACAAAGTCTGAGAAGACGACTAGCCATGCTTTTTAAAGGCCGCATACAATTAACCTCTTCATCCAATCACGAAGAGGTAATTTTGTAAGTGATTCAACCAACATCTTTATCAGTTGATGACGTAGCTATAATGAATAAGATGTTCTCTAGGGAATGCGTAGCGCAGTGAGGAAATCATTTCAAATGTCTGCAAATGCATGTAAATGCTTTTATCTTATAGAGATTTTTGTAAGAGGAACAAGTTTAATTACAAGCTCAAGCTGTCATCAGTATGATTATATCTTATGAAATTAAGACTTGTGCTACCTGCCGCGGGACGGTTTTTTTTTTCTTCAAATAACCTACACATATTGAGGAATACCGTATCCTTATTGCATAGATGGTTTATAGCTTCCCCTGCTTTAAATGAAGATAACGGTGTGGGAAATACCTACCCTCGCAAAGGTTACATTGAAATGTCTGTTATCTTGATCTCTTGCACGTGGCTCTATAGCAAGACTATCTGGATAAATCCGTACACGCCCCCTTGTCTACATTGGCAAGAGGGCGTAGCGGTTCAAATGACATGGACCCTGGCTGCAAAATACATTATTTTCGAGTTAAAAAAGACGGAGGGTGTGGGTGTCGGAACTGCACCCTGGCCACCCCATATGCAAATGAGATGTCCTCTTCTAGTGTGTATGCCGGGGTGCGGTGCTGTTCGGATAAGAAGACAACCCCCCCCCCCCCCCCCCCCCCCATATGTTCCCGTTCACTTCCGAGACTTGTGATTCTCTATGGGAAAATTATATGCATGATGTTGTATGTACTAATTTGTATCATACACTGACTTTAAAAATGGAGCACCGTTTCTAAATTGTGTTGTGAGCTGTCGACCGTCGAAAGAGGTTGGTAAACATGATTAAGAGCAGTAATACTAAAAGCGTACCAATTAATTTGCACAGGGTGGGAGGGGTGCTCCTGAGAATTAACCCCTAACATCTTATGACATACATACATAAACACATACATGTATCTACAGTGAGTTGTGAGTTCTCCCCCCCCCCCCCCCTCATCTCACCTCGACACGTGTCCTACGTGTCTCCCCCACGAATGCGCCAGCATCATAGTTGTAGGTCTACCCTGCGAAAACGTATTGATTGCACATGCAGGCACCACTTGGAAAACTTGAAGATGCATCTTCAACTGAAGCTGCATAGTTACCCCATGGTTAGGGTTTACATTACGCTGAAATGGTCCAGTGAAAACACTGACCGTAATACAGCTGTGCATCCATTTTGAAATCATTAAAAAAAGATCACCTAAACCAAAACATCCACGAAAAAAAGAAGCACAATACCAATGAATCAAATTGAGGAAATCCGCTGTTCAATGAAGTATTCAAACTTACAAAGCCAAATGAAAAATGTGTGTGAGAGAGACAAGATTTGAAAAAGGTGTGCCAGAAAGGAACAACACCCAAAAACAGGAGAGAGAGAGAGAGAGGGGGGGGGGGGGGGGGGGGGAGGGGGGGTAGGAGGAGAGACCGAGAAAGGAGAGGTAGAGCGAAAAGGAGAGATCAAGTCAGTTCGTATTACCTTGGTTTTAGAAGTTCAACTCTGCGAATTCCGTTCAAAAATCAGAAACAGAAATGCACACACGATCTTGACTAGTGATTGTGTGCATTGGAGTGCCAAACGGAGGTAGCTGAAAACATGCGCGCGTATATAGTTTGCGCGCGCGCAAAATCTTGGCCCCGCCCACAAGTCACAGGCTCCTCCCACATTGATGAGTGAATAATAAAAATATTTCATTCCGACCAACTTGCACAGAATATTACCATTGGAATCACTCATATCAATAGTTTAACATGGGTGGTATTCTCCACTACAGATTAAAATGTTACCTCATGAACATACAACTGTCTCTATTTGATCTCTGCTTAACCGAAGGACATCATACGCGATGATTTTCACCAATTAATGATTGCAAGATCTGTGCATCTCTTACTCAATAATGGCTCAATGACTATATACATCTTATGTTCACACAACATTTTTTTTTACTCTTTACATATTTTTTTTCATGATCCATTTTTAACAAATTTCTCCATCATCTCAAAATGCATGATAGGTACACCTTATTTTTCATATATTTTTTTTAAAGATTAACATTTTATTTCATGCTTTACACTGTAAGATCAATGTGTTACGATGTGTCACATCCATTGTTCGAGTGATAAATACCGGCTTTATATAATGAATATATTTTGTTCTTGTGGAATTTATCGTTTTGGTTATTGTTTTTCTAGGAGATTTGTTCTAGCATTTATTTATTTTTATTCATTATATATTCATACCCGATATGAGGTACATCTCATGGCGTTACCCGCTCTTATGCCCCTTCCCCCGCCCTCTCTTGCTTTTCCTTCAATCATATAGCAACATTCTTCGTATGTGGAGTATAATATAGGAGATCAAATACGTAAAGATATTGAGACACACACATCCTATCAATATATGTTGTTCTCTCCTTTATCTCTCCCTCTCTCTCTCTCTCTCTCTCTCTCTCTCTCTCTCTATCCATCTGTATGTGTGTGTGTGTGTGTGTGTGAGTGTGTGTGTGTGTGTGTGTGTGTGTGTGTGTGTGTGTGTGTGTGTGTGTTGTGTGTGTGTGTGTGGGAACGTGTGTTTCGTGGAGATATTTTAGGCCTAAAAGCTAGTGTACTTTCTCATACACGTACTACACACGGTAGTTTTTAAGGTTTGATTTGCAGACTAGTGGTGCTGGTGACGAGACTAGGCCAAAGCCCTCAGACTGGTAAATCTTCACGTCTTAAAAAATCGCGGCTAGGTTTCTCATCGAAAGTGCTCTCACTCGCGCGAACATAGCAGTCGTACTTGTCATATTCACTCCTTGATCTATAGCTATCTCATCCAATCACAGGCGAACCACACATCGCCTGAATGAGCGTGGTGGTCTCGAGAGGAGTACTTACTCGTTCTCCTCACGAGAAGTGTGGATATACCCTGGAAAATAATCATCACCGTTCATAAACCATCAAAAATAGCGTTAAACTCAATATTTTGATAGTATTGTGTATAGAGCTTTGAATCATAATGCTTACTATATGACTGCATGGGATAGCTATAGCTGATAAGTGATTGGTGTATCGTATCTGCTCATATACACACTCTTCAGAGGGCTAGAAGCTATGAACTTAATCAGGATTCTTCTTTGATGATTATTTCTTTGTAATAGAGTCTTTTTGACTGAGTTAACTTTTGCTGTATCTCAAGCTTTCACGTCGTTGGGCAAAAGGATCATTACATAGAGATGGGATCGAATGGAGTCACCGCGGAGTTTTCGCGCCAGAACTCCCTCACCTCGAGTCTACGTAGGCTACGCGATCGAACCGTGACGAGGGCGATGATGACGACGACAACGAGGTCAACGTTTGTCGACAACGAGCTATTGCAAAACGATTACGTTCAGAAGGAATTCGAACCCACCATTGGTATCCAACAACGTGACGACGCGAAGGCAAGTGGACGTCGGTGTCGTAAGGAGGCATCAGAGTCGATCTCACCGTCGAGGTCGGTGTCGAACCGGAATATTCAAAAGCGCCTCCTTCTTCAGCGTCATTTCGGGACGGTTCACTGCCTCGCTGTGCTTCTGGGTGGCCTGGTAAGTTTCGGCACGCTCTTCTCTGTGCGGGAAATTTACCTCAACTGCGGAGGCCTGGTCCCGGCGCTGCTGGTCTGGCTGTCCGCTGGCGCTATGATGTTCGTTGGGGCTCAGTGCTACGCCGAGCTGGCTACGTTCCTCCCCAGGTCCGGCGGCGACTTCATCTTCCTGTTCCGCGCCCTGCCCACCCCGATGCCCGCCTTCATGCAGGTATGGATGGGTCTGGTGATGGGGTCGGGGGCGGTCGTCTCGGCCCTGGGCAGGATGGGGGCTATCCACCTCCTGAGGATGGTCTGCCCCTGGTGTCCGACGGGAGCAGACGACGCTGATATGACACTCGTCAACCTTTCCGCAGCATTAATCATTTGTAAGTGTGTCAGTATGATTGTGTCAATACATAAACACATGGTAGTTGATAAATCGATCAGTAAGTCATGATGTTTGGGAAATCGTTTTGGAGAAATTATTGACATCCGTTTTGTAGGGGTTATATCGCTACATAATGTGTTGAACTGAGATAATAATTGTATCGTTCATGGGAAAG
Organism: Arbacia lixula; assembly: GCA_963669155.1. Classification (NCBI taxonomy): domain Eukaryota; kingdom Metazoa; phylum Echinodermata; class Echinoidea; order Arbacioida; family Arbaciidae; genus Arbacia; species Arbacia lixula. Next base: position 21,887,916 of record OZ022581.1, read on the forward strand.
TGGAAGATCAAAAGGTGGAGATGGAGAGAGATATAGATGAAAAGAGGGTAGAAGGGAGATAAGAGAGATGGAGAGAGAGAGAGAGAGAGAGAGAGAGAGAGAGAGAGAGAGAGAGAGAGAGAGAGAGAGAGAGGAGGGGGAAGGGGGGCGGGGTAACAAAGAGAGACAAGTGAGGAAGGGTGATGGTGGTGGTGGTGGGGGTGGGGGTGGTAAAGATGATGATTATAGTGGTAGAAGCGTTGGATGGTGTTGTTGTTGGTGATCGATGGTGGTGGTGGTGGAAGTGATGGTGTGGGAGTAGTGGTGCTTGTTGTATTGATGGTGGTACATGTAATAGTGTTTGAGATGGTAGTGGTGGCGGTGCGTGGTGGGGGTAGTGGTGGTGGTGGCGATTTGGCATAATGTCGGTGATAGATCTGATCACCTGACCAATTGAATCATTATCCTTGTTATATGCAGGTGTGTTTATCATGATACATTGTCGAAGTACGTCACTCGCAGCGCAGCTCCAGTTAATCCTAACCATCGGCAAACTCACATCATTCGTAATCATCATCATTCTCGCGTTGGCTCACATAGCAACAGGTAGGCTTCCTGAGGTCAATTTTATTTGATAATGATAAATGTGCTGAAGTGTAAGTCTGGAGATACACAAATAAGTCACTCGGTTGGACTTCTATTTATGATCACGGCCTCCAATATCATAATTTGTCCAGAACGAATCGACCAGATACAATTACACAAATTTGTAAATGTTATTTCGATGCTCGCGTGGTGAAAGTGTACTGACATAAATATGCACAGTGCAGCCTGCTTTAGCGACTACATGTATAGAAAGAACACTATATATCATATAGATTCCATTTCCCCCTTAAACATTCAAACTGTATTGATGTAACATGTGCAGGAAGTCCACATTCTTTGGCTCCCTTCAAATTCTGGAAAACACCAATTGATTGTATTCTTCAAGGATATTTGAGCTACTTATGCGAAAGAGTGAAAAAAGGGTTTTGCTTTAGTTTAGCGAAATTTTCAAAATTTTAATTCCGTACAATGATTGCTGTCCAACAGACCAGTTTATCGTTTTTAGTCATTACCACTGATGTATTAGTATGATGATAATATTTCATCATCATTAAATAGTAGTAGTAGTAGTTGTTGTATTGTTGTTTTTGTTGGTGGTCATTGGCAGGCCGGACGTCCAATCTCAGTCAGAACGCCTGGTACCCTCCGCCGCCCACCCAGACCAGCCCAATGGTCGCATTCGCCGTGGCGTCCATGTCCTTATCTGGCTGGTAAATAATGTCCTCATTATCATGAAAGAAATTATATAGATTCCTCTTCCCTTCGCCCCCCCCCCCCCCCCCACTCCCCACCTCCGCCCCCATCCCCTCACACAATGTCGTCAATAGAGAACCGAAGTGATGTCGTCATGCCCATTTTGTTTCTCAACAACATCACTCAAGTGATGGTTTCACTGGTCTGACATTGTCTAGCGGGCAAGTGTCGCGGGCACTCCCATTGAGATTCCCTGCTGTGATCACCGATGTTTGCTCTACCTACATAATTTAGAACAAGTTTTCTTGACAACATGCTTATATGACGTCACGCTTCTTTTGAATTGAGCTCTTTGTCGTTGTGAAGAATGTAATGAAGTTAAATAGGCAACTCCTTTTTCTTCTGCCCTCTTTCATATAACTGAATCCTTTACTCTGTATTCTTCCCCTTTCTCTCTTGATTTCTACCCCCCCCCGCTTTCTTTCTCTCTCTCTCTCTCTCTCTCTCTCTCTCTCTCTCTCTCTCTCTCTCTCCCTCCCCCTTCTCTCTCTCTCTCTCTCTCTCTCTCTCTCTCTCTCTCTCTCTCTCTCTCTCACTTCTTGAATGTCATGAAAGTCATGAAAGTACCATTGACTTACAACACAATGAATGTACCAACGGTAAGAGAATCTTATTTGCTAACCGTGACATGGAGTTTGGCGTAGGAGGCCTTCTTAAAAGGCTAACTTTGGCATGGGGAGGATCAACACTCAACATGCTCAACACCGCTGCCAATCTGCAGAGGAATATCATGTTCCGCAATAAAGCGTACATCCTACAATATCCTATATAGCAATATGTTTACGCCTTAATATGTTAATCTATAAAATTTGTGATGCCCATAAAGGGTACTTGTAGTCAATGTGGTCAATAATATCAATGCACATGAATAGCACCACGAAATGGACTCAAAATGTCAATTTCATTTGTTATAAGCTACATACATGTATGTACAACGTTTTAATACACGTATTTGCTTTCCAAAACAGGGAAAAGCCTCACTATTGATTCGTGCTTTCCGAGTGGTCAGACACGCTCTGTGATACATAATCATTTAAAATACTATAAATGCTCTCGAGCAAATGTTATAATACCAGTTTATGTGACGGTGTCAGTGTTGGACTTTTTATTACGATACAGGCAGAGCATAGCATTCGTCACGGAAGAAGTAAAGACCCCGGGAAAGTAAGTGTACATTAGGAACCCTCTTACCATATTCACACTCGGCGCTATCACACCTACCCAATCAGAAAAATACCCATAGTTTACGAGATCAGATTCAGGCCCCTGAAAATCTCCGATAATTATTTCGTGCTTTCACAGTTGTACGAAGTGGTTACATTTTCGAAGTTGTGAGCGTTTGTGTCAATGAGATAGAATGGATAGAAATTCTCGTAAGTTGCTTTCACAATACAAATATCCTCGTGATTTGAGACAAATACTCGTAGTTTGACTCACAGTACCTTTTAAATTTGGGGTATCTTTTTTTATCGGGGATAATACGAGAACACTGCTTGCACACGGGCAAAACAACCGGTATTTTTTTTTACTGATTGTGGAGGTATGGAGGTCTGCTAGATACAGTTTAGACTTACCGCGGTAAGCGTGATAGTGGTAAATACTACTTGTTGTGCCCATTACTTTGTCTATTGCCTTGATAATTTTTTCCTTTGATGATGTCACGACAAGAATCATCTGGAGGATGTTTTGGAGGCGGGATATAGCAGATGTGTTTCAAATTTGGTCAAGTAAAACATAATCTCCCCGTTCAGTGCGTAAAGCCGAGACGTGCGCTATTGCGGATTGCGGCCTGTGGTCTCCAGGCTACCGAAACCTGTGCGAAATTTGGTAGGCACATGTAATTAATTTCCAGTTCTGTTTTTGGGAGGGACATACTCATACATTAATAATTTTCATCCGCCATGTCTGTTTTGAAATAAATTATATCAATATAGCCAGCAGAAGGACTACCCTGTATTCGGAGGGATAGTTCACCATGAACGTCAAGTTGAAATATCAAAGAAACACATCAGTGAAGGTTTGTCGAAAATTCATCAAAGGATAAGAAATTTATGATCTTTTGAAATTTAGATTTTGTGACATCACGTGTATGCTCTCCCATATGTTGTGTGCAGTATGATTTCATAAATTGCTATTTTATGTTTTTGATAAAGGACTATTATGTTTTCATAGAGGTTTGCGTGCATATCGTTTTGAGAAAATTGACATTTTCAACAAAAAATGTACACAACATAATGGGAGAGCACCTCGCACGTAACATCACAAAATCGACAATTTAAAAGATCACAACTTTCTTATCCTTTGACGGATTTTCATCAAACCTTCACTAACATGTTTCTGACATGTTTCTGCTTTTATTGAAACCAACTTAATTTCAGAGTGGACTATCCTTTTAATGGATTGTACACTGGTGCACAAGTTTGCCAATGATACAGGGAATAGACCTACACTGTTGATATGCTTGGACTTTCAGGACTATTCCTCGCGTGACGTCATTCGCCGTGCTAATTGCCATCGGTCTATGTATCATTCTGAATACTTCGTACGCAACGATCCTGACTCCAGATGAACTACTCTCAACACAGCCTGTTATAATGGTAAGAGGAGTTTTCTGTCTGTTTCTGTCTTCTTCTTCTTCTTCTTCTTCTTCTTTTTCTTTTTCTTCTTCTTCTTCTTCTTCTTCTTCTTCTTCTTCTTCTTCTTCTTCTTCTTCTTCTTCTTCTTCTTCTTCTTCTTCTTCTTCTTCTTCTTCTTCTTCTTCTTCTTCTTCTTCTTCTTCTTCTCTGTCTCTATTTCCGCCCCCTTCTTCTCCGTCTCACCCGTCTTCTTTGGTTCTCACACTTTCTCTCTCGTTCTCTCTCTTTCTTTCTAGCTAATTCCTCTTTTCCTTTTTCACCCACCCCCTTCGCTCTTTCTCTATCTCTCCCTCCCCCCCCCCTCTCTCTCTCTCTCTCTCAGTACAGACAGTATATAAAACATAACCATTTGTATACACATGTGTGTGTATGTGCGGGTGTATTATGTGTATGTGTGTTTGTGTGTGTATGCATGTGTGTGTAAATTCACCCAACAATAAATTAAATATGGTCAGTAATCAGTTCAATATTCAATCATGCCGTCGGAAGCTCCTACGTGGTATTTTATTTAATGTTTGTTGTATTCAGATAGCATTACGTGTTAGGAATACACCACATTTAACACAATTAAAGAAACGAAAGTTTCGTGACATGACTTGCATTTTTTCTTTAGGATTTGTATCTATGTCCTCTTGAATTATGATTTGAAATTATTGTATTATCTTATAATGTATTTCTCTTGGAATCTATTTCACGGAAAAATCCTAGTTCTGGTTACTATAGTTACTTCCTATTTCCATTGCCTTTCCAGCTAATCGGACACAAGGTATTGGGGTCATGGGGACACCTGTCGAATCTACCCATCATGATTTGCGCGCTCTCAGACATGAACGTCATCATTCTTATAATATCAAGGTAACCATTATTAACACTTAATTACTTCATCGAGAGATCGTTTGATCAAGATGTAATCTTAGCAAGATGGGTAGAATACATTACAGAGCTGTATGATGATGAGTTGATGACAGAGGAGCATGCAATACCACTGTTTGAATGTACAAGTGGGCAAAATAGCACGAAAGAGGGGATGCTTAGGGTCCAAGATTTAATGAAAAAGGGGAAATGCAACCGGAACGGATGATCTGCCAATGGAAGCACTGAAAGCACATTTATATCATTTATAGAATAACATAATTATGTAACAACATATAACAGTGGAGTTATATACCGACTGACATGAAACAGTCCATAATTCTAACACTAACAAATACTTAGTATTTAGCGTAAATAAAATACTTTGCCAAAAAACGGCATTCAAATGGCGATTCTTGTCATACGTATTTGGCTAAGTATAAGTAAAAAAAAATATGCTCCAATCAAGTAAATACTTAAGTATTGAATTGAATACCGGCCCAGGACTGCACAGACTTTAGAACTGTAAGTCTCATGAGTCATGTAACCAAGATGCTTCTCAAAATAATTCAACAAAGGATAGCAAACAAGATTGACACTAGACCGGCAGCGGACGTGACTGCAAACAAAATCCGAATGTTACTGCGACTTTTCCTGAAATGCGAATGGAGAATTGAATCTGCATTGACCATGACTGTGATCTCTTTGAACACAGGATGTTTTTCTCAGCGGGTCGAGAAGGCCAGGTCCCTAGTCTATGGTCAATGGTCAGTGTCCGGAATGCCACCCCGACACCGGCAGTGCTCATCATGGTAGGGTCCCCGCCCCACCCCCTTCCTCTCCCTCATAGCTCTCTCTCTCTCTATCTTTCTTTCTGTATGTATTATATCTCCCAATCTCTCATTCATGTGTGTCTGTCTATTATGCGCGTTCTCTACTCCTCTCTCTTTTCTGTCTGCCTGTATGTCTGTATGAGTGTATATACCCCCCCCCCCCCCAATCTCTCTTCATCGGTCAGTCTACTGCTCCTGTCTTCTTTTCTTTATCTGTCTATCATAATGCAAATCTCTGTATCTAGACTGTCTACGCACCCCTGTCGCTGCTCTCTCTTTTTGATCGAGGTAGTAATGATGGTGATGATGATGATGTGGCCGTAGTGATAATCAAATAACGAAATATCGGATGATGTTTTGTGTGCATGCAAGCGGTTCTTTATATTACGCCCTAGGTAAGATATATGGCGACCATCTTGACGTCCCCATGGTACTACTTCTTTACCCTCGTGTGTACAGCTTCCCATGGCTCTACTCCTGTTACTGGTGGACATCGGCCCGATTCTGGCCACGCTGGGTCCATTCCAGTGGCTGACCAGTGCAATGGTGGTACTGACCTTACCCATTTATCGTATACGGTACCCTGATCGAGATCGACCTTTCAAGGTATACCGCTTCAAAGTGAAGGAACCCTAATGCGTTGTTTCATTTTTTTGTTAAACTGTGCACTATAAAAAATGCATGGGCATTTACATTTTCAGGATAAGTGCATCCTCAAGCTTGTTAACCCGTTTCTTATTGTTAGATTGTCTGGCTTTATGAACCCTGGTCCAGTTAGGATGTCAAAATTTGCCATGGAATTGCAGTAACCAAAGGGGCTTTGGATTAATTGTGTCCCATAAGGCGAATAAGTATATACAGCCTGTTGTATATTGTCCAAACATCATATTGTATGCGAGTCATGCTTCTTAGTATTTGAGTGAAAAAAGCCTGCGTACATACCCGGTATATGCAGGCTCAGAACAGAATGGGTAAAAGTGAACAAAACTTTCCCTTTATTTGAAAATAAATGCTCTTCCATACAGATGATGCAGTCATATGTAACTCACACCACAATAAATATCCGAGATCAATGCTGAATGGGAGTTGCGGTCTCGGAACACAGTTGTATTATAGACCCCCAAAAAGAAAACAGAAAGAAAGAAAAAGGAATGAAAGGAAAGGTGTGCAGTGTAGTAAATTATTTAGGCAATAGGTTTACTTTAATATCAGAAAGGAAGAGTTTTAATCAATATCGATGTTTCTGCAAGTGTGCTCTGTCTGTCATACGGAGAATAACTAGGAAGAACTATTGAACGCGCTGAATATTTTCAAAAAATGATATAAAAAAGGATAAAAAAGAAAAAAAAGAAGAAAATAAAAACTTTGCTTATTTATGGTATAAGGCGCACATGTATTCATTTTGTCTCTCAAATCCTCCTCTCCCCCCCCCCCCGCCCCTCCCTCCTCCTCCACTCCCTCCTCCCCCTCCCCCACCCCCTCCTCCCCCACCTACGCCGCTCTAGGTCCCACTGATGTTCCCCGTGCTCTACATCACGTACTGCCTGTTCCTCACGGCCCTCGCAGTCTACAACCGCCCCGTCGTGCTCGGCCTCATCGCGGTCATGATCGTCCCCGCCTTCCCCCTCCAGATCATCCTCGTCCGCCTGAAAAGACCGCGTCGGTTCCTGAGATTAGTTGGTAGGTTTTTTAATTTCATTTGAAACGTGATCTTGCTGCATTGTGTAAATAGTTAAAGGGGTAGTTCAGCCAGGAGATAAGTTGGTTTTGATAAAAGCAGAAGCATGAAAGAAACATAAAAGTGAAGGTTTGACGAAAATCCGTCAAAGGATAAGAGAGTTACGGTCTTTTGATATTCAATTTTTGTGACGTCACATACGAGATGCTCTCCCATTTGTTGTGTGCAGTATGATTCCATAAATTGCTCTTTTTTTGTTTTTGACAACGGATTTTTTACATACAGGCATGTGTGTAAAAACGTATTCATAATAATGTATCAAATGCACAGGTAAAAGGGTGCATATCTATTTGAGAAAATGCACATTTTAGAAAAACATTGTACACAACATCACAAGTTTAAAAGATCATAACTTTCTTATCTTTCGACGGATTTTCATCAAACCTTCACTAATATGTTCATTTAATGTGTCTGTTTTTATTGAAACCAACTTAATGTCAGCGTGAGCCAAGCGTATATATCTGGTGGGTAGTGTCGCTGCCCGAAAAGCAGTAGATCGCAGGTCGAAGTCCCCAAAGTCCACTTTATCTGTACATGTGCTTATATTCTAACAAATTGATCCATCAATCTTATTACTATACAGAGGGTAACAGCGAAACAAAGAATATAATGATCTCTACTGTCTGGGGCGATTGAAAACACGTGACTTGAATAAGCATCAGCTATTGGCTACATACATGAACCTGTCCTGGGCTATGTTGGTTTTCAAGTATTGTAACCTACCATCAATGGTTACTATCCCGGTAACAGCCATTGAGCTCTCATTATTGCACATGTTGCCATGGTAGTTACCACTGATGGTAAGTTTCAAAACTTGAAAACCTAACGTGGCAACGTGGCCCTGTAAACTTGGTTAGACTTTCTGACCCACGTACGACTGTATGACGTCCTTCTCTTTTCAGAACGAGTCACCCGTTTTCTACAGAAGCTGTTGTTGGTTGCTCCGCCCGACCTCGCGGGGGAAGAAACACATCTTTAAGGGAAAGTCCACCCTAAAGTTGAATTGCTTTTGTTAAAAGATATATTCCTTCATAAAAAAAACAACATAAAAAGGGCAATTCATACAGCACACTACTTATGTGAGAACACCTCTGGAGTGACGTCACAAAATTAAACAAATAAAAACTCCTTACTTTCTCATCCTTCGACGGATCTTCGTCTAGCCTTCATTGATATGTTGCTTTCAGTTTCCTGCTTTGGTTAAAAACCAATCTAACTTGAGGGTGGACTTTCCCTTTAAAGGTCACCGCAGATGACACGACTTATATTGCCACGATTCTGCAGTCGGAAATGCCGACTACGAATGGAAATATGACGTCACGTACGCACACAAATCCAATGACCGTGTCCTATGATTCGACTAGTCGCAGAGTCGCACGACTGGTCGGAGTTCGTCTGTGGTGGACATAAGATCATGCGTACCAATGATACATCGCTACAGTAATACTGTACTAGATATACGCGCAAATCAAATACGAACTAGCGATTTGCTTGGCACAGGTGTAGTACATACGACTGAGCTATGGCCCAATCACAACACAAAATAAACGCAGTTGTAAAATTTTAAAACCTTTATTGGTGCCATAAAAAGATAAGCTGCCATAATGATTGCATTTCTAAAGGCAAGCTCTTTGGGGTATATTGAAGCAAGTACAGCAGCTATATTAGTTTTTTTTTTAATTTTTAATCTTTCCTATTTAAGAGCCTTCTGAATTGTGTTGTACAATGAAATATATTTTTTACTGATCATTACGGGGAAAATTTAACGTCATGCAAGCATTCCAGTTATGAAGTTTGACATAGGTCAGTGTCTTATTGCGTTTTCCATACCATACTGTAAAAAGTGTGTTGGTAGGATATGAATTTAGTGATGTTTTTGTGGGAAGTCAAATCGATAAATGTAGTACACTTTTGGCTAATTCTTTTCTTCATTTGAAAACAGGGCTTGAGACTTTAGAAGGTTTATGATTGGCAAATTCCCTTAGAAAGATCATGTTGACAAACATCATGCAGAGTTCTTGGCAGTAGACTTTGTACATGTTGTCGACTATGTGGTCTATATCAAGTGGCATTTGGGACTAAGGGCTTTTTAGAGCAAACTCAATCAATCAATCGATCAATCAATCTCAAAATGCATCCATCCATCCATGCCTCACTTACTCTACTCACTCAGCCTACATACTTGAAATGCCACATAGACGAAAGATTTAGTGCAACAATAGCAATCATGATGCTTTTATACATGTACTTTATTTCAAAATATCTTGGCCTTTTCTTACACTCGGATATATTTTGATATCTCCATATACATCCATAATATACTAGCACAAAACATTCATATAATAATACAATCAACATACAAATTGCAAACATATGTTTTCTTTTGAAGATACAGTAATATGAATCGACAATGATTTGGAAAAAGATGACAAGTGTTTATACAAAGTTAACATACAAGTACATACTATTGTATTTCGATGAGATTCCTTGTATTTATGTTAGCATGGGAGATGGCATCAGCGTTATATAGCTGGACTTTAAGACTGGTAAGCATTTCTAAATCCAAACTATCTAATAAACAGGGCTGGCTGCATAGGCTTAAAGACAGCCCGTCCCTTTTTCAGATCACCACAAAACCATCAAAACATTGGCAAAACATATAGAGAAGTGTTAGCAAGCTGTATATTCATAATTTGAAACTGATACGTAGTGTAAAATTCAAATAATGCACGTAATCAACGTCTGATTAATAGTTTTTACCTCAGGCTGTTAGCAGTTTGTGTTGAAATATCTGCTTTATTGATTAATCTGTTTATGAAATTATAAAACGCATTATGAAAAAAATTGTTTTATAGAAGGAATCATTTCCAAAGTTTGGTAATTACTCATAAAATTAGGATTTCACATAACACATAGATACTGTAACAAAGACTAATACTTTTTTCGTAGTTCGAAAAAAGTCGGTTTGAAATCTAACGTCTGAAATTTTTACATACACAGAAAGCTTCTACATGCTATATTCTTAGAAATGGTCTTGAATCACACTTTCTTCTTTTTATGATCATGATAGATGATTTCAAATTTTAAGCTTGCAAAAGGGACGGACAATCTTTAATGTTATCTTCTTCTTCTCCAACTAGCTCAAACATAAAAGAGTACCAAAGAAGTGTCATCATACCTATTGCTAACCTGGCTTCTGGTTCTCAACAACATCACTCAAGTAAAGACCTTAACTCGTCCGACATTGTCTAGCGGGCTAGTATCAGGCACTCCCAATGAGAGTCCCTGCTATAATCACTGCCTGCTAACTCTACCCTCATAGTTTAGAACTTGCTTATTATGATGTCACACTTCATTACTCTCTGGGATAGACTGAACAGGGAGAGCGGAAGAGTGACTAGTCTTGAGAATATTAGACCACGGCCCTGTTGCATAAAACTTTTAACTGATGGTAACTTTGCTATCGACGGCAACTTCTATAGACACCGTTAATTTGATCGGCTATCGGATGGTGTTACCATGGTAAATGCCATTGATGACAGAGTTACCATTTATGGTGATTTTTATGCAATGGGGGCCATTACATTCTGGCTTAGACATTTCCAACAGCCCGGAAGCCAGGCGTTTTTCATAAAGTGATATACCTTTTCTCTTCTTCATTATTTTTAAAGCACTTTTCGAGCCAGTGCTACTTACAGGATGGAGCATAAATAAGGAAAATAACAAGACAACAAAACGATACAACTTTACACAAGAGCACGGTAATGTAGGCTACAAAACTTGTTTATGAATTTTTGTTTTTCTGAGTTTCATAATGTACAGTTGTTTCTGATGTACTAGTTCTATACATGTACAATGAGTCCTTATCTGCAATAAAAGAAGCCGAATTGCAATTATGATGATTTCATTTCTGCGTGTCCATCATTTAGTTTTGTAATGCTCACTAGGAATGAGAATACCGCTGTCATTGTTCTTTAAAGAGCGTTGTAAGCTTGATTGTTTCCATATATGTAGAGCGCTGATTTGACTGCCACCAAGTCAGGTTTCATCACACTTGCCAGGGATTTAAAAGAAAAGAAAGAACTTTTCAAGGGCTCTGACATGAATTATCATGTTGGCGTAAGTTGTTTAGAGAATCCTCCACCCGATTTTTTTATTTCAGCACATTCCCCAACGAAGTTGGACAAATTTCCAGAACTCGATGAAGAAGTGGGGATGTGGTTGGTGTCATTTGTCGCCCTATAGCAAATTATCAGCACATTTGCCAGGGAAGTTCAAAGCAGTTCCAGAGCTTTTGAACCAAATGAAGGTGTTGAGAGGGGAGGGGGTGTCAGTCTTTGCCCTATAATGAGAGTCCTTCGAAGGAGGGTCCATCCCCAGAGTTCTCCTGTCGGCTACGGAGATGGTCAATGGTGTTGTTGTAGTGCTTGGTGATCTGCTCAGTCTCCTCGTTGTCCTCCAGGTTGGGCATGTCCTCCCGGATCTTGTCCAGGAGCTGGTTCAGCACCGGGATGGTGATCTGAGGAGAGTAAAGCACAGAGGATGATTGGTTGGTTGGTTGGGGTTGGTGAGGTTGGTGGAGGCATGAAGTGGTGATTGATGGATTGATGGATGGCTGGATGAATTGGATGGATAAAAGGAAAGATGGATGGATGAGTGGATGGGTGGGAGGATTAATGGAGGTTTGATTGGACAGATGGATCTTGTCCAAGAGCTGGTTGAGCACCGGGATGGTGATCTGAGGAGAGTGACGCAGAGAGAGGATGGTTGGTTGGTTGGTTGGGGTTGGTGAGGTTGGTGGATGCATACAGTGGTGATGGATGGATGGATGGATGGATGGATGGATGGATGGATGGATGGATGGATGGATGAGTGGATGGATGGATGGATGGATGGATGGATGGATGAGTGGATGGATGGATGGATAAAAGGAAAGATGGATGGATGAGTGGATGGGTGGGAGGATTAATGGAGGTTTGATTGGACAGATGGATCTTGCCCAAGAGCTGGTTGAGAACCGGGATGGTGATCTGAGGAGAGTAAAGCACAGAGGATGGTTGGTTGGTTGGGGTTGGTGAGGTTGGTGGACGCATAAAGTGGTGATGGATGGATGGATGGATGGATGGATGGATGGATGGATGGATGGATGGATGGATGGATGGATAAAAGGAAAGATGGATGGATGAGTGGATGGGTGGGAGGATTAATGGAGGTTTGATTGGACAGATGGATCTTGTCCAAGAGCTGGTTGAGCACCGGGATGGTGATCTGAGGAGAGTAAAGCACAGAGGATGGTTGGTTGGTTGGGGTTGGTGAGGTAGGTGGAGGCATAAAGTAGTGATTGATGGATGGATGGATGGATGTATGGATGTTTGAATGGATGGATGGATGGATGGATGGATGTATGAATTCCACACATACCATCACGGCAGTGCCTGTAGAAAGAGTTTCAATGCTGTGCAGCCCTCCCTCCCTTTGGCCTCTCTACCTACCTGGTCATTGCCCCGCTCGTAGAAGTAGATGTAGCGGTTGAGGATCTCCACAAAGAGCTGCACCTGTACAGTGGGGTCCATGCACTGGTTGGCGATGCGCAGCGCTTTCTTCAGACATTCTGCCACGCGTTTCCCGTCATGGATCTACACAGGTAAAGACAAGAATGAGAAAAGGGAATATGATTCCATAAATTGCCCTTGTTCTGGTTTTGATGAAGGTTAGATCTTTTTCATCGAGATTTTCAAAAGCAAAAATATAAAGGGTCCACTGCTTTTCAAATTGGCACAATTATTGCTCTATACTGCATTTTCTTGATGTTATGTTGATTCATAATGGAACGCACCTACCGTTTTGTACTACAACTATCATTTAGAAAGATAGTGTTGTCAATTAAGTAGTGATATACATGTAATGTACATACCATTTTGTACTAATATATTTAAAAATATAGTGTGGCCAATTTAGAAATGATATACATGTAATGTACCTACCATTTTGTACTAAAATATTCAAAAAGATGGTGTTGCCAATTTAGAAATGATATACATGTAATGTACCTACCATTTTGTACTAAAACATTTAAAAATATAGTGTGGCCAATTTAGAAATAATATACATGTAATGTACCTACCATTTTGTACTGAAACTATCATTAAAAAAATAGTGTTGCCAATTCAAACGTGACATAAGAGCAGTTTTGCTCTGAGCACGGATACGTCCTGAATGAGTTCCCACACACACCTCTTCCCCGTTGCTCTCCGTGCTCCTGCCAGACCAGAAGAGCTGGGAGCAGACGCTGACTCCACGGCACTGGTCAGGCTTCTTGAGCAGCTTGGAGGCAGCGAGGGCGCACTGCGTCCGCAGGGGCTCGTGGTTCTCCTCCCCGAAGCAGCTCATCCGCTCAAAGGTGCCGATGATGAGCGTGATGGCCGCCAGCTGGGCCTTGGAGTCGCTGATCTCGTCCTCGTAGAGCGAGAAAGCCTGGGAGAGGGTGGGGGTGGGAGAGGGTGGGGCATAGCATAAAACTTGAGTTGTTGCGCCACAAAAATACAGTTTAACGTTATAAAGTTAAACTTGTCTGCAAAGACCGCAGATTTTAAAGACCACCCCAAGTTGATCCACTTTGTTACATAACAAAAAAAAAATGGTCAAAACCTACTGTACAGACAATAAATGACACGCTATAAATAAAACTTCATATTCATTATTGGGCAGAATTAAGCCACACCCCACTGATTACTTCAGTTCCATGTCACATTTTGACATCCTAACTGGACAACTGTTAGCTACAGGGTAATAATTATTTATTTTTGACGAGGAAATTCTGTAATAGATTTGCTACTCCACTATAATATTTCTAGAGAAATAAACAATAAATTTCTCAAAAAAGTAAGAGTATTTGATGCGATGACTCACCTGCGACATGAACTCGTAAGCCACCGTCTCATGATTCTCAAAGCCGATCTCCCCCGCAGCCACGGCGCCTTGTAGGAACAACCTGAGGGGCAGCTCGGCCAGCTCGGCCTTGATCAACGCCGTGATGGTCTGATGGCAGAACGTGAAGATCTTCTGGCACTTCTTCTCCCACTTGTCATCCTTTGTGATAGACAAAAGGTTGGAAACATGAGTTGATTTATACCCGCAATTCATGAACAAAATACTCAATCATTTCAAGGCACATATAATTATTAGAACACCTTGTTACTTGGATGAAAACATTAGTTGATTAATTACCTGTCAGTCACAAACAAAGACTCACAATTCTCTCAAGGTACATATAATTAAGCGAACACCTCCTTACATGGATGAAAACACTTATTGATTCATACCCTTTATAAAAACTCAATTCTTTCAAAGGTACATCCAGGAACATGGTCAGAGACACATATCAAAACATGAAATTCATAAGGATTCATATATGACTGGGTGCCAGATAAGTGCAACATCACTGATGTTCTGGTCCCAGTTTATAAAGAGTTACAATAGATCTGCATTGATTGTGAATCTTAACTTCCATTTCTGATGTACAGTTTGATTTGATTTGATTTGATTTGATTGATTGATTGTTCTGCTTGATTTCCGATACATCAAATGATAATACAATAGTAGATACATGTGTCAATTTGTATATAGATGGGGTTATTTATTATATCAATTCCATCTCTTTAAAAGGCATGGTACTGTTTGTGTTAATTAAAAAAAATGTAAAAGTGTAAAAAATTAATCTTGCCATCTCAATAAAAAAACTCAATATAGATCAACCAAGTTTTCAAGATATACATGTACAAATGACTTGTTATCTATATGAACCAAATAATGAAAAAATGTCATGAAAAATAGCAATTTCTCTCAATTTAGGACAAAAGACGAAAGTGTACTGACCTCTTCTGCCAATTCCTTGTACCTGAATGCCAGTCGGAATGCGGAGAACGTCAGTGGGGGAAGTGTGTACTTAATCCGCTTGT
Source organism: Arbacia lixula (assembly GCA_963669155.1). Lineage (NCBI taxonomy): Eukaryota > Metazoa > Echinodermata > Echinoidea > Arbacioida > Arbaciidae > Arbacia > Arbacia lixula. Next base: position 21,903,271 of record OZ022581.1, read on the forward strand.
TGCCGCCCACTCCAAAGTGCTTCCTGGCAGTATTCAAGATCTGGAAAACAAAGAATCCATTGCAAATTAAATTCCATGTAAATATATATAATTTTCATCAAGCATTGTGTAAGTTTGTTGCTGTATATCATTTGTTCCATTCTCTTTTCCTTTTCCAACTTAAAATGCTGAATACTGATTTTCATTTCCTTTTCCAATTTCTTTTTCTTTCATTTTCCCCACATTTGCTCATTACTAAAAATGTACTCTGCATAGTATCATTTGATAACATATGACAGTCTATGTGACAAAGCAAAAAATCCTTTCTTCATGATATAAACAAAAATACACACATACTTGGACAACACATCACAATTTTATTCAGGATAAGCAATATTCTCATTCTGTGGTGTTTTCATGTGCAGAAAATATAGGAGGGTCATCTTATCTTTCACCCCTAACAAAAAAAGCTCCTAAATTCCTTTAAAAAACACATATAAAGTTTGATTTCTAAACACAATATGTGATACAGAGCATATCACCACTTTCTTGATGTAAAATGATGCCCATTTTCAATTGACAATATCATCCCAATCGGGTCAGAGGGTGAAGTATTACTAGGGGATTTTACGACCGCTGTCAGCACATCTGAGATTCACCCCATAAATCTCTGCTCCTTGGGGTAAAATCCGTCCTGGAACAAAGTTCTCCCAATTTCATTTAAAACTTTCACCTAGTGGTGCAATCTGTTCAGTCTTGCTTCTGCCTTAAGAACATTTGCATTACTACATACATGTATATATTCATGACAATGATGAGGAGAAAGTTAAATCAGACAACCTTACCTAATCTGTCAATTCAGTAATTAAATCATAAATGAAATTATGCTACCAAAGCAACAAGGGACACATAAAGGCAGGGTAGCCGTTTTGCAGGTCAAATTCTTTCTCTTTTTTTTGCAGGTTCAAATCCCTTCTGGTTCCACGATTTTTTTCAGACTTGTGTTTCATACATTTACAGGATGGAGCAAGCTACATGTATCATTACTACTACTGGGTGTATGCCTAAAATTTCCTTTCAAAATTGAAATTACCTCGGAGAGCCCTTTCACTAAAATCTTACCAGATACTGTTGATCAGCATCGTCGGCTTGTAGTAGGTTAATGAACCTTCCCATCAGGCCTTGCTCTTCCGCAAAGTCTTCTGGGTCCTCCTGCAATATCCACAAGAAGCAACAAAAACATTCAAAAAGGTTGAATGACATAATGATATAGGAGCTGAACTGTATGACTGAAAAATGGAATCATATAACAGGTTTATACGCTATATTAAATGACCAAATTAGCATAGTTAATTGATTATGTGCATTTCTTCAAATGGGATGTGTGGAATTTCTAAGAAATGTATGACAAATTATAGCTTTTTGCATATTTGTACACACAAACCAGCTCCCTGTCATACTGTATACGCCATATATTTTGCGAGTCTAATATTTCACGAATCAGGACTTCACAACTATTTCGCAAGTGGTTAAATTCCTGATCGTGGAGTACTAAGAAGTACATGTGCTGGAGCACGTACAGTGTAGTATTCATCATTTTGCATGTTGTTCAATTAGCGAATAGGCCAGATTCGCGAAAGTCGCGAAAGTCGCGAAAAATAACAACCCTGTGAAATATATGGCGTATACAATACCCTTTTAATATTAATTTCTCAATCTCTTTCATGTTGTTTTTATCAATCAACTGATTGAATAGAGTTGATTTTCCAACTTATCCAATTAACATGCATGTACAAGTTAATTGCACAGAACGTGTCCCCTTTTTGTACATATATACAGACATAGAGTTATAACAGTTTTACTATTCATGATATAATACAAGCAAAGTCCATTCAGGACATACACATATGTACATGTACATGTACAATGCTCCTAGCAACTCAATCCATAGCCTCGGGTCTACGCTGCATGCAATATTTACTTCGTCTAGACTGCAATCATAGGTCTGAATTCTCAAGACTATCCTCCTTACTCTGTCCTTCTCTCAGTGAAAGAGGATGGAAGAAAGAAATAACACTCAATCTATGCATCCAGACTTTGGTGTGATCCCAGTATTGCATTATAGAAGGAGACTGCCAATACTCTACAGCCTGTAATGTAGGCTAACTATTCAATTCAAACCACCTGTTGCGCTGGGGCCAGTAGAATGTTATTTATCCCCACCTCATGCAGTTCCTGTCTGCATGAGGGGTCATGTGACCAAAAAAATTGTGGGGGACGACATGGAAATGGAACAACCCTTACCCCCCCCCCCCCCCCCCCAAAAAAAAAAAAAATGTTCATACATTTTGTCAAATAATATGTAGAATATGGCCAAGACCCCCATGCGAACAAGAGCCCCTATGCCATAGCTGTAAAATGTTTTCCTATGTACATTGACAATGCAACAAAGGTTCAGCATTTCTGTTTCATAAAATTAGGCTTGAAAATAGCACCTGCCTGCAGTTTTTCCTATTTCAATAGTTCATATTTTTGGTTGTCACATGTATTCAATTAGGCCTGTCATCTTGTCAAAATTAACTTAAAATGTCCATTACCCCCCCCCCCCCTCCATCCAACATCTCCATCATTACCTTGAGAGAAGAAAAACAAGATCTTTTTTCATCCACTAAAAATATTCTCATTTCATGTACATGTATTACCAAACTTTATACTGGTTTTTAGTCTACGACACACAGCACTATACTCTTCCACATAAAATGAGATTATCCTTTATTTTCTTTAACAAACATTCTACATATTTTTCAGATAAATCATTAATTCAACTTATGAAACTTAGCAAAATTTACTACTACAAACTACATTCACAGGTAAAAAATAAGACTTAAATAAGTGAACAGCATTCACTTTCTAGAATGATGCATACACATGTACATAACATGGTCTGAAATTATAGACTAGAGCCAGTTTGCTCAGTCTGTACAAAGTTCACAACGCAAGGACATTCCAATGGGTGAGAGTTCACTTCCACTTAGCCTGCTTCCAGCCTGTTGGGCATTTCTATTTCAAAGACTGACGTCACCTTGTGCCAAGAAAACTAATAACTACAAGTAAACCAATAACCTTTTCCTTCTTCTCCATTTTGAAAGGAATTATTATAAATTATTATTATAACTTATTATCATTTTATTATATAGTTTAGGGATTAATGTCCATCAGCCTTGAAATTGCATAGGGAATCAGGTACCCTTTTCTCATTAGGTTTTCTTAGCCCCGTACTTTCCTTAGCCCTGTGCTATCCTTAGCCCGGACTATTTTTTGAAGCTTTTCACACTGATATTTCTTAGCCCCGCACTATTTCTCAAACCCGACGAAGGAAATCCAAGCTGTTCCCACTCGAAATCATTAGCCCCACACTTTCTCGACAGCTTACGAATATTTATGAGTGTACGTCTTGCACAAGCAGCCCCCCCCCCCCCTCCTTGGCCCCACCTATAGTACGATGCTGAGGAAATTTTTGCCAGTGTGAAAAGCATAAGAAGAGAGATTTAGCCTCAGCAATGCAAAACAGAGCCACTGTAAATGAAAAACAAAACAAAACAAAAGAGAGCACCCTGACCGTGTGAACATTGTTTTTTTATTGTAATTAATGCAGTTTTGGTTGTTTGATTCATGATATTAGGTCTGACCCCCTTCCCCCCCCCCCCCCCCCCCCCCCCCCCCCCACCAAAGGGGAAAAGGTGCAATTTTCTCTACGGCTTGAGGCCAGGCTACAGTACATCTAACCCAGAGCCTGACAGCTCCCAGTGGGATTATGGGGTGCAGATGGAGGCAAACAGGTGGTCCATGGGTACAGTCAGAGCAATGGACCTTGGTCACAGAGAGCCTTGTGTCATAGCTTGACATCCAGGCTGTAGACATTTCTAATAGACAACCTCTCCACAAAAAAGGGTCTATTGGAGATAGACTAATGGCTCTCTAGTCCTCTCCAACCAATGGGGGCTGACTGAGAGAGGAAGGCAATTATTCTTGTTGTACTAGACCCAAATATATGTGTGTTTCTTATTAGAAATCCCTATTACAAAGGATTAGAAATATCCAACTCCCTGGAAACCAGGCTAGGCAAAAATCTGAGAGAATACCCGAGAAGGGATACCAGTCTCCAGATTTGGACTGGGAGAGTCAGAGGGGTGCTGCTCCTATACATTCTAGCTGTTCACTATCCCACAAAATTGGAGGGGTGCCACTTTGATTTAATAGAAACTCCACACTATCGCATAGAAATATAATCTGCTTTTGTGTTTAATTATTTCATCAAACACTGGCAGAAGAGAGACTTAGGTGATGTTATAATTGTTATCATAAATGTGTGATATTGAATTGAATACAACATGTTTTGCACACACACAAAAAAATAATAAAATCAGCTGATGAACAGAAAACAGCCACAGCAACAATGATACAATTTCAGGAGCTGGTATATACCACTACTGATTAGAATTACTAATTTAACAATAATGCTGATAACAACTCAGATAATGATAGCTGCAAAAAAAGTTGATTGCAATAATATTACATATCAATCAATAAATGATGATTTCTAAATAGGCAATTGATAATTATGTTAAAATAGGCACTTTCTGGTATGTTATTGTAGGGGTATACATGTGTTACATATCACCAATTAACCAGCATTATGATTATCTTCCTCAAAATACACAGAACAGCAACAGAAATTACTCCAAAATCTCAACAAAATATGAATACTAAATTGTCACAAAACCCCACAAAACACAAAAACACAATCTCACTTCGCTTCAATCATGACAATCAGACTGTCCTCGACTTCGATCATCACACTCGATCGTACCTCTCAGGGGTATGATCATATCGAAAACATTCACATTGCATGCCTTCATCATATGATTTTAACACTGCCATGTGTTGCTGCCCTCTACGTTTGAAGATGTAACAGAACGATAAAAAACCCCCAAATTATCAATCAAATTTCAAAAACCGTAAAATAATGCTGATGATGTGAAAGCTGAGGATGTATATGTGTTTGTCAAAATATGTTTGGTGTTTGGATGGATCCGATTAGAATAGATTCTAATGCATTGTTGGTACAGTGGCAGATACAAATTTTGACCAGCGCGAGTGTTACCGTGTTGTGACTTTGATACTCAATGCGTGTTGACAACTGTCCTTATCTATGATAACGCTGCTGAGAAAGGTGTCATAAATCTGGTGGAAACTAATCTCTATAATCTCGATTGCAGTGATTGACAGAATGCCCCACAATGTATTTGCATCATTGTGGTATGCATGTTTGTCTGAAGTGAGTTTGGCACTGAAAACTCATAAAGACATTAACAATATCGTTATTTAAATCAGCCAGTCTGCGTCTGGTTAATGGAGACGGCCGAAAAATCGATGGCTGTATAATGGAGGCCGAAAAGTAATTAGACATCTGAATATCACCATTCCCACACACTACTAGGTACACTGTAGCTATTACATCTCAATAACACATTGCACAGAACAGTAAAAAAAAAGTGTACCGTAAAATTAACACAAATTCTATTACCCAAGTTTACATACTATGCAAAGCACAATATATGTAATTTTCATTTGCAGTATATAATATGACATACCAATTCAATACCTGGTTCAGGAACTAGATCCACAAATAAAAAATGTGTTTCACAGTATAGAAAATCTTCTACATCGTATCTTTTAGATGCAGATCCTCCAAGTGTCAGCACTCATATGCATAAAGGTGTTTAAAAAAAACTTGATACTTTTTGAAAAATAATATTGAAAAAGTTACAACTTGAATCAAACCGACAATTGTACAACATGAGTTAAAATAATGTTGAAATTTCAGGTCCAAAGTGGTCCAAAAGTGAAAATGTCATTCAAAATTCAAAGGATTAATGCAAGAATAATTCATGAAATATCACAATAACTGCTTCTAAGCATATTGCCATTCTTTTGATTTTACGGTGTGTAATTTTCAGCTTGTTTTGACTTATTTCATTATTTAATTAAAAAGTGTCAAGACACCTCATATGAAGCAGGCTAACCCACTGAGTGCTATTGTTCCACAACCTCCATAAATAAATGCTACAAAGCAGCTTTTTGTTGAGCACGTACAGTATTACATTAAGTATAAAGTAGTAAAAAAAGGAAAATGCAGCTTGAATTCAAGTACCCTTTGTGAATGTGGGTTGCATAAAAGGAAAACTGAGCTTGAATTGAAGTATGTGAAATTTCAGTGGTACAAAAAGAAAGCTTAGCTTAAATTCAAGCACCCCGTGTGAATTAGAGCCCCCAAAAAGAGAGGAAAAATGAACTTAAATTGAAGCACCTTTCGTGAATGTTGGTAGATGAAAAGGACAATGTAGCTTGACTTTAGCACCCTGGTGACCCTGCCTGAATATTTTAAGAACCTTTGTGAATGTGGGTCAAAAAAAGAAAAATTCAGCTTGAATTTAAGCACCCTTTGTAAATTGAATTGGTTAAAAAAAAAAAAGGTACCTGGGTTGAATTGTTGAATTGAAGCACCCTTTGTGAATTAAAGTGGTCAAAAAATTAAAGCCTAGCTTGCTTTCAAAAGGAATATACTGTACTGGGAGGACAAAAAGCCTTCAAAAAGGTGATCGTGAGCAATCTTCATGCCAATTAGCTTAACCCTAATACTCCCGGGGGGGGGGCCATTATGGCCCCCCCCTGTCGAAGTTTTGTCGGTACTTCCTAACGCCTCGATATTTCGAAACGAAATTTCTTGACTTTTTTCTCTGATCCTTCCCGCACATTTTGATACCAAATTTATGGCGATCGGACCTACCGTGCGGGTGTCAGATTACGTTTACCGAACACATGTCACTGAAATTTCGCTATTTCTCTATGTGACTGTGTATAACCCTATGGATAAAATCAGCTTTTCCAATTTATGTAAATACTTTTCTAATAAGTGTTATCATTGTTTCAAATAGTGTAAATAATTACCACACACAAACACACACCCACACACACCCACACCCACGCATACGCATCTGAATCACAACGAAAAACAAAGAAATACATAAGAAAATTGAAAAACAATAAAATACATAAGAAATAATTACCACAGCCTATCTTTTTCTTTCAAGAATTGATGAGGGAGTTATGAAAGACATTTGTACCAAAAATTGCTATTCCTGAGGCTTTATTTAGTGAGAAATACAAAAATCTATGATTTCTCGCATAAATTAGCATAAATTAATTATTTACAAAAAAAATAAAAGGACTTTCGTAAATTTAGCAATACAACTTTGTAGATTACATAATTCTTTACCCTTGTGCAAAATTTTGAGGCAATCGGGCGACCCATGGCCGAGATCTCAAGGGGGGGCCATAATGGCCCCCCCCCCGGTAATAACAAGCTTTGAAATACCCCGGGAGTATTAGGGTTAACCCTTCTTCCTAACGTCTCAATATTTCAAAACCAAATTTCATGACTTTTTTTTTTTATCCTTTCCGCACATTTTGATACCAAATTTATGGCGATCGGACTTGTCATGCGGGTGTCAGATTATGTTTTCCGAAAACACATGTCACTGAAATTTCGCTATTTCTCTATATGACTGTGTACAACCCTATATAAACAAAAACAGGAGCTTTTCCATTTTATGTAAATACATACAGTACAATGTTTGATCAGTACAAATGTATTTTTGAGAAATATCAAATGAAATGTGGTTGTAATTTGTCAAATAGCACAAAACGCTTGATGAAAATGTATGTCATTTATGTATGCCAAACATTTTGAGATTTGTGATTTAATCACTAATTCCACCAAATGTGGATAATTTGGGGGCAAATAACTTTAAGCAAGTTTCTAAAATGGACAACACATGAATTTAAGACCATTGTCAAGAAGATTCTCACGATCACCTTTCTGTAGGCTTTTTGCCTTCCCAGTTCAGTAGAATTTGGGGCCGAGGAAAAGAGGGAAAAATGACTGTGGCTTACCTCCTCTGGCTGGTCGGGCAGGCCCTGTACCAAGGGCGCCACCAGGGTCAGCGTCTGGTCAACCTGCTCCTGGGTGGGCACAGCCCGGCTGCTGTCGATGGCGTTGCTGATCACGTAGGCGCTGATGGTCTTGCGGCCCTCGTAGTCGAGGTAGTCGACCACGCGGCCGTAGTGCTGTAGCTTGAGCAGCGTCAGCAGGTTGTTGTACGAGTCGATGGGGATCTTGAGCAGACGCTGCAGCTCCTTGGCCACTGGGGTGTTGTATTTCAGACTGGGGGATTAAAACAGGGATTGAAACAAGACACTTGTTTCAGGCTGGGGGATTAAAACAGGGATTTAAATAGGACTCTGATTTCAGGCTGGGGGATTAAAATGAGGATTCAAATAAGACACTGATTTTAGGCTGGGGGATTAAAACAGGGATTTAAATAAGACACTGATTTTAGGCTGGAGGATTAAAATAGGGATTTAAATAAGACCCTGGTTTCAGGGTGTTTCAGGGATCTTGAGTGGGTTCTTCAGCTCCTTGGCTACCGGGGTGCTGTATATCAGACTGGGGGATTAAAATGGATTAAAATAGGACATCGGTTTCAGGCTGCTGTATTTCATACTAGAGGATTGAATAAGGGATCAAAATATGACACTGCTTTCAGGGGGTTGTATTTCAGACTGGGGGGGGGGTCAAAATAGGGATTAAAATATGACACAAGTTTCAGGGTTGTAGCATTTTAGACTGAAGGATTAAAATAAGACACTGGTTTCAGGATGTCTTCACCACAAGTAATACATACAAATTACAAAGAGCCATTTTGTCTGGCGGAAATAAAACAAGCCTAAAATATGACGGAACATTAAGTTTCAGTACCTAAGTCTGAGCTTTAGTCTGAAACTTGGCATCGCTAACTCTTTCAGTCCCATAGGCAGTACAATGTGCTGGAAGTAACGTAGGACTATCAATGGATGGTACGGAATGGGTTAACTCTCTCAGTCCCATAAGCAATACACTGTGTTGAAAGTAACATGGGACCATCAATGGATAGTACTGAGAGGGTTAACTCTCTCAGTCCCATAGGCAATACAATGTGTTGGAAGTAATATGGGACTATCAATGGATAGTACTGAGAGGGTTAACTCTCTCAGTCCCATAGGCAATACAATGTGTTGGAAATAACATGGGACTATCAATGGATGGTGAGGAGAGGGTTAAATAATCGCATCATTCTACTCACTGTTCCAGCTTGAGCTTCTCAAAGATGGAGGCCGTGGTCTCAAGCACCTTATCGATGTAGTCCACTCTGTCTGGGTAGCATTTGAGGGCGAGGTTGATGAGGGAGACCTGGAGGGCGACGATGTCCTCCGTGGGCATGTCGCTACGAGCCTGGAAGAAAATGGAGGGAGGGGCAGGTTGGGGGAGGAATACACACATTTAGCACTGCTTTTCTAGACATTTTGTTTAGTTAACCAGTTGCTCACAATTACATTTATATGGTTTGTAAACTCTCCTCCAGTAAAAACTTGCCATGAAACTGAAGTAACCAAAGGGGGGGGGGGGTATGCCTTAATTGCACCCTTGAAAGAATCTATTTCAGAGCCCGCCACAATTTTTCGATCAGCGTATACACAGGATTCGCCCTGCTCAATATCTGAATAGAGGCAAGCAAGTCCGCAACTAGATGGCTCAGTAAAGAGCAGATTAAAGTGAAAGTTCACCCTTAAGTTCAATTAGTTTTAATTGTAGCAGAAAAGAGAACGCAACATATTAGTGCGGGTTTGAATCTGTCAAAGGATAAGAAAATTATAGTCATGAATTTCATATCCTTTGACAGATTCTAAAATGATAATTTTGCCACTTGCAAGCTGCTCTCCTATATGTTGTGTACCATATGATTCCATAAATTCCCCCCATTTCTGGTTTTTGATGAAGAAATTAATCTTTTTTTATAGAAGTGTGTGTGTAAAAACATGTGTCTAATGATGTATCAAATGCACAGGTAAAAGTGTATATTTATCCTCTTGAGGAATTTGGACACTAAACTTCATTCATTCATTCATTTCTTTGGACCACATAGAAGTCAATACTGGTATTCAAAGTTGAAACACTAATCATGGATCCTCACCTCAATGATTCCAGCGATTTGATGAGAAAAGATATCAAAGAGCTTCAGGTCCGAGGGGATGCCCGGAGTGTCGTCGCGGCAGGCAAACAACGCTAACCTGAATCCAGAAAATAAAGAGAAATGGCTTGTAAAAAATAATTCACAGCCCTTTTCGGGTGCTGAGTTCCACTAAGACACTGGTTTCAGGGTGTTGTATTTCAGACTGGGGGATTGAAATAAGGATTAAAATAAGACATTTGTTTTTAGGGATTTGTATTTCAGGCTTGGCGATTAAAACAGGGACTAAAATAAGTCACTGAATTTAGTGTGTTGTATTTCAGAATGAGCGATTAAAATAAGGGAAGGTGGATTTATCCATGAACTCTTCTATTTGTCTACGTAAGCCTAACTTATCTGAACGATGGCATGAAATTGCCCTGATCACAGCAATCATTGGATGGGGTTAAATGGATTGTGATACACAAACTTTTTTTTTTTTTCAGTACAAGGGTCTGTAGTGAAGAAGGCTATATTTTTAGACAAAAAAATCCTGATGAAATGTTAAGGTAAACATAGACTTTAAATCTTTCAGTATACTGGGGTAATGACCAATGGAAACGTTTGACATTTAAGGCCTGTTTAACCCTAATACTCCCGGGGGGGGGGGGGGGGGGCATTATGGCCCCCCCTGTCGAAGTTTTGTCGGTACTTCCTAACGCCTCAATATTTCAAAACGAAATTTCTTGACTTTTTTCTCTGATCCTTCCCGCACATTTTGATACCAAATTTATGGCGATCGGACCTACCGTGCGGGTGTCAGATTACATTTACCAAACACATGTCACTGAAATTTCGCTATTTCTCTATGTGACTATGTATAACCCTATGGATAAAATCAGGAGCTTTTCCAATTTATGTAAATACTTTTCTAATAAGTGTTATCATTGTTTCAAATAGTGTAAATAATTACCACACAAATACACACACACCCACACACCCACACACCCACATTCACACACACACACACCCACGCTTACGCATCTGAATCGTGACAAAAAACAAAGAAATACATAAGGAAATTGAAAAACAATAAAATCTATAAGAAATAATTACCACAACCTATCTTTTTCTTTCAAGAATTGATGAGGGAGTTATGAAAGATATTTGTACCAAAAATTGCTATTCCTGAGGCTTTATTTAGTGAGAAATACCAAAATCTATGATTTCTCGCATAAATTAGCATAAATTAATTAGTTAAAAAAAAAAATAAAAGGACTTTCGTAAATTTAGCTATACAACTTTGTAGATTACATAATTCTTTACCCTTGTGCAAAATTTTGAGGTAATCGGGCGACCCATGGCTGAGATCTCGGGGGGGGGGGGGGGGGGGGGCCCCGGTAATAACAAGCTTTGAAATACCCCGGGAGTATTAGGGTTAAGGTACAGTGTGTACACCAAAAGATTGTGAAGAATCTTGAAAATCACAAGAGATTCTGAAGAATCATGAAAATATGCAGAGTCTTGCAGAATCATAAAAAATTATGATAACATTTTCAGGAATCATCATTTAAAAGAAGAAAAAAAAATCCTCCCCACTAACCTGTCTATCATTGCAATGATGATGTTCTTGACGTTCACCTCTGCGTTAAGGTCAGCACATGCTTTCAGAAACATGCTCAGCGTTTGGAGATGGAACTCATCAGGAAATACCTATCACAGAATAAAAAACAAAACAAACACGGAAAATAAATAACAGATGTATTTATAGGATTAATATTTGGATGCGTTGAAGATTTAGTTGTGAATACAGTGCTTAGTCTATGTGTCCATGGATGCAAGTAAGCCAATACACTCTACAGCCTAGAAACATGGCTATCTTGTCAACATGAGAAAAAGAGCAATTAATTCATTATTTTTATTTTCTTTTATCAAAGTAGCCCCATCATTGAGCTAAGCACTGTTCACCAAGGGGGCCGTGGGTACATTGAAACAAACATTTCATAACATAAAGATAAAGATAAACAGAACAAAAAAAAAAAACATTTAGAATATAGATGATCAAATAAGATACAAAATTTATATCATATAAGGCAGATATTATCATAAAAAGAAAAAAAAAAAAGGAATCCTTTGTACTTGTCCAAATTATGCAGAAAAAGGCAAAGAAGGTGAAAATCATTATGACATATCATTGAAGAGAAAGAGAAAGAGAGAACAAGAGGGAGAGGGATAGAGAGAGACATAGTGAGAGAAAGAGAAAGAAAGAGGGAGAGAAAGAGATAGAGAAAGAGAAATGAGAGAGAGAGAGAGAGAGAGAGAAAGAGAAATGAGAGAGAGAGAGAGAGAGAGAGAGAGAGAGAGAGAGAGAGAGAGAGAGAGAGCGAGAGAGAAGAGAGAGCGGAGAAACTGTTGCCTCCATTGCCCCAAAGTTTTGCAAAATAACAGGCCATTTTCAAATGAAAGAAATTAGCAATATTTTGCAACTAGATGTAGGGTCCGATGTAGATGCCATTAGCACATTCTCCAGTCAGAAAATCTTGCGGAATCTTGGTCTGTTTCGCAAAACATCCTGACATTTGTGGATGTGGAAATGTCCGAGTCATTGCATACCTGAATGATGCACTCCATGAGGTATTCCTGCGCTATGGTATCACGGCAGCTCACCACTTGTTCTATCACCTCTGGCAAGATATCCTGGAGACAAAAAAACAGATAGCCACCTTACTAACGCGGGCAAGAAATAATTCATGCGGTACTACTTGTACTGCTTTTCCAATACATCCTCATATAAAATATATCAAAGATATGGAAGCCCTTTTACAAAAGTCATGGATCTCAGCATGGACTAGCGGTATTGTTATAAATTTGTGTAAGTTGTACATGTAGCCATTAAATGACATGCAGTCTATGCAGTCTATGTGGTTGTGAAATTCCTCATTGGTGAAATCAACACTGCGCAATTCCTCCATGGTGAAATCAACATTGCGCAATGTGTACTGCCTGGAAGATTCTGGAATTTGCGGGAGCTATCTGGACCAGGTGTTATTTACATAAAAGAATGTTACACCTAGCTGGGACTCATTAGCATAATTAAGGAGGCACTGGCTGGAGTGTGCCTGTGGAGTTCAGTGACCTTATGGGCCAGTGATGACTCATCAGGAGGAGGAGAGAGGCGCAAGACTCTGCACCATAGGCTGGATCTGCCACTGTAGCAGTATCCGTGGGTCTTGAACCTACGACCTCACGGTCTCAGCACCGCCTCACCTTCTTGTACCGCTCCACGTCCACGGTCTCCAGCTGGCTGAGCCGCACCAGGTTGGTGCCGACCAGGATGCGCAGCTCGTTGCGCTCCTTCTCGCGCTTCTCCCAGTCCCGCGAGTGGCCCTGGTGCTGCATGCGCACCCACAGCTTGTTCATCTCCGCGAAGTTCAGCAGGATGAAGTCGATCGAGTCCTCGATGTTGCCTCCCGCTGTCTCCTCGCTCTCGCTGAAAAAAAAAAAAAACACACAAAGAGATGATAATGATTGGAGGTGGATTGTCAAAAAAAAAACATGCCGCCTGCCACGGCCTTTACCCATTCTTTATTGAGCCCATATATTTTCAGACTGGCTTTTTCTCCGCTAAGATAGAAAGCAGCGCGACTCCCTCATGACCTGCCTTGCAGACAACAGAATATGCATACACATCAAATTTGTTATAGGACTCACCGATTTTGGTTACTTCAGTTCCATGACATATTTTGACATCCTAACTAGACTAGGCTTTATGAGAACGGAAAATCTTACCATGAGTGATGGCTTAAAGGGATATTTCACCCTGGAGATAAGTTGGTTTTGATAAAAGTAGAAACCCAAAAGAAACATATCAGTGAAGGTTTCACAAAAATCTGTCAAAGGATAAGAAAATTATGATCTTGTAACTTCTTAATTTTGTGACATCATGTGTGAGGTGCTCTCCCATATGCTGTGTGCTGTGTGACTCCATAAATTGCTCTTTTCCTGTTTTTGATGATAGATTTTTTTTCTTCATAGAGGTATGTGTGTCAAAACATGCTTCCAATGATACATCAAATGCACAGGGAAAATAATGCACAAATGCACACAACATATGAGAGAGCACCTCGCACATGACGTCACAAAATTTTAAAAGATCATAACTTTCTAATCCATTGACGGATTTTCGTCAAAACTTCACTTACAAGTTTCTTCCATGTTTCTGCTTTTATCAAAACCAACTTAACTCCAGGGTGAACTATCCCTTTAAGACTTTCAACTATTATCTTTCCGATGAAAACCTTCTCACCTCTCGTCCTTCTCGCAGTCGGGGAGGTAATTGCGGGTGCACTGGAGGAGATAGTTACGGAGGAAGAGACCTCTCAGGGGGTGCTGGACGCCCCTGCACATCTCCACCAGGTCCTTCATGATGTCCCTGCGAGAGCTCTGGTGCGCCTTGATGTACACGATGCCCACTGTGATTAGGAGATACCTGGCAGGAGGGGGAGGGAAGGGGAAGGGGGGAAACCCAGCAATACAATTTATACAACACAAAAACATTTTCTGGTATCAATTATTTGTCAAGCAACAATATAATGTAGTCAATTCAATTCAACTATATTTCACTCAATGCAAAACAGTAAATAGACACATTAACATAAATACAAACAAAAATATTTAAAACCCAGAAAAACACTGCCTCATATAATTTGAGCTTTTGACCCCTAGATGAACTTTGCCCCCATCAGCCTCATGACAACAAATGTGGCATTACCCAAGGATCATTTGTAAAAAGTTTGATTGCAATTGATGCAGAAATAAACAAATGAGAGCAAATTAAACAAAAACTTTAACATTTTTGTAACGACATGGCCTCATATTATTTGACCTTTTGACCCCAGATGACCTTTGAACCCATCATCCTCATAATAACACATGTGGTATTACCCAAGGATCATTTGTACCTAGTTTGATCACAATTGATGCAGAAATAAAGAAATGAGAGCAAGTTAAACAAAAACTTTAACATTTTTATAACAGACCAACAGACTAACAGGAAAAGTGATTACTAGGTCTCTGCCGAACTTTGTTCAGGCGAGACAAAAAGGCTAATTAAATACATATTACGTACATGTATGTGTGTTTGCCAGATCAGTGTACGAAAGTGTGTACTGTCACATTCATAAGCTTGTTGTCATGACCCTAAAAAACTTCCCAAAAAAAAATCATCTGTAATCATTTAAAATTATCTATTAACCTGAGGTACACTTTAGGCATATAATTTGATTTCCCAATAATCACTTTTTATGCAGTAACTGTGACCATTGTGAGCTAGTGTTACACATAGCTGTACATCGATCGTATGGTAACATAGCAGCATCTGCGATGCTAAGGGCTTATTGGCTGTTGCCACGGTGCAATTGTTTTAGAGATATATCATACGGCACATGAACAAGGATTCAGAACTTACAGCCGTGGGACTATGTTCCCGGCGTACTGCACGAGCTCGTAAAGGTCTGCGATCTTGTGGCCTTTCTGGTATTCATCCAGGAGGTATTGTTCCAGGTAACGAAGCTCATCACATACGCTCATGTCTTTTACAAGAGAAACGATGTGTCAAGGAAACATATGCATTGATTTGATAACAAGGTGGTTCGCGAACCACAAGTCTCGCCTGATTTCGCGACTGATAAACATGCAGAAATGAAAAATATAAGAGCAAGAGCAACCAAAACTTTCAGAAAAGTGATGCACATGGCCTCATATCATTTAAACTTTTGAACGCTAGATGACTTTGACCTCATTATCTTCATCAACACACATGTGGTATTACCCAAGGCTCATTTGTACCAAGTATGAACACAATTGATCTAAAAATACAGGAATGAGAGCAAGTAAAACCCAAATTTTAACATTCTTGTAACAGACTAACACACTAACAGACTAACAGGAAAAGTGATTACCAGTACTAAGTCTCAGTCAATCTTTGTTCAGGCAAGACAAAAAAGGTAGCGTAGCCGGTACGAGGGTCAACAAAATTTTGTAAGAGAATACTGTATACGAACTTTTCTCACAACATATAAAATGGAAACTGACTTAGAGCAGATTATCTTCATCGTTCCATTTTAAGTTGAGTTTTGAACTGTATCTGTGAGATCAGGGGCTGGGGGTGTATCACCAAGCTGTTCTTAAGCTAAGAACGACTTTATGCACAACTGGTGACCCTTTCTTGTGCTAAATCGGATTCTTAATGATTTCGATTCTCATCAGCTAAAAGTTCAAATGTGATGTTTATAAATTATAATTCTTGTTGTTAACTAGTGTCTGAAAACAAAGTTTATGATGTGTCAAATTTGATTAGGATTGTTGGAAATTAACTACAACTATGTTAAAATAGGAACAGATTGGGGTATCTAATTCAGCGCAAGAAAAGGTCACCAGTCGTGTGTTCAGTCGTTCTTAGCTTAGGAACAGCTTACTGAAACACCCCACATCACAGATTCCTGCTCCGCAGTGATGCATTGAGGTAAATAATGCGCTGTTGACAGGTGCAATATGGTATATGAATGGAGACAATGGTCGCTACAAAACGGGGTATAGATTGTGAAAAGGATACAGAGTTCGTAGTAGCCCTTTGGTGAGAGGAGTGATGTGCGTAGCTCACCAAGCATGTTGGAGGCATTCTTCAATCCATCCATGAGCTTCCCTTTATCCTGGGAGCAAGTAAACAATTTATTGTTCATATCACAGAAGTTCAAAAGTACTGTATACTATACATGTAGATAACTTGAAAATTACCTTCATAAGACATGGATTACATTGAACAATGCACAAGTGCCAATATTGAGCTGTCATATTAAATCATTTTCTCTCTCCTCTCTTTCTCGAAAGCAAAAACAAGACATTTTCACCCCTAACAAGCATTCTGTTCTTAGGAATTTACATGTGCATGTTGTATCACAACCTCATCTTCTTTCTTTCTCTCTTCTGCTTCTCTTGTCTCCCCATTATTCATTTGAATATCATCTCTTGAGAGAGGAGAAGAGAAAGGAGAGAAAGGAGGAGGAAGGTAAAAGCTTAGTATGTGATCAAGGTCCTATAACACTTGAACGTTATTATCCCAACGAAATGAGGGAGCACTCCATCTGGAATGCTAGACCTTAACATAGTGCACTTTTTCTCTTCCTCCTCCTTAAAAAATCCTTCTTTCTCTTCTACCTCTACGACCTGGGTCATGTGATCTTTGACTTTCATCTCTCCAAACTTACGAGGGAGCGCTTCATCTGGAATGCCTGGACCTTGACGACCTGCTGGGCCTCCTCCAGCAGTTTCTCCTGGTCCTCCGTTGCCACGGCTTGAGTAGGCGGCTAGACAAAAACAAAGACACACAAGCTCAATTCATCATTTGATGCAATATTTGATATCCTGGGGTACCAAATGAGAATTCGCTGGTAATAAAATTAATTTTTTTTATTATTATTATGTACAAAAATGTTTCCTTGTTTGTGATTATGCAACAATTAATGAATGAAAATTATAACTTTTTTCTCATGCACATGCTCTGTTGTAATCTTAACTGATTAATATTATTGAACATGTTATTGTAAGTACTGATATTATCATGTGACTTTAAATGAGAGTGGAAATTTTAATTTTGGTCATTATCCAAGTGTAAGTTTCTTGCAGTGAATTAATGAATTATCAAGAGTAGCATACCGGTATAAACATACAAAAAAGAAACACAATCCTCTTACTGAATTTGAATAAAAGTGTTGTTATTATGGAGTAAATTTCGTCACAACTTTGTGTGTATGAGATAATACAGTACAATTATCAGCATTGCAGAACTGTATGATAATGGAAACGAGATGGCCCTATACAACGCCATACCCGGGTTACGACGGTACCCATGGGTATGGCGCGTTGAATCATTTAGAGGGATTTTCATTCTGTGATCAGCTAAGATAAGATACAAAAATTCCCTATCCTCATGCACAATGGCATACTCCTTTCACAGTCTCAGTATACAATGATACAAACAACATTTTGAAAAAAAGAGATGACAAGATAATAGCATAACATATTCTAGAAGAGTGCATGACATTAAAACACTATGAACAATAGAAAAGAGCATACAGAATATCATAAACTCTCTCAGGACCAAGCACTGACAGCCTACGTAATGCATGCCTGCATGCACTGCTCCTAGGAACGCTAATGTACACTCGTATCTGTACTACTACTAGCACATGTCATTGCGATGACTAGACTTAACTCAGACCTACAATAAATCTTGTGTCATGTCAATTAGTTATCAAAGTGGCAAATTCTACAGACTATGGCTAGGCCTATGCCTATTTATACATGTAATTTCCACAGAAAAAGCATATGAAATGTCACGTCAAGATTCTATCACGCAGGGCTCTACAAACCCACTTGCCCGATTGCCCGGGGCAAGTGAAAATGACGCCCGGGCAAGCATTTCTCAAAGACACTTGCCCATCCGGGCAAGTGGTTATTTTTCACCAAAAAATATGAAAATAACATTGTTCATATGCGAGAAAATTAATGTGAATGTGTCTCGTATCATGTCAAACCAGGCAAACACAGCCGAAATTGGAGTGAGATCACTGAGATTTTGTCATGAAAATTCGTCTGAAACTCCGTTCCGTGGACACTGCCATCTCGAACTGAAAAATAAATTCTGCGCATGAGCGATACCCGCATTACCAGAGCACTGGCTTGCGATCGCGCATGCGCGATGTGAAATTTTTCGTAACAGCTGTCTTTATTTGTGTGTCTCGCGCCCACATACCGTATTTACGTGGATTACTACATATGGGACTGTAATGTGAAAACGTGTGTAAGTGATTGTTGTATGAGTTCAGCACATATACCTGCCGTGGAGCAGCAATGATTTAATTGATTTGCCCATGATTTTGATCGCTACCAGTACACTTGAAACGGCAACATTAACACATCTACCAAGAACCCTACCCAGAAATATCGGGCTGATTACTCTAAGGTTTTCTGTATTGACAAGCTCAAAACTGGGAGATCATGCCGCTAGTTCATAACTAAGTGTATCCATGACAGCCTACGGCTATGCGGCTAGTCACGGGTAGCTAGCCGCCTAGCCGTCCCGGGGCTATAGTGTCTAAACGGACGTTAATGCAGACCTAGAAATCACTTTTTGGACGAATTCAACAGCAAAGAAGTTGTCTAGGGTTAGACATTTTACTTTTGAAATGTGACTGTTTATAATCCTGTCAGCGTGCTTACGAGTTACATGTATTATAACAAGCTTTGCCACCTACAAATTACAATGCAATGTGGTGTAGTCAGTGTTATCAATATGTGTTTTTTAAATTCCTCTAGTCTTGTGAAAGTGTCCTATACCTGTCTACATGTAGTGAGCAGAGTCTGCTCCCAACATGCCCAATTATTAAATTAAGGGAGGTCAGGCGTATGTGTGCTTCATTTCGAGTGAAAGCAAGAGTACTATAGATGGGAGAGTCAGTGCTAAACATGATGGACTCAGATGATTAAAAACAAACACCAGTAACTTGTCAAACTCTGTGTAAATACCTATTGTTAAGTTCAGTTGTCCTGTAAAGTATGTTACAATTCGGCAGGATAAGGTATGCCATTGCTGCAGAAGAATTAGTGAAAAGCAAAGGTTATAATAAGAAAAAAACGGGCAAGCAGTTTTTCCTCCAGGGCAAGCAAATATTTTTACCACTTGCCCGAAAGGGCAAGTGGTAAAAAAAATTTTTGTAGAGCCCTGTCACGTATCAGGAAAGCAATCATCATTAAATGTTGCCACTAACATCATGCATCCTAAATATTATCTAACTGAACAAAACAAATATGTTATCAAATCTGATACAAGAACTTGAAGTTCAATAAACTAGTTAAGTCCATTCCAACATGTCCAAGTTCAATAAAGTCGACGACACACACGACACACAACTACTAGTCTTAATGCATTCCACGGCAGAAAAATCGGCACGGCAGCTTTTACATGCCAGGTGTGTTGCATATGAAAGCACAATATACAAGTGCCTTGAGTCACATAGGATTATAAACGTTGGTGATAAATCATATTGATTAAGGTCGGCTAGCAACTCTTTCAGAGATTTTTTCCTCAGTCCCACTAATTCATATTCACGCCCATTAACTCATCAAATTGTGTGATTTGGTATCGATAGATTTCCGTCAGGAATATACATTAATACTGCAATCAAAATTACCAGCTTGATTCTAAATGCACTTTAATGTCTACTTAGAGTGAATAAACAAAATAAATGACTTTTACCATGACTGGTTCTTCTCAAATGTGGATAGCAAGGAAGGGTAAGAAGGCGTGTCAGATGATCATTCACAACACCCAAATACTGTTTCCCGTGACCGACCCTAACCAGCGCAAAGCGTGTGCGGGCGCGCTAGCATTATTAGGAGAATAAACATAACTGCAGACATGCACTCATTTCAGTTGAACATCATTGCGTTGAGGCTAAAAAATTACAAGTTGTGAACATTGAAGGATTATTATGTCTTCATGCAGTGTTATTTTGTGACACCTAAGATACGAGCCTTGTTGTTCGTGTACCCGTCAAGCGTTGTCAGCATATAAAGATCGAGACGAAGACATTTTATTCCATTGTTTTGTTTCTGACTTTCAACAGGATGGGAAATTCCCTGGATCTGCGCTAGTTCTTGCTGCGCGGCAAGGAGCTCGTGTCACGACTGTCTGCGGTTCAGTGTAAATTTGTTGTGTACTGAACAGAGCAGAGCTAACTTTAATAAGGACTGCAAAGTATTCATTTGTGGTGCCCATTTTCACCTGATGAACTGAAGTGCAAGTTACCTTAAGATTGCACTCTTGCCTTGTGAGTCCTGTGTCTGACTAGCTTTATCAACTTCACATTTTGAACTTGGCTTTTAAAAAGTTGGACAAGTTGTCGCACATCTCGCCATCATCAACCAAGCATGGATGCACAGGGAATGGCAAAACTCGGAGCGAGGCTGGGTATCACATCGGCAAGGATGCAGAGGTATTGAGACCCTAGACAGGAATAACTCCCTCATGCATTCGTGGCATTCTTTAATTAATCTAGATCTAAATTACATTTTTGCACATAGCCCCGTAGAGGCATTCAGAGGAGCCAGAATCTCAGCAGATCCTACAGAAACTTTTTTTTTTCAATCTGGACCCAAGATTGTCTTTGAGGGATAGGGTGGGGGTGGGGAAGAGGGGGGGGGGGGGGTGCTTGGTATCTGGCCTTTTGGGACTGGTTGACCTTATCAAAACAGTTCCTAATTTGGTAACAAAATATCCTGAAATTTGAAGACAATTAAAGTTAACCCAACAATTAATGAACGATTATTGAAATGAAACCCTTACATCGCGAATATTGCGGTTGCTGTGCAGTGAATAGCATGGGCGAGTCATTCTGGTGTGACCACAGGTCCTACTGATATTATTGTTTGGTAGCAGAATTTTACAGGAAGGAATCATCTCAAAATTATATGAAATCATTGAAATCAAACTAAGATCTAAACTTGCCACATGATCCGATTCCTATTCCAGGAGAGCTCAAGAGATCAAGAGACTGATCACGCTGCGTTGTGCATCTTTCTCTATGAATGACACCTGCCAGGCGGTGATGTGCCTAGAAATGGCAGCTGCAGAAAACAATCATCCCATTGACAAGGTATGTGGAAGATCATCAATCGGGCTGCTGATTCATACTAGGGGGAATTTACACCTAATTTATCATAATCATCAGACATGCATACCGTTGAGCGCGTGTATTTGCATATTGAAAAGCCATTGAAACCTGTTTTGTAGAAGACAGTTGCGGTGCATGTTAAAAAGGTTTAGGTTTTGCAAAATTTTGGGCCATAAAATTGCTCTAAAAGCACATATTTACCTCATTAAATGCCACCCTACCCTAGCCCTATTGTAGTCTAGATCCTAACCCGAGTTTTGAGCTGTAACCCCCCCCCCCCCACTACTACCTCTCCCGTAGCCCCATCCTCTTGTTCCATATTCTTCCTAGATGCTCTATTAGTCTATTTATCCTTGCAACACTTTTCTTACCCCCAAATTGCTATATATTGTTGTGTTGGGATCATGAGTGGTGAATATAGCCCAGCAGTATAGTTGCATTACTCAATGAGACAGAATAGGGGAGTCGTTCATGTATATTATAAAGTTCCTCAGACTTTATTATGTAGCTCTGTCCTGGCGCAATACATTATAGTTTATACAGCACCAATCATTATAATATCAGATAATGGAGAGCAGCAGCTAAAAGACCCCTGGGGGGCGTTTCACCAAGCTGTTCGTAAGTTACGAACGACTTTACGAACGACTGTTTATCCCTTCTTGTGCTAAATCAGATTCTCAATGAACAAAGTGTGGTAAGGCATTTAGCAAAAAAAGGGATCACCAGTCATTCGTAAAGTCATTTGTAACTTATGAACAGCTTGGTGAAACACCCTCCTGGTCTACTGAGTTGTTTCCTTTTACACCCCAACGACTTTCCCTTCGTGACCTTAAAAAGGTGACTGATGATAAACAGAGAGACTCTTAATGTCGTCTTCAAAGAGGGGGTCTGTTATCATGACCTCGGTGGGGCTTGCCCAAAAGAGGGGGTCTGTTTAATGACCTCATGGGCTTGACAGATTGTTTTGGCATAAATGTGCTTAATGGGTAAGTCCTAACTTTATTTGGGCATAAATGTGCTGAATGGGTAATATCCACATAACAATATGTTTCCTTCTGACCAGGCATCGGCCATTCAGATGTCGGGGGTCAATAAGAAAGTCTACACCAACTCCTTCAAGACGTTGGAGACCCTGCTAGGTCTTCAACCCACAGTGACCATCAGAGACCTGGCTGTCCAGTTCGGATGTGTCGGGGTGGTGGAGAATGCCAAAGTTGTCCTTCAAAGGTAAGCTAGTACTCCTCCACTCCATTGACATTGAAGAAAAGCATGATTTAGCACCATAAAATGCAAATAGGAGCCCCTGTAAAAATTGTGTTACTCTTTTAGTTTGGTAGTAATCTGGGGCTGTATTCTTGATACCTTACTATGCCTAGTTAGTTGCTAAAGTACATTCACCAATATGCATTTTTAGGAACTTATTGGGCTCGTAAGGTTTCATGAATATGGCCCCAGAACTTTAAAAATGCCATGTCCACTACAAATGTACTAATATTTTCTCCTGGAGAGGCACACTTTCTTTAAATCTTTGTGAAAATCTTCCTCAACTAAACATAAACATCTGCTCCCTTCCTTGAAATCAGGCACTTCTGGCAGACATTTCAGAAACATGTCCAGACTATTTTGACTCAAGTGCTGTGCTGAAAAATAAAGTAAATCTACAGTTGCACACCTAAGTAGAATATTTTGAGTTGGTATGAACGTTTTACTGTTGAAAAAAAATATTAATTTGATCATAGTCGTCGTCGTTCTACTCATGGCTGACTACTCATGACCCCATTGATAAAGGCTCTCCATTCGTACGACAGAGATTTTGAGTAGCAGCGGTATATTGACATTTTTTTTAGAGCATATTGAATATTATATGAAATCTCTGTGAATGATAGATTGGTATCACTGTATCATTGTGATTGTCATTGATTGTGTGCTTAAGCAAATATTTTATGATCCTTTGATCAGCATTTTTTCAAATGACTTTACGCACGACTGGTGACCTGTTATTTTGCTAAGTCAGATACCCCCATCTCTTCCTGTTTTAACAAAGTGGAAGTTAATTTCCAACAATCCTAATCAAATTCAACAAATCTTAAACTTTGTATTCACACGCTTTTTCACAACTAGAGGCAAAGTGTGGATAAGTTAGAGTAAGTTTTGGAACTAACTATAGGTTTCTTTTAAAATCTGAAAGAGAGAGTACCGGTATCAGTCTGGATGTTTAGGGCAGTGTGCTCTCTCTCCATTATCTGGAGAATAATTCCTGTAACTTCTATTTTTGTAGCTATCAGACAGAGTTTGAAGAGAAAGTCTCTGACGCAGCAAGAGACGAAGTAGACTTCGGGAAGCCACTCTTTACAGGAGCAGCCCTGTACACGATATGCAAGTAAGCATGATCATCTAAACTTTATAGCAAGGGGGGGGGGGGGGGTGTGTTAACCATCTCAGTACCATGCCTGTAAAAGCACATTGAAGTATCACACATGCCATGCTCCCATGGGACTGAGTAGGACAACCCTCTCAGTCCACCGAGAGGGTTGTATCCTGTGGTCATAATGGAGGGGATGACGTCACTCTGCGATAGGGAAACGATGCAGTGATATTAGGTTGATGGAGGGGGTTAACCCTGCCCCCTTCATATTTTTAGTATTTTTTAACAGTAAGTCACCGCCAGGTAAGCAGTATATTTCAGATTTGAATCATCCTGGTTCTGTTTTTGTTCCCTCGTCGTAATTCTAGTCGTAATTCAACTGAAGTTGTGTTGTTATGCATGTGTCTGGTTCTAAACAATGTTCCTCAAGAGTCTGACACGGTCTAGCAGGCTATTCTTGAGCACAGAGAGTTCCAACTATGATCAGCAATGTTTGCTCGACCCACACAGTTTAGAATTATTGTTGTCTTGTCAATATGCTCAGGTAATGTCGCACTTCGGTATTCTATGACCTCACCTACATACCTATTTCACAACTCTGCTTGAGACCAATAAAAAGTGATGATTAAGTAGCTTGTGGCAAGTTATTGACAACTGTTCATAACAAGTTTTTATGAGCTTTAGCTTCAGAACATGTTTTGCAAAAACTTTTTTTTTTTTAACTAAAAACCTTGAATTAATGATGGTAGTGTAGAGTGTATAGTTGATTTAGGGCTGGAAAATAATATATGATGTAAGTTGTAGCTTAAATCAATCAATCATCAAACCAAAGGGGAAATAAGTGAAACTAGGAGAATATGCAAATAAACTGAAGTGAAGTCAAAGAAGTCTGGTAGTGCACTGATTTAATCTTTGGGCTACTTTGCCTCAGTAAAACTCAGAATGATTGTATAATTTACATAAATATTTTAATCAGAAATAACAACCAATCTAACTAAAGATAATGGAAGGGTCAAACTAACATGTAAGAACCCAAGTAATAAGATAAATCAGTAAAGAATGAGATGAAGATGATAAAGGATGTCTGGGTGATTATGTAGTAATGGGAATAGAAAATTAAAGAGCCATGTGAGGGATGGAATGAGTGGAACACCTGAACAGAGAAGGAATGAAGATGACAAGAGAATCAGGGGAAAGGCATTCAGAGTAGAATGAATGAATGACAACTGAATATCATTAAACTAATTTAAACTAATTTAAGTTCAGACTGCAAGGGAAGCTCCAAAGAAAAATGCAAATGAACTCAAGTCTAAACTGAACAGAAATGTTAAAACAGCTGGCAAAGGAAACATAATAGAGGAAATAAACAAAATAGGAAAATGACAAAATAACCATCCTACAGTAGCAAGGATCTACTGAGCAATCACAATGTGACTCTAAGAAAGGATAAAAGAAATATATTTACCATTGCTTTTGATGGTTGTGAAGCCAGTGCTGATAGTATATCACTAAGACCAGATGCCATAGTTGAGTATATACTACTAGTGTTCTTTACAACTGACATTGTGTATTCATACTATCATGTGTATTTGATTCATTGCGTGTATTCACTGATAAGTGCATGGAATCAGTGCTCCATTGATATATGATGTCTTAAGAAGCAAATTAGGGTGATCTTTGGACAAATAAACAAGCTCTCCCACAACAAGCAAAATTTACTTTTCTTAAAGATAAGAAACCTCACCACTTCAGACTAAAGACAATTGTTACATTCTTTTTCACACACCCCTAGAGTTGCCAGATAAAAATGCATCATTTAATAGTTTATCGTTTCCACAGGTCGTAAAATAATACATGTTGAAAAACATATATGAAGTAGATGTTGCCATATTGAAATAATACAATAATGATTGAGAATGTGTGTGTGTGTGTGTGTGTGTGTGTGTGTGTGTTGGTGGGGGGGGGGGGGGGGGGGGCGGTCCAAAGAAGCAAAGCTTGTGAGCTGGGCCCCTTTGAAAAGAAAACGATTTTAAACAAAGAGATTTAATCAATTATAAACACATTAAAGGTGATACAATACATACAATAATGGCAATGTTATGTCAGTGTCATACTTCAACTTGTTTGTTATATTTATGTTCATCATTAGTAAATTTATCCACATAGGAATGCGCATGAAAATAACCAGCATATACCTCTGTTTTAAGGGGAATGTTTTAAACACAATTAATGATAAATTTGTTGAAGTTTAAAGGAAATAGTACGTATAGCCCAGATACTTTGTTTAAAAAACTTGATAAATGTACCCACAGTGCAAAGTCCGAAAATCCTTTATCAAAGGAGAAAGTTGTGCGATGACAATTGTTTATGGGATTTTACATAAAAAAAAAAAAAATTGGGGCAGATGACAAAGAGGGACATATTTCATCCGTGTTATAGTCCATAGCGAAGGCCAAGAGGGGAAAAACAAATTAATCTGAGCAGGAAAAACTCTTGTTGCGTGACAAATATAAGGCTAGAGAACATAATACTCTCTCGAAATGAAGTATTTCTTTGAACACTGGCTTTCATTGTTTCTATTTTTATGCCTCCGCCATGAAGTGTGCGGAGGCATTATGTTTTTGCGGGTTGTCCATCCATCTGTCAGTCCCGAATCCGTTTAGGCATTTAGGTTCTTGAGAACCGTTAGCCAGATTTGCTCCAAACTTGGTACATGTGTGTATTGCATGAAATTAATGAAGTGTGTAAAATTGGGGTCAAATCCAATCGAGGTCAAAGGTCAAATTGCCCAAAATTGACCTTTGTCACAATAAATCCAAATCCAAGGATGCAATTCTCATGAAACATGGTAGAGAGATAGGCCATTACTTGGGGATAGACTGGTGGCATTTCTGTAAAATTCCTGAAAGGTCAGAGGTCAAAGGTCAATGAATTTTGCCAAAATTGGCTAAAAACTGCAGCAAACTTTATATTTTTCACAATAAATCCAAATCCAATGGTGAAATCCCAATCAAACATAGTGAAAAATGGATCACTTCAAGGAGGTAGACTGTTGAAAGTTACGGTAAAATTCCTGAAAGGTCAGAGGTCAAATGTTTATGAACTTTGCCAAAATTGGCTAAAAATTGCCCCCAAATTGATATTTTTCTCAATAAATCCAAATCGAATTATGCAATTTTAACCAAACATGGTACAGAGATGAATCACTGGAGATAGACTGATGGCATATTTGATAAAATCCCTGCAAGTTCAGAGCTCAAAGGTCAGTGAACTTTGCCAAAATTTGCTAATTTTAAACAAACTTGATGGAAGGATGGATGTTGTAGACACACTGTTTAAATTGGAAGTCAAAGAAGTAAGAGGTCAAAGGTTATTGAGCATTGCCAAACTTGGCTATATATTGAACAATAGAATATGATATTTTCATTTCACGTAGGAACTTCAATGGTACATTGCCCACCAAGCATACCCATTTTCTGAGAATAAATCGAAATAGAGCTAGCAAAGAGGCGGAGGCATATTTATTGATTGCATGGCAGTCGAATTGCTCTAGTTTATGCTTATAATCTTTGCTTTTGTACTTCATTAGGCGTCAGAAGATTAAGGTAGACAAGACAAAGCTGATAGAGATGACAGGCGGAAGGAGGAGCACATTCGACAAGCTCTGTGCCGAGATGGAGAAACACGCCTGTCGCATCTTGGGTAAGCTAGTACATTGCAACACTCTTAAAAGGCTTTCACGCGTCAACTATTTAGCTGCTACGCTTACTTGCGAACTTAATGCACGTATGCGGCACGCAGCGAAATGGCTAGCCATGATTCGCATCAAGTACAATATATAAAATTAACAACAAAAATACAAATATTAACATGATAATATTTATTTTCTCATCAAATTCTATTTGTATTTGTTTACACAAATATTTTTTCTCCAATATATTAATGAATTCAAATATTTCAAGTAAATGTTAAATACTATGGTGAATCAGTCTACAACTGCGTGACTCCGATCAGGGCCAAAGGTTTAGCTTCGGTAAGGATTGTGCATTCTAACCAGGCGGGTAAATGCGCAAGTCCCCGAGAAACAATACACATAGGTAAGTGTGCGTTTTGCATGGAACGCACAGCGTACGCAATATGGCAGCGCGCTAGGGATATATCCTGCGTACGACGTGTGAAAGCCTTTACTCCTTTATTGTGTCAGACACCGTCCCACTCTATGGAATTTGTGTGTGTGAGAAACGGTGAGAAATGCACAGTCATGACAAAAAACATGATAAACTCATTATACAAGATTTATAATACAGAAATTGAATATTGTCTGTTTGTTCCTTTGAGAACTTTTTTTTTAGATAAGGAGAAAAAACAAAAATTAAGAATATATTGGATATGTATTACCAACATACCTTTCGACTGTACAAGAATATAAAAAACAATTGTAACCACATACATGTATTTTAAATTTGAGAGGAGAGAAAGAAAATTGTATTAGCGTCAGTGTTTACGGCTACTATCCTAATAATTGTAACTAATGATATCTCATCTAGGTGGGCAGAAGACCAAGCAGTCAAAGCGACACCACTCATGGCTCGATGATCTGGAGAGATCCTTTGAAGGTGAGTTACTTTTACTTTTTTTTTATTCATTCATTCATTTATTCATTTTTATTTCAATTAAAAAACAGTACATATATACGTATGTACAAATTATTATTCAAGGTATACATGGTATAAGGCAAAATGAAAATAGGAAACTACAAATAAAGCCAAATGGCCTTGTAGAAGCATAGTTTCCAGAACATTGTTACCATAGTTTATCTATACACACAAGAAGAAACAACAAGAAAAAAAAAGAAGAAAAAAACATATACAATGACAAATTGACAGAATATGAGTTTGAATATGAGAATGTTTGCATAACACAGAATGAATATATAGGTTTGCATCAGTGATATTTAAAATAAGATGCTGCTTTAGGTTTGTTTTAAATAAGGTTAATGACTTGCGTGAAGAAATTTCAGGAGGGATAGAGTTCCAAGTAACCCGAAAATATTTCCTTTCTTTTGTCTATGTTTCAACAGGGCATCAATGCCCGACTGTTCAAGGTGAACTGGCACCGGTTTAAAAAAAGTCTGATATGACTCAGGCTTACTTTTGAGAACTTGGTGCTATATTTCTCTTTCATTTGCTCCACCCTCTCAGATGAAGTCAGTCCGCCTAAGCACATGAAGCCCAACGGAGAAGCTGCGACGACTTCCGTGCAGGACGACTACGAGGAGTGGAGGAGGAGAATTCTGGAGGGCGCCGAAGACTCCGACACAAAGAAGTGATTGCACCAAGACAGGTCACATGTGGTATTAACCATGTTTATCACCGGTGAACAACGGGCTGTGCGGATAATAGCCGCTGCATGCAGAGGTTTTGGGCTGAAAGGTACTCTAGCAGAAGAAAAAGTACAACGGGGGCTCAGGGGGAATTATCCCCCCCTCCCCCCCCCCCTAATAAAAATAAGCGCCAGTGGAAACTTGATTGGTCTTATAGGGTGTCATGCACAGTGTAGTACAGTGTGTTTCTCTCACGATGACGTGATAGGTCACACCCACAAACATTTGTCTGCGAATTTGTCTGTGAAAACAGCTTCTTCTGCACTCTACAACCAAAATTTGATCTTTGCCT
Organism: Arbacia lixula; assembly: GCA_963669155.1. Lineage (NCBI taxonomy): Eukaryota > Metazoa > Echinodermata > Echinoidea > Arbacioida > Arbaciidae > Arbacia > Arbacia lixula. The sequence continues at coordinate 21,933,131 of OZ022581.1, forward strand.
ATCGTTAAAAGGGGGGTGAAGTCTTCAAGATTACGGGCTGTAATCATTGCAGAACCTTTCTGTCATCACCTTCGGGTCCAGTTAAAAAAAAAAATCAATAATTTTGAGCTGCTTCCCGAGATCAACCAAGGATGGGACCCTTGGTTATAGCAGAACAACACTCAACTGATAATGAGTACCTTTCTTCTAACCAAGACTATCCCTTACCTTTCAACAGATTGTAATCCTTAAAGGTAGCCCGTCCCTTTTGCAGACCTAATTCTGAAAGCTCCTTGACTTTGTCATCATTTGAGAGAGTGGTTATATAACCTTTCCCTGGAATTGACAAAGCGTAATATTCGGTTTTGAGGAAATAATCTTCGATAATTGAGTTTTCTTTTTTCGTACCAAGAAAATAGTAAAATCTCAGTGAAAACTAGTTAGATTTTCATTATAGAGTTACAGTACCTCTGGCCTTAAAATTTCACAGCTGTTATCCCAAAGATATGTGCTAAATATGTGAAAAGTCTGCAAACTTTCATGAAGTTTGCAGATGTTTGTAAAAGGGACGGGCCATGTTTAATTCCGTCAGTGCTAGATGCAGCGCTGCTCTTGGGCATTTGTGCACCATCATCATTAGAATTCAGACCTGTCAGTGGCATTCCGTGAATCAAATATAAAGGAGAGGCAGAAAGGGAAAACACCTTCTAGTTAACATGTTTGTTACGGGACCGGGGTGCGCACCCTGTGTCAATTCTGAAAGGATGAAATAATATGGGAGTGAAAGGTTTGACCAATGTGCATAGGACTGTGCACTACCTTCATGTGTGCTTGTGTATGTAAGCATGCTGATTGTTTTCTTCTACCTAGTCAGACGCAGATGCTGAAATATTGAGCCTTGGACATCAGGTTAAGCACATTCACTTGTTACACATTGTGTGCAGCTATGGTATCGAGAAGCTTGTGGTTATGTTTCATGGGAGAGGAAATTGTGGGCTAGTGATATTTTATACATGGAAATCAGGTAAATGTAAATTGCATAAATAAAACTGGGATTTGTGTGTTTCACTGGGGCAGATGTAGATTTTATGATTTCAGTCAGCATCTGCTGCAGCGCATTCCATTTTGGAATAAATGGCTGTGAGACAACCATGAAAGCCAAGGCAGACGACAGGATTTTACCACGATTCTGCAGTCGCAAGGGTCTGGAAATATGACGTCACCTCCTAGCATAAATCTAATGAGGGGATCCTGCGATTTTAGCCATTTGCAGAGTTGTACGACTGGTTGGATCGTGTTGTTTGCGATAGCTTTTAGAGTTATACACTATGTACTCTTAGCTGCCAAGAGGCATTTTCGTCTGATGATGTGGAAATGGAGAGACGGCTTGTACACTACACAGCCCCATGTTGCAATGCATAGCTACTTTTTCAGAGGAGCACACTCTGGTTTGTTAGCCATTTGGTTTACTTGTACGTGGATATGCCAAATTAGCAGAAACTCGGAAATGGCCTGGGGCATTTTGGAGGAAGATTTACCTTTATATCTTTGCTGGCCGGCAAAATACTTTTGATACATATATGCAGTGTGGAGACAAGATTTAGACTGTAGCTGTCACGATCCCAGTTTTAAGTTTTCAACTGAGTCTTTGCCTCAAGGCAAGCGCTTCACTCTCATTGTGATCACAAGTTTATTTTAGACTGTTAACTCAGTCCTTCAAGGAGGGTTTGGCACATGGAATGAAGGAAGCTATAGAAGTGAACTACCTTTATATTGGACAGACGGTATATGGACTCTTGTTTTCTCGATGTTAGCAATACACTGTAAAATATGTTGTGATTTACAATTAATGCTCAATATAAGGAACACCGATGTTAGAAGTTATTTATACTCCTGGGAAGAGAGAAATGTGGATAATGTATATTGTGTCCTTCAGCAAGATAATTTATCATTATTTCTGCTCTCCACCTAGGAGTATAAATAGGTACCTGGTAGGAGGTGGAAGATTATGTGCATGATCTTGATCCAAGGAATACTCCCTAGAGAGTGGAGATGGTGCACATATTTGCATGATACATTTCTGGATCCTGTGATCAATGCTTTGATTACAACCTTCTTCTAAATGCAGTATGCAGACTGCAATAAGAGAAAAAAAATGAATTTCCTATGTTAAAAAACTCTTGTCGTATTTCATTGTTATGGAAGATTATTTTTCTGGTGCCATAAGTTTGTTATAATCATGTCCACTGTATTCAAATATTTTTGCAATACTGGTACAAGTCTACTTAGGCATTTAGTTTGTATAGTACAAACTCAGAGACTGTAAAAATGTGCTAGGGTCGTGGTGGCATCTTCATTGTAGGACAAGTTTAAGTAATGTCTGTACTGCACAGATACAGTGTAGTATTAAAAAATGACTGTTGTTTCCTGTGATATTGTTGTATAAATGATTTGAAAGATGCATATCATGTTATTGAAGTATCCCAAAAAGGAAAATAAAAGTATTAACTTTCTTGTCAAACAACATACTTTTGTGTATTTAATTTAAGTTGTGTTTATTGTAGTTGCCCTTTATATACAAACTTTCAAAAGATATAAGTATAGTCACCAATATCATTGATATGATATAAAAACTAGGAAGAAATTGATTTTCAAATTGAATTACAGTGGCGCTCGCCAGAAACTTGACATCGCGCGATAACGTGTGCTAAAAGCAGTATCCCTTGAGCGCAACAGCTCGTGTTAAACTCGATCACGATGCTTGACTGTAAAAGTCAAATAGCGCCCTCTGCGACAATATATATATTACATTGCGCATCTATCGCAGCCGCCGCCACTGGTAATTGTCCGTGCAAGATCATTGTTAATACCCTTTGATGGGAGCACATAATTATTCAAACAATAAAACTAGAAGTCGGAAGTTAAATATTTTTGCAAAATAAATTTTAAGTCGTTCTGTGGCAATCGCATGATAATAGAGACTTCAAAATTTAAACAAAAATACATGTACATGTATTTTCCTTCATAAAACATTTCCGAGAACATATTTTCTGGGGAAACTCAAAACATTTTGGTTTAATAACTTGGCGCCAATTACTGTACTCTTTTATATTGAAAATGTGACCATTGCTTGAAATGTTTCATTCTGGTCTTTACTACATGTAGTTCTAACATGCATGCAGCGCAGCCAATTCATTATCTGACAAGTGGGGGCGCTAATCCACTTCCATCATGGTACCAGTAACTATATCATAAATAGGATCTCAATTATGCACTCTCAGGCAGTACATGTATTGTGTGATCGCGATTAGAGCATGAATGAGCGAGTTCAGAGTATTCAATATTGCGATTCTTCTGCAAGTTTGACTTGGCCTTCACTGTATGTTCAATCACTGTTAAACCAGAGTGAAATGTATATTCATACACACACACACACATACCACACAATTGTTCATACATACCGTACGCACACAACGTATCATTTTGTACTCACAACCGATTATACATACACACACGACATCTCACAAAAACACATACACACAGCAAATATTAATTCACATGTACAGACTTACCACTAAAAGTCATAACTGGTACATGGCCATTTACCTTACTCCTTTTGAAGAACAAATCTACTCTAAATATATTAGATGTTAAAAAACATTGACACTTTGGGGTAAAAAACAGAAAGCTCCAAGATGGAATTTAAACATTGTACATGTATTAGGTCATAGGATGTCAAATTACATGTAGTAGGGATAATGTGAGGTGACACTTCCATCAATTAATATTCTTGTTATAATTCTTTGAATATCTAATAAGATTTTCACTTTTGACATCTTGGGGCACAAATATTTGTGTTTCAGATAATAGATTCAAAACACAATTAATGCACATCTGAAACCACCGTCAACTGCCATCACTGTCATTGATAATTCATGATGCTCCTGGCAGAAAAGACCTAGATTGACACAAGTAATACACAATAGGCGTAGTGTTTTGAATTAATTTATCTGACTTGTTTGGTCCTGAGTAATGAAAAAGTGGAAAATCTAATTCAACAATCAAAGGATTATTACAAGGATATTCATTCATGAAATGTCACATTTACGGCTCCAACTAATTTCAACTTCTTTTGGCTTTATGATGTTTCAATTTCAGCTTGTTTTGAGTTGTAACTTTTTAACAATTACTCAAAAGTGTCCAATGTTTTTCTTTTAAAACACCTAGTACAATAACATTTAATATCCTCCACAATATAAAAAAAAGAAAGTTAATTTGTAATCAACAATTTAACATTTTATTGAACTCTATCCATCCTATGTACTGATATACAATTAAAAACAATCTGGTTAATGTTTGAAGTCAGACATAGTTTTTACACCATTGAACATTTTTATTCTACATAATAAACAAAAAAACATACCATTCTATGTTCTGTTGAAAACAAAGTTACCGTCTTCTATTAAACGTTAACATACTAACAAGATTTTTAAACTCATGAATCTAGTCATTCCAGCCTATATTTGAACTTGACATTTAATGTGACATTGCACCAATCTATTTAAACCACTTTAAGACGAAAAAAACTCCTTTGTTTACACAAAGATGGTCTTCACAGAGATATTTGAATGTACAATTTAAACAAATCTGGTCAAATGTTTTTTTAAATAAACAAATACACATGTATCCAAAGTCAGACATAATTTTTTTAAATTTGCTTGAACAGAACATTCAGTTTTCACACTATTGTATATTCTTATCCTACATCGCAAGCACAAAACAATGTGACATTCATAGTTGCACTTTTGAATACAAAAGTTCTCATCATCCAACAAATTAACTGCTGTAGATGTTGTACATCATGAATCTAGTCTTGCATTTATGTTTGTGACATTCAACATGACATTGCAACTGTGTATATTTACAGTGAAACCTTCTCTATTGACCACCTGTGTAGAAAGACCACCCTGTCTTTAAATACTACATTTTGATATCCCTTTCAAGATGTGTACCATTGAACCATGTACAAAAATAACCTCTACATAAAGACCACATTCCCCATCTTCCATGAATAGTTGTTACAAACAGGTTCCACTGTACCACCTGTCTGTAAAGACCACCTTCTTTGTTTCCACTCACTGGAATGGTCAGAGAGATTTGACTATACTAGTTATACATACACATCCAACAGAAAGGCATATTATCTGGAATAGGATCCACGGAGGAGCTGGAGACATCCTTTAAAAACACGAGTGGTGACATTTCTCTGCCTATCTCCCACTCATCTACAGCCCCAACAAGCACTTAATCATATCCGAGGAGGGGACACAATCTACTTTCAAAATCAAAGGACAATGCAACCCTTTTGATTTATTTTGAAACCATAGGTCAGCAGTGGTCATCCCAACCAGTGTATCAGTCTGTCTAAGATCAAAATATTACTTTGGAGACCATTGCAAAAAAACAACAATAAGTTGAATCCTATATCTGGAGAAACTTCTACGGTCTAAAAACTGTTATTTTTTTTAATAGAGTAAATTTTGTAATGCAAAGACATAATCTTGTGAAAAATGCATTTTCCCCATTGAAAGAGTGTACTGTTGCAAAGAGACATGACAGTTCGGTTGATCGTGCACAATTGATATGCGGTCAGTTAACTGTCGTATCGAAGCACATTAACTTTGTGTGTAAATTGAAGGGTTGACAGACTGACAACAAGTGTCATACGTCTACATGCTTTTTGTGCAGCAGGAAATACAGAAAATGGACTTCTTGCCATTTCTCATCAGTTTCTAGAATTCACATTAAAATAAAGACCCTGCTTTTAAAAAGAGATCCTCACCATTTTTGTCATGTAGTTTGCGAGGAATGAATATCCCGGATGGCATGACAGCCACGGTGGGAATATATGGTTTATTTTTTTTTTTGGTAGATATCAGGTTGATGCATAACACGGACGGAAGGTGGACAAATCAAAGAATCAGCTTGGGTAACGTTTGACGAAAATCAGACATGTCATTAGTTACTTGAGCTTAAAATCTTTTATCACTAGCCTCACTTATCTTGCTCTGTACATACCGAGGTAGACGAGTGATGCTCTGTGGAACATCTTGTTCATGCAAGATACAGTGAAAAGTGTAGAGGGCACATCATTACAGACCAATGGTGTTGCCAATGAATTATACTGATATGGATTCAGTGCTAGTATTTATCATTTTGAAACATAAATACTAAACTCCCTTTGTTATAATGTATGTCTGATTTTCTCTTACTTTTGCCAAATCTGTTTACCTGAATGTTCTAATTTAACATACACATCAATTCACGGTTAGGGTTACATTCCTCTTACAATATCACAAGTTTAGGAGATACCCTCTTATTCCAGCATAGTATTGGTCCAATGCTCCCAAACAGGGTAGCAGTCGAGTTCATCACATCGATTTCAACTGGGCTTTGGCATCATGGATTACCTGGAGAGTACAATGTCAAACACAGATTAGAAAATGTTAATTAATTACATGTATTAAAGGGAATATACTGTACTGGGAAGGCAAAAAAGCCTTCAAAATGTAATTGTTAGCAATCTTCTTGCCAATGGTCTTAAATTCATGTAGTGTCTATTTTAGAAGCTTGCTGAAAGTTATTTGCCATCAAATGATCTACATTTGGAGTAATGAGTGATTAAATCACAAATCCTCAAAATGTTCGGGCCGAACATTTTGAGGATTTAATCATTAATCATTAATTACTCCATAATGTGGATCATTTGAGGGCATATAATCTTCAGCAAGCTTCTAAAAAAGACAATACATGAATTTAAGACCATTGGCAAGAAGATTGCTAACAATTACATTTTGAAGGCTTTTTTGCCTTCCCAGTACAGTATATGCCCTTTAAAACAAGCACAATTTACAGAAAATTATAGAATGGGTAACAATCTAAATAACCAGGTACATTTACTTATCATGGGGGTTAACTCAATAATACATGTGTATTTTTAAAGCTTAATAATTCACAGCAATGAGATATGATTCATGTGTATACATGTCTTTAAATTGAAATTCACAAATGTTATACAGGTTTTATGTCTATTGTTCAAGAAAGACCAACATTAAATAAATGGGCAAATGCGTTTCTAAACAAATAATTAAATGAAAAAATAAACAAATAAACCAATTAAATTTGGAAAAGCTGACCTGTCTGTCTTCCTCAGTCTTTGCATCGTAGTCCTTTGCCTTGCTGAAATACAGCAATGCCATCTTCTTATTGCCCATCTTCTGATACGTCTGGCCCAGCATGTACAGGTTCTTACTGTAGAAGTTGGGCGACACTGCAATGTCAGGCAAGAGATTGAAAACAATTAAGTCATCTCTTCATGAACAGCATTTGTTATTAGTACCTTGTACACAAACTTTTATGAGCTTACATAATTGGATTTGTATCATATGTATACTGTATTTTATTGACTGTAAAACATGTACAGTTATGTATGTGCTGCCACTCGTGTTTTGATAATTAACCTTTTAAATTGAAATTCCATTGAATTGTGCTACTTTTACTGAGTATTGTATTAAAAGTTGGCATCAACTCCTTTGTCAGGATTTAGATTTCTTTACTACTATATTGGTGAATACGTTGGTGAGCTGAAGGAAACAATTTTCAAATGGAAACTCAATTTCTATATTTCTGAATGATGCAATATCAAAGGCATGATTGCTTATTTAAGCCAATTCTCACAATATTGACAGACTAAGAAAAAAAAAGAAGATATGGGTTTGAAAATCTATACATTTTTTACATATTAAAAAAAAATGAATTTTAAACAAATTTAAGACTGCCCTCAATAAATTTCTTGCCTCTTCAAGTATATGACTTTCACATAGCATTATATTATTCAATCACATGTATTGATGATAGAACAAAAGTAGCAATTTTTATGCCTCCGCCACGAAGTGGCCGGAGGCATTATGTTTTCGAGTTGTCCGTCCGTCCGTCCGTCCGTCCGTCCGTCCCGAATCCGTTTAGGCAATATCTTGAGAACCGTTAACCAGATTTGCTTCAAACTTGGAACATGTGTGTATTGCATGAAACCAATGAAGTGTGTAAAATAGGGGTCAATTCTGATTGAGGTCAAAGGTCAAAGGTCAATGAACTTTGTGAAAAATTGCCTAAAATTGACCTTTTTTACAATAAAGCCAAATCCAAGGATCAAATTCTCATGAAACATGGTACAAAGATGGATCACTACTTGGAAATAGACTGGTGACATTTGTGATAAAATTCCTGAAAGTTTAGAGGTCAAAGGTCAATGAACTTCGCCAAAATTGGCTAAAAACTGCCCCAAACTTCATATTTTTCACCATAAAACTAAATCCAAAAATGCAATTCTCATGAAACGTGGTACTAAGATGGATCACTGCTTGGGAATAGACTGGTGACTTTTTTTGGTGAAATTCCTGGAAGGCCAGAGGTCAAAGATCAATGAACTTTGCAATAATTTGCTAAAACTTGGCCCCAAATTGATATTTCTCACAATGAACCCAAATCCAATGGTGCAATTCTAACCAAACATGGTACAGAGATGTATCACTTCATCGAAGTAGATTGATGGAAGTTTGGGTAAAATACCTGAAAGGTCAAAGGTCAATGAACTTTGCCAAAAATAGCTAAAAAATTGCGGCCAAAGTAATATTTTTCAAAATAAATCCAGATCCAATCGTGCAATACCAACCAAACATGGTACAGAGATGTATCACTTCATCGAAGTAGATTGATGGAAGTTTGGGTAAAATACCTGAAAGGTCAAAGGTCAATGAACTTTGCCAAAAATAGCTAAAAAATTGCCGCCAAAGTAATATTTTTCAAAATAAATCCAGATCCAATCGTGCAATACCAACCAAACATGGTGCAAAGATGGATCACTAATTGGGGGTAGACTGATGATATTTCTGGTGAAAATTTTCATTTTTCACATTGAATGCAAAACTAATGGTTCAATTTGAACCAAACATGGTACATAGATGTATCACTTTATGGAGGTAGACTGGTGAAAGTGTGGGTAAATTTCTGAAAGGTCAAAGGTCAATGAACTTTACCCCCAGATTGGCTAATTTTAAACAAACTTGATACAAGGATGGCTTTAGACGGACTGATTAGATTGGAAGTCAAAGGTCAATGAACATTGCCAAACTTGGCCAAACATGGAAAAACAGAATATGATATTTTCATTTCACATCGGAATTAAAGGGTTCATTGCCCAACAAACAGGTTTTCTGAGAATAAATGTAAATAGAGCTAGCAAAGAGGCGGAGGCATATTTATCGACTGCGCAGCAGTCGAATTGCTCTAGTTTTTTTCTTTCTCTACAAGATGGTTTTTTTTTTGCTTCTTTCTTTCTTTTAAATGATTAAGTATGTACAATTTTTTTATATATATGTCAGCGATAATGCATTATGTTCAAATGTGTGATGTGTTATGTTTTTATCATGCACGGCCACCCTGAAAAACAGCCTTTGGCTGAAAGGGTCACCCGTGCTAAAATAAAATGAACTGGACTACATTTTGCAATGTAACTATTACTTTATGACTGATGATACTTACGTTTTTCAGCAGCCAAAAATTTCTCCAAAGCCTGTGGATATAAAGAAAGAAACAAAATGAACTGCCTGTTATCACCAAATATATACATTCATCTTTCATTAATTGCAATGGCACCCTGGATCAGAGGAACTCGGCTATAGAAATGCTGCAACCTATAAACAATTCTCCATACTTCATTAAAGAAAAAGGCGTCCCATAATGCACAGCGCAACTACATTCAGATAATGTTCACAGTCACGTATCAATCTGATCTCGAGTAACATAGTAGTGTGTGAGGCTAGGGCCCTGTATTACAAAGGGTGAGTTGCTATCTATAGCAACTTTGCAATCAATTGTAAAGTTGCGATCTATTGCAATTCCCCATATCACAAAGCATTCCTGTTATCTATTGCAAGTCCAAGTCTTATGCATGATTTTGCAATCAATCACATAGTTACGATCGATCCACACAAGCTACTATCAATATCAATTGCAAGTTACAATCAATATCCATCGTAAATTCTTTGTGATACAGATTTCCGATCAATAGATCAGTTGTACGATTGATCTATTGATCGAATGATCAATCGTAGCTCTTTGTGGTACGGGCCTCAGAAGTGGAAATGACAACAAAAATCTGGATGTCGCTGAGCGTTACATTATGTGATGATTTTCTCTGATACATAGTGAGGAGATTGTGACCACTTTGGGAAGCAGACAGTGAGCTACACATATCACAGCTGTTGTCATGGTAACAGGCATCAATTGTAATATAAGCTTATAAGTCCCTGGCTTTTGATTAAAAAGGAATAAATATGGAGGAATAAATCAATCAACCGTAAAAATGATAAGGAAATGCTTCATAAGTCACATGGTTTGAAATGATCAGTATTCATAGATTGATTGAAATTCTTTTTATTTCCATCAACATAAAAAAAACAACATATTTACAGTACATACATAGCAAAATATGAATTGGGCTATGCAGAAGAAGTAAGAACTTACGCTTCTCATTGCTGAAGAACCATTCTGCCTTAATCATGGAATCTGCTCTCACTTGATTTCAGAATTTAAAACACAAAAAACACAAAATTCCTTGACCTAATCTGACCAACACATGCCTCAAAATGCAGGCCAAATTGTGACTCTCACTGGCCCTTTGGGATCAGGCGAGCATCGGTGTCGCAACCTTTTTTCCTTCTATTTTTCCTCTCGTCGTATTGTCTCCTTTCTTTGTTTTTTACATGATCTATGGACTGTACTGACAACACCTCACATGGATAATTTTGTATGATGTTCTCAATCATGTTGCAGGATATCATTTTCAAGTGTTTGCTTACTTATGGTCTATCCCTATGCTAACTTAATATGTCAACGATATTTATTTGAAATGTACATTTAGATTTACATGTATGTTTTATGTGAAAAAATAAATAAAATGAAATGAAGTGTACATACCTCTGCATACGTTGATTCTGGAGGCGTGGCAAAGACCAATGCAACTGCTTTCCTCTCGTACCACGCCATATCAGCAAACCAGTAGCACCTGCGAATAAAGCAATGCACAGATGACATAACTTACGGCTCATTTATCAACTCTTTTCTAGGCTATAATCTGCGTTTTGAAATGCTATTCAGGTTTATGTTTGCAAACGATTAGGCATTTTTTACATGATTAGCCTCGCTATTTTGAAACGCAGAAAAATGTGCATTTTGAAACGCTTGTGAGCCAGAATCACGGATCTGCGAGTTGATAGAATAGAATTATGTTGCATTGATACATGTTTCATAACGTTCAAATAGAAACGCTCATTCTAACAATAGGAAGTTGATATACGCAGCCTTTGAGCTAAAAAAATCAAACACAGCAGAGACATACCTGTAACAAAGGAGATTTAATCAATAGGAATCGTAAGAGTCAGGGTGGCTGCATGAAACTTGTAACTGCAATAATAATTGCCCTCATATTATATCTTCAGTCATATCCAAGTGTCTGTCCCTCAGCGACCATAGCCTACATTCATATATAACGACTTGCACCGGTCAATGCATGTCAGTGGTACATTGCTCACATCAAAGCATCGCTGTTGCGGTTACAGATATCTATGCTGTTGAGTTTTGGGAGACCCGTCCAAAATGCAACCCAAAATTCCACTTTCAGTCAGTTTCCAGTTTCAATAGTTTCAAGCTCTTATATAGTATTTTCTACCATTTTTTGTGGTCCTTACACAATTTCATTTGTTTGGCCAACAAAATGGCTATACTAGCTTAAAAGAGAAAAAGTAACAAAATCTCAGAGTACAATTGGCCCTGATATATCACTGCAGAAAGCATCAAGGGGGGGGGGGGGAGGGGGTAAATATACTCACCATAGCCCTAGCAGGTGCACTGATGTTGCATCTTGTGGGTTCAGCAATATGGCTTGCTGCCAGATTCAAGGGAGATACATTGAGAAAGGAATTACTACCAGTACATTGGCAAGGGGGGGGGGGGGCACACAATTTCAGAGACCATTTTTAAATAAAAGGGATATTGCATATATGTAGTGATAATTGGATATTGTAGTGATATTGTAGGATATGTAGTGATAATTGGATATTGCACATATGTAGTGATAATTGGACCCATAACCATGACACAGGCATTCTGCCGTGACCACATTTCCCGTGCATATTTCAGGATCACATTCTGATTCATAATAACAGGTCACATTATTACCACTATTCCAACAGGTGGTATGCAAAACCACAATAGGCATGGTGCCACGAAAGCAAAAACAATAAAGAAATTGACATTGACATTGCCATGGTTCAGCAAAGCAATGGATCCTCAAAAACCTTCATGCTGTATTTTTATGGTAATGCAATACAAACTAATATATTATTAGTTTGTATTATGTGTGGGAGCAAATGAAATTAACAGAAGAAAATGTTTTCTACATTTTATTTTGAAACAACTTAATGGCAACTGTAGCACATGTACTAAATATGAGAGGATTATTCTTTTAGTATTATTTTTTTTTTTGCACTGATGGTGTTGGTACATTTACAAAGTATACTCAATGAACATATGTGGCCTGCCTGCTCAAAACGACCAATAAGTCGCAAATATGGCAATGGAACAAATCATTAAAAAGGGTTTTATTCTCTGAATAGACATTATCAAATTCTTGTAACATAACTTGAGACGTAGGTTGGTTCTCCTACACACAGCAGATGAGTTAATACACCATTCACAAATCATGAATCTGTATTTTTAAAATACGAATATAACACAAAAATGATTTTCAGAGACTTAAAGGTGGTTTTGAGGCAGCGGGTCACATATAAACATACATGGATGTAGAAGGCAGAGGTTTAAAACTTACCTCAAAGTGTTCCTTGATGATAAAGGCATTTGCAATCTTTTCTTTGATCCCTTTATAATCACCAACTTCACTCAGGCAGATTGCATACCACTGAAATTGAAACATACAAGTTATATCAATCCTTTGTTAATGCACAAAGTTCTTGTTGTAGGCCTTCAAGGCCCACTCTGCAAAGAATAGTGATTCAAAAGTCAGGCAGCAAATGTAGTACAGTAAGTTTCATGGTTGGTTACAAATAAATCTTTAAAGAATTTGAAAACTCTGATTCAATCTGTCACAGGAACATAACGATCACTTTACCTTGTGAGAGGCAAAGTTCTTGCCATTGGCCTTCAAAGCCCGCTCTGCAAAGTCAAGCGACTCAAAGGTCAGTCTCTTCTTGTCCTCCTTCGAGGAGGAGGAGAGCTGGCCCACGCAGCGGCACGCCCGGGCCAGCCGCCAGAGGAGGTCATCATTGTCGGTGTCCTTGAAGCGGATGAGGTGCTCGTAGAGCTCGGTGGACTTGTTGGCGTCGTACAGGCGGTCAGCCTCCTCGCAAGCCTGTGCTTCTGGGGAGGCTTGGACAGGCTCTGGAGCTGCCTCTGGTTGCGCTGTCAAGGAAAGTAGGTGGGAACAGAAGATATATGTAGTCATATACTATAAAATGGGTTGAAGTATCTCTGTAATTTGATTGGCTGAGAGCTACTAATGAACATGCAGTAGGTACATGTACATGTATTCATTTTCACTGAAATAACAACAATATCAGCGATATCAAATGATGGCCATCGATGACAATCTTTTGATATTTACAAGTTTCTCAGCCTCAGTAGATTTTCTAGATGTACATGTAGCTACTGTGAACAAATTCATTAGTTACATCAGTTAATGGATATATTTTGCTACTTCCCATTCGAAATATGGCAGTGTTATAGGACCATTAGAGTGCACCGAACGTCTACCTATTGAAACAGAGAGTTCATGGTGAGAAACAGCATCCAAAGGAAGTGCTTTGAGGATAGATAAGTCCTACTTAAAAACACTCATGTTTGTACACACCAATAGAGAGAAGAGACCCACTGGCTCCAGAAAATACTGACTTTCACAGTTGCTGGGAGGAACAGACATGGGAAACCTCGCAAGACATGGGAGGAAACAATCAAAGCAGACAGAAAAGTGTTGAACATTACCCACAATGACCCAAATGACAGGACAGTATGGAGGAGAGCCATATCAAGGAAATGAACGGTCTAACCCCACAAAGTGGGAAAACCGACCTTAAACGTTGAGGGTAATGATGATGATGATGATGATGATGATGAATGCTCAGTTCATAGGCTTAAAGTTGTACTTTAATCAATGTTTAAATAATACGCCTACTGTGCTGTTTCATAAAAACACAAATGATGCAGATATTGAATCTGTTTTGTCTAGTGTGGGGATAAAATTGTAAATATCAAAAAAATGTATGCATCATTTGTATCAATACAGTGCAACCTACTTAAGCAAACCACATGTATAGGAGCTTTTTTTATGTTTCCCTTGCAAAATCTTTCTCATTGAAACCTGTATCAAAGTCAGCTGTACATAATAGTAACCTCCTCATCGGACATTTCTGATCTCCCTTGAGATCAGCAGTATTTTGTTAATATGATTTTTAATGATGAAAAAACAGAGACATTTCTCCAATCTTGTAAGACCACAGAGACTCAGACCAGGCTGTTCAGGAAGGCTTGCTTTGGTTATGACGGTATGTTGAAACAGACAGGAAAGTAGGTTTACAATGGAAAAATGAAAGAAGTATGAACACATCACTTGGATCCTGAGAGAAGTCACAGACGCAGACTAGAATGTCCAAGGAGGCTTACTTATACTTTGGTAATTGGGGTGTGTTCGGTTGAAACAGATGGGATATTACAAAGAATAAAAATGATCCCAGAGCTTGTGGTTTGAAACACGGTTTCAAAAACTTGTTAAAAGTTATGAAACATTCTTTAAGTTTCTTGAATTGTTAAAAAGATATTTTTTTCTGGCTGTAAACATGGTTTTGAATCAAGGTTTGTTTTGAAACCATGTTTCTTGCCTGATAAACAGCCTGAAGAACAGACACACATGTGTGTGTGTGGGGTGGGGGGAGGGGCAAGTTGGAAGGTGGGAAGAAAGGAGAAACTAGTCCTACAATGAAAGAATGAGAGTTGAATGAACACATCACTCCAATCTAGTATTGAAGACCTCAGACACCATGATGTGACGGGAAAAATGAGTGAGTCGGGTTATGCTGTAAGACAAAGACATGAGCAGATGAGATGTTAGTTCACAAGGACAAACAAAATATCTCACTCCAATCCTTCGAGGCCTCAAAGACAATGACACACGGGAGGCTTACCTTGGACAAGTTCGGGGGCTGTGTCAGCTTCTGCTACAGGCGGAAACATAAATGTTTATGGTAACATCAATCTTGTGATATTACTATGGAAGAACTAAAGGAGAACGAACACATTCCTTTTCTATTCCCAAAAAGCGTAAGCCTCACAGAATATAACTTTGGAGGAGGCTTGCACTGGTTCAGAGCATGCATGAGGTTGTGCTACACATGGTTGCAAAATATTTTTTCTTGTTTACTGCAAATGAAGTATATTTTGCTGTATTTTAATTTATGGGAACTTCACAAAAATTAAAATCCACATTCATTTTGCTTATTTTTTTTACTGATAACATGTGCAAACTATGACTCTTTGAACAACTATGCGCTACACATAGGTGGCCAACATGTGCTGGAATATTTAAGCACAGTGATCATCGCCAGTTGGACCTATCTCTAGACACAGTGCGTTCATGTTGATATACATGTATTGTGTGTCGCCTTGTGATTTTTCTGACTTATGTTGTATAATTTTATAGGCCTGTGTGTTGGGCCTAGGGTGGGCATGTGGACCCTGGTCTAGTAGCTCGGAGATATCAAAGGATTAGATAATCAAACAACTCACCCATGATCAAGACTTCTTGAGTGGAATGGAAGTACCTAGTAAAGCACAATATAAACCTTGCAAAGTATGATGTATTATAGACTGCAGAAAGCCGCGCAGTATTTCCCTGTCGAAATTTGGAACAAAAATGTATCCTGCTTCGTGTTCTTCTCCTCAAAGGTAGACAGCAAACTTACAGCAACAATAAAAGAAATTCTCATGACCTGCAATTAGCTTGTAATAAAAGTTTAAGAGACCACAAAAAAAATACTGGTATGCTGTATGGGGCAGCCAAAGTCACACCCACTGCTGAGCTATAGTGTTATGGTGATCGTAGCTACAGAAGAGAGAGAGTTTTCAACCTAGATTATCTTTTCACTGCTTTTCTATGCAGTTAACTGCACCAACAGCCCTATACTACAATTCATTGGCTTTTCGAACAAACAAGTGCACTCGACCCCTATCTTCTCAGCTAGGCTACCCATAGCAGGGACATCACTGGTCATACAAATCTGTAGGTCAATTAAAGTTCACTCATGCATCAATTGATCAATCTGTGGAGCACAATCACAATGTATTTTTTTCTGGGATACTCTACCTTCCTCATTCAATTCTTGCAGATACATTGGTGTGTGTGTGTGTGTGTGTGTGTGTAAGCCATGCAAGGAAAAAAACACAAGTTTCAAAACAATTTCTCCTTATAAAGCCTTAAAAAAATAGCCACTATTAATGTGCAAGTCAATTTTGCAGATTTTGCCCACTGAAATAAGAAATGGAAGGAGCTGATGATTAGCTTTTACTAAAAACCAACTTAACTTCAAGGTGGACTTTCTATTAATTAACGAATGGATGATCCTTGAGAACAATTGTGATTCTTGGAAAGTTTTGAGTTGCATAACAAGGGAAATGACAAATCAATTAATAAGCTGTATGCTTGCTACAGTATGCATGATGACATTTTGTCTGGGGTGGGCCAGGTAAAGAGTTAGGATGCTCAGTGCCACTTTATGGAAGATTAGATTTTTTTTAAAGAAGGGAGCCATATAGAATAATAAACGTATCTCAATTATGTCCCATATATGGAGAAAACATAAAAATTTGAACCAAACGTATCCTTAATGTCTACTGTGAGGTTTCATGAGAAAGCCAGTCAATTAGATAGGAGAAATGATCAAGTTCAACTAGTTCACTCTTTTGGTGCCCAGATTGGGGCAAGTTTTGCACTGGTACATGTAATTAATTTACACCATTTCCAAAAGATTACTACAGAGTCTGGCAGAGGAGTTAACCCTTATCTTGTTACCTTTAGGCTTACTGCCCCACAGACTGAATCCTCTTGATGCAGCAAGGGATGTCGTCAGGAAGGTTCCAACTCGGAGTCTTGCAGTATGCCGGGAAAGGACTTGCCACAGTCTGGATACCTGCAAGAAATAAAGCAAAATAAGAAATATTTACCCTGGGCCTGGTCTACCTGCTTAAATTTGATCAACTTTGGTAGACTTTTAAGAATGCTGGTACACCTTTGAAGAGATAGGATACAAAAGTAACAACAAAGACTTTTTACAGTGACTACTGACTAGTCTACTGGTAGTTACTAACTAGTTAAACTTGTAGCAGCTCCACTATTATCTCCGTGAATATATTGGGTTGAGACTTTGACAAAGGACTCCCCAAAAAGTGAAACACTATTCTTCCCGAAGTCTGTTGTTAGTCACATATTTGTGGTATTTCCGGTAATCGCCCGACCACGGTTTAAACATCCAACCAACAGCGGTTAGCAAATAAACTTTCTTACACCGCAGAGCTTGGAGAAAGTTTACCACAATGGACAATGTGCAATGATGCACTTGCGAACAAAGAAGCCATCCACGAACACATTTCAGCCTTGTTGGAGAGAACTCACTTCTTCATCTACTCTCGAAGAGTCAACACATAATATATCTCTGCAGCGTATCTTGCACTATATTCAGTGGTGATACATGGCCACTAAATTGGTGACCCCGACGTGATCAAGCAAGATATACAAAAAATCAACAACGATATCTACCACTACACCGACCAAATCAATGATGGAGGAGTCACCAGCGACATCAACATCGACAACGACCAGCATCGCCGCACTGGGTGTTATGCTGCCACCTTATTGTCTGGCTGACCCACACGTGTGTCGTTTGCAAATAAAGATACAAAATATTCATATATAATCGCAGCACTAAATCCAAAAATTGCCCAAGAGGTCCACAACCTCATCATCGGCAAGCCGCCATCGAGGCCCTACTCCACACTGAAAGAGGCACCAATCCGCTGGATGTCGGCGCCGGAGCAAAAACGCCTCCTACAGCTGCTAATGGAGGAGGAGCTTGGCGATCGTAAGCCATCGCAGCTGCTGCGACGCATGTGGCAGCTCCTAAGCGATCACCAGTTGGATAGTTCCATTTTAAAGCAGCTTTTCCTCAACCACCTTCCCATCAATATCCAGCTGATTCTAGCACCAGTGAAAACTGAACTTGCTGGTATCACGCTCCATATGACGATCAAGCCCATAACTGCCGTGAGCCCTGCACATACGGCCAAATGAACAATCAAACACGACCAGGGTCACACCAATGCCAGCAAATAGGGACTACTGACTTCGCTGGTCGCAGGCAATCCACGCCTTTGAAGAGGTCAAACGTTCCCTGGCACAGGCTACCATGCGGACCCACCTTCAACAAGGCGCCCCACTGAATGTTGTCGTCGACAATTCCGACGTCGCGATTGGGGGTGTTTTGCAGCAGCGGATCGGCAATGACCATAGACTAAAAACTAAATCGGAGTCCAGACTGTGTGTAACCACTAACTGTTGCCTAGGCCTAGTATTAGGTGAACAGGAAAATGTCCTTTCTTGCACACATTTTCACTGATATTTATTTAACATTGCAACAAGTTAAGGAAGGTCTAATCAATTTCTAATCATACTACCACTAAAAGCGAACTGATGTACGCAAAATTATACCCATTCATCCCACAAAAGGCACAATCCGTTAACATTGGCATGCACACAGCCGTCTACACTCGGTCATTCATCTCGGTCAAGTTTTTTGTTTAGATTTTTGATAATAAACATAATCCTCTATGCAGTACTCTTAATATCCATTACCTTCAATGTTTTGTACAGTGGAGATGACAGTATAAGACAGTGTTGACGGCTTATAACATTTCGGTACAACGCTGCATATCTGGGCAGAATTCTGCTACAAGTGCTAGCCATCTTGATCTGATGTGTCGAGGATGAATATGGCGGACCTGATTGAGCGCGCGTTGTATGCACGCAGCATACAATAGTCGCTCACCGGGCCGAGACGTAGACCCGGCCCAGCGCGGCCCGGCGAGCAGCGGCCGGTGCGCCGCTGGAAAGGTGAGGTGCTGACTGCCTCCACAAGTAGGCATGAATTCCAAAATTACTAGCAGACGATCAACGAGCAAAGCTCGCTTTGACAACGGTAGGCAATGTTTTGGAACATCTAGGGGTATGCACACGACCCTGTACGATGACACGCTGACGATAAGGTCCACCCCTCTAATGAATATACATTAACCCAGACGTGTGTGTGTGCAATGATGTACCGACACAGTGCACTCGTCCTCCCCTCCTGTTTTTTGACATACGTACCCTGCATCCATTGCTGTAGTGCATTCTACCTGTTTCAAAATGTCATTTTCTTGATATCATATTGTTTAAGGTGATATTTAAGTACCAATACCTGCATCTACTGGTGTAGTACATGTTCCAAAATGCATGCTATATGTGTTCCAAAAGTTATTCATATCATGTTGTTTTAGCTGACAATACATATCAATACCTGCATCCAAACATAGTGCATTCTACATGTTCCAAGCTGCATGCTACATGTTCCAAAATTTCATTTTTTTTATATCATATTGTTTTAGCTGTCATACGCGCCAATCGTTGCATCCATTGATGTAGTGCATTCTACATGTTCCAAGCTGCATGCTACATGTTCCAAAATTTCAATTTCTGTATATCTTATTTTTTTAGCTGACATACGTATCAATACCTGTATCCAAGTTGATGTAGTTGCATTCTACATGTTCCAAAATTTCATTTTCTTTATATCTTATTGCTTAAGCTGACATACCTGTATCCAAGTTGATGTAGTTGCATTCTACATGTTCCAAGCTGCATGCTACATGTTCCTAAATTTCAATTTCATTGTATCTTATTGTTTTAACTGGAATACGCGCCAATACTTATATTCTACATGTTCCAAAATTTCATTTTCTTTATATCTTATTGTTTTAGCTGTCATACGCGCCAATCGTTGAATCCATTGATGTAGTGCATTCTACATGTTCCAAGCTGCATGCTACATGTTCCAAAATTTCATTTTCTTTATATCTTATTTTTTTAGCTGACATACGTATGAATACCTGCATCCAAGTTGATGTAGTGCATTCTATATGTTCCAAGCTGCATGCTACATGTTCCAAAATTTCAATTTCTTTTTATCTTATTGTTTTAGCTGACTTACGCGCTAATACTTGCCCCAATGATGCAGTGCATTCTACATGTTCCAAGCTGCATTCTACATGTTCCAAAATTTCAATTTCTGTATATCTTATTGTTTTAGCTGCCATACATACCAATACGTGCATCCAAGTTGATGTAGTGCATTCTACATGTTCCAAGCTGCATGCTACACGTTCCAAAATTTCAATTTCTATATATCTTATTGCTTTAGCTGACATACGTATCAATACCTGCATCCAAGTTGATGTAGTGCATTCTACATGTTCCAAGCTGCATGCTACGTGTTCCAAAATTTCAATTTCTTTATATCTTATTGTTTTAGCTGACATACGTATCAATACCTGCATCCAAGTTGATGTAGTGCATTCTACATGTTCCAAAATTTCAATTTCTTTATATTTTATTGTTTTAGCTGACGTACGCGCACATCCATTGATGTAGTGCATTCTACATGTTCCAAGCTGCATGCTACATGTTCCAAAATTTCAATTTCTTTATATATCGTAATGTTGTAGCTGACGTACGCGCCAATACTCGCATCTATTGATGTAGTGCATTCTACATGTTCCAAGCTGCATGCTACGTGTTCCAAAAATTTAATTTCTTTATATCGTATTGTTTTAGCTGACATACGTACCAATACGGGCATCTATTGATGAAGTGCATTCTACATGTTCCAAGCTGCATGCTACATGTTCCAAAATTTTAATTTCTTTATATCTTATTGTTTTAGCTGACATACGTACCAATACTCGCATCCAATGATAGTGCATTCTACATGTTCCAAGCTGCATGCTACATGTTCCAAAATTTCAATTTCTTCATATATTGTATTGTTTTAGCTGACGTACGCGCCAATCGTTGCATCTATTGATGTAGTGCATTCTACATGTTCCAAGCTGCATGTTAAGTTAATTTAAATGTCACATTTTCTTTCCTTTCTCCCTCCTTTCCATTCACCCCCCCCCCCCTGTTCTTCTCCTCTTGTCTCTGTTTTGTCTCCTACCACTCCTCACTCCACCTTTCCCTCCCTCTCCTCCCCATCCGTATTTCCATTCTCTATTCTTTCCTTTTCCTTACTCCACTCTCCCCTTCCCCATTATTCTTCTTACCCCTCTCCTTCAGTCTCTGTCGCTCTGTCACCTTTCCCTTTTCTTCTAATACATGTAGCTTTCTACTTTCTTTCCTCTTTCCTCCTCTTCTGTCGGTCCTCCTCTTCTCCCTATACGCATCCCCCTCACGTTCTCTCTCTCCCCTGCTCTCTGGTCTCTCCATTTATCTTTTTGTCTCTCTAATCATTCTTGTTGTATGGGACATTATATGTATATTTGTCAAAACAAAAATATTACATGAAATCATGATTAAAGTGTATTTATTGCACGTATCTCTGCCTTGATGTAAAGTCCACACATTTGCTAGACACTCACAATTTTTAGCGGCTGCAATGAAAGAGTGGATTCGTGAGTTTGGTAATTATTACCATTGTCTCGCCTGAATGAAGTTCTGTAGAGACCTAGTAATCACTTTTCCTGTTAGTCTGTTGGTCTGTTACAAACATGTTTAAGTTTTTCTTTAACTTGCTCTCATTTCTTTATTTCGGTATCAATTGTGATCAAACTTAGTACAAATGATCCTTGGGTAATACCACATGTGTCATTTTGAGGATGATGAGGTCAAAGGTCATCTAGTGGTCAAAAGGTCAAATGATATGAGGCCATGTGCATCCTTTTTTCTCAAAGTTTTCGTTTGACTTGCTTTCATTTCTTTATTTCTGCATCAATTGTGATCACACTTGGTACAAATTATATTTGGGTAATACCACATGTGTCTCTTCATGAAGCTGATGGGGTCAAAGGTCATCTAGGGGTCAAAAGGTTTGAAAAAAATCTTTGAAAAAAAACTTAGCACTGTTTATC
Source organism: Arbacia lixula (assembly GCA_963669155.1). Classification (NCBI taxonomy): domain Eukaryota; kingdom Metazoa; phylum Echinodermata; class Echinoidea; order Arbacioida; family Arbaciidae; genus Arbacia; species Arbacia lixula. The sequence goes on from OZ022581.1 coordinate 21,955,448, forward strand.
GATTGCGAAATCAGGCGAGACTCGTGGATCACGAACCACCTTGTACATTTTGTAATCCCGCCCTCTCTTTACACAATACATTTAAGCTAAGTGACTTTTCTTTGGATCGGTCAATAATTATAACATAATGAACAGGACCACTTTCTTCTTTTCTTGTTACTCTTGCCATCAGTGTACATCCGATAAATTAGGACTTGGTGTACAGTCAGTTGTTTATGCATACTGTACTGATTATACCAATCCACAAAAGAGTACAAATTCACCATATCCATCTGCACAAATGACCTGGGGCCATATTCATGGAGCTGGTATTCACGAAAACTTACGAGCACTAGTTACATTCTAAATTCTTTCCTTACTTTAGAGTTGATACAGGGCTACTCTAAGTCACTAGTAAGCATTTCTCTCATTCTCTCAGTGACTGCCGATGTGCCAGTATTGTGAGAAGAACGGCTGAATTGGAGAAACTTATGGTTGCAGTGGATTAGAGGAGGAGGAAGAACCCATTGGACATATTCAGTGTTTTATTTTAAATGTGCACAAAATAGCTGCCCAAATAGCTCTCTTTTTATAATACGAAAAACATCAATCGGTGTCCTGTTCTAAATACTATGTAAAAAGGAGAATTACCAATTTTACCAATAGAAGTACGAGAGGCAATAAAACAAATGAAGGAAATAGAGCACTAGGGCCTGATGAAGTAACAAGTGACATTATTAAAGCTGGCGGGGAGGAAACAGTTCGACAATCGACAAACCTGTTCAGCCAGATACTGTAGGAAACGAAAATCTCAAGCAAATGGAAGAAAGCAAAGATTATTCTTCTGCACACGAAAGAGAAGGCAGACATAAAAAAAACTACCGACCGATTAGCCTACTATCTCATACGTATAGAATATTCACCAAAGTAATTCAAAACCGGCTTAAGATGATATTAGACCAGAACTAACCGAGGGAGCAAACCTAATTTAGAGGAGGATTTTCAAAAACAGATCATCTACAATCAATCAATCAATCAATCAGCTCATTGCAAAGTCCAACGAGTACCAGGCAGCTCAAGCTTTGTCTATGCTTCGTAGACTTCCAAAAATCATTCGACTCCATAGAACATTAGGACATGATCGATGCTCTAAGAGATATAGGAATTGAAGAAGGGTACATTTGTATCTTGGAAGACATATATACACAGATGCCTCTGCAAGAATCCACATCGATTGTGATATTTCAAAAGAAGTTAAAATAAATAGAGGTGTCAGACAGAGGGACACATTATCACCCAACATTTTCACAGCAGCATTCCATGACGTGTTTAGAAAGTCCAACCTTTAAGGAAAAGGAACTGATTATAACCTCTGTGCAAGATATGGAAGTTGCAAAGTCTGAACATTCAAAGCAATTGGGTTGGCTTGCAAATGCATATGGGGAATAAAATCATGACTAACTTTGAAACAGCAGAGGAAATAAGAATATACCACCACCAGTTAGAGAAAGTCAACAGTTACAAGTACTTGGGCCAAATCTTAAAAATGGATGATAATGCAAGAGAAGGGGTATTGACAAGGATTAAAGGAGGGTGGAGATGTTTTAATAAGTACAGAGAACTTTTAACTGACTTGAAAATACCACTCGCAATGAGGAGAAGGATATTTGACCAGTGCATACTAGCCTAGTCAGTTACTAAAATTGCATGTAGCTGAATGTGCTTTAGTAACTTACTAGGCTTAGTAAGGTTTCATGAATATGGTCCCTGGTCTACAACTAAAGAAACGGAACAGAAATTGAGAACACAAAGAGCTATGGAAAGAAGAATGCTCAATTTAACGTTACTTGACAAAGTGAAGCACACTTACACATGCGGCAGAAAAGAAGGTCAAAAATATTGTAGTAAACATATAAAGAGATGAAATTGAGATGGGCAGGACACTTTAGAACACAAGACAGCAGATAGACCAAGAAACTCACTGAATGGCAACCAAGAAATGCAAGCGAAGAAGAGGTCAACAAAAAGAAGGTGGAGAGACGAAATATCATCATACACAAACACAGCAACATGGAAGAGAATGACAGCAAATAGAAGCAAATGGAAACTGATTGAGGAAGGCTTCATCCAACAATGGTTGAACAATGTCTGATGAATAGGAGTGTATTGTATTTTGACCTTGTTCTCTTAGATCATTTCTTGATAACTATGTTAAGAATTTGTGTTGTATTTATCTATCAAAATCTTCATAAATTATGTTATAAGTATAATATTATTTTGTCCATGTCAATATCATAGTAAGCGCATAAAGGCATTTTTATAGGCCCTTTACAAAAATGATACAGATCATTTTTGTTGTTGTTTTCATCTTCATGCTTTCAATCAATGATATCTTTGGATTTGTCAAACTTGTCGGCCAAACAGAGATTCGTGAGGATAGTTTGTATGTTGGTGGCCAAGTTGCAAGTCTTTGGATTTAATAAGTATGGCAATAAGGACTAAGCCTTCTTCCCTGTAGATACACACACACACACCTCTACAAAGAGAACATTAGCATTAGAGCCAAACTGTCCTTGTATCAATTTAATACTTTCCTTGTAAATTTCTTTATTTACATGTTTAAAGAAACCACCTTGTTATATCTAGATTACCAACTTCCAAGGAATATGCCTGTACTGTTTGTATTAGATGTCTATAGTGGAGTATATACACATTATCAACAGTGTTACATTAAGCACTTTTTAATATATTAACTGGTACAACATAAAATGAGCCATTTTCACCATCTCGTAATTATACTGGCATATTAGTAGCATTATTTCTGATCACATTAGCACCATTTTTTCACCTCCAAGCTCGTACCATCCCCATTTGTTTTCCAGCTGTACGCCAAAGCGTATCTCACTAAACTTTGCATTTGAGGTTCAGACATAGGTTTGTCTTTACAGACCAAGGTATAGCTTGAAAATATCCATGGTGATTACTGATCATCCTGCTACCAAACCAGCTAAAACAGTGAGTATAATCTTGAATATGCAACCAGAACATGGCTCCCAACTTTCATACTAGGACAATTTACTTACAAACTAGATGACTGTGTTTTGACGATGGCATTGTAAAACGGATGTATGCAGAATTATGTCCATCACTGCATGAACAACAGGAACAACTTTTAGTTTCTACTAAGATGTTAGCCTACAATTTCTAGACTGTGGAGTATATGGATGCAACCGAGTCTGTGAACATTTACGTCTGGCAATAAAGATTAAGGTCTCTGCCCTATATGTGCCCCCTTGCAGAGAGCAGGCAGGGAAGTAGGCTTAGTCCTTATTGCCAGAATTAGATCTTTACACACTGAGTTTTGTTCATGCATCCCAAAGACTCGAATCTAGGCCACCAACAGACAAACTATCCTCACGAATCTCACTTTGGCAGACATGTTTTCCAAATTCAAAGATATCATTGATTCAAAGCATAAGGATGAAAGCAACAACAAAAATGATCAATATCATTTTGGTTAAGGACCTATAAAATGCGCTTAGTCTGATATTGCTATTGACAAAATAACATCACACTTATAACATAATGTATGTACATTATGATCGATAAATACAACACAAATTCTTAAGATAGATATCAAGACGTGATCTGAGAGAACATGGTCAAAATACAATACACCACGATAGTTATGTATTTCAGTTGCAAAAAAATGAATTGTGAGCCAGTGTATATTTGAAAGAATCTAGTAAAAAAAGAAATTGTTTTTTTTTTAGTGTGTTTCGGGTATGTGGACTTTGAATGCCCCGATATACATGCAATAAATACGCTTTAATCACAATTCCATGTAATATATCATTTTTTGTTTTGATTTGTCACATATAATTACCCATACAAAAAGAATGAGCAGGGAGACGAAAGGATAAATGGAGAGATATAAAGAAATTGAAATTTGGAACATGTAGCATGCAGCTTGGAACATTTGGAATACACTACATCATTGGAGGGAAGGATTGGCGCGTACGTCAGCTAAAACAATAAGATATAAAGAAAATAAATTTTTGGAACATGTAGCATGCAGCTTGGAACATGTAGAATGCACTACATCAATAGATGCGAGTATTGGCGCGTACGCAGCTAAAACAATACGATATATATTTATATATATATATATATATATATAAAGAAATTGAAATTTTGGAACATGTAGCATGCAGCTTGGAACATGTAGAATGCACTACATCAATGGATATAAGTATTGGCGCGTATAACAGTTTAAACAATATGATATAAAGAATTTTAAATATTGGAATATGTAGAATGCACTACATCAACTTGGATGCACGTATTGGTACGTGTGGCAGCTAATACAATAAGATATGAAATTTTTGGAACATGTAGCATGCAGCTTGGAACATGTAGAATACACTACAGCATTGGAGGCAACTATTGGCGCGTATGTCAGCTAAAACAATCAGATATAAAGAAAATGAAATTTTGGAACATGTAGCATGCAGCTTGGAACATGTAGAATGCACTACATCAATAGATGCAACGATTGGCGCGTACGTCAGCTAAAACAATAAGATATAAAGAAATTAAAATTTTGGAACATGTAGCATGCAGCTTGGAACATGTAGAATGCACTACATCAATAGATGCGAGTATTGGCGCGTACGCAGCTAAAACAATACGATATATATATATAAAGAAATTGAAATTTTGGAACATGTAGCATGCAGCTTGGAACATGTAGAATGCACTACATCAATAGATGCAACGATGGCGCGTACGTCAGCTAAAACAATAAGATATATAAAGAAATTGAAATTTTGGAACATGTAGCATGCAGCTTGGAACATGTAGAATGCACTACATCAATAGATGCAACGATGGCGCGTACGTCAGCTAAAACAATAAGATATATAAAGAAATTGAAATTTTGGAACATGTAGCATGCAGCTTGGAACATGTAGAATGCACTACATCAATAGATGCAACGATTGGCGCGTACGTCAGCTAAAACAATAAAGAAATTGAAATTTTGGAACATGTAGCATGCAGCTTGGAACAGGTAGAATGCACTACATCAATGGATTCAAGTCCGTTTGTCAATACAGTATGAGTGTACTGTATCGGTACAGCATTGTACACACACGTCTGGGTATAATGCATATTCATTAGAGGGGAGGAACTTATCGTCAGCGTGTCATCGTACAGCGTCGTGTGCATACCCCTAGATGTTCCAAAACATTGCCTACCTTTGACAACACGCTTTGCCGCCCTCACTAAAACTCATGTAAAAGGGATAATCCACCCAGAAATTACGGGTTGGATCAGTAATGGACCTGTAATACTAATGATTATATTCAATATAAAGCAGAAACATGAAAGAAACATATAATTGAAGGTTTTAATGGAAATCCGTCAAAGGATAAGAAAGTTACGTTGTGTACTATTTCTTTTTTGTAAACAATGTTGATTTATGCACCCCTTTCATAATGTTTGATGCATGATGAGAAACGTTTTTACCCACATATCTCTATGAAATAAAATCTTAATCGAAAACAGAAAAGAGCAATTTTTGGAATCTTACATCACACAACATTATGGGAGAGCATTTCGCACGTGACGTCACAAAATGGAAATTTAAAAAGATTATATAGTTTTCTTATCCTCTGTTTCGTCAAACTTTAAGTGGTTTGTTCCTTTCATGTTTTCTGCTACAATTAAAACCAATACACCAAGGTTCACCTTTCATTTAAGATAAGAAAGTTATGATTTGTTTCACTTTTTATTTTTCGGAGTTGCTCTCCCATAGGTTGTGTATTATAATTTTTCTCAAAACGATCAATACCATAATTACCTCTGTGCACATTTGATTTATCATTAGTACATGTTTTTTTTTACACATAAACCTTTATGAAAACAATTGATTCCTTCATCAAAAACAGAAAGAGAGCAATATTTATGGAATCATACAGCACACAACATGTGGAAGAGCAACTCGCACGTGACGTCACAAACTTAAATATTTTATAAGTCATAACTTTCTTATCCTTTGACGCATTTTCGTAAAAAAACCTTCACCAATCATGATATGATAAAAAACAATTTGACTTCAGGATCGACTTTCCCTTTAAAATTCAGACTAAACTACTTGTACTTGTAATGAAATTGGGGCGAAGTGGCAAAGTGGGAAATGTGTAACTGGGTATGCGTTATCTAGCGCCATCTCGTGCTTCTGCACATTCGATGTTTATATTGATCGATACATGACCTATGTCACCTTTAGAACCGATTATCAATATCTGTGACCTAGTTTGTATTATCTATGCCGAGACTGCATTATCGGTTTCACCCCCACTCTGAGCCAATATATGTATTCTGAAAACATACCATGTGCAAATACCGAGGCTTGAAAAAAACATAATTATTCACGTACTAGCTGTCTGGCGGCGGGGATAATTCAAGGACACCAGAGGTAGTGTTCATTGATGATCTAAAAGCTATGCTATTCAATAAATGATTTTCCTGCCCAAGCAGTTATTTGAAGTCAGCAATTTCAGAATAGCAGAGGTTTGTAATGAGGTATTTCATTATAAAGAGAGGATACTGGGCCGGGGAAGAGGGCTTAGTCTTTGACTCAGTTATGTCAATGTACTCCGGAGCCCATTAATGTTTGAGCTTGCGAACTAGTGCAAATATTTTTATTTCAAAGCTCAGAGTACGAACTACACAACGCACGTACTCAATGTATTCGTCGTCTCCGCATTCACGCACGAGTAGCTCAACAAATAAACATAATGCCAAAATACAGAACACAACGAGGAAACTGCGCTCTGTCTACCGTGGTTTTATTTCTATTTAAATTGAGTGCTCAAGCAGATCTCGACGCTGTACCACAATTTACCACCCGCACGATACATTTTCTTTGCTTCACATGCATAAGCAATGGAGTTGTACTAGCTACGAGGACAAGAGCGAAGAGTTTATTCCTTCTTTCGTATGGAGACAAGTGCAAGGCCGGTTCTCGCAAAAGTTGTAAAAACACGTGCAGCCTGTTTCAGTGCCCGCCGGTAGACGTTCTGTTGTTGTCTGTTTGGGGGGGCGAGTGGGTGTCATTGATACGATAATTGAGACGGGTTGTCGCGTGTGCGAGGAAAGCCGCCGCGCCTAGCGGGGGAGACGCTGTGACCTGTCGAGGGCGGAGGCGATGGTTGGCCGCGTCGCAGCTCTGTCGATCTGTGACGCGAAGGAACTTTATATACTCACCGCATCCGCCACTACCGACAGACTATTGACACGCATACTGTACTCGACGATCGCAAGGTTTCGTTACTCAACTATAGTCTGCAGTCTAGGTCGTCACAATTACTACTCGAAATTCAGCTTTTCATTGAGTCTTGTCATTGGATAGAAGTGGAAGCTGGAGAATGACCACATGGTTATGATTTAACCAATCGCCTTTGCCGCGTGGCTCATGCATGTTTGAAGATCGTTTACCGGGATCGTTTGTTACTCGTCGACGGTGATTGTGATTGGATAAAAGTGGATTCTGACGGTAACGGCGTATCATCAATCCGCAGTGACTGGAAACATGTTGATCCTCGTCAGATGATCTGAAGACGCAGTTTACGCCAAGATCGAATCAGGGAGCGCAGATCGCCGCCGTAACCACCACTAATATTTGCCTCCTGAAAACATATCGCATGACTGATGTGGAATACCGATTGTGTGTCTTATCCTCATTGCATGTGCAATTAATACTATGATCCAATAGAGAATTTTTTTTCAAAACGTCGAATTAGTTTGTTTTTACTTGATGATAGTGCAACGAAGGAATACTTACAATTCTAAAGACTCTTGCAAGTGTGCCCTGAACAATATTCTCGGAATAATCGAGTCACCCGAGCAAAATTATTTATGAAATTTGAGTTAATGAAAATCATTTGTATAAAAATATTATGCTTCTTGCACATGTCAGCTGTATAAAAGGACTACTACTGGGCCCAACGAGCATTACAAATCTGGACACATGGATGTAGTCGACGTCTGCCCAGAATATTACAAACTATGCAGATTCTTTGGAATACAAATACATGTGAAAGATGTGAAAATCGGATGATTCTGAATTAATCCAGCACCGCCCTTTTTTTCTCCTCTAAATGCAATACGATATAGTGCAATATAATTCGGACTCCAATAAGAGCGACATTCGACGTTAATCGTCATTCGGACGTTGCGTTGTTATTTCTATGACTCAAGATGTTGTGTAGGTTATCACTCTGTTGTGTTGTTGCATCTTTGAGCATTATCTGCGAATTGATCGCCATCTGCCATGGGGCGAATATCATCATCTCGCTAACCAACACGATGAGCTCCAAGAGCCACAGCTTCAGTCTGGCAGCGGTGTCCGAGGGGCTGGTCCGCAGGGGCCACCGGACCACCGTCCTGTCCAGCTCCAATAAGGGCACCTCTGGATTCGACCCTTCCAGCTTCAACGACAGCCTGGTCTACCAGATCCCCTACACCAAACAGGAGACGGACTCGCTCCAGGACAAGTTCACCAGGGTGGCCTTCCGCAAGAGGTCCGTGTTGGACTACGCCGAGGTGATCCCCGTCGCCCGTGAGTTCGTCGGCACCATCGCGACCGGCTGCCAGAACCTCTTCGCCAACCACTCGAACCTCTCGTGGCTGCGGGCGCAGTCGTACGACGCCATCATCGCCATACCGTTCTGCCCGTGCGACGCAATCCTTGCGGAATACCTCAACATCAGCTTCATCGCCTTTACAGCCACCTTCCGGTACGAGGCGTTCAACGAGGACACCGTCGGCATCCCCGCGCCCAATGCCTACGTCCCGTTCCCACTCCTAGAGGCGCTCACGGATGACATGACCTTTCCGCAACGGCTTTACAACTTCTTCTACCGCTTCATCTTCGCGCCGTATCTCCTGCACGTCTGGAACAAACCTTACCGGTCCATCCAGCGGGAGCACAACATCTCACCAGAGCTCAGCATAGACCAGATCTCGGGCAAGGCCAAATTGTGGCTGGCACACACCAACTTCGCCCTGGACTTCCCCCGACCCACGGGACCGATGTGGATACCAGTAGGGGGTCTCCTGGCTAAGGCGCCCTCACCTTTGTCTCAGGTAACAAAAGTTCTTTTGCAATTCATACGAATTCTATATGAGCATGTACAACTATTATGAATACATACGAGTTCAAATTGATACACACGAGTAGACATACAAATACATAAGAATAACGTTGTGAATATAACATACATCTATATCAATCCTAAGAATAAATGCCATGATCGTATTTATACATTATCTGAAAATATAATTCGAATGTTTATTTTGTTGTACATGTACTCATTTATAATACGAATATGTATGTATGTCATGTGTAAAATATCTTCAGTGTGTGATTCTCCCAAAACAAAAAGAGAGGGCGCGGGCCTCTTGCACCTCTATACCTCGATCTGCCATAGCATTCCCAGTAGATTGCGGGTAAGAATTATACCGGAAAATGATTCACAAAACATCGTCATCGAAAAAAATCCTTATGGCCTCATAAAATATCTGAAGACGTGGGTGGTTGTTGTTAAAGACGGCGTAGTACAACCATGACAACACTCCGACAACACAAATCAAGACAGCACTCATTTTTTGAAGTGAAGAAACAGGATATAGTATATTTGTTACATCGTGTCGCTGTGTGTACGTGTGTATGTGTTTGTGCGGCGTAGACCTGGGGGCGCTCGCGCCCTTTGCGCCCCCTCCTGAATCCGCCTTTGAGAACGGGGGAGTGTTTGGGAGGGGAAGGGGGGGGGGTGGTGCTGTTGGTACGCATGTTTGACTGTTAATTAATTCAACGGTTAAACCCTTCAACATAATCAAAACATAAGTTTGAGCGAATCGAGCACATTCATGGATGTTTAACGTATTAACCTTATACAAATATCCGATGTTGCTCGGAAACTCGTAATGATGCTATCCTGCAGAGAACAGAGCTACTTTTTGAAATAAATGAGGTCATATTTTTTGTAACCTGGCACTGGGTAAACTTCAGAAGTCGCTTAATTAAAATTAGTTTTAATGTCTTGTATACTTTGCTTATGTTCAAGCCATATCCACCACAAGCTTCTTCTCTTCTGCTCTTGCCGCGTTCGTCATATTTGGTTTGCATATTTATTTCATTTTTTTTATATATCTCCTTGTTATTTGATTAAAATCTTCTTGTTATATTATTACATTCTCAATATTGTTAATGTTGTAAACATTTTCAGTCACTTCATTATGTGACCATGTTTGTACATTATTGTTTTTCTCTGAAAAAGAACATGAAGGAAACTGTTTGGAATTCAATCGCATAAACCCGATACCTGGGAACGGCTATTTTGATGTACGTTCACATAATCGATTTGCCCACATCTCAATAATCGGTTTTCATGGATTGATTATCACTTCTTAAAGTTTTTAATGGTAAACTTTTAAACTCCTTACGTCCGCCAACTTTCGAAGAGCTAAAAAGACGTTAACCCGCCCATTCCTATGGTCACTTCACACTTTGGTACCAATTAATATGATATACATGTACGTTCATTTTGCAAAATGCAAAGTACTATCATATTTTTTTTCTTCATTAAAGCATAAGAGGGTTTAGTCCGCCTAATCTAATGTGGTTAATGTGATAGGGTTAAAAAAATATATATCGCTCATTCCACACCCTTGCCATCTTAACTCGGTCAAAAAGGTCGTCGAAAAAGGGGGTCAAAGTTGTTGTCAAACATGCTTGTGCGTGTGCGAAACACCATGCACAAGGTCACGCCATTCATGGAAGCTTTATGTTTAGTCTGGCTCCCAGGCCGTGGAACATTTCAAACCCAATTTACAAATAGAGTCTGGTGATTTAAGACTAGCCACGGTATCATTTTGCTCTTTTGACCTGGAGGAAATCAAATCGAGAATGATTAGTCTACTGCTACCAAACTCCGGTATCGAATCCATGTATTTTGGTTTAGAAATGCCCAGCAGGCTGGAAACCAGACTACTTAATGTTTAGCGACCCATCCTTACGGCTATAGAAATTGAGGCAGATAATGAGTAATATGCATGAAGATCGATGACCGTGATCAAACGAAGGCTAGATAAATAGTATATATATGTATATAGATAGATAGATAGATAGATAGATATAGATATAGATATGACTGAGGGATTAATGCATGTGGCCTATTTTCTTTCTTACCCGAGTTAGGATTAGGAAAAAGTTGAACTCTTAGTAGATAACAAGTCAACCAAGATATCAGTTATTATTCTCCTTTATTGAATGCGGTTTAATGAGTGGGTGATATAATGCCCCCCCCCCCCCTCTCATCTGCCTTCATACATTTCATGCACTATACTGCCATGACCACGTTCCTAGCTCCGGCGACACGGTCATCATGGAGGGGGGTGGGGGGGGGGGGGGGAATGGGTTGGTAAGGCTGCAGCCATGACATTTGCATGGCATGATGCTGTGCTTTGTAGCCATTGTAGGGTACCTAAGGTAGCGTCAGGGCGGGGGAGGGGGGGGGGGGAGGTAGGCTGGATATGACGGAGACGACCCCAAGATTATTCGACCGCAAAACCCCTCTTGGATGATAACAGATACCCCCTGTAGTCCTGAACGCTCACATTCACTGATCATATGCAATACGTCAAGTGCGTACCTCAAGAAAAAAAAGGGGGGGGGGCGTATATGACGGAGACGACCCCAAGATTGTTCGACCGCTAAACCCCTCTTGGATGATAACTGATACCCCCTGTTCAATGACATTCACTGATCACTCAGTATAATGCAATCAGTCAAGTGCATATACATAAAAGTAGGTGAGGTCATATTTCCAGTCGTAGCGTATGACGACTGCAGAATCGCGAACAAAACGTGTCGTCTGCAGCGTCATGTCGAGGTCAGGGAAATGCCATATACGAGTAAAGACTATTTTTACTCAATCTAGTTCAGTTCACGTTATGCCACTTTTAGTAAACACAGACAGAGACATAGTAAAACAAGATTTGATAAAACTATATAGGAACATATAAACCCAAAATGAGGGGTGATCAAAAAGAGCAGTTACATATTTTAATACATTGAATAAAGTTAACAAAAAGATTATTTACAAAATTTCTGACTTGTTTGTCATTCATTTACAGGATGGAGTACGCTATCCTTACTACTGTGTGTATGCCTAAAGTTTCTTTATAAAAAGATTATTAACGTTAAGTAAGATTTTCAACAGGGTGGGAGGGGGGGGGGGTGATGGGATGAGGCTTCAACGTAAAGCCCTCTGGGAGTTAAAACGTGCGCTCAAACCCACATCATACCGTACTTTGCCCTCGTGTGCAATTCAATATTACTAGATCTCCTCTATAGAATGTTCGTATCGACCCGAAATAGATCAAATTAATGACATAGCCGGATCAATATCATACCTCAAGATTGGTTGAATATTTCAAAGATTTAAAACAATATACGCCATATCTGCGCCATGATGAACATAACGATGTAACAACATAGCAGTGACAATTAGAAAGGGAATCGATATTAACAATCTTTAGACGAAATTGATCACATGACTGCAAAAATACACACATGTGTGATGTATGAGATTGTTAGTGTCGCATAATCGCGCCGTCGATTTGCGGTTGGCAAATGCACGCTTCCCGAAGACAAATCCATGAACCTGGTGGAAAAGTGGAGCAAATGCCTACCGTTGACACTGGCATGATTGACAAGTAAAGTGATTGTTCATTTTTTCCATCGCTGATTTGTGTTTGAATATCACAATGTTTTTAGCTCATATTTCCTTGCTATTGAGTTACACAATTTTCACGCGCCAGTCCGTCGATCGTGTTATTGATCTTCTTTTCTCCCTGCTTCCCACTCCACACTCTTTCTCCCCCCCCCCCCTCTCTCTCTCTCTCTCTCTCTCTCTCTCTCACTCTCTCTCTCTCTCACTGTTTATCCCTCTCTTTCTGCCTCTCCTCCATTTCTTGGTAGATGGAGATAATTAAGACAAAGTCGTAAAGGCGCCGGAGGAGAAGAGTAGAAGTTTATGTGCATGTCTGTGTCATTCTCGATCTGTCTGTCTGTCTTGGTCTCTCTCTCTCTCTCCCCCCCCCCCCTCTCTCTCTCTCTCTCTCTCTCCCTCCCCCTCTCTCTTTCTTTGTCTCTGTCTCTATATCTCTCCGTGCCCACCCGCCTCTCTCTCTCTTTCTGTTTGTATCTGTCTCTACATATCCTATGTCCATCTCTCATTCTCTCTTTCTCTTTCTCTCTATGTCCACCCTCTCTCTATCTCTATCTCTCTCTCTCTCTCCCCCCCCTCTCTCTCTCTCTCTCTCTCTCTCTCACACACACACATACACACACACACACACACACACACAAACACACATACACTATCTGCCTCTCTATGTGTCTATCTCCCTGTCTCTCCTCGTGTATGTCTCTCTGTGTCCACCCCTTTTAACTCTTTCTTTTCCACTCTCTATGTATGCCTCCATGTGCGCGTGTGTGTGTGTGTGTGTGTGTGTGTATGTGTGTGTCCCTCTGCCCCCTCTCCCTCCCCCCTCTCTCTTTCTCTCTCTCCGATTCTTTCCACCACCTCTCGCGAATCCAGTACGAGGGTGAGACTAAAGCAGGTTAATTCAACACGCCTTGAGCAAGGTTTACCACAAAACTAGGTGAGCTCGGCGACAAGCTGGACCTCTGAACTTTGCGGCTTTGCTATTTACATCTAGATATACTATCACATATGCATATCAATTAATGAATATTTCTTGACCGTTCCTCTTCAAAATATATCTCCCATATGTATACTGAAGATGTTTTGATTCCTTAATAAAACACAAACACACACACACAAAAAAAAAATGTGAATATTTCACATTATACGTATCCGTGGTGATTTCTTTGATTGCATATTTTTTATTGGGTTTTGTTTGTTGGTCTTTTTACCAGCTCGGGCATGTCGTGGATTTGAGGTTTGTTCATCAACTCAATCCCCTTCCTAGTCTGTGTATTCGCATGTTTGTAAAATTGTGCTCTATGGGAGTAGCCCACAATAATGGTGAAAAAACTACACGAATGGCACATAATAGCCCAAAGTTGGTAAGCCATATTGAGGTCTAAATGTAAGGGGGAAAAATGTGTCAATATTTAACCTTTCCTAGAAGAAAAAAAATCTATTTGAGATTTTTTTTTATAGAGTCGTCTAACAGAATAGTCTAGTAGTAGTACCTGCGGACCCTTACGCTGGAAATCTTATTTCAAACATTTACAATCGGACCGGTTCACTATACCCAGAGAGCAGGACAGGTTTTCATGACATGGGCTGTTGTACAATGTTGTTTGGTATCAATATGTAAGGAAGATCAGTTTGTGCATAAATTATGTCTATTATCCTGCTAATTTCTACATTTGATGATGTCACACGAAGAAACTCGAGTTGGAGGATATTCTGGAGGCGGGGCATATCAGTGCTGAGAAAAAAATAAAGAAAAAACATTTTAAAATATAGAACACATAATTCCATTGAACAGATAGTGATTTTGTTATATACATATCGAGTTGGATCAAATAAGTCAACATACATTTTTATGTCAGGGGACCTTTAAGATTTGAAAAGGATGCTGTACAACGTCGTGTGTTTATCGTGCAGTTTTTGAATTCTACATCACTGTTAGGTATGTGTGGTGCATTTAATGTTTACAGCATTGGAATGTGTCTCCAAAAGGGATTTGTAGATAAACGACCATTTATTCTCACCCTACTTACCGCAATCCTCCCTTTTCACTATCTACTGGAATGACTGGATGACCTTGATGGATAATGGTAGATTCTGATTTAAAAAATGATCCAAATGAGACGGTTATATATGTCTAGCATTCATACTGCTCGTTCATGTGACGATGGAATGCCATGCCTTTCGTTCATCCACATTTTGCTCGACCAGTCAATGATCTTCTTTTTTGTCAACTTACAATCTCTCCATCACTCAATCATTTATCCGTGTGACTTGTCAATCATTAGTCCATTCATTTATTCATTAATTCATTAATTCCCCTCTTCCGTTGAGCAATTCAGCCAGACAGTCAGTCAGTCAGTCATCAACAGAAACATTTATTCATCTAAATAACGTTGATTCACTCACTCATTCATTCATTCATTCATTATTTCATCAATGCACCAAGTATAAAGGAAATATATGTATATTGTACTGGGAAGACAATAAGCATTGAAACAGGTGATCGTGAGCAATCTTCTTGGTCTTAACTTCATGTATTTTCCATTTTAGAAACTTGCTGGAAGTTATTTACCCTCCAATTATCCACATTTGGAGTAATTAGTGACTAAATCACAAATCCTCAAGATGTTCAGGCCGAATATTTTGAGGAGTTGTAATTTGAGACCATTGGCAAGAAGATTGCTCACGGTCACCTTTTTAAAGTCCTTTTGTCTTCCCAGTACAGTATATTCCCTTTAAAGACAGGGAAGCCCTTCTGTAGGTAAAAATAAAACCACGTCTCACATGTTGCGGGTGCACCCGAGAAGCGGAAACAGTGAGTCTTTACTTTCAGCCTGATCCCTAATTAAATAGTATGGATACGATATACCTACCAACCTGGAAGCAAAATTAATGTATCAATACTAGTGGCTTCAGAAAACAAAACAGTGGGCTTTACAGCCTGGCACCCAGAGCCTCCGTCACGATTCTCCCGTAATCATGGTAATACCATGAAGATATCACCCTGTGGTAATACTATCCCCTTCCTCGGTCTCTTATGACATTTCCCGGTCCCTCCGGACAGGCTTCGCACCATGAGAAACTAGGGCGGGTTCAACCAGGGTTTTTTTTTACCATGTTCACAGTTATGGTGTTGACAATGTTGAGGCTCTATGCGCCTTCCATGCATTTTTTTTTTTGCATGATCGGTTTTGATATATTGTAACTTACTATCAATGGTAACTGCCATGGCAACAACCAATGAGCTCTCATTATTGCACCCGTTGCCGTGGCAGTTACAATTGATGGTTAGTTACAATAACTGAAAACCTATATGCAACATGGCCCACAGAAGCAAATTAATAGATAATAGACGGATACGTTTGATGTTAAACACACAGGAGGGTGTGTGTGTGTGTGTGTGTGTGTGTGTGTGTGTGTGTGTGTGTGTGTGTGAGTGTGTGTGTGTATGTGTGTGTGTTTGTGTGTGTGTGTTTGTGTGTGTGTGTGTGTGTGTGTCTGTAACTGGCAGTGATGAAGTTCTGAACTTTTGAAAATCATCGTCATCAGATAGCGTCCCAAACTCAAGGTTGGCGGTTATGCACGTCCACTTTCTCCTTTTTAACCCTTGGCATGTCTCTGTGGATTATTTCACCATTAATGCACACAAGTCCCATAGAGCAACATGTTTTTTCCTGGCACTTTAAGAGTTAAGACATAAATAAAAATTATTATTTACCTTGTAGTAAGGTCATGTTATTTGTTTATTGTTCATCTTAAACGGGCATGATGGGAAGTCGAATGTCCATTGCTTTCAACATCAATCAAACAATACAAAAGACCCCAACCCCACCCACCCCCCAAAAAGAACCTACATTATATCTCTTTATTCTTACAATCACGTGTAGTGAAGATGGACATTTGACCCTTGATTTAAAGTCATCAAGTTGTCTTTTTCATTTTCTCTAACAAAAGAAAAGGAAAAGGAACATTTGCGTCATAGCTATAATCATATATTTGGAATACACAAATCTCTGATGTAGCTGACATGTATCCAACGAGTTACATTCTACTTTATTTTCACATCACATCTTATTGTTAGATGGCTGCGGATTTCTGTATTTCCTGGCTGCGGATTTCTGTATTTCCTATTAAATGATATGAATTCTTGTTTGGTTGTGGGACAAGTAGCATCTGGAACTTAACATTTCAGCAGCATAACAGGCAGCTTTATGCATCCCGCTAATTATCGTTTCTACATTTTAGACGATAGTAATACCATTTCATTCAACATGAATTGTGATTTTATAGCCTCGTAAAGAAGTAAAGCCGCAGATGAAAAGCTCCATTCTTTCTTTCAACCTGCATCTTATTTCAAGGTTAGGTCAATGTGCGATAATTAATGTCTTTTGGATGACTGCGTTTTCCCGCTTTTACGTCTTGGAGGGGGAGGTTGGTTGGTGTGACTGCCCATTTTGAATGAAATAGCGTGAGGTGGGGAATTTTTATGGTTCTCGACTTTTTGGAGCATAGAATTGATGCGTGCAATGATTATGAATGTTATTCTAATGAATTTGAACGTGGGATGATATGCCGTCTATGAAAGCAGCCACAATATAATACGAGTGTTATACCCATGATATCACGTGCGTATCACACACTTTTTGTGTGTGTGTTTTTCAGTGACATTTATTTGATTCCATAAAATACATAGCACTGACAAAACAAATACAGTTTTTCATTCAAACAATCATTTGGAATAGGTAAAACACACACACACACACACACACACACACTAAGATTTGAAACATTTTAAAAACTAAAATGTACCAAACCTTTTTTATGGGATCTATTTTTTACAAAATAAGAAAACAACGAAATAAAAACAGTACCAAAACATAACACACACACACACACACACACACACACACACACACACACACGAGAGTGTGAGAGAGAGAAAGAGAGTTGGGGAGAGAAAGGTACATAGAGAGAGGGGGGGGGGGCAGAAAGGGGAGAGAGGAAAATAAATAAAAACAAACAAATTCATAAAGACGCGGGAGGAATAGTACTTCAATATTTCGGTCTTTTTTCATATGAAATAATATGTATACAAAGAAGAATACACAAGGTTGGGATGGAGCTGAAAATGATGAAGATAATACAAACGAGTCGATAGATACGGCGGAGAAGATTACTTTACTACACTATACTATAGAAAGCAAATAATCAGCGTTGGTGAGGGTGATGGGACGAACTATCACTTCCGAGGCGATCTGGATGTAGCTATCTTTCCGAAGCGCAGCTGAGGAAAGATAGCGTATACATTCAGATCGCCGAGGAAGTGATAGCTCGTCTCATTGCTTGAAACCAAAAGTTGATTATTTGCTTTATATTCCACATCTGAAACCAACTATCTGTACCAAAAATGACAATTTGACGTAAAAAGGTAATGTTTACTTATCTCCATAACCCCGAGCCGCTGCCATGGGGAACACGCGTTAGGACGCGCATTAGGACGTGTATTAGGACGCGTATTAGGACGCGCATTAGGACGCGCGTTAGGACGCGCGTTAGGACGCGTTAGATGTCAAGTGATAGTCCGAGTGTAACGCACTTTTATTTCGCGCGTACTCAAAATATTAATCACGCATTAGGACTGTGAGGAGTGAAGAGATCAGCGAAACCCAAAAGTACTATCACCTAGAGTGTAACGAACTTTTATTCTCAGGTGATCTGATAGGAAAAACTACGCCTCATCACGTGATCAACTCTTGACCAATCATATAGCAACATTCTTAGTATGTGGAATATAATTTACTTTAATATACTAAGCATACTATTCTTCGAGGACGTATTTATTTATTTGTTTGTATTTTCATAATGCATTGTATATACTTTTATATCTATAATATACGGTAAGAACATACAATGTACACACAAACACACAACACATACGCTCACTTTACAAAGAAATTTTAGGCATACACCCAGTAGTAAGGATAGCGTGCTCCATCCTGTAAATGAACGAAAAACAGAGAGCATATTTGTTGCTAACGAGCTTGGGGGCATTCTTCAATATCAAGAGGGCACAATGTCATGACTGGATGTATTGGGGGGGGGGGGGGGGTTAGCCTAGGTACTAGGCTTTGAGGTGTATGGGCACAACCCAGTCGGTTTACAACTATGTCTGGTAACACAGACTACGCCCTAATCCCATCCTCCTCCTCCCCTTTGACTTCATTAGGGCGTTGTCTGTTTTACCAGACACAGTTGTTAAACAGACTGGGTTGTGTCCATGCACCTCACCGCCTAGTACCTTGGCTAGGTGTGTGTGTGTGTGTGTGGGGGGGGGGGGGGGTACGTATGTTTTTAAGGAATATTTTTTTCTATCTTGACAGAGGTGAGTTCGTTGTCTCCGATAGTCATGGTGCAATATCAAGGAACCCTGGACACAATGCTTCCCAGAGGGGAACCATTTCGAGTTGTTCCGTGTTCCATTATGAGATGAGAAACCATGGAAACAATCCTTATCGCTGAGCGGAGCACTGTTCGTATGGACGTTTTTCATAACCACTGTCAACAGGGTTGTACTGTGATACTCGGGGTCATTTGCGTTTGGATCAACATAACTCGAAAGTGGGAAAGAATCAAGAAAATACATATAAATATAATGAACAAGAATCAAGATAATGCGTATTGTCATTGCAAGTGCTTTTTTGTTTTTCACACGTTTCAGTTTTATTGTCGGTATGGTAACGACTGAACTGATAAAGTGGAAGTATACGAAAATAGCTTGTTTGCATATTCCACTAGTTGTCGCCTTCTGTAATCGATCTCTTGTCCCCTCATTTCAATACCTGACACATCACGTCAAAATACTGTCAGCACAATTAACTATTGTCGGACCAGTGGCAGAACTGAATTGTCAAATTTTCAGAACATCTTAAATGTCTTTTTTCATCACTGAAGCTTTTCCGTTCTCGCCACTACTTTTATCGGCAAAACTTACATTTTAGTCGTGCTGACAAACTGCATTTTATAATGTCTAGTTCTTACTGTGGTGCGATCCGTTACGAACATAACATTAATTCGAAGCTGATCGTAGAATTGTTGGGATACTGTACGCTACGTTCAATTACGTTACGTTACGTGACTGACACAATGTATGTGTCCGTGTGTGTTGGTGTGGGTGTGGGTATGTGTGTGTGCGTGTATGCGTGTGTGTGTATGTGTGTATGTGTGTGTGTGTGTGTGTGTGTGTGTGTGTGTGAGTGAGTGTGTGTGTGTGTGTGTGTGTGTGTGTGTGTGTGTGTGTGTGGTAGGGGGGTGAGCATTTCCCCTATCCATTGAGCATGTTGAGGTTGGTACTACTCCTATAGTACACGGCTGGAGTCTGGACCCAATCATAATGTTGATTTATACAGTGCTCCAAAATAGATATTAGACGAGGCATGGTTGACATGATTGAATATGTACGTAAAGGTCGGTTTAGTAATTTTTACATTGGCTGTTTGTGAGTATGTACATAATATGCAGTAGAAGAGACAAAGATCACGGCATATCGCTATTTTGAATGGCACCACATCTTAAGGCCAGCACAGACGACACGATCCGATCAGTCGTACGACTCTGCGACTGGCTGAATCACAGGACCCGGTCATTGGATTTGGGTAAGAAAAGTGACGTCACATTTACATTCGTTGGTGGCTTTTAGGTCGGGTCAAGCCGAAATATAGTCATATAGGCTCATAAGTAACAGCTCGGGTGCGCTCGATAACTTCCACATTCACACGGCGATGTTAAAGTCTGGGTCGAGGCATACGAACGAACTTCAGCTGGAACTGGTATTGGTATTCGATTGTGCATGGAACAAGTGGACCCTGGTATAGAAATAATTCCGTCTATTTACACGGAATATGTCCCAAGCTCGATCGAGTGCCAGCCCAAATATTATTAAACCGTCTGGAAACACTATGGAATACGCACTGATGGCTACATGCTAAACGAATCGAACGGAGATTACTAGTATGGGATTCAGTGTTCTGCTCTCGAGGTAATGAAGTACATGTGTATTTACTGGAGAACCCACTAGTGGGTGATATACTGGTATACCGTTGTTGTAACCAGTGAACTGTTGAGGAGGTGACGGCGTCGGACTATGCGTGTATGTGTGGCTTGAAAATTGGAACACACTGATATATAGCTAGGTGAAAGAGTACAGCTAGTGCTTGGAACTTGGAACTTGGAACACACCGATAGCTAGGTAAAACGAGTACAGTGCTTGCGCATAGTCGATTTTAATGGACGAAATCTCAGGACACGGCTCACACGACCTGTATGATGATAATACGTAACATGGAACGAGGGAAAGGAGGTCGATATTGAGAGATCGTTCTATGCTAGTCACACGTGATCGTGTGGGCGTGAAAGCAACAATGAACTTATACCTTGTACCGAGTTCAAAATTACACGCGATGCCAACGACATGTATGTCATTTGTATCAATCAACCAAGCTTAACGGAGGAGAAAAATGGTTGTAGACTTTGGACCTTTGTATGAATAATTTTCATTTATTAGCCCTGGATATTGTGATGTTAAAGGTGGTTACCACGATGTTTCTGGTGCGCCATGTGCTCGCGGTGGGTTTGGTCGTGTGCTCGCAGGCGACCGGGATGGTCGTCTCGCCCCAGGTTGGGTTCCCGAGTGGCGGGAAAACCAGTCACAAAATTCTCGTCTCCATGACCGATCCGACCAGCATGAAAAGTCGCACGGGACAAATGGCGGCCATCGCCGGAGCCTTGGTCGCCCGTGGCCATTCCGTGACGCTGCTGGCCCCGTCCAACCGGGGCACCCAGGGCTTCGAGGACGGTGGTGTAACCGCCTTCAACCAAAGTCTCATCTACGACGTCGCCCTCGAGCAATCCGATATCGACGACCTTAAGACCAAGATGATCAGATCCGCCATGGGATTAAAAGACAACAAGCAGGGCTCGGATCCGAGTCCCCTCTGGATCATCAACCGCTACATGGAGTTCTTCCCCATGAGCTGCTCCGGTCTCTTCGAAGACCCCGCCCTCATGCGACGACTCCGTGAAACGAACTTCGACATCCTGCTCCACATCGCTATCAACCCATGCGATTTCCTGGTGGCCGAAAGTCTGGGCATCCCGTACATCACCATGACGTCATCCATCCGATTCGTGCTCTTCCACGAGGGCACGATGTCGATTCCCATCCCGTCGTCCTACGTCCCGTTCTCCGTCTCCTCGTCGTTCACGGATGATATGACGTTCCTGCAGCGACTCGTTAACTTTGTCATCGCCAACATCGTGTCGCCGGCCATGGTCCACTACTCGATATCCGAGTTTAAAACGATCCAGACCAAGTATAACATCTCCAGGGAGAAGTCCATCACTGAGTTGATGGGCGCGACATCTCTCTGGCTGGCACACACAGACTTCAGTCTGGACTTCCCCAGACCGACCGCCCCCAACTGGGTGCCTATTGGAGGAGCCTTGGTAAAAGATGCCAAACCGTTGTCAGAGGTACATCACACGACAGTGCCTAGGAGGATGTAGCATTAGGAAGATTTATTTTAAGGAAATAGGGATAGGGAATAAGGAAAGGGATATATTTATTATGTTTAGTGAGCGAGGGCACTAATAAGAGATATTTTCCATGTTAAGAATGTATAATCAATACAGAGAGAGAAAGTGATAGAGGTAGAGAAAGAGAGAGAGAGAGAGAGAGAGAGAGAGAGAAAAGAGAGTGAGAGAGGGAGAGAGAGAGGGGGGGGGGCGGAGAGTGAAAGAAATACAGAAAATGAGAGAGAGGGGGAATGGAGGAGGGAGAGAAAGAGAGAGAGAGAGAGAGAGAGAGAGAGAGAGAGAGAGAGAGAGAAGGGAGTGGGCATAGAGTCACGAATCACTAGCAATATTCAATTTTGTTGTAATTCGAGTTGCCTACGGGGCGTGGGGAGGGGTATACATATGAAGGTATACATAGGCGCATTATATTTCGACATTTTGATATTACATACTGTTTACTCTTTTGATTATTGTCTTAGCTGTAATAATCATTCGTTTAGTTTTTGTTTTTGTTTTTTGTTTCGTGTTTGTGTTTGCTTGTATTAGTCTTTTTTATGTATTTTTTTAAAGCACGTATTTGTATGTAATTTGTATACTCGGGTTCATGTATGTCATAAAATAATGGACTTTATGCTTATGTGTATCGAACCACATGTTAAAGGTTATCACACCTCACAAGCCATCGGCTTTCTGGTGATGCCTTGTATTCATTGTTCGTGTTTAGTTTTGTTTGCTAAATGAATAAAGAATTGAATTGATTTATTTTGACGACGAAGGTGACAGACTTGCCGACGAGGGGTCGAATTTGCATCTGCAAGTTTAGGCCCCAAACTCCTCAGATGATGTTAAATCATTCAACCGATTTAACATGTTCTCACAACTCGTGAATGTATCCAAGTGCGCGAGTACATTTACATTAATAAATCATGGATCTCCTACTGAGATCCACAAATTTCACTGCTTTACGATTATTTCAGCATTATGACTTGTGACATGTGACTTGATACCACACCTCTCTTTTTCTGTTTCCCTCCCCTCCCCCCTCCCCCCCCCCCCTCTCTCTCTCTCTCTTTCTCTCTCTCACTGTACGTCTTTATTTCTGTCTGTCTGTCTCTCCATCTGCTATCTGTCTGTCTATTCGTTTGTGTATATCTGTCTGTATATCTGCCTTTATGTCTGTCCGTCTATCTGTCCATCTGTCTGACCCTCTTTATTCACCTGCACCTCCCTGCCTCTTGTTCTTTATTTATGACTCCTCTTCCAACTGTTTTAATTTCACCATTTTGTTCTCTCTCCATTTAACTTTCCTTTCCCTACTTTTTTTCTCTCTCTTTCTCACATCCTCTCACTTTTCTCTCTGCAGGACTTGGAGCAGTTTCTTGTAGGAGCTGGAAAGCACGGCGTCATCGTCTTCAGCTTGGTACGTACAAAACGTCATCAGTAGAAGTCTATTTAAAGGGGTAGTTCACCCTGAAGATAAGTTGAAACATGTGAGAAACATGGCGGTGAAGGTTTGACGAAAATCCCTCAAAGGATAACAAAGTTATGATCTTTTGAAATTCAGTTTTGTGACGTCACGTGCAAGGTCCTCTCCCATATTGCTCTTTTTCTTTCTTTTTTTTTCTCATACAGGTATATGTGTAAAAACGTATTACTAATGAAGTATCAAATGCACAGGTAAAAGGATGCATAACTTTTTGAGAAAAATGCACATTAAAAACACAATACACAACATATATTATCTCAGAGCACCTTGCACGTGACGTCACAAAATCAAAACTATAAAAAAAATCATGACTCTCTCATCCTTTGACGGCTTTTCGTCAAACTTTCACTAATATGTTTGTAATGTTTCTGCTTTGATTGAAACCAACTTAATTTCATGGTGGACTTTCCCTTTAAGTACCACAACACTCTGTGCTGAGCTCTTTATGTCAGTAGTAGTAGTAGCAAAGAAACAAATCAATAAGAAAATGGACCGTTACCTCACCTCTTGTCCATTCCATCAACTATCATGGAATGTGTGAGTATGCGTCTACATGAGTTAATTAAATAGATGATGTAGCACACACAATCCTAATTCCTTCCAAATATTCTTTAAGGTGGCAACTTTCATACATTTCATAATGATGTCATAATGATATATTATTGTGAAAGTAGTATTTTTTTAATAGGGTAGCCCCATATACTGTAGATAGTGGTTTTATATCGATAGTGGGTTCTGTAGTGTGATCAAGTCATTCGTTTAGTTCCATTTAAATTTGAATTTGGAGTTATTCAAATCTAATCCAGAGAACGGACGGGGTCGGGGCGAACGTCACTTTAGACCCATGTGACATTTAACCTGTCCGTGGTCATGATTATGATTAATTTGTTTTCATTAGAACCGTTTTGTTTATTTTAATTTGTTTTTTTATTCATTTGTAATTTTATATTTTCATGCATTTCTATTTCTTAGTAATTTATTTATTCAGGGTTTTTTTTTTGTTGGGGGGGGGGGGGTTGCCTGTTGGGTTGCGCCTCCTGTGCTTCACGCTCTCGTCACCCGCAGTGTCGGTGAATGGTGAGGAGGGTTGGGGGGGGGGGGGCAGGGGCGACTCATGGATACCATTCCCTGTTTTGGGGGGTGTTTTTTTTTAGCTCTGGTTGTACCCTAATATAAGTGTATTTCGATTCGTACAGGGCTCCGGCGTGAGTTCCCTCATGGACGAAGACCTCAACGAAATCTTTGCCAAAGTTTTCAGCCAACTGCCGCAGAGAGTGCTATGGCGATTCGTCGGTTCGACTCCCCGTAACCTTGGCAACAACACACGTCTCATGTCTTGGCTGCCGCAAAACGATCTGCTGGGTAAGAATTAGGTTGTACATTTCTCACCAATCGGGAGTATATTAAACTGACAAAAACGTACTTTGAGCGAGCATTGACATAAAGAAAACAAGAAATAGAGCACAAACCTATCACTCTCATTATAGGTCCCGATACATTAGTAAGTGTGTTGAATAAAAAAAAAAAGAAGTAAGATATCATTTCTACAAAATGTGTTGTGTCGTTCCGCGGTCTTCCCCACGCCTTCGCACTTGAGCAAGACTGGTTTTATAATTGTCGATAGTGTGGTTTGGCAAACTGTGACATAGACATCCTAGTTTATTTCCTATGTATTGTGAGTGCATTTTTATCACGGAATGTCAAGAATGTGACATACTTTTGAGGATCTGTTGCCATTTCAGGTTAATCTCAAGCTCTAGCTTTCTTGGCAAATGAGTAAAGTTTTCGATACTACGGTTTGCGCAAGTGCCACAACAGGACACTGCAGACGACACGATCCGATCAGTCGTACGACTCTGCGACTGGCTGAATCGCAGGAACCGGCCATTGGATTTGGTAAGAGGGTGACGTGACTGACGTCACATCTCAAGTCGTAGGTCCTTACGACTGCGGAATTGTGGTAAAATCTTGTATTCTTCGTTGGCCTATCCATTGACAGAAATTTTAGCTCTAGTTGAATATGACATGACCCTTGATTGTGTGTTACGCTTTGTCATTCCATTGCTACATCAGGTCACCCTCAGACACGACTCCTCATGTACCACGGTGGCATCAATGGGGTCTACGAGGCCATCTACCATCGGGTGCCCATGGTCTTGCTACCGATCTTCGCCGATCAGCCCGCTATCGGGGCCCGAGTGACCAAGAAGGGGATGGGCCTGGTGCTAGATCGGACGAAGCTCACGCACGAGAATGTCAAGGGGGCCATCGAGGAAGTCATCAACAATCCTGTGTGAGTATAGAGTATGATTTGGCTGAGCCAAAAGGTGCCAGTAAAGTGGATGAAAGTAAAGAGGCCACCGCAAACGACACGAGTTTCCCACGATTCAGCAGTCGTATCGGCCTACAACTGAAAATGTGATATCATTTCCTTGCACAAATCTATTATCGGGTTCTGAGTCTCAGACAGTCGCAGAGTCGTACGACTGATCGGATCGTGTCGTGTGCGGTGGCCTTATAACAAAATTGAACAAAAATGTGAGGGGCACACAAATACTTAAAACTAAACCAAAAAATCTGGTTGTACTTGTGTTTGCTTTTTCGACCATGTGGAGATAAAAAGTTTGTCAAATAGAAGAGAGAAAGAGGAGGAAAAAAGAACGAGGAGGAAGAGAAAAAGTCAAATAAAGATGGCGATGAGTAGGGTGGAAGAGAGGAAAAGGGAGGAAAAAAAGAATGATTAGAAAGATAAACAATAATAATACAACTAATGATTGCATTTATGAAGTTTCTAAGCGCGTTAGTTTTCTGTTTAGATAAGAGCACTAAACAAGAGATAATATACCAATATTTAGTTTAATGATTTATAGTTATATATGACTTATTGTTAACCACTCCGTTAAACGAGAAGGAGTTAAAAGGAGGATTAGGCGAAGAATGCGTGCGTCTTTGTTCGAATTAAGATTATTTCCTTCCCATCCGGCGCTGCTGAAATGCACTTTCATCATGTTTTTTTTTTCTTGTTTTTTTTTTACGGACCACAGATATAAGCAGAACGTTGAGCGCATTGGTTCCATCCACCGCGACACAATGAGCAGCCCGCTGGACACGGCCGTCTTCTGGATCGAGCACGTCCTCAAATTCGGCGGCGACCACCTGAGGCTGCGAGGTAGCGACCTCAGCTTCTTCGTCCACCATTCTTTCGACGTCATCGCCCTCGCCATCGTCGTCGGCCTCGTCGTCCTCTACGTTGATTTCCTGATCCTACGAACTTGTTATCGATGCCTCTGCGGCCGCGCCGGTGCCGGTAAGAAAGCAAAGTCCGATTAACTGTTCGAGTGCCACACGAACTGTTGCCGTACGGAGTTTGTCAAAAGGGCCCAATGTGGCACACAACGTGTCAAGCCTTAAGGCACAGATGCACAGATGCAAATCACCTGCTGCCCTCAAAGGGATGCCTAATATGGGCTGTGCACATGTGTTGTCCTCTTCTGAGTGACGGTGTTACGTGGACCATCCTTCAAATTTTCAATTGGCCTAATGTACAATGATCGTGCTTTGCCGTGTCGGGGAAATCCCGCGCACGGAGCGCAGACAGCGAGCGCACCGCAACACGATCAGACACTAATCAGAGCCTGACAAGAGCGCCCTCCCGCGTTCGCCCTTTGAGTTCCAGATAGATCGTTGCTGTATTCAATTTACACACTTGGCACATAAAGAGTAAAGGCCATCGCAGATGACACGATCCGATCTGTCTTACGACTCTGCGACTGGCTGAATCGCAGGACCTGGTCATAGGATTTGTGTAAGCAGGTGACGTCACATTTCCAGTCGGAGGCCACAACGACTGCAGAATCGTGGGATAATCGTGTCACCCGTGATGATTTGTTTCAATATTCTTGGTACCAAAATTAAGAGTCACCTGAATATATTTATGATATGTGTGAGCACCAATTTCGAGTGTTTAAACAAAATCAAAGCGTAAATTTGGGAAGTGCGCTCTAAAATTAACCCCAAAATACATCTCACTTTGTATCACTTCTGTACATACTTGTGTGATTGTATTCATGTCTAAAGTTTTTAAAAGTTAGTAAGACTTGATCAATATTACGACGATTGACAGAACCGTTCTGCCTTGACCACAAGTACTATTCTCAATTGATCTCAGGATGACGTGAAACACGAGAATACAAGAATACGAGACTAGCACTGGAACCAGGTGTGACGGCAGAACGTGTTCGCCATGATTACGGGCCCGCCATTTATATGCCTCCCCAACGTACGAAGTGACCGGAGGCATGTTTTAGGGTTGTCCGTCCGTCCGTCCGGTCTGTCCGCAATATCTTGAGAATAGCTCAACACAGATTTGCTGCAAACTTTGTACCTGTTTGTTGTCCACGAAATCAATGAGCTGTGCAAAATTTGGATCAAATTCGACCGAGGTCGAACAGTCCGGCGTTAATGAACTTTGAAAAAAAAATGATTAAAAATGGCAAAAGGTTATTTTTATTATGTTAACTAAAAATGAATAGTCCAATTTCAACCAAACGTACAAGTTTTCTCACAACGGAAGATTCTTAATTCAAGCCAGATGAGGCAAGCTATCATAGAGGCGAAGATATAATCATTTGTCGAATTGCACAAAGTTAATCACTTCTTTCCGTTATTTGTAAATCATTAGTGTATTTTATTGAGACGATTGTAATCATGTCATCAGATTTTTAAAATCAATAAAATTGACATTCTTATCAATGTAAATATGTGACTGTCAATCTGACTTTTAAAATTACTACTTCTTCTTATTGTAACTATATGTGTGTATAGGTTTTTATCTGATTTTTTTTTCAAACTTCTCATCATTGTTATCAATCGTTATCATGTAAAAAAAAAAAAAAAAAGGGGGGGGGGATCATCTTATTCAAGTAATCATTGTAGTAAGAAATTGTTCCAATGATATAATGTACCGGTAGGCAATCTTTAACTTCTGATGCCAAGGAACTGTTTTTTCTATATATATAACAAAAACGTGCTTAAAACCACTTATTTACACTAAGTAACAGAACTTCACTCCAACGATCTGGAGAATGACGAAGTTATGTCATGCTGCATACTGTACGTGTGTGTATTTGATTTCTTAAAGATCCTAAAGGTCACATCAGACGACACGATCCAATCAGTTGCACGACCCTGCGACTGACTGAATCAAATATACATTTGTGACGTTAGATTGCCAGTCGTAGGCTTTTACGACTGCAGTATCGTGGCAAAATCGTGTCGGCTTCGGTGGCCTTAAAGGGATAGTTCACCCTGAAATTAAGTTGGCTTTAATAAAAGCAGAATCATAAAAGGAACATATTCGGGAAGGTTTGGCGAAAATCCGTCAAAGGATAAGAAAGTTATGATATTTTGAAATTTCAATTTCGTGACGTCACATCCGAGGTGCTCTTCCATGTTGTGTGCTGTATGATTCTATAAATTACTCTCTTTCTGATTTTGACAACGGAATCAATTTTTTTTTCATGGAAGTTTCTGTAAAATCGGGGTTTCTGATGATGTATCAAATGCAGAGATAAAAGGATGCGTATTTTTTTGGGAGAAATTTGACATTTTCACCAAAAAAATGTACCCAACATATGGAAGAGCACCATGCAGGTGATGTCACAAAATAAAAAAAAAATAGACGATCAACTTCCTTATCCTTTGACGGATTTTCATGAAACCTTCACTTATATGTTTCTGTCATGTTTCTGCTTTTATCAAAACCAACTTAACTTTTGGGTGAACTATCCCTCTAACGTTTTAACTCTTTCTATATCAGATAGAATGATATTCTATGGGTGTGTGTGCATTATTGGAGCAAAATTACCATAACGGTCGATCAAGGATTACTCAAAATCTGCAGCTGACTCAGTATGATGTCCGTGTCTTTCTGAATTAACTGCTGCGATTAACATGTTTATTTCTAATAGACAATTTTCGTTACGTATGCAAATGTTATTAAATGTCGTTCAAACAATACGTCTGTAATTGTAACCCCAAGTCTTGTCCGAGGTTTGTCCGAGTAGCAACAACCAAAAGATAGAGAGTGTGTTCCATCCATTGAAACTGAATAACGAAATAGATGATAGAGGTAAGTGTAATAACGCGTCACTAGGCAGTTAGGTGGAAGTTGTGTGAATACTTTACGAAAATAGCTTATTGGACATAGGGTCGTATAACATGTGTACTGCTATGGCTGTCTCTTCATGTGAGTGATTCGTTATTATTTTCCGCCATAGATAGCTGTGTTCAGAAAAGTAGTCTGAAGGTATTCTGAAAAAGTTATTATTCCCTTTTAATCTCTGTAAAAATTAGAATTGTCTAGAATAGTCGTGCGCAGTCAATAAACTTGTGCGTTACTTATTCGGAGTCGACGGATAGTGTTCTCTATATAAGAACGTATTTATGAAAACGTTTCACGTTTCACACAACAGTTATTGACTGTTTGCCCCGAGTCCCGATATAGCAACGACTCCTGAATGCGCTTTCGTATACTTTGCGCTTTAGATATACTACTGACAGATACCAGGGACCCGTATCACAAAGAGCTACGATTGATCGTATATTCAATCTATCGATCGTACGATTGAAATTGAGTGTAAATCCGTTGCACAAAGAACATGCGATCGAAATCACATCGATTACAATTAATATTGACCGTAGCTTGTGGATCTATGGTAACTATAAGATTGATTCTAAAATCATACATACGCTTGGACTTGCAGTGATAGCAGTTGTGGTTTTGTGATACAGTGATTTGCAACAGATAGTTTGCAGTTGATTGCAAAGTTGTCAAAGAGAGGAACTCAGTCTTTATAATACGGGGCCCAGGTGTTGGAAAATGCACATTACGAGAAACCCTATTCCCCATGTCCTTACACAGAATGCTACCTCGTTGATTCTGACATGCTAATAATCGTCTATAAAACGTTACATAGGAGGTGATTCACCAAGCTGTTAAGCTACGATCAACTTAAGGCACGACTGGTTACCTCTAACTGCTAAATGAGATTTGTTCTTATTTTTGACATGGTGAGAGTTTAGTTCCAACAATCCAAATCAAATTTGACAAATCATAAACTTTGTATTCAGACACTTGTTTACAACAAGAATTTCAGTGTATAAAGATCAAATTTCAACTTAAGCTGATGGGAAATAAAATTATTGAAAATCTGATTTAGCACAAGAAAGGGTCACCAGTCGTGCGTAAAATCGTTCGTAGCTTCAGAACAGCCTGGTCATGTTGATGAAACATCCATGGGTTTAGCCTATACTCCTTCGCCAGCTCTGTTTGAACAATGAGCGTAAACTACGCCACCAGTCATGTATAGTGTGCCAGTCAGGCAAGGCGAAATTGGCTCAATATGTGAGGAAGATGTGTTGTAAATTATGATTCCATGTATTCGGTATTTTTTCTCTACATATTTACAGGTTTAACTAATAACTGGGGCAGTGGGTTTGGTAAAAGTGTTTCTTCTTGATTATTGGCATGTTTTGTTTCAGCCTTATGCTGAGATGTTATTACATTGATTGCTCCTGTTTCATTTTAGTTCGTAAAATCATGAATCGTAGGTTTGGAATGAATACATCATATTGATGCCATTATTTCCATTTGGAGCAAAAGTACCCAGCATTTATGGGCTTTTAATTTCTTTTTTTTTTTTTTTTTTTGTAAAAGACATACTTCTTCGTAACCAGACTATTATGCTATCGTATTTGTATGAATGGTTGCTTTTATTCTGTTTTAAGACAAGAACTTGATTCTATCTCGCAACATCAGTCGGGAGACTTAGGCAAAAAACAACTAAGATTTCCTCTCACCTTTTTAAAATATAAATGTTCCATCTGATTAACTAAGCGTACAAGTGCATATGCATATCTACTGTAAATACTGTTGATAGAAGCCCATACAAGTGAAATTTGTATATTTTTGATGCAGTAACTACTGGTAACTGACGCAATATTGATACATTTTTAGCTGGTGATTGCATTACGTTGTGTACATCTGTGATTAAATTACACTATGCGATACAAATTCTATGTTTCTCATCTTGTGTGGTTGTTTTCTCACAGTGTGGTTTAAAATATAATTACTAGTGGGTATTATTACTTTCCCTTTTCATGTAATTTGTGCCAAATACTTTTTTCTTGCACAAATTAGTGGCGACAGTTTATGCGATCGAAATGTCTGTGAGATTTGCATGCTGTATCAATAATCCCGAAGCTGCCATGCCCTTTATACACGATGTCACAATATCACTATACTCTTTTTCTTCCTAAGACGCGGTACGTGAGTTCCAAAATCAAATTTCTTGTGGAAAGAAGATTATCGGTTGTAAGCTCAAAACAGCTTACTTATCTACCATTAACAATATCCAGCACCTCTTGGGCTTTGTGATCATGAACTGGAATAGTGTATATCAAACCACCTCACTCTTATTCTTTCTTTCTCTCTCTCTCTCTCTCTCTCTCTATCTATCTCTCTCCCCCCCCCTCTCTCTCTCTCTCTCTCTCTCTCTCCCTCTCTCTATCACTGTCTCTCTCTCTCTTCCTTCCTCACATACCTTCATTTACATTTCTATAACTGCTAGGACAATGTGAAATATTGACCCAGTAATGTCAACACGGTGGTGAGAAAGTCCACTTACAATACAATACATGAACTATACGGTAAATTCAAATATCCATAGCCATGTTCGTTGAACCAATGGATTAATCAAATTTTCCCGTGCTCACAATATGTTTATTGCTCAGGTCTACAGTATGGTAGGGCTTATGCTTAACAGTAATCCTGAATCCGCTTCATCTTCGCATGACTCGATTATACCATTACTGGGTGTTAACAAAATTGTCTCTTTTGAGCTACACGTCATGAAAGCAAAGGATGTGTTGGAATTGTGTTTGTTATGAGTTATTATTCTTGTAACAATCCTCCTCCTAGCTGCGAAATGGTCATAAGGCTTTGGACCATCTCCTATTCTATTTTGCTCATCGTTTCCCTGTACGAAATCTTCACAATTGTAAGCAATAAGAAGAAAAAAACACAAAATCTATCACTATATCAAATTGGACAAATAAAGTGCATGAACACTGCAATTTGCTTGATTTGAAATCATTTATTGTCATTCAAAGATTGCATATTTTGTGTAGTGTAACTTTATACAAATATTAATAAAATATAGCGTGAGTATAATGCCGAAGAGAGTACTTTCAAACAAGTCCATACAAGTTAATACTTTGTTTCTTACCCGTGATAGGAATGTACACGTTCCTCTTATGTCGAAGTTTTTGCTATTGTTGTTGTTGTTGTTAGCTGGCACGGTCTCGGCGCTCTTTAGACGTGATCATGATTTTTGCGCTTTACTTCACCGTATTTTGTGCGAAAGCCTGCAATTTGCTCGGGATTATATGAATTCAATTATGAGCCGCGGGTCTTTGAGCGTATTTGAACGATATCATCGCGTCGCCTTGCAAACTTTCTGCTAGGATCTACTCGGTATCACAATTCATGTTGACACTTAATATAGGATTATTAACATTTTACAACTCGAATCAGGCTAAATGGTATACATCATAAAAAAAAAAGACGTCATTACATTGACTATTATTCTTGTAATCACCCTGTGAGTGTTATATGAGATTTTCACGTTTGTACCCCTTTTTGACCTAAAAATGCAATAAAACAGAAAATCACTTATGCATCACACTGTGATAGCAGTTGTTCGTGGATTGGCAGGTGTGATGTATATTTTTTAACACCTCGTGTATTTTTGGAAGACGCATTTCTATGCTCATTTAATTTGAAGACGTACTATAAGTGTGAATATGAAATGGTGCGTAGGGAATACACGACTAGAACTCACTAATCAGTTTTGGATTTTGGATTTCTACAACGGGCCACACAACGCCTGCAACACGATATAAATATTAAAGCGATCAGCACCGCGCCGCCAGCGATAAATGCAAGCACGTCTATGGAGTGAAGTTGGATCGTGCTGAGGTCTGTAGAGCGCAGCCGCAGATGCGACGCGCCGAATTTGATCACGTGTTCGACCCAGAAGACCACGGTCTCGGCCGGGTCCGCCAGACTGTCTCGGTGAATCCCCGAATAATGCCGAGCGCGTTCCAAGTACCTGCGAAGAGAAAAAGACATCGGCCATCGTCAACGGATAACGCATCAACGTTGCATTGTTAAGTGGCATTGTATCGAATGCTGCTACTCAACAATGTTTGAATAAAATAAGGAAGGATTTCAATATAAGAGCCTTTGAGAACCATGTGAGATTCACCTGGGCCCTGTTGCATAAAACTTACCAGTGATGGTAACTACTAATGGCAATTTTTATGGACACCTTGAATCTCATTGGCTGTCAAGCGATGTTACCATGGTAGCTATCATTAATGGCAGAGCTACCATTAATGGTAAGTTTATCATTGCTTAGCACTGAAATGCTCCACAAACAAGCTACTCCAATCGTACCCTACATAGTACGTCTCCAATGTTTAAAACGTCAAATGCCACACTCGTACCCTACTCAGACCCCCACCTGTTAAAGCAATTTTAAATGTAGTAGATTTATAGCAGGCGTGATACCAGTGGCAGACGCACCCCACAAGCTGCCCATCTTACTCCTCTGAAAACCTATGACACCCTTCAAGTGGTGTGTAAATGGTTTTAGGGTGCTCGTTTGTCGTTTAACGTGTTCAATTGCTATATTTTGGACAGAGCGAATATTGATCTATCGATTTCATGTGTCTACATGTCAATGGAAGAGTACACTCCAAAGAGGATGAGTCCTCGTACTTTGGGTTTTCTAGGACCTCCTTGATGACCTCGAGGATGCCTTCGGGGGACAAGGCGTCCTTGTTGAGCGTTTTGCCGATGCCCTTGTGGTCGACGTTGACCGCGTTTGAATACTGCTCGGCGAAGAGGGGCATGATGACCATAGGTATGGCGTGGTAGACGGCCTCGTAGATGCCGTGCATGCCGCCGTGGTATATCAGAAGTCGAGCCTTTGGGTGACCTAGGTTGACGGTGACACGATGGGAGAATATGTGTTGTGACGGGAGGATTTGTTAGAGGAGTAAAAAACAAGGTGGGTCGCGCGAAACACGAGTCTCGCCTGATTTAGCAATCGATAAACAGTGCTAAGTCTTTTTTTTTCAAATATTTAAGATTGTGCCGAGATGACCTTTTGACCCCATCAGACTCGTGACGACACAGTGTGGTATTACCCAAGGATCATTTGTAACAAGTTTGATCATAATTGATGCAGACATAAGGAAATATGAGCAAGTTAAACAAAAACTTTAACATTTTTGTAACAGACCAACACACTAACAGACCAACACACCAACAGACTAACAGGAAAGGTGATTACTAGGTCTCTGCCAAACTTTGTTCAGGCGAGACAAAAAGAGAAAGCAAAACAAGACTAGATTAGAAAGTGGCAAAGAAAGACAAAGCGAAGAAACAGATAAAGGAGAAAAAGAAAACGGAAGAGAAGAAAAATGCAATGCGAATAATACAAGAAAAAGATGAGATGAAGAATTTAAATGAGACGATGAATAAGAGAAGAACATAAAGAATGAGAGGAAATACATATAAACTTTACCTAACAGGTCACTCTGAGGCATCCAGTCAACAACCTTGGTGTTGTTGCCAAGGTGACGAAGGCGTGGTCCCTTGTATCGCCAAATCACTCTTTGTGGAAGCTGGCTGAAAGCCCGCGCAAAGTGTTCTCCAATTTCTGGGTCAGGAAACGTAGAACCATATGTACCCTTCAAACAAAGACAGCAAAATCATCGATGGTATTACATGTAGATTGTGAATTAATGCTGCAACTGCAACGACTACTACTACCACCACTACTACTACTACTACTACTACTACTACTACTACTACTACTGCTGCTGCTGCTGCTGTTATTACGACTCCTACTACAGTTACTACTACGACTACTACTGCTACTACTACTACTACTACTACTACTACTACTACTACCACTTCTACTACTGCTACTGTTATTACGACTACTACTACAACTACTACGACTACTACTACTACTATAAAACAAAGATTATTACCATTACGATTACTCCTGCTTCTTCTGCTTCTACTTTTCCTAATTTTACGAAACCTGTGACGTAATTGTGTTAACAGCGTAAAATCAAGAAACGGTTCATCATAAACCTTCCCCTATACCTGTATCGAGGAGCGATTTATCCTGTTTTTATCCTGCTCTCAACAATATGATGCATACGCAATTGCGTCATGTTCACCTGCATTTTATACGAGGTCATACGCATTCCTATACATGTATACATTTCAGCTTTCGCTGCTGAACTTTTAATGTTGTCACTAAGTGCTTGTTATGTAGTTAATAATGACAAGCGAATACGAAATTTGCTGCTTTTTGAGACGGAAATACAAGCTTTTGCGCGGATGGGCACGTTTTTCATGTTACTTGCCTGAAACAAAAATATCTTAAGGTAACGTTTCGTGTAATTTTTTAATGGAATATGATGCAGACCATTGTGAAATTGAGACTTTTATACTGCAACTTGATATCACGTTTATAGCCTTTTTGCCATATTATAACAATACCCTTCGATTGAATCTTTATAGGTGCATCGTAGGTATTACATGTCACAACTGCGCAAGCATAATGGGGTGAGGATATTTCCACAAATTTTTCTGCGCATCCGATTTTGTTTGTACGAACATTGAAGAACAAAGAGACAATCTTTGTAAAGCGTTCTTTTGTGACTAGAAGGAGAGTATAATGAATCTGCATTAATGAAATGGCAGATGGATATCCATGTACTTTAACATCCTTGAACTAACCAGGGAGAAGACGATGAATCCATGGTCACCAGATGCCTCAACAAAATCGTTATATTCCTGAAAACAGA
Source organism: Arbacia lixula (assembly GCA_963669155.1). Classification (NCBI taxonomy): domain Eukaryota; kingdom Metazoa; phylum Echinodermata; class Echinoidea; order Arbacioida; family Arbaciidae; genus Arbacia; species Arbacia lixula. The sequence goes on from OZ022581.1 coordinate 21,992,237, forward strand.
AAGGGCAAATCAAAGATCGCAGATACATTAAGAAAACAAACAAACAATAAGGAATCAAATATGTAATGAAAGTTATATCGATCTTTACTACCATATGATTCAATCCTGTCAATGAGAGAGTATTATCTTTGTAAGGATTTTTTGTTTGCATTTGTTATGCTTGACGTGATAACAATGTTAAAATGTTTTCTTTTAAGATATTTTAAATTATTTTCTCTCAAATCAATTGAAAAAATCATTCTTAATTGAACTTGATACATTGTACATTGATATTTTGAATTAAACATAAATTGCAATAGTTATAAAAAGAAAAAACAGATTTTCATATATTGTTTACAAAACATTATTGTACAATCAAGAATCTTGAGAGAAAAGTTTTGTCTATCTATTTTCTCATTCCTTCCCCCGTTTGAACATACACCCAACACTTTTCATCCACATCCAGTTGGCAGTTTGAATCGATTATTGCTAGGGTTACTTTTGTTCTGATTCGAGGGACTTGCAACAACAATGTGTCTTCTGTACTGCGGAGATTATGACCATGGGTTTGATATTTAAAATTCAGTAGTTCATTTATGTATCTAGGAGCCTGACCATTTAACGCTTTAAAGACTATCACCAACATCTTAAATTCAATTCTTTGGCGTATGGGCAGCCAGTGCAAGACTCTTAACAATGGTGAAACATGGTCAAATTTTGGAAGATCACAAATCAATCTTGTACATGTATTTTGAGCCCGCTGCAACTTTACTCGCAGTGAGTCTGGTAATCCATACAGTACACTATTATCTGATTATACAGTCATCTAATCTACTCGTAATGCATGCGTGAACTATAATTTTCATGCTATCTTGATCGAAGTATTTACGAGTGCGCCTCAGATTATAAATCATGTAATATGCTGATTTGCATACACTAATAATTTGTGGTCCCATGCTCATGTGGGTATCAAATAACACTTCTAAGTTTCTCACGGTATGGGACGCTTTTACAGCAGTGTCACATACTGTCACACTTGACTGAAACTTAGATACTTGAGGTGGAGTACCAATGACTAACAGCTCTGTCTTCTTATCATTCAACATCAATTTGTTTTGCAACACCCAGGCTCTAATGTACTTAATGCATGTTTCTAACACACTGATACAGTAGTTTTCATTTGTGGTGTTTCATCTAAGAAACACAATAACAACAGTATTTGACCTCGGTAAACTACGAGTCATCAAATACTAATGAAAACAGGTGAATATGTGAATCATGTTGAAAGACGTTATGTAATTGTTTCATATCTTAAATACAAAGCCATACGATTTTCTCCTTATGAAATGTATGAACATATAAGAGTTGTAAGTGTCCAATCAATATTGTTCCCGTATTATGTGAAAAAAAAAATAAATTAGCAATAATGGAATGGAACAAATATCTTATAACATGTGACCTATTATCTTCCAATCAAATGACAAGGATCTACTTAAGTGTAAGACAACGGGAGAAGAACGATGGTGCTCAGTACCTTGGGGAGTGGTTTTGATGGGGTGTTCGCAACACGGCCAATAGAGACCCAGTTCGGAGCGAGAGGTCTGGGGTAGTCGAAGGCAAAACTCGTCATACACAGCCACAGCTCTGCCTTGGCCAAGAGTTCCCTGACACCTCTCCCGGGTGCAATACCCCTCTCGTCCTTCAGCCTATCCATGTTCCTGAAATGAACTAGTTCTAAAGTTGGGATGAGCACGTGATGTTCGAGATAGCTCAGCACGCGATCACGGAAGGACATCTGCGTGGAGAGGGGTAAGAGGCAAAACGGGAGATACGACGAAGGGGCTGGAACGCCGAAGATGTGTTCGTGGAACAAGGGATACCTAGCTGACGTCGTCAGAGCGATGAGCGGGACATCCAGGTAGCTGGCGAGGATCGCGTCGCAGGGATCGAATACGTCACCGATGACGACATCGAACTCCGATGCTCTCAGCATGGATATGGTCACATCATCGTCAAGCAAGGTCTTACAGGAGAGGAAACACATGTCCAAAAAGCCATTGATTCCGTGTAACAGGCTCCAGACGCTGGGATCAAACGCGAATTTCATTGAGGTCTCCAGTTGAGCTTCGAAATTTACGGAGGCACTGTCAAGGCGAAAATGGAGGGCCGCGGTGTAGGTGCCCTCCGGAAAGCCCCGGGTGCCCAAGAAGGATGGGGTGAGGATGGTGACGTCATGTCCGCCGTCGACCAAGGCCTGAGTGACTGTCGACACGCCGTGCGCGTGACTGTTGGGCTGGGGGAATAATACCGTAGCGAGAATCTTGGACGCGTGGACCGTAGGTGAACACAACACAAAAACGAGAGCTAATGCGATCGCAATTCCTTTTAACTCCGTCATATTGCTGCTGCTCTCGTAAAATTGATGTACAGCAAGAGCTATGCATGTGGAATTACTTGAATATCAGTAGTGTGTGTTCCGCTCAGGTTTTTATACACAGTTGTATTACAGCTTCACTTCATTCCTTGGTGAAGAGGAAAGCGAAGACGCGTGTAGGCACTCTAAAGCAAGATTCCACTCGGAACCACTTGGATGCGAGTCCGCACCAACTATCATTCCTCCTAGCTTTTATATGAAATTATAGGCATATTGCCTCAGGTTACATTGCATCAGATCGTCAACTTAGTAATGATAAAAAAGGGAATTAGATAGTCATTTATACAAATAAAGTAAAGTTCACGACGGACAAAGTCCAAGTTCAATGTCCAAGTCCAAGAGTTTCCGTATACATATACGCAAACTCTTGCGGATAGATTTCACTTTATAATTTATTTACTGGTTCCGCCCCAAAGTTTTTTTTTTTTGCATCAAAAGTTTTCATGACCACATGCGTATTGCCTTTGGGGGGGGGGGGGGGGGGGCGTCGCCGAGGGGGAGGGGGGGTTAAAGGTCTTTTAGATGGATGACCTGTTAGTGGGAGTGGACTTGGATAGAGCTTGGTAGGAGAGCAAAGTCTTTTCCTTCCTGTCCTTGTAGAGATCGATTATTAATTGTTTAGTTGTGGGTAATATGCTTCGGTGTGATTTTTAAGTTATAGTGGTGTTAGTATTGAATCAGTAGCACATCAAAGGTTGAAGGTACTTCTAGGCCTGGGATTAAAAAAATAGATACTGAAGTCCAACTTGGTATGTTATTATAGATTATTAAATCGTGAAGATAGAATTTAAAAATGTTATGTAGAAAATATTTAAGGTCGGGACCCGCTCTCTGAGCCTATCGACAGAAAGGAGACAATCGTTGGGGTATCGTTTGTCGAGAACAACTATTAATTGAAGCAGGGGCGTAGACAACGGGGGGGGGGGGGGGGGGGGGGGAGATGAGGAGGATGGCAAGTACAGTCACCCCCCCCCCCCCCCCCAAGGTTTGGGGGAATGATATTTGCTCAATCAATAAGTCATAATGATGATAATACAATAATAGTCAAAATAATAATAATAAAAATCATAACATTAATGATAATAATTATGCTGATGATGATAATAATCCTCATCATTATTGTATTAAATTGTGTTTATTGGTACATGTATTAGCCTCATTCACTAGATGAAAGCCAATTCAGACGGTAAAAAAGAGAAAATCTTACAAGTATTTTGTGGTTATCTTGTGGTCTGTCCTCACTACGCAAAATAGCATAACTTTTTATCGAAGAGGTTTGGGGCAAAATAATTTGTCAGGATTGTTTCTCACCTTATTAACTAACTTCTGTGTGAAAATCACATTAATCCAATAAGTCATGCGTGAGTGGGCACTTTTTAGAGGCAAAAATGTAACTTTTCAAAAATCATAATTCACAGCGTGTATTGATATTTAAATTCTAGGATGGCTCATAATAGGAAGTTGAAAACATTAAAGATCACTTCTTTTTCAAGCATAATGAGAAAGAAGAACATGATGACGAACAGCCGTCTACGTCAAAATCGGATGATGTCGGAGATAGGATTGTTCTCCCGGAAGTTCAACCAGAAGAAAGTGCCGTTGAGGGTGGTGGAGCATCTGAGGCGAAAGATGATGATAAAAACTGATGCCTGTTTCAAGCCAAACGGTACCCAAACTACCCCTGGATCCATTACGAACCCTCCCTGCAAAATATGTGTCAGTTCATTCTGTACTCGTATGCCACGGTGTGTAGATCTTTTCGAAACTATGACTGTCCATTCAAGGCGTAGCATCTGTGCGTGCGTGTGTGTATGTGTGGGTGTGTGTGTGTGTGTGTGGGTGCGTGTGTGTGTGTGTGTGTGTGCGTGTGTGTGTGCGTGTGAGTATGTATAATAATCAGTGTTCCTTTTGTGGCATTAAGGTAGAAACGTATCAACATGTATTCTGGGATTGTGTGTATATCAAACCTTTATGGCAAAAAGTTATAGCAAGATTGAAAGCGATAGTTTTTGAAAATGCAGAATGGATAGATATTCATGTAGGTATCAAGGAAAAGATCTTAATATAAAATGTTGCAATACAGTCATTTTTATCATAAAATACATTATTTTTCGATCTAGATCGGAGGGTGTAATTCCATCTCATGAGGTAATATTTAAAAAGATAACGGAATATCGGAATGAAGAAAAAGAAATTGCTTTAAAAAGAAACAAGTTAGGATTACATCTGATAAAATGGGAGAATGTTACCTTTTAAGAAATAGCACATAAGGTTAGAGTGGTGTGTGTGTGTGAGTGTGTGTGTGTGTGTGTGTTTTTGTGTGTGAGTATGTATGTGAGTGTGTATGTGTGTGTGTGTAGGGGGATGGGGTGGACTTACATGTTTTGTGTGGAGGTGGATTTATATGTTCGGGGGGGGGGGGTATCAGAAAAGATTTCATTCTTATGTATTATGGAATTGCTTTATTATCATTACTATTATACATATCTATTAGTATTATGATTATTATTCTATTTAATAGGAATATAATTTATAAGTTGCATATTCGGGTAGAATATGACACATATATATTGTGTTTATATACAAGTGGTATATCATACTTTATTGACTTTATTGAATCAATAGAAATATTACGTTTATGGATTTGTAATTCTGTTATAAAGTGAAATTGTTTATTTCATTATGTGAATGAAATCAAATAAAGAATATGGAAAAAAAATGTATGTGTGTGTGCGTGCAGTGCCGTGCACCCTAGGGTGTTATTTTACCTCATTATGTATGCATCAGATTGCACGATATCAAGTTCACAATTGCAAAAGCTCCCTACCGTGGAAGGGAGGACACCCCCTCCCACACCCTCCCCCCGGCTGGGTCGCTTCGCTCCCTCTCGAGCGTTGACAGCCCAGTCATCCCCCCAGGTGTGCGAATTGAATGCATAGAAAACGGATTAGACCGGCAAAGCGAAACGAAGGGAGCAGACGAAATTGAGCCCGGTGGTGTTGCCGCAAGTGGCGCTATGCACAAATGCAAGTAGTAACAATAATGAATTGATTAACATTACTCAACACTAGCTATGAACTTACACTGCAGAAAAATGACAAAAATCAAATAAATAAAAGAAGCATAAGTAAAATGTACACATAATAAAGTGCAGGAAACGTTTCATAACATAAACAAAAAAATGCCAGCTTAATTGTACGCTTTCTTTTGCAACTGTACGTTGGAGGTATTTAGCAATATGCCGGCAACGAACGTTGGTGGCGCAACACATCCAAACATTTTCACCCTGATTTTTTCGGGCGGACAGATTCGTGGAGTCGCGCAATCAGTGGTCTGGCGCGGTGTGCGTACTATGTGATTCGGTGGCTGTGTGTTTTGGAGATTAAAGCGGACAATAAAATACGGCTGACATGGGACTACGATTACATGGTATTAAGAGGGGAGTAGTTAATCCTATCAGTCCCATAGGCGATAAACTGTGTGTATGATTGTTCGGGACTGAGGAGAACAGTTAACTCTATAAGTCCCAAAAGCGATAAATTGTGTATCAATTGACACGGGGATGTGATTGGTTGGTAATGAGAGAGCAAAAGGGAACCTATGGAGTGGTAATCATGATGACAGGGCCCATAAAGAGCCGTTCTGCGATCATCTCGGGTCTCGATCTCGTTTGGAATCAGAATTCTAGATGATTCTTGATCAATTTTGAGGAGATTCTGTCACGTGAGCATTAACGGTTCTGCCGCCACGCTGGGAACATAATAGAGCTATAATTTGGTTTATATACATGTATAGTTCTATGTCTCTTCAACTTCCGACGTTTTTTGACAAGTACTTTTACAATATCTCCAATCAAGCTGAAATTTAGAAATAATTAAGTCAAATGATGTCAATCTTTCTAGAAGCAAGTCTGGAGGTATCTCAACAATTATTATTATAAAATCCTTTGAATATTAAATGAGATTTTACCTTTTGACCAAAAGTTGACCTAGAACTGTGCGTGTATGAATATTTAATAAAAAAAATAACATTTGTCAAGTGTAAAAACAACAACATATTGACACCTAGTTCTACTGCCCAATCCCTTTAACGAGAGTGGGTGATATTCTGGATATCATTGTGGAAGCTTACAGACATAATGCACACCGAAATGAAAGAATGGGTGTCTTGCAAACTCTGCTAAACCAAATACTCAGCATCATCGGCATAACTAAAAACGTGTGACGATGAGTCCCTCCTACGCTGCCTTCCCTGTGCATGGTTGTTCATGGGTCAATAAGAGGACGGTGTAATGAATGAATAGCAATGGGTTTACCAAGGTATAATACTCTGTTCAAGGCTGGCCGCAAACACACGCACACACGCACACGCACACACACACACACACACACACATACACACACACATACACACGCATACAAATACACAAAAGATTTATCACAGACAATAAATTGTAATGTATAGACACGTCAGATCACCCATTTGCCTAATCATGCAAACGATTTACTACACATAGTCATGAAAACGTCATGTATATGTACTTAGACCACGTACTTAACGAGACTAATGGAACGCAAAATAAATCATCTGATACCGTCACAGAACCTTTGATTTTCGTCACAAATTTAAAATGGTGGGTGATTTAATTTTGTTGTAATGATTATGTGGACAAAATCAATACATCGTAGTGATTCCGAGGAAAAAAAATCAATGATATTTCATCAATAAAATTGTTTCATGGATATATATTTTGGCGCCCATAACCTTACTCCACGCGTAGTACATGAAACATTGTGAATACGTACGTGCCTCGATCACCATAACTCTAACCTGTAAGCAAGTTCACAAGATTGCAAACACACACGCTTTTAGACGCAATAGATAACCAAGGCTAACTTGGTTAAAAGGCAGGGGACAGGGTTTGTTTCGTCTTATGTTTTTGAAGCAATTTACAAAGAAAGTGTATATCAACACCACTGCGGTGACTGCAATGTCAAAGTATTGTGTTGCGGGCACCGCTGCGTGCATTCACCAGTGCACGAACCACACGCGTGCATGCATACTAACGTCGCGACGTGAAGGTGAACTGGAAATCACGATTTTAGACGAAGCAAATTTGCGCAAATGAGGTGTAGAGTTTGGGTCAGAGTTAGAGTTTGGCTTCTGTTTAGGGTTAGGACCCCGGGGGGGGGGGGGGGGGGCACTCACATTGGTACGGGGACGTGCCGCTTTGAAGACCCCCTTTTTGAGACCTCGATATCCGTTCATTAGATCCTCTATATCCTACGCATGGCGAAAGTTCCGCGAAAAGTTCCGCTCCTTAGCCTACCCGCTGTGCCCCTCCCTCCGTTTCCCAGGTCCGCGTCTTGCGTGCAGCTTGCTACGCGTACGCTTCAACATCAACCCTATGGTGGGCCGTTCCCGCCAAAACGCGTGCCCAGACCGTACGCCTGCAAACATAACGTACGCATGGTTCTGTCAGAGCGTACGCGTGGTTCTGTCAGAGAGTACGCGTGGTTCTGTCAGAGCGTACGCGTGGTTCTGTCATAACGTACGCGTGGTTCTGTCAGAGAGTACGCGTGGTTCTGTCAGAGCGTACGCGTGGTTCTGTCATAACGTACGCATGGTCTTTTTCTATTATTTTTCTTTGACATTCTGAACGTACGCATGGTTTTGGCATAATATGGTGGGCCGTTCCCGCCAAAACGGGTGCCCAGACCGTACGCCTGCCAATCATAACGTACGCATGGTTCTGTCAGAGCGTACGCGTGGTTCTGTCAGAGCGTACGCGTGGTTCTGTCATTACGTACGCGTGGTTTTGTCATAACGTACGCATGGTCTTTTTCTATTATTCTTCTTTGACATTCTGAACGTACGCGTGGTTTTGGCATAACGTACGCCTGCTTTTGTCATTACATACGCGTGGTTCTGTCATTACGTACGCGTGGTTCTGTCATTACGTACGCGTGGTTCTGTCATTAATGGTTAACCATAGACCAAATTTTGCGTACGCATTGACAGAAGCACGCGCACGTTATGCCAAAACAAGGCGTATGTAATGACAAAACCACGCGCACGTTATGACAGAACCATGCGTGCGTAATGACAAGACCACGCGTACGTAATGTAGCTGTACGAATTGCTGTAATATAAGCAGCTTTACAACCAATGAGAAAGCTTGTTGTATAAGATGTATTGTAGCTGAATTCGATCCCGAACACAGAGGGCGGCAAACATAAATAAAAGGATAGAGGTTGAAGAATGAGGGAATTAGAACAAAGGCGCTGATCTCATTCCTATGAGACATGTAGTTGTTGATATACGTGTTCATTTATTTATTTATTTATTCAAATATTTTACCAGAGCGCTCATTCACCATAAAGTAGGGCTCCCATAGGACAATATTATTATTATTATTATCATTATCATTATTATTATTTATATTATTATTATTATTGTTTGTTGGTCATACTAATTGCATAAAAAGCACTGCTTGGTAAAGCTCCTGGCTACATTACAGAATTATTGAAGTATAAAACGAGTAAACATTGTCGCAATTTGCGCAGTTCAACGGATCCTCTGCTTTTACAGATCCCATCCTTCAAAAGAAAAGTAGCGCTAGGTGATGGAGCATTTGTATCCCCCAAGCTCCGGAATAGCTTACCCCTGGAAGTTAGGAAAGCACCATCAGTAAACAACTTTAAACTAAAGCTCAAACCATATCTATTTAATTCATAACACGCATTTTTAGTCATATAAAGCGCAGTAGAATATATACTATATGGAATATTGTCTGCGCTCTATAAATGTATGTATTATTATTATTATCATTATCATTATTATAAGTAGTAGTAGTAGCAGTAGTAGTAGTAGTAGTACATGTAGTAATAGAAATAGTAGGAGTAATAATAGTAGTAGTAGTAGTAGTAGTAGTAGTAGTAGTTGTAGTAGTAGTAGTAGTAGTAGTAGTAGTAGTAGTAGTAGTAGTAGTAGAAGTAGTAGTTATATTAGTAGGTGTAGGAGTAGTATAGTAGTAGGAATAGGAGTAGTAGTCCTAGTAGTAGTAGTAGCAGTAGTAGTAGTACTAGTAGCATAGCAGTATAGTAGCTTATTTTGAAACTTTTTCAAACTTTAATACCAGGGGATTGAGAGGAGCCACTCATCGAATTAAGTAAGCTCTATTTTTTGTATCTGCAAGCCCGATACCAGTTGAATTTGTGGGGCCTGTGAAAGGGCACTTTCTTCATGAAAGAAGAGGAAGTGTCGCACGAAAAGCACTTGCAAACTGTAGGCAATTACGGAGCGGGTCGATTGGAAACTTGACAAAGCATGTACATGTAGCACAATACACAGAACAGCAGTTTATTTCTGTAGAGGAGATCCCAGGGCGTTCCAATCATTAAAGCCACTATGTACATCCACATGGTGAGTGGGTTATGTATGAAACTGGATTATGGTGCAACAAGTGTTTCAATAAATAGTGTGTTGGTATAGTTGTAAAGAGAAAATATCTATATTTACATTTATGTACATATGTTTGCGGGCGACCTTTTTCTTGAATAAAGTAAGATAAAATATTAAAGGAAGTTGTCTTGTAAATAAAAAACAAAAAAAAAATCAAATTAATAATGATGTTTTGTGTATGTATGAAATAAGACGTTGTCAATTATTGTCTAAATCATTATTCATAGTATTGGATGATACATTTCCCTCAAATATACAAAGAAGACACAAAACAATATAAACTTTGATATTTGACTTTGACAGACAGAACAGTGGAAAAGAGCAAGAAAATGAAGGAGAGAATGACAGAGACAGTGTGATTGAGAGAGATATTCAGAGAGACGGGGGAGGAAGGGGGGGGGCAAAGGAGGAAAGTAAGAGCAAGAAGAGGAACAGGGGGAGAATATAAAATCGTTTGGAAGAGAGAAGGGCGAGAAGTAACCGAAAAAGAAAAAGATATACTAATGATTGAAGGCGATAGACCAAGAGATGATTGTGTACAATATAAAGATGAGGATGCACTTAATGAAGAACCAATGGATGATGCTGAAATGGAACGTAGATTGGGACAGATGTCAAATAGTTCAGGACATCATATAGAAGATGAGCAAACATAAGTACTCATATTGTAGTAATGTTATAATTCTGTAACACTGAGTTACACTGAGTCTACAGGTTTGGTTAATGTCATGTAACGTGAGTAACTAAAGCTTCTTTATTTCAAATTCTGTTATAGTGGGGTGGATAAGGTGAACAAATGTGCACTCTTGTGTACAAGCTCCAAATTTAAAACACATGTTCACAATCATAACTGGAACAATATTAGATATAGAGGCATCTCAAAATATTTTCAGGGGCGCCTGGGGGCAACCCCCAATGTACCCCTGGGGCCCTAATATGTTATTTTTACTTCTTTTCGAAAATGCACGGCCTGACATGGAAAGAACCCCTTGGAATCATCCCCCAAAACGCCCCAGGGGGGAAACTTTCTTTTATTTTTTTATACCTTTTCTCAAGAATAAATAACTGGAACCATCCTTAGGTATTAGGGACCTTAAGTTGTTAGAATGGGGGAAACACAAATGGCAAGGAGCCAGGGGGTAGCCCCTCCCCCACCCCCCCCCCCAAAAAAATGCCCCTATGGGGCAGCTTCCTCTTATTCTTTACTTTTTCAGAAGAATAGATAACTGGAATTTGAACAAACTTAATAGGAATCATCCATAGGTAATAGGTACCTAAGTTCTAAGTTCTTATAATGATGGTACGCAAGTGGCAAGGGGGGGGGGGAGCCTTAGGTCCTCTATCGCCTGGGGGAGGGGGAGCTCCCCCAAATGCCCCCAAGCAAAAGAGGACTTAAGGTTGTAATAATGGGATACATATCTAAAAATGGATGTTAGATTTCATAAAAACTCGAAAGACATTGTGAAATGTGAAAAATTTGTTAAAAATGGGGATCCCATCTGACATGAACTAGCCACCCCTCTCCACCCCCCACCCCCCACACACCCTCTTCCCCCTTGCCCATCACCTCAGAAATGCGCCTTGCGGTCCAAAATATTAAGAAAAAAGGAGTGTTTTCTCAAATTTACCCAAACTCTACAGTAACCAAGGATAATCTAACATGCACATGTAGTCGCGTACTCATCTGATGAGGGGACAAGGATGACACACCCCCCCCCCCCCCACCCTCTAAATAAACATAGCACCTTACATGTCAATTACCCTCTTGTTATCATGGGGGGACTTTGTTCCCTCCGTCAGTGCATGTATTAATATCTCAAGTTTTTTTCTTTCGTTCTGTTAATTTTTTTCGACAAGACATATGTTTAAAATACTATATGGAATGATATGAGATATCATTCTGAGGCATCTAAGACAGAATAAAGCTAAATACATGGCTTTGGCAGCCATTTTGGACGCCATTTTTGATCCTCCTTGTCTCCTCATCAGATGAGTACGCGACTACATACGTTAGATTATCCTTGGTTACTGTACAATTTGAATACATGTACATTCAAGAAAACATTCCTTTTTTCTTAAAATGTTGGATCGTAATGCACATTTGTGAGGTAGTTGGGGGGGGGGCTGTATAGTTAATGTCAGATGGGGTCCCATCAAATCTTTCCCATTGCATGAGAATAATCTGTTGAGTTTTGATGAAATCCAACATTCATTTTTTAGGTATGTATCACATTTTTACAGCCTGAAGTCCTCTTTTCGAAGATGACTTCTTTCAAGTTTGCTCAAAATCCAGTAATTTACCTATGAGAAAAAGGGAAAAAGAAATAAGTGGAATTTGCCCTCTGGGGGAATTTTTGGGGCTACACCCCTCGCCCCTTGCCACTTCCATACCACCATTTGAATAGCTTAAGGTCCCTAATACCTAAAGATGGTTCCTATCAAGTTTGGTTAAAATCCAGTTATTCATTCTTGTGAAAAAGTAAAAAAAAATAAGAGGAAGTTGCCCCATGGGGGCATTTTTTTTTTTTTTTTTGGGGGGGGGGGATGGGAGCTACCCCCCCCCCCCCTTGGCTCCTTGCCATTTGTGTACCCCCATTCTAACATCTTAAGGTCCCTAATACCTAAGGATGGTTCCAGTTATTTATTCTTGACAAAATAAAAAAAAGTTTCCCCCTAGGGCGTTTTAGGGGCTACCCCCCCCCCTTCCCCAGCCTATTGCCACTTGTGTACCCCAAGCTCAACAACTGATAGTCCCTATTACCTAAGGATGGTTCCTATCAAGTTTGGTTAAAATCCTGTTATTCATTCTTGTGAAAAAGTAAAACATAAGAGGAAGATGCCCCAAGGGGGGGGGGGGGGTGGGGGCTACCCCCTCTGACTCCTTGCCATTTGTGTACCCCCATTCTTACAACTTAAGGTCCCTAATACCAGTTATTTATTATTGAGGAAAAGTATTAAAAAATAAAAGAAAGTTTCCTCCTGGCGCGTTTTGGGGGCTACCCCCTCCCTCACCCCCTTCCCCAGCCCCTTGCCATTTGTGTACCCCAAGTTTAACGACAACTGATCCCTATTGCCTGAGGATGATTCCTATCAAGTTTGGTTAAAATCCACTTATTTATTCTTGAGAAAATGTCCCAAAATAAGAGAAAATAACCCCAGGGGGCGTTTAGGGGGCTGTTTACCGCCCCCCTCGCCACTTTTGACCACACATCTTAACAAGGTAAGGTCTCTATTACCTAAGGATGATTCCCATCAAGATTTTTATTCAGGTCTGGCCGTACGTTTTCGAAAAGAATTAAGAATAACATATTAGGGCTTCTGGGGCACATTGGGGGCTGCCCCCAGGCACCCCTGAAAATATTTTGAGATGCCTCTTTAATATTGTTCCAAATATGATTTTGAACATGTGTGCCAAATTTTTTTGCTTGTACACAAAAGTGCACAATTCACCTCATATTTGTTGCTTAGCCACCCCACTATTATAGTTTTGCAGAAATTATGTAAATAATTATTTAAGAAGCAAACAGTCCACCTTCCCATGGCACGCAATCATATCCTCAGCACAGAAACTTCTTTTTCAATAAAATAAAGAAGCTTTGCTTACTCACGTTACATGACCTTAACCAAACCTGTGGAATTGCCCAGCACTATCATGTTGTATAATCTCACATCTCTTTATATCTGGGATGATTTTCTAATTGCACATACATTTAGCTCAAGCTGCAAAAACAGGGGAAAGAGAGAGAGATAGAGAGAAGAGATAAGACGATGAAAGAAGAGAAGATGGAAGCAACAGAAGAAAGAAACAATATGTGGAGAAGATTGAGAACAGGAACAAGAAGGAAAAGAAAAAACAGGCAGGAGGTGGAGAATAAAACAAAGCAAAACAAGATGAAACAATGTAATATGCATCTTGGTTCTTTCAGATGATCATCATGTACATGTACATGTATAATCATAAACATGCACATCCACTAACCTTCACACATACACACACAATAGCAAACACGCACATATACACTGACAACATATGTGCACACAAATAATCTTCAAAGTCATGATCACCAATCCATTCCCACAAACTCAACTCCACACAATACCTCTCTACTGATTTTCAACATCAAAGTGAATCACAAATGAATAACTTTTCATGATTGAACAAAACAATTTATTTGGAACCTTGAATATCCCTGTAGTTTCCATTACAGTATTAATGCAAGTACACATAAATGATGCAAACTTCACTCTTGACCATTACCTGACACATTGTTTAGAAAAATAACCAACAATATCCTAATGCGTAACATATACAGTAAAACCTGTCTATAGTGGCCTCCCAAGGATACAAAAATTGTGGCCTTTACAGACAGGTGGCTGCTATAGGCAGGTTCTTTAACACATGATCTCTCTCCGGGGGAATTATTTTAGTGGCCACTATAGACAGGTTGGCTGCTATAGACAGGTGGCCGCTAAGACAGGTTTGACTGTAAATAGGATGTTATAATGAATGGTCTTCATGTGATCAATACCAAATGATGTGTATCTCGTACAAAAATGTATACATACTTCAGGCAAGATGTACAGCCAAATCAAAGCAGTTATACTATTGAAGTGTATCACATTATGCATCTATCTTGGCATGAATATACATGTAATTATATATATAAGTAAGATACATGTTCAAACATATCATTGGCATGAATATACTGTACATGTAATTATATACATAAGTAAGATACATGCTCAAACATATCATTGTACGTAAGCTGACATGAATTAAACAAAAGTGCATTGTTTTCAAAATGAAGTATAATTTGTAAAAATGCAAATGTGTTCCACACACACTAGAAAACACATTTAATGAAGGATCAATCTGATATCGTCTCAGAATGATGAAATGTCTGTTATGAAATATGATATGAAATCATTCCTCACAAAACAGAGATTGAACAAACACACATCATCATGTCCCTACATGTACATGTATGAAACGTATGGAAAAAGGAATACATATTTTCATGTACCATAGCTGACAAGAAGATCTAAGGCAACAATACGAAAAATCAGCAGGCATTATTTTTGACATATTGCACAAAATACAATATTGCAGGATCCCTTATAGAATACAGGCTAATAGTACATATTTTATTGTGTAAGTTGAATCTTGCACGGTTCAAGATGAATCATTGTAAAGGAACTGCTAGTCAAAAACAAATATTCTCAAATGTAAGATATTGCATAATCGCTACTAAATTAGCCTCTGGAAATATATCAAACCTAGGCCAAATCATACATCCATAAGATAATACATATTGAAAGGTTCCTCAATACAATTAATAAAACAATGTGATGTCATCACAATGACAGCTGTGTTCCCATGCTGAAAATGGTAAATATGTTTTGAAAGAAATAAATGACTAGCATTAACATACTGTATTTTTTTTTTCGAACTAAATTGATAGCATACATAGACTTCACTCTAAACGATTGAATTTATGTGATAGGTAAACTAGTAAATACCCAAATAAAATAAAATATTGCAGAGTCCCATATTATACATGATCTGAAGATAAAAATGGCAAGCTTTTAGAGAATATGACCATCTACGGTAAATAGGTAAAGATATCAATCAACATACATTCTTGTGTGATGAATTATACTGTATTTGGCATACATGAAGATCGTCATCTTAAGTCCAAGAAGTCCAAGTGCATTTCCTACTGTCCTGAGTGGTACATCTCAAAACAGGTGATGCACAATAGGAAGCTTACACTGCTTGCATATCAGGCTGGTTTGCTTCCTCTTGTTGCCGATCCTGCGTGAACACACGGAACAGTCCGGATGGTAGGCTGCGATGGGTTGACGTCCAAGGAAGTTCTGATGAACATTGCTTTTTCTGCGGTTGTCTCGACTGCTGTATCTGAGAACGCATAACCTTCCTGTATTTGCAGATCGCTGGTGTTGCTCTCCCAGACCATTGATGACTCGAAGGCAAAACTTCCGCACGATTGTCTTGGCATCCCCATTAGCCATCCGGAATGCCAAGAACGCGATGACTAGTGCCACCTCCAACTGGAAATTGTACACAACCATGTACCATTTCATGTGGCAATGTGGATACTGTAGTAGGACATGCGATGGTCGAGGAGATCCACAACGCTCATTGCTCGATTGTATGCATCCACAGCTGCTGGTTTACGGACGCTGCGCTGTCCTCTGCACTCTAATCGCGGATGACTTTGTTGACAGTCCCACTGCCATGTACAGTTGACAGAACAGTCACCTTCTTCATGTCGTGCCATGTGACCCCGAGCAGATCACCTTCACGAAAAAAAAGCAGGTTTATCCCCTCTTCGCTGTAGCGATGATGCCTCTCGCATCGCAGGTGGAAGGCCCCTCCTGTTAAGCCACACTGTCCCACACGCTCCTAATTTTTTCTCTTTCCATTGCTCGAAGAGCTCATGGGATGAGTAAAAGTTGTCTGTGTACACAGGGCGCCGAGTGTTGACGTAACTGGCAGTAATGTCCTTGACAATGCGAATCGTGAGCCCCTCTCCACGCGCAACTTCTTGTTCATCTTTGCCGGTGTACAGGTGGCAGTCCAAACAAAAGCCAGATGCTGCATCTGCCAGCACCCAGAACTTGAACGGCACAAGGGATTCATCAACAGACAGGTTACAGCCAGGTTCGAAGCAGTTCTGAAAGGTTGGGATGACGCGTTCCATCAGAGGCGCGACCTTGAAGCGTGGAGTGTAGCCTGGTTGCCCTCTGGTCACACGCTCCTCGTTTTTTGCAAAGTGCAGGAACCAGTGCACAGGCTGGTACCTGCAGATAAGAAATAAAGAAACAAGAAAATGAAATAAAACATACATGTACACACATATATTTTGATTTAATCTACATGTATGAATTGTCAAACACTAAAAACATGTATACTTCAAGCATTGTGCCAATTATCATTCTAAAGAATTTTCAAACAGAATTTAGACATCTGCATGGAGCTGGTGCACATTTTATGGTATCAAATTACCATTCAAAGATACAGTTATTCTTCTCAAATCAAACAAACATTTATCATGTTTATATAATTATAGCTTACTATGAGAATTGTTCATCAGCATTTTACCCCCCCCCCCCCCCATATCATTAGGGTCTATTCGCTGTTTGTATTGTACTTGAAGCCCCAATTTTATCACAGATAATGTTCAAGATACACAACAGCTCAAAGGAATTGGCATAGGGAAAGGGAAAGGGAAGAAATGGAAGGAGGTGCAGTTTTTAAACCGCGGTATATTTTGTCCACTTCAGCATGAAACATGATGCTTAAGCCTAAAAAGAATGTTTCATGCTGAACTGGACAAAATAAACTGCAGTTTAAAATTGCGGCTCCTTCCCTTTCTTCCCTTTCCCTTTCCCTATGCCAATTCCTTTGAGCTGTAGTGTATGTGTATAATGGGGTGACCATATTTTGCGCATATTTGGTTTTCTTGACGATTCCAAGACAACTAGATTATTACACATGATGTCTAATGCCTCAAAAGAATGAGAATATCTTTTACAATCGCATTTCATGGCCTGGAATTCAAATTTCAGATTAAAAGCAATGTAATTTCGAGAAATTTGCAACGCTTACTGATTCCACCATCCACTCACATGTGTGACCTAATTTTGCGCAGTAAGTTCGCTGCCCTCTCTTGGTCGACAACGAGTGTCAAACGTTCAAAAACAACCTCGTATTTCAAGCACATACTAGCTATTTGAGTAAATACTTCGAAATCGGTTAGATTTTATAGATGTTTAGATGATGTACATATCTTGTTTGACTGTTTTGAAGAATACAGTGTCTTACTATTCTTAGTCCCACATATGCACCGTGTATCCTTCTTTTGTTTAAGCATATATTTAGTGTTAGTGCACAAAATAGGACATGCGCGAAATTAGGTCACACCACGATACTAATAGTTTTGTCAACAAAATATATTTTAAAATACATACCTAGTTTCTGCTCATGACGGTCCTAAATCCAGGCGTCCCAACTAACCAGTACTCCTCCCAGTACATCAGAATGCCAGGCGTGGTCACGAGAACCATGCCCATGGTGACTTGAAGTCCTGTGAAGGCCTTCATCTCGACTGGTGTTGTGTTGGTTGGGATGACGCGTTCCATCAGAGGCGCGACCTTGAAGCGTGGAGTGTAGCCTGGTTGCCCTCTGGTCACACGCTCCTCGTTTTTTGCGAAGTGCAGGAACGAGTGCACAAGCTGGTACCTGCAGATAAGAAATAAAGAAACAAGAAAATGAAATAAAACATACACACATATATTTTGATTTAATCTACATGTAGGCTATGAATTGTCAAACACTAAAAACATGTGTACTTCAAGCATTGTTCCAATTATCATTCTAAAGAATTTTCAAACAGAATTTAGACATCTGGAGCTGGTGCACATTTTATGGTATTAAATTACCATTCATAGATACAGTTATTCTTCTCAAATCAAACAAACATTTATCATGGTTATGTAATTATAGCTTACTATTAGAATTGTTCATCAGCATTTTACCCCCCATATCATTAGGGTCTATTCGCTGTTTGTATTGTATTTGAAGCACCAATTTTATCACGGATAATGTTTAAGATACACAACAGCTCAAAGGAATTGGCATAGGGAAAGAGAAAGGGAAGAATGGGAAGGAGCTGCAGTTTTAAACCGCGGTATATTTTGTCCAGTTCAACATGAAACACCACGCTTTAGCCTAAAAAGCATGTTTCATGCTGAACTGCGCAAAATATACTGCGGTTTAAAATTGTGGCTCCTTCCCTTTCTTCCCTTTCCCTTTCCCTATGCCAATTCCTTTGAGCTGTAGTGTATGTGCATGATGGGGTGACCATATTTTGCGCATATTTGGTTTTCTTGACGATTCCAAGACAACTAGATTATTACACATGACGTCTAATGCCTCAAAAGAACGAGAATATCTTTTATAATCGCATTTCATGGCCTGGAATTCAAATTTCAGATTAAAATCAATGTAATTTAGAGAAATTTGCAACGCTTTCTGACGCCGCCGTCTATCTAATTTTGCGCAGTAAGTTCGCCGCCCTCTCGTGGTCGACAACGAGTGTCAAACGTTCAAAAAACAACCTCGTATTTCAAGCACATACTAGCTATTTGAGTAAATACTTTGAAATTGGTAAGATTTTATGGATATTGAGATGATGTACGTATCTTGTTTGACTTTTCGAAAAATACAGTGTCTTATCATTCCTAGTCCCACATATGCATCGTGTATCCTTCTTTTGTTTAAGCATATATTTAGTGTTAGTGCACAAAATTAGGTCACACCACGATACTAATAGTTTTGTCAACAAAATATATTTTAAAATACATACCTCGTTTCTGCTCATGACGGCCCTAAATCCAGGCGTCCCAACTAACCAGCTCTCCTCCCAGTACATCAGAATGCCAGGCGTGGTCACGAGAACCATGCCCATGGTGATTTGAAATCCTGTGTGAAGGCCTTCATCTCGACTGGTGTTGTGTCCTCCCAGTTGTTGAAGCGAGAAAATTCCTGCAGTACTCCAAGACCTGCTCGAGTCTGGTGAGCTTACTGGTTGGTCTCAGCTGCGATCAGGAAACAGGTCTTCCCGATAAAAAAAATTTATAAAAATGTCTAGTACTGGTTTCATATGGGTTGCATCAAACAAGAGCTAAGAGTCTGGGGCCATCTTGATGGTAGGCATCTAACCAGTCTAGATCCCATGGTACAGCTCCAAGCCGTATCCAATCTTCTCCTCGATCATGTCGATGTTCTTGGGTGTCCTGTTCGTTGTTGTCCGCTGTTCACTGTCTGAATCGTGCATATCACATCAAACGAGGAATGATTCTGATCAGATGAATTTTGCTGACACCAAACACTACGAATGGGACCGGTCACAACGTCGCTCTCACTGTCAGAGCTCTCTCATCTCGCGATGAGTCAGACTCAGAGTCCGAATCTGCCCTAGTAACAGGTCCTGGCTGCTGTACCATCTCCCGTACATACTCCGTAGAGACGAAGCAAGGCTTCTTCTTTGGAGGAGGCATGATTTTCTTGAACCAACTGTCCCCGAAAATCGTAAATTTCTCAGATATTTTAGATAAACGATGTCTTAGTCACTGCGTGTCGGTAGAACAGGTCGATCGTAGCTACATAACAACGAATATGCATATCGCATATAGGCCAGCGCACACTCGATCGGACTTGTCCTCGCACATAACGAGAAGTATGATTGGCCATTCCAACATCTGTCTTAAAATTTACGAAACCTTGCGTACGTTATGACACGACCACGCGCACGTTATGACAGAACCACGCGTGCGTAATGACATAACCACGCGTACGCTATGAAAGAACCACGCGTACGTTATGACTATACCACGCGTACGTAATGACTATATTAAGCATGCGTAATGACAGAACCACGCGTACGTAATGACAGAACCACGCGTATGTCATGACAGAACCACGCGTACGTTATGCCAAAACCATGCGTACGTTCAGAATGTCAAAGAAAAATAATAGAAAAAGACCATGCGTACGTTATGACAGAACCACGCGTACGCTCTGACAGAACCACGCGTACGCTCTGACAGAACCATGCGTACGTTATGTTTGCAGGCGTACGGTCTGGGCACGCGTTTTGGCGGGAACGGCCCACCATAGCATAACGTACGCGTGGTTCTGTCATTACATAACGCGTGGTTCTGTCATTACATACGCGTGGTTCTGTCATTACGTACGCGTGGGTTCTGTCATTACGCATGCTTAATATAGTCATTACTATGGTGGGGCCCGTTCCCGCCAAAACGGGTGCCCAGACCGTACGCCTGCCAATCATAACGTACGCATGGTTCTGTCGGAGCGTACGCGTGGTTCTGTCAGAGCGTACGCGTGGTTCTGTCATTACGTACGCGTGGTTTTGTCATAACGTACGCATGGTCTTTTTCTATTATTCTTTTTTGACATTCTGAACGTACGCGTGGTTTTGGCATAACGTACGCCTGCTTTTGTCATTACATACGCGTGGTTCTGTCATTACGTACGCATGGTTCTGTCATTACGTACGCGTGGCTCTGTCATTAATGGTTAACCATAGACCAAATTTTGCGTACGCATTGACAGGAGCACGCGCACGTTATGCCAAAACAAGGCGTATGTAATGACAGAACCACGCGCACGTTATGACAGAACCACTATGGTGGGCCGTTCCCGCCAAAACGCGTGCCCAGACCGTACGCCTGCCAATCATAACGTACGCATGGTTCTGTCAGAGCGTACGCGTGGTTCTGTCAGAGCGTACGCGTGGTTCTGTCATAACGTACGCATGGTCTTTTTCTATTATTTTTCTTTGACATTCTGAACGTACGCATGGTTTTGGCATAACGTACGCGTGGTTCTGTCATTGCATACGCGTGGTTCTGTCATTACGTACGCGTGGTTCTGTCATTACGCATGCTTAATATAGTCATTACGTACGCGTGGTATAGTCATAACGTACGCGTGGTTCTTTCATAGCGTACGCGTGGTTATGTCATTACGCACGCGTGGTTCTGTCATAACGTGCGCGTGGTCGTGTCATAACGTACGCAAGGTTTCGTAAATTTTAAGACAGATGTTGGAATGGCCAATCATACTTCTCGTTATGTGCGAGGACAGGACCGATCGAGTGTGCGCTAGCTGGCCTATAGCCTATGCGATATGCATATTCGTTGTTATGTAGACGATCGACCTTTTCTACCGACACGCAGTGACTAAGACATCGTTTATCCAAAATATTTGAGAAATTTACGATTTTCGGGGACAGTTGGTTCAAGAAAATCATGCCTCCTCCAAAGAAGAAGCCTTGCTTCGTCTCTACGGAGTATGTACGGGAGATGGTACAGCAGCCAGGACCTGTTACTAGGGCAGATTCGGCCTCTGAGTCTGACTCATCGCGAGATGAGAGAGCTCTGACAGTGAGAGCGACGTTGTGACCGGTCCCATTCGTAGTGTTTGGTGTCAGCAAAATTCATCGGATCAGAATCATTCCTCGTTTGATGTGATATGCACGATTCAGACAGTGAACAGCGGACAACAACGAGCAGGACACCCAAGAACATCGACATGATCGAGGAGAAGATTGGATACGGCTTGGAGCTGTACCATGGGATCTAGACTGGTTAGATGCCTACCATCAAGATGGCCCCAGACTCTTGTTTGATGCAACCCATATGAAACCAGTACTAGGTCTAGACATGTTTATACATTTTTTTTTTTCGGGAAGACCTGTTTCCTGATCGCAGCTGAGACCAACCAGTAAGCTCACCAGACTCGAGCAGGTCTTGGAGTACTGCAGGAATTTTCTCGCTTCAACAACTGGGAGGACACAACACCAGTCGAGATGAAGGCCTTCACACAGGATTTCAAATCACCATGGGCATGGTTCTCGTGACCACGCCTGGCATTCTGATGTACTGGGAGGAGAGCTGGTTAGTTGGGACGCCTCGATTTAGGGCCGTCATGAGCAGAAACGAGGTATGTATTTTAAAATATATTTTGTTGACAAAACTATTAGTATCGTGGTGTGACCTAATTTCGCGTGTGTCCTATTTTGCGCACTAACACTAAATATATGCTTAAACAAAAGAAGGATACACGATGCATATGTGGGACTAGGAATGATAAGACACTGTATTTTTCGAATAGTCAAACAAGATACGTACATCATCTAAACATCCATAAAATCTTACCAATTTCAAAGTATTTACTCAAATAGCTAGTATGTGCTTGAAATACGAGGTTGTTTTTGAACGTTTGACACTCGTTGTCGACCACGAGAGGGCGGCGAACTTACTGCGCAAAATTAGATGGACGGCGGCGTCAGAAAGCGTTGCAAATTTCTCGAAATTACATTGATTTTAATCTGAAATTTGAATTCCAGGCCATGAAATGCGATTATAAAAGATATTCTCGTTCTTTTGAGGCATTAGACGTCATGTGTAATAATCTAGTTGTCTTGGAATCGTCAAGAAAATCAAATATGCGCAAAATATGGTCACCCCATTATACACATACACTACAGCTCAAAGGAATTGGCATAGGGAAAGGGAAAGGGAAGAAAGGGAAGGAGCCACAATTTTAAACCGCAGTATATTTTGCGCAGTTCAGCATGAAACATGCTTTTTAGGCTAAAGCGTAGTGTTTCATGTTGAACTGGACAAAATATACCGCGGTTTAAAACTGCAGCTCCTTCCCATTCTTCCCTTTCCCTTTCCCTATGCCAATTCCTTTGAGCTGTTGTGTATCTTAAACATTATCCGTGATAAAATTGGTGCTTCAAATACAATACAAACAGCGAATAGACCCTAATGATATGGGGGGTAAAATGCTGATGAACAATTCTCATAGTAAGCTATAATTACATAAACATGATATATGTTTGTTTGATTTGAGAAGAATAACTGTATCTATGAATGGTAATTTAATACCATAAAATGTGCACCAGCTCCAGATGTCTAAATTCTGTTTGAAAATTCTTTAGAATGATAATTGGAACAATGCTTGAAGTACACATGTTTTTAGTGTTTGACAATTCATACATGTAGATTAAATCAAAATATATGTGTGTATGTTTTATTTCATTTTCTTGTTTCTTTATTTCTTATCTGCAGGTACCAGCTTGTGCACTCGTTCCTGCACTTCGCAAAATACGCGGAGCGTGTGACCAGAGGGCAACCAGGCTACACTCCACTCTTCAAGGTCGCGCCTCTGATGGAACGCGTCATCCCAACCAACACAACACCAGTCGAGATGAAGGCCTTCACAGGACTTCAAGTCACCATGGGCATGGTTCTCGTGACCACGCCTGGCATTCTGATGTACTGGGAGGAGTACTGGTTAGTTGGGACGCCTGGATTTAGGACCGTCATGAGCAGAAACTAGGTATGTATTTTAAAATATATTTTGTTGACAAAACTATTAGTATCGTGGTGTGACCTAATTTCGCGCATGTCCTATTTTGTGCACTAACACTAAATATATGCTTAAACAAAAGAAGGATACACGGTGCATATGTAGGACTAAGAATAGTAAGACACTGTATTCTTCAAAACAGTCAAACAAGATATGTACATCATCTAAACATCTATAAAATCTAACCAATTTCGAAGTATTTACTCAAATAGCTAGTATGTGCTTGAAATACGAGGTTGTTTTTGAACGTTTGACACTCGTTGTCGACCAAGAGAGGGCAGCAAACTTACTGCGCAAAATTAGGTCACACATGTGAGTGGATGGTGGAATCAGTAAGCGTTGCAAATTTCTCGAAATTACATTGCTTTTAATCTGAAATTTGAATTCCAGGCCATGAAATGCGATTATAAAAGATATTCTCATTCTTTTGAGGCATTAGACATCATGTGTAATAATCTAGTTGTCTTGGAATCGTCAAGAAAACCAAATATGCGCAAAATATGGTCACCCCATTATACACATACACTACAGCTCAAAGGAATTGGCATAGGGAAAGGGAAAGGGAAGAAAGGGAAGGAGCCGCAATTTTAAACTGCAGTTTATTTTGTCCAGTTCAGCATGAAACATTCTTTTTAGGCTTAAGCATCATGTTTCATGCTGAAGTGGACAAAATATACCGCGGTTTAAAAACTGCACCTCCTTCCATTACTTCCCTTTCCCTTTCCCTTTCCCTATGCCAATTCCTTTGAGCTGTTGTGTATCTTAAACATTATCCGTGATAAAATTGGTGCTTCAAATACAATACAAACAGCGAATAGACCCTAATGATATGGGGGGGTAAAATGCTGATGAACAATTCTCATAGTAAGCTATAATTACATAAACATCATAAATGTTTGTTTGATTTGAGAAGAATAACTGTATCTATGAATGGTAATTTAATACCATAAAATGTGCACCAGCTCCAGATGTCTAAATTCTGTTTGAAAATTCTTTAGAATGATAATTGGAACAATGCTTGAAGTACACATGTTTTTAGTGTTTGACAATTCATAGCCTACATGTAGATTAAATCAAAATATATGTGTGTATGTTTTATTTCATTTTCTTGTTTCTTTTTTTCTGATCTGCAGGTACCAGCTTGTGCACTCGTTCCTGCACTTCGCAAAATACGCGGAGCGTGTGACCAGAGGGCAACCAGGCTACACTCCACTCTTCAAGGTCGCGCCTCTGATGGAACGCGTCATCCCAACCAACACAACACCAGTCGAGATGAAGGCCTTCACAGGACTCCAAGTCACCATGGGCATGGTTCTCGTGACCACGCCTGGCATTCTGATGTACTGGGAGGAGTACTGGTTAGTTGGGACGCCTGGATTTAGGACCGTCATGAGCAGAAACTAGGTATGTATTTTAAAATATATTTTGTTGACAAAACTATTAGTATCGTGGTGTGACCTAATTTCGCGCATGTCCTATTTTGTGCACTAACACTAAATATATGCTTAAACAAAAGAAGGATACACGGTGCATATGTGGGACTAAGAATAGTAAGACACTGTATTCTTCGAAACAGTCAAACAAGATATGTACATCATCTAAACATCTATAAAATCTAACCAATTTCGAAGTATTTACTCAAATAGCTAGTATGTGCTTGAAATACGAGGTTGTTTTTGAACGTTTGACACTCGTTGTCGACCAAGAGAGGGCAGCGAACTTACTGCGCAAAATTAGGTCACACATGTGAGTGGATGGTGGAAACAGTAAGCGTTGCAAATTTCTCGAAATTACATTGCTTTTAATCTGAAATTTGAATTCCAGGCCATGAAATGCGATTATAAAAGATATTCTCATTCTTTTGAGGCATTAGACATCATGTGTAATAATCTAGTTGTCTTGGAATCGTCAAGAAAACCAAATATGCGCAAAATATGGTCACCCCATTATACACATACACTACAGCTCAAAGGAATTGGCATAGGGAAAGGGAAAGGGAAGAAAGGGAAGGAGCCGCAATTTTAAACTGCAGTTTATTTTGTCCAGTTCAGCATGAAACATTCTTTTTAGGCTTAAGCATCATGTTTCATGCTGAAGTGGACAAAATATACCGCGGTTTAAAAACTGCACCTCCTTCCATTTCTTCCCTTTCCCTTTCCCTATGCCAATTCCTTTGAGCTGTTGTGTATCTTGAACATTATCTGTGATAAAATTGGGGCTTCAAGTACAATACAAACAGCGAATAGACCCTAATGATATGGGGGGGGGGGTAAAATGCTGATGAACAATTCTCATTGTAAGCTATAATTACATAAACATGGTAAATGTTTGTTTGATTTGAGAAGAATAACTGTATCTTTGAATGGTAATTTGATACCATAAAATGTGCACCAGCTCCATGCAGATGTCTAAATTCTGTTTGAAAATTCTTTAGAATGATAATTGGCACAATGCTTGAAGTATACATGTTTTTAGTGTTTGACAATTCATACATGTAGATTAAATCAAAATATATGTGTGTATGTTTTATTTCATTTTCTTGTTTCTTTATTTCTTATCTGCAGGTACCAGCCTGTGCACTGGTTCCTGCACTTTGCAAAAAACGAGGAGCGTGTGACCAGAGGGCAACCAGGCTACACTCCACGCTTCAAGGTCGCCCCTCTGATGGAACGCGTCATCCCAACCTTTCAGAACTGCTTCGAACCTGGCTGTAACCTGTCTGTTGATGAATCCCTTGTGCCGTTCAAGTTCTGGGTGCTGGCAGATGCAGCATCTGGCTTTTGTTTGGACTGCCACCTGTACACCGGCAAAGATGAACAAGAAGTTGCGCGTGGAGAGGGGCTCACGATACGCATTGTCAAGGACATTACTACCAGTTACGTCAACACTCGGCGCCCTGTGTACACAGACAACTTTTACTCATCCCATGAGCTCTTCGAGCAATTGAAAGAGAAAAAATTAGGATCGTGTGGGCCAGTGTGGCTTAACAGGAGGGGCCTTCCACCTGCGATGCGAGAGGCATCATAGCTACAGCGAAGAGGGGATAAACCTGCTTTTTTTTCGTGAAGGTGATCTGCTCGGGGTCACATGGCACGACATGAAGAAGGTGACTGTTCTGTCAACTGTACATGGCAGTGGGACTGTCGACAAGGTCATCCGCGATTAGAGTGCAGAGGACAGCGCAGCGTCCGTAAACCAGCAGCTGTGGATGCATACAATCGAGCAATGAGCGTTGTGGATCTCCTCGACCAACGCATGTCCTACTACAGTATCCACATTGCCACATGAAATGGTACATGGTTGTGTACCATTTCCAGTTGGAGGTGGCACTAGTCATCGCGTTCTTGGCATTCCGGATGGCTAATGTGGATGCCAAGACAATCGTGCGGAAGTTTCGCCTTCGAGTCGTCAATGGTCTGGGAGAGCAACACCAGCCATCTGCAAATACAGGAAGGTTATGCGTTCTCAGATACAGCAGTCGAAACAACCGCAGAAAAAGCAATGTTCACCAGAACTTCCTTGGACGCCAACCCATCGCAGCCTACCATCCGGACTGTTCCGTGTGTTCACGCAGGATCGGCAACAAGAGGAAGCAAACCAGCCTGATATGCAAGCAGTGTAAGCTTCCTATTGTGCATCACCTGTTTTGAGATGTACCACTCAGGACAGTAGGAAATGCACTTGGACTTCTTGGACTTAAGATGACGATCTTCATATATGCCAAATACAGTATAATTCATCACACAAGAATGTATGTTGATTGATATCTTTACCTATTTATCGTAGATGGTCATATGCTCTAAAAGCTTGCCATTTTTATCTTCAGATCATGTATAATATGGGACTCTGCAATATTTTATTTTATTCGGGTATTTACTAGTTTACCTATCACATAAATTCAATCGTTTAGAGTGAAGTCTATGTATGCTATCAATTTAGTTCGAAAAAATAAATACAGTATGTTAATGCTAGTCATTTATTTCTTTCAAAACATATTTACCATTTTCAGCATGGGAACACAGCTGTCATTGTGATGACATCACATTGTTTTATTAATCATATTGAGGAACCTTTCAATATGTATTATCTTATGGGTGTATGATTTGGCCTAGGTTTGATATATTTCCAGAGGCTAATTTAGTAGCAATTATGCAATATCTTACATTTGAGAATATTTGTTTTTGACTAGCAGTTCCTTTACAATGATTCATCTTGAACCGTGCAAGATTCAACTTACACAATAAAATATGTACTATTAGCCTGTATTCTATAAGGGATCCTGCAATATTGTATTTTGTGCAATATGTCAAAAATAATGCCTGCTGATTTTTTGTATTGTTGCCTTAGATCTTCTTGTCAGCTATGGTACATGAAAATATGTATTCCTTTTTCCATACGTTTCATACATGTACATGTAGGGACATGATGATGTGTGTTTTTACAATCTCTGTTTTGTGAGGAATGATTTCATATCATATTTCATAACAGACATTTCATCATTCTGAGACGATATCAGATTGATCCTTCATTAAATGTGTTTTCTAGTGTGTGTGGAACACATTTGCATTTTTACAAATTATACTTCATTTTGAAAACAATGCACTTTTGTTTAATTCATGTCAGCTTACATACAATGATATGTTTGAACATGTATCTTACTTATGTATATAATTACATGTACAGTATATTCATGCCAATGATATGTTTGAACATGTATCTTACTTATATATATAATTACATGTATATTCATGCCAAGATAGATGCATAATGTGATACACTTCAATAGTATAACTGCTTTGATATGGCTGTACACCTTGCCTGAAGTATGTATACATTTTTGTACCAGATACACATCATTTGGTATTGATCACATGAAGACCATTCATTATAACATCCTATTTACAGTCAAACCTGTCTTAGCGGCCACCTGTCTATAGCAGCCAACCTGTCTATAGTGGCCACTAAAATAATTCCCCCGGAGAGAGATCATGTGTTAAAGAACCTGCCTATAGCAGCCACCTGTCTGTAAAGGCCACAATTTTTGTATCCTTGGGTGGCCACTATAGACAGGTTTTACTGTATATGTTACGCATTAGGATATTGTTGGTTATTTTTCTAAACAATGTGTCAGGTAATGGTCAAGAGTGAAGTTTGCATAATTTATGTGTACTTGCATTAATACTGAATTGGAAACTACAGGGATATTCAAGGTTCCAAATAAATTGTTTTGTTCAATCATGAAAAGTTATTCATTTGTGATTCACTTTGATGTTGAAAATCAGTACAGAAGTATTGTGTGGAGTTGAGTTTGTGGGAATGGATTGGTGATCATGACTTTGAAGATTATTTGTGTGCACATATGTTGTCAGTGTATATGTGCGTGTTTGCTATTGTGTGTGTATGTGTGAAGGTTAGTGGATGTGCATGTTTATGATTATACATGTACATGTACATGATGATCATCTCAAAGAACCAAGACGCATATTACATTGTTTCATCTTGTTTTGCTTTGTTTTATTCTCCACCTCCTGCCTGTTTTTTCTTCTCCTTCTTGTTCCTGTTCTCAATCTTCTCCACATATTGTTTCTTTCTTCTGTTGCTTCCATCTTCTCTTCTTTCATCGTCTTATCTCTTCTCTCTCTCTCTCTCTTTTCCCTGTTTTTGCAGCTTGAGCTAAATGTATGTGCAATTAGAAAATCATCCCAGATATAAAGAGATGTGAGATTATACAACATGATAGTGCTGGGCAATTCCACAGGTTTGGTTAAGGTCATGTAACGTGAGTAAGCAAAGCTTTATTTTATTGAAAAAGAAGTTTCTGTGCTGAGGATATGATTGCGTGCCATGGGAAGGTGGACTGTTTGCTTCTTAAATAATTATTTACATAATTTCTGCAAAACTATAATAGTGGGGTGGCTAAGCAACAGATATGAGGTGAATTGTGCACTTTTGTGTACAAGCAACAAATTTGGCACACATGTTCAAAATCATATTTGGAACAATATTAAAGAGGCATCTCAAAATATTTTCAGGGGCGCCTGGGGGCAGCCCCCAATGTGCCCCAGAAGCCCTAATATGTTATTTTTAATTCTTTTCGAAAACGTACGGCCAGACCTGAATAAAAATCTTGATGGGAATCATCCTTAGGTAATAGAGACCTTACCTTGTTAAGATGTGTGGTCAAAAGTGGCGAGGGGGCGGTAAACAGCCCCCTAAACGCCCCTGGGGTTATTTTCTCTTATTTTGGGACATTTTCTCAAGAATAAATAACTGGATTTTAACCAAACTTGATAGGAATCATCCTCAGGCAATAGGGATCAGTTGTCGTTAAACTTGGGGTACACAAATGGCAAGGGGCTGGGGAAGGGGGTGAGGGAGGGGGTAGCCCCCAAAACGCGCCAGGAGGAAACTTTCTTTTATTTTTTTAATACTTTTTCTCAATAATAAATAACTGGTATTAGGGACCTTAAGTTGTAAGAATGGGGGTACACAAATGGCAAGGAGTCAGAGGGGGTAGCCCCCACCCCCCACCTTGGGGCATCTTCCTCTTATGTTTTACTTTTTCACAAGAATGAATAACAGGATTTTAACCAAACTTGATAGGAACCATCCTTAGGTAATAGGGACTATCAGTTGCAGAGCTTGGGGTACACAAGTGGCAATAGGCTGGGGAAGGGGGGGGTAGCCCCTAAAACGCCCTAGGGGGAAACTTTTTTTTATTTTGTTAATACATTTTCTCAAGAATAAATAACTGGAACCATCCTTAGGTATCAGGGACCTTAAGATGTTAGAATGGGGGTACACAAATGGCAAGGAGCCAAGGGGGGGGGAGGTAGCTCCCATCCCCCCCCCCAAAAAAAAAAATGCCCCCATGGTGCAACTTCCTCTTTTTTTTTTTTTACTTTTTCACAAGAATGAATAACTGGATTTTAACCAAACTTGATAGGAACCATCTTTAGGTATTAGGGACCTTAAGCTATTCAAATGGTGGTATGGAAGTGGCAAGGGGCGAGGGGTGTAGCCCCCAAAATTCCCCCAGAGGGCAAATTCTACTTATTTTTTCCCCTTTTTCTCATAGGTAAATTACTGGATTTTGAGCAAACTTGAAAGAAGTCATCTTCGAAAAGAGGACTTCAGGTTGTAAAAATGTGATACATACCTAAAAAATGAATGTTGGATTTCATCAAAACTCAACAGATTATTCTCATGCAATGGGAAAGATTTGATGGGCCGGACCCCATCTGACATTAACTATACAGCCCCCCCCCCCCCCCCCAACTACCTCACAAATGTGCCTTACGGTCCAACATTTTAAGAAAAAAGGAATGTTTTCTTGAATGTACATGTATTCAAATTGTACAGTAACCAAGGATAATCTAACGTATGTAGTCGCGTACTCATCTGATGAGGAGACAAGGAGGATCAAAGATGGCGTCCAAAATGGCTGCCAAAGCCATGTATTTAGCTTTATTCTGTCTTAGATGCCTCAAAATGATATCTCATATCATTCCATATAGTATTTTAAACGTATGTCTTGTCGAAAAAAAATTAACAGAACGAAAGAAAAAAACTTGAGATATTAATACATGCACTGACGGAGGGAACAAAGTCCCCCCATGATAACAAGAGGGTAATTGACATGTAAGGTGCTATGTTTATTTAGAGGGTGGGGGGGGGGTGTCATCCTTTTCCCCTCATCAGATGAGTACGCGACTACATGTGCATGTTACATTATCCTTGGTTACTGTACAGTTTGGGTAAATTTGAGAAAACACTCCTTTTTTCTTAATATTTTGGACCGCAAGGCGCATTTCTGAGGTGATGGGCAAGGGGGAAGAGGGTGTGTGGGGGGTGGGGGTGGGGGTGGGAGGGGTGGCTAGTTCATGTCAGATGGGATCCCCATTTTTAACAAATTTTTCACATTTCACAATGTCTTTCGAGTTTTTATGAAATCTAACATCCATTTTTAGATATGTATCCCATTATTACAACCTTAAGTCCTCTTTTGCTTGGGGGCATTTGGGGGAGCTCCCCCTCCCCCAGGCGATAGAGGACCTAAGGCTCCCCCCCCCCCCCCCTTGCCACTTGCGTACCATCATTATAAGAACTAAGAACTTAGGTACCTATTACCTATGATTCCTATTAAGTTTGTTCAAATTCCAGTTATCTATTCTTCTGAAAAAGTAAAGAATAAGAGGAAGCTGCCCCATAGGGGCATTTTTTGGGGGGGTGGGGGGTGGGGGAGGGGCTACCCCCTGGCTCCTTGCCATTTGTGTTTCCCCCATTCTAACAACTTAAGGTCTCTAATACCTAAGGATGGTTCCAGTTATTTATTCTTGAGAAAGGGTATAAAAAAATAAAAGAAAGTTTCCCCTTGGGGCGTTTTGGGGGCTACCCCCCTTCCCCAGCCTATTGCCACTTGTGTACCCCAAGCTTAACAACTGATAGTCCCTATTACCTAAGGATGATTCCTATCAAGTTTGGTTAAAATCCAGTTATTTATTCTAAAGAAAAGGTATAAAAAAATAAAAGAAAGTTTCCCCTTGGGGCGTTTTGGGGGCTACCCCCCTTCCCCAGCCTATTGCCACTTGTGTACACCAAGCTTAACAACTGATAGTCCCTATTACCTAAGGATGATTCCTATCAAGTTTGGTTAAAATCCAGTAATTTATTCTTGAGAAAAGGTATTAAAAAAATAAAAGAAAGTTTCCCCCCTGGGGCGTTTTGGGGGCTACCCCCCTTCCCCAGCCTATTGCCACTTGTGTATCCCAAGCTTAACAACTGATAGTCCCTATTACCTAAGGATGATTCCTGTCAAGTTTGGTTAAAATCCAGTTATTTATTCTTGAGAAAAGGTATTAAATAAATAAAAGAAAGTTTCCCCCCTGGGGCGTTTTGGGGGCTACCCCCCTTCCCCAGCCTATTGCCACTTGTGTATCCCAAGCTTAACAACTGATAGTCCCTATTACCTAAGGATGATTCCTATCAAGTTTGGTTAAAATCCAGTTATTTATTCTTGAGAAAATGTCCCAAAATAAGAGAAAAGTGCCCCCAGGGGGGCGTTTTGGGGGGCATTTGGTGGCTATCCACCGATCCCCTTGCCACTTATGACCACACATCTTAACAGGGTAAGGTTCCTATTACCTGAGGATGATTCCAAGGGTTTTTTCCATGTCAGGCCGTGCATTTTCGAAAAGAAGTAAAAATTACATATTAGGGCCCCAGGGGTACATTGGGGGTTGCCCCCAGGCTCCCCTGAAAATATTTTGAGATGCCTCTATATCTAATATTGTTCCAGTTATGATTTTGAACATGTGTTTTAAATTTGGACAAGAGTGCACAATTGCTCACCTTATCCACCCCACTATAACATAATTTAAAATAAAGAAGCTTTAGTTACTCACGTTACATGACATTAACCAAACCTGTAGACTCAGCGTAACTCAGTGTTACAGAATTATAACATTATTAAAATATGAGTACTTATGTTTGCTCATCTTCTATATGATGTCCTGAACTATTTGACATCTGTCCCAATGTACGTTCCATTTCAGCATCATCCATTGGTTCTTCATTAAGTGCATCCTCATCTTTATATTGTACACAATCATCTCTTGGTCTATCGCCTTCAATCATTAGTATATCTTTTTCTTTTTCGGTTACTTCTCGCCCTTCTCTCTTCCAAACGATTATATTCTCCCCCTGTTCCTCTTCTTGCTCTTATATATTTTTCTCCTTTGCCCCCCCCCCCCTTCCTCCCCCGTCTCTCTGAATATCTCTCTCAATCACACTGTCTCTGTCATTCTCTCCTTCATTTTCTTGCTCTTTTCCACTGTTCTGTCTGTCAAAGTCAAATATCAAAGTTTATATTGTTCTGTGTCTTCTTTGTATATTTGATGCAAATGTATCATCCAATACTATGAATAATGATTTAGACAATAATTGACAACGTCTTATTTCATACATACACAAAACATCATTATTCATTTGATTTTTTTTTTTTTATTGACAAGACAACTTCCTTTAATATTTTATCTTACTTTATTCAAGAAAAAGGTCGCCCGCAAACATATGTACATAAATGTAAATATAGATATTTTCTCTTTACAACTATACCAACACACTATTTATTGAAACACTTGTTGCACCATAATCCAGTTTCATACATAACCCACTCACCATGTGGATGTACATAGTAGCTTTAATGATTGGAACGCCCTGGGATCTCCTCTACAGAAATAAACTGCTGTTCTGTTTATTGTGCTACATGTACATGCTTTGTCAAGTTTCCAATCGACCCGCTCCGTAATTGCCTACAGTTTGCAAGTGCTTTTCGCGCGACACTTCCTCTTCTTTCATAAAGAAAGTGCCCTTTCACAGGCCCCACAAATTCAACTGGTATCGGGCTTGCAGATACAAAAAATAGAGCTTACTTAATTCGATGAGTGGCTCCTCTCAATCCCCTGGTAACAGTTAGTATTAAAGTTTGAAAAAGTTTCAAAATAAGCTACTATACTGCTATGCTACTAGTACCACTACTACTGCTACTACTACTACTACTACTACTACTAGGACTACTACTCCTATTCCTACTACTATACTACTCCTACACCTACTAATATAACTACTACTTCTACTACTACTACTACTACTACTACTACAACTACTACTACTATTATTATTACTCCTACTATTTCTATTACTTCATGTACTACTACTACTACTGCTACTACTACTACTTATAATAATAATGATAATGATAATAATAATACATACATTTATAAAGCGCAGACAATATTCCATATAGTATATATTCTACTGCGCTTTATATGACAAAAAATGCGTGTTATGAATTAAATAGATATGGTTTGAGCTTTAGTTTAAAGTTGTTTACTGATGGTGCTTTCCTAACCTCCAGGGGTAAGCTATTCCGGAGCTTGGGCGATATATGCTCCATCACCTAGCGCTACTTTTCTTTTGAAGGATGGAATCTGTAAAAGCAGAGGATCCGTTGAACTGCGCAAATTGCGACAATGATTACTCGTTTTATACTTCAATAATTCTGTAATGTAGCCAGGAGCTTTACCAAGCAGTGCTTTTTATGCAATTAGTATGACCAACAAACAATAATAATAATAATAATAATAATAATAATGATAATAATAATAATAATAATAATAATAATAACAATAATAATAATGATAATAATAATAATAATAATAATAATAATAATAATAATAATAATAATATTGTCCTATGGGAGCCCTACTTTATGGTGAATGAGCGCTCTGGTAAAATATTTGAATAAATAAATAAATAAATGAATACGTATATCAACAACTACATGTCTCATAGGAATGAGATCAGCGCCTTTGTTCTAATTCCCTCATTCTTCAACCTCTATCCTTTTATTTATGTTTGCCGCCCTCTGTGTTCGGGATCGAATTCAGCTACAATACATCTTATACAACAAGCTTTCTCATTGGTTGTAAAGTTGCTTATATTACAGCAATTCGTACAGCTACATTACGTACGCGTGGTCTTGTCATTACGCACGCATGGTTCTGTCATAACGTGCGCGTGGTTCTGTCATTACATACGCCTTGTTTTGGCATAACGTGCGCGTGCTTCTGTCAATGCGTACGCAAAATTTGGTCTATGGTTAACCATTAATGACAGAACCACGCGTACGTAATGACAGAACCACGCGTACGTAATGACAGAACCACGCGTATGTAATGACAAAAGCAGGCGTACGTTATGCCAAAACCACGCGTACGTTCAGAATGTCAAAGAAGAATAATAGAAAAAGACCATGCGTACGTTATGACAAAACCACGCGTACGTAATGACAGAACCACGCGTACGCTCTGACAGAACCACGCGTACGCTCTGACAGAACCATGCGTACGTTGTGATTGGCAGGCGTACGGTCTGGGCACCCGTTTTGGCGGGAACGGCCCACCATACCCGTTTTGGCGGGAACGGCCCACCATACAACCCGGCCGCCCGACCCGCCGGCTGAGCGAGCTGCAAGAAAACCCTGACGTACACAACGCGTCGCATGTGCAGCGAGGATCGTTCTGTAGACCCTGTTTTTCACAATGCTGGGCGGTATATTTTTAGTTCCTAAGACCCCACATTTTACGCGGATTTTACCCTTGTAGTCAGTTCCTTAGACCCCCATTTCAGGGTTTCGTGAGGCACACCCCCATCAAAATATAATTTGAGTGCCCCCCCCCCCCCCCCCCCCCGGGGTTAGGACCCGTTGCATGAAACTTACCATCAATGGTTACTCTGCCATCAATGGTAACACCGCTCGACATACAATCAAATTCAAGGTTTCCAAAGAAGTTGCCATTGGTAGCAAAGATGGCATCAATGGTAAGGTGTATGCAATAGGGCCATGGTGAAGCTCAAGATATACCATCATATCTGATAAAAGTCACTGGATACCAAAACACATTTGCGCAAAATGGTATGAGCTAGCGTATTGCTTCGCACACAATGCCGAGGTGGTGCCCGCAAGCTATCTTTTTAAAGGGATAGTTCATCCTGAAATTATGTTGGTTTCAATAAAGGGAGACATATGAAAGAAACATAATTAGTGAAGGTTTGATGAAAATCGGTCAAAGGAAAAGGAAGTTATTTGATTTTAAAATTTTAATTGTGTGACGTCGTGTGCTCTCTCATATGTTGTGTACAAAATTATTCCACAAACTGCTTTTATTTATTGGTTTTGACAGCGGAATTATTTTTTTCCGTACAGGTATGTGTAGAAAAACTTCTTTCTAATGATGTATCAAATGGACATAAGTAAAAAGATGCATTTTTTTTTCTCGAGAGCATGCACATTTTCGAAGAATTGTACACAACATAATTGGGAGAGCTTCTCACATGTGACGTCACAAAGTCAAAACTTTAAAATAAAAAATCAAATAACTTTTCCTTTGACCGATTTTCGTCAAACCTCATTTTCATGTGTCTCCTTTTATTGAAACCAAAATAATTTCAGGGTGAACTATCCCTTTAAATATATATTTCATGCCTTGAGGGACACCGCAGTGAGGATCCCGTAGCGATGCCGATATCAACATTCATTTCTATAGCATACTCAATATATATAAGGGCTCCTTACTTCATTTCTCCATAAGCAGTATTGGTTCATCAATGCGCAATGGCGAGTTAAAAGTCAGCAGAACTACATTGTATTACATTTTGTCAGCTCATTTCACATTTTGTCATGTTTTGCCGCACAAAATAATGAATGTTGTGTTCACATTTCAAATTATCCGCAACACAAATAAATCTGTGTAAAATAGTAGAATTGGTAGAAAACACTAAAAACACTATAAGAAGGCCACCACAATATTCAAACTGGAAACTGACTTCAAACGGAATTTTATCCGATCAATCGCTTTCCAATTGAGTTTTGCACGGGTCGTCCAAAACTCACGCACATCACACACTGCAGTAATGCATTGTAACGATCAGTGCACCGCAAACCGGTGCAATACAGTATACGAGATGAGTTATGCAGTGATCAGTATTAGTCTCACAAGGGATCTAAAATACAACGCGATGTATGCAGCATAAAAAAAATTATGAAGTAATGTCGAAATTAGAATGATGGTATATATTATACAACTAACAAAGCCTCGGGTAATAATCATTTCGCCCCACGTCGTTAATAGATTTACCAGGTTATAGCAGCACATTGG
The DNA here is from genome assembly GCA_963669155.1 of Arbacia lixula. Lineage (NCBI taxonomy): Eukaryota > Metazoa > Echinodermata > Echinoidea > Arbacioida > Arbaciidae > Arbacia > Arbacia lixula. Next base: position 22,029,828 of record OZ022581.1, read on the forward strand.
TTAGTTGTTTTATATCACTCACGACAATGACAAAATAAAATATTTTTTTTTTGAAAATCAAGCGAAAGGTAGCGCAATTTGATATAGACAGTTATAACGAAGAACATCAACGATTCAGTTTACAAGAATTATAATACAGAAAACAATAATACATATTGCTACCTCGCGTTACGTTTTGCACAAGGGTATTTCTAACACTCAGATATCCTATAAAATGGTAAAATGTATTTTAAATTTAAGAGGAGAAAATAAAACATCTATATTTAAAGTTTACGCTAAAGCCTTGAAAAAAAATAGTTAGTAATAATAATGGTTTATGAACATATAAAGCAATACATGTTGGGTTTATACATGTTGGTTTATATTAAAACAGAAAAATAAGCCGCTCATCGTCACGTGATTCAACATTTACTTATCGAAAATGTACAACTCTTTATCGCCGCTCTTTGCCTCCCAAAACAGATCTCATTCAGTCATTCGACTCAAACGTCACAAACCTGAACGAAAGTCACAATTTGCGTGATTTGTAATGTTCTTGTCACATTTTAGAACATAAATTTGTGCCAAAAAGCACTCAGCCCATCTGCAGCAAGCGGTAACCATGGTAACACCTGCCTTTCCGACAATCAGAGACACATCTGCGCAGTTCGTACATTTCTCCTTTTATAGCCAAAACCTTTCTTTATAACCTACATCTTAGACATGTTTAATCGCAGCTACATGTATTCATAGAAGTTTACGCAACTACAAACGTCGCTTAAAGAGTACCGAAGTAACGAAGTACCGAAGTGGCGTACGTCTTATGGTCCATTGTTATGCAGGTTTCTGGCTCTGACCAACATTACTCAAATGAGGGTTTCACTGGTCCGACATGGCCTAGCGGACTAGTTGCGTCGGGTACTCCTAACGAGAGTCCCCCGCTATGATCAACGATGTTTGCTGTGCCCACGTATAGGCCTACATGCAGTTTAGCCAACATGCTCATATGACGTTACAGTTAGGTTCACTTTACCAATTGGTGTTGCTATATCTTGAACACCTCACAGTAAATTGCAACGAATTAACGATGCATATCATTACGTTTAAAAGATGAAGGACACTCATTTTATTGCTGAAACATCGACATGATTTTGCGGTCGTTCTTAGCTGCGTCCAGAAACTCCTCCAGCGACAACCTATCGTCGCAGTTCCTGTCCACGTTCCGAAAGATCTCGTTAGTTTTCTCCTCCAGGTCCCATTTATCTTCATAGGGCGAGCCGATGGAAAGCTCCCCCACCATCCGGTACATAGACTGTAGTTTGAAAAAATGATAAGAAAAACACGAAAAAAAGTTTCTCTACCCTGGCTTCTTGAGTGATGAAGATCTAGAGTCGGTGGTTCGGGCGAGAGTGAACAGGAGGCGGTCTTTCTTTTTCTCTAACGTAGTCATAATAATTTTGTCTAATGGGCTCTGGGGATTAGCGCTATTTTGCAACTTTGCGTAACTATAGTGGGTGGGTAAGTTTGTAAGTGAAGGGGTGTGTGTGTGGGGGGGGGGGGGATCACAGACAGCAGGATTTGAGAGAGAAATTGGACGTAAGTGAAGGGAAAGGGTGGGGTAACTGGGGTGTATAGTCGGTATTCAAAAAGGGTCACTATACCAGAACGGCAAAGACATCCCGTTATGCACCGTGTAGCGACATCCGGATGTGTCTTTGCTGCCAGTCTCATATCGGACAACCGGAAGCGGACATGGCTTACAAGCGTATACCAGCGAACGGCTCGCACTGCATATGGATGTCAACAACGAGTATAATGGTCCCTTTAAATGGAATACATTGTACTGGGAAGACAAAAAGCCTTCAAAAGGTTCGGGCCGAACATTTTGAGGATTTGTGATTTAATCACTAATTACCCCAAATGTTGATCATTGGAGGGCAAATAACTTTCAGCAAGTTTCTAAAATGGACAATACATGAATTTAAGACCATTGGCAAGAAAATTGCTCATGATCCCCCTTTTGAAGGTTTTTTTTATCTTCCCAGTACAGTATATTCCATTTAAAGGGCCCATATACTCGTTGTTAGAGTATAGAGAGTTAGAGTGTGATATTCTTTTAGACATGACATGCTAAGAACCAAACGTGCTCGTGCTCCCGGGGGGGGGCACTCAAATTATATTTTGATGGGGGTGTGCCTCACGAAACCCTGAAATGGGGGTCTAAGGAACTGACTACACGGGTAAAATCCGCGTAAAATCTGGGGTCTTAGGAACTAAAAATATACCGGCATTCCCGGCCAGCATTGTGAAAAACAGGGTCTACAGAACTATCCTCGCTGCACATGCGACGCGTTGTGTTTACGTCAGGGTTTTCTTGCAGCTCGCTAGGCCGGCGGGTCGGGCGGCTGGGTTGATGTTGAAGCGTACGCGTAGCAAGCTGCACGCAAGCCGCGGGCCTGGGGAACGGAGGGAGGGAACGGAGGGAGGGAACGGAGGGAACGGAGGGAGGGCACAGCGGGGAGGCTATAAGGAGCGGAACTTTCGCGGAACGTTCGCCATGCGTACGATATAGAGGATCTAAAGAACTGATATCGGGGTCTCAAAAAGGGGGTCTTCAAAGCGGCACGTCCCCGTACCACCAATGTATGTGAGTGCCCCCCCCCCCCCCCGGGCTCGTGCTAAGTCTCACCACATTCATGTATTCCTACCTGAAGAATCTCGCACATCTCCGGCCTCGAGATAAACCCGTCCTTGTTGATGTCGTACATTGTGAAGATCCATCCGAGCTTTTGATCCGCCGAACCACGCGCTAACACGCTCATTCCGCACATGAATTCTCGGAAGGAGATCGTATTGTCTCGGTTTGTGTCGAAGGTCCGAAAGACGTGTTCGGTAAAATTCGTGGGGTCGCCCGAAGGGAAGAACTTCGAGTACAGCTTGGCAAAGTCTTTCCGGGTTAGGTACCCGTTGGAACTGCCTGGGGAGTATAGCCATACGATACAATCAAAACTAGTGCTACATCATCATTTTATGCAGTATGCATCTTTTAAAGTAACTATTCATATGAGTTTTTCTACGGATGACGGACAGAGCACACTGCCGGAAACGTTGATATTTCTGATATTAAAAGAAACTAATATAGCTTGCTGCAAAACTTTCGACTTTCCGTACATTTCTTGTCATTAGAACTAGATTATGACGAACTCTCAACTTTATTCACAGTGCGCCCTCTCCTGTTATTTAAATTTTATATGGTTTATGTTTTGGTCTAATTACAGACAACGTAAGCTTAAACAGTCATGTGTGATTAAATCAATGTATTCTTTTCTCTCTTTCCTTTCCATTTTCTTCTCATATGTGGGTCAAATATCTGACAAAATTCAACCACATACTGTTACCCAAAGTTTTACTTTGGATGAAATGGTCTTTATTGGTAATGGCTTACTGTTTAAGCATTCAGCGGTTATTGAAAGTTTGAAAAAACCGTAGACAATGTTTATAATAACCAACAACAATGCATTGTGGTAATACATGTCCTTGCGATATACTGCATAATTACACTGATTATTGATTAGTGAATATTGTGAGATACCTTGCAAGAAGTCTGTGTACCACTGCTGAAGCTCTTCTTCGGTAAACTCCGTTTGTTTCCGAAGATCCGAGAGGTCCTGGGGTTTCAGTTCGTTTGAGGGTTTATTCCCCATCGTTGATTTGGTTTTCTCCGGTCTTTATCAGCAGTTTGATAAGTCTGATCCCGATGTAGCTGAACCCTGTGGTAATGATCTTGAAAAAGAACAATAATAGTCACAACCACAATATCAACAACGATTCATACATCAGTACAATGATGATAATACTCATCATCATCATGATAATAATAAAAAAAACAATGAAATTTATCAAATTCAATTAAATAATATCACATGATATACTGGTAGCCGTAACGGAATTATGTACAATATCATTTATAAAACAGTGACATCGTTGTAATATACGTTAATATGAAAACAGCATAAATGCAGTTATATAACATAAAATGAGGTATGAGAACTTGAACATAATCATATTATAGCGTTAAGTGAAACAAGTCCATTCCCCCGCCTCAAATCATATTATCCACTTTCAGAACTTTTTTCGAGAATCCTTTGGCCCTTCAGTCTATGGATCTCAGATAATTCTATTTAGTGGAACACAGATTTTGTGACGTAGAGCGTCCACTTTCTGTAGGAACATACACCCAAGTGAATAAGTGTATAATCCAAGACACCGCCCCTTGTGAGGACTTGTATCTATCTTAACTTGTATCTTATTAGCGAACTAGTATAGACCTAGTCACACGTGATACTATAGTAGTTATAGAACAGATAATCAGATATAGTCGAAGAGCAAATACATAGCAAAGAATAAATGTGCTTTACAACTCATGGGCGTTGATCCAGGGGGGTAGGAAGATTTGTCCCCCAAACAATTAAGTATGCTATGAAATGTGATTTTTCATGCATTAATCAATTAATGAATTAATAGTTATTAGGGTTATCCTATTTAGGACTAGACTAAATCAGGAATAGGTCATACCAGATTATATAGGATAAGGCTAATAAAGGAGTTTTCTACTGGTTTTTCCAACTGGTGCTCAACTGATTTTACTGTTTTTTTTTCAATTATACTAGCAATACCATTTCAATTCCCATGGTTGCTTTTTGATTCAACCGGTTCAACTGGCCCAGTTGCAACTGGTGTTCTCTACTGGTGTAACTGGAATTTATTTTTTTCGGACCAGTTGTCAACTGCTGTACGCAAATGGAAATACATCATACAGACCAGTTATCAACTGGTGTAACTGTAAATACATGTCACAGACCATTTATCAACTGGTGTAACTGTAAATACATGCCACAGACCAGTTATCAACTGGTGTAACTGTAAATACATCTTACAGACCAGTTATCAACTGCTGCAACAGGCCATGAAGGACTGGTTCCAGTTACATTCTGTGAACTGGCCGCTTGCTGTGCATCTGAGATCAATAGGAATCACCTGGAATCAGTTGAGTCTTACTGGTTCCAGTTGGAATTTCCAATTGGTCTCAACTGTGTTTTCCTTCTGTGTTCCTGCTCGAATACACGCAGGCATAACTCTAACACTAACAGCAAGACGAACTAGTTGTTTGCTTGAGAAAGATATCGTTAAATCCTGGTGTTCAAACTCACCTCATGGAAAGACGTACAAGGTTTGTTGTATCATTCCTCTTGGGTTGATAAAAAGCGATCGATAAATTCCGTAGGATGTTGAAGTAAATGTAACAAATCTGGTTGCCAAAATTCCTTCGAGAATCGAGAAAAATGACTAGTATGTATACGGTGCACGCCACCACTTGAATGCTCGCATCGCATCACGTGAACATGTGTTACATCAAATGATTGAAACCGTCTATCCGCGACGGGGCAAAGTCCAGAATGATCCCGTTGCATTCTATTTCATACAAACACAATCAATTCGGAACCACATTCGAGACAAAACGTATGGTATTAAAGACCCAGTTCATAGCCCCCCCCCCCCCCCCCCCCGGCAAAGCTGCCATGCTTCAGTGTTTTATAAAGAGATTGTTCACCAAAAAGGGTGGGACGAGAAAATATTGAACATAATACAATTAAATTGGGAGGCTGGAACCTGATTCCTCATATTGTGTTTCTACAAATTTCATTTAAATCTCATTTAATTGTGTGACTATTTCCAGTATTTATTGTCCAGTCTACATTTCCATTATACGCCTGATATATTTCACCAATCCTTTCCACTCTACATTATGTCTATCAGTGCTGTTCTGCTATTATTTTTTTCTTACCGTTCTGACTTATTGAACTCTCCTCATTTTCTTCTCTACCCCCTCCCTCTGTATCTCTCCGTCTGTCTGTCTGTCTGTCTGTCTCTCTGTCTCTCTCTCATACACCCCTTTTTCTCATATTCTTTCTTTCTTTTTCTCTGTCTCTCGTTCACTCTCTCTCTCTCTCTTCTCTCTCTTCTCTCTCTCTCTCTCTCTCTCTCTCTCTCTCTCTCTCTCTTCATTTTTCTATAATCAATATTCAATCCGTCCAATCTTTCTCCGTCCAATTTTCCTCTCTCCCTCCCTTTCCTTCCCTTCCTGCCCTCTTGATCATCTTTACACAGTACTCGCTCTTTCTGTATCGTCGGCGTATGACATGATAATTGCGCCTTTTCTTTAAACAATACTTTGCAAAAACATGTGTTGCCGAAAATGAGACTATGTGTCCGAGACCATTAAACGTTGAATCTGGTCCCTTCACAACTTGCTGTTCTTATCAAGTGCGATTCCTATTGTAATTTAATGTCCCTTAGCTACTTGGATGGTTGAAGCAAATGATACTTTGAATCCTGAATCTTATCATCATCTTCATAATAATGTACAGAGTCTGAGCAAGGTACATAGGTCGACGGTGAGCATTAGTGTCATCAGGTAAGTGTTAGGAAGGAGAAGAAACTCAAGCTAAAGCGTGCTAATGAATTTCAAAAGCATTCCAAAATCACTACAATGCTTTGTTGTCCCATTCGAAGCGCCGACATCAAGCTGATGTCAACTTGGAAAGAAATACCTTTGATTCCTATATATTTTGTCTCTAGCTCGAAGCTGTGTTTCTTATCACATTATTTTGCAATTTTCAAGAAAGTTTAAGGCGAAGCCACAGAAGATCCTATACTCGGCTTTATTCTAAAGGATAGTGGAACGATGAATAAACGCCGACACCAGATAACTTTCTCACTTGCAAAATAGACTACTTTCTTCACTTTCCGGATTTTTCAGGAATTGTGTGATTCAGTCATTATCAAAATTATATCTTAAGCTGTGCATTATCATGAACAGATTTAGCGTGCATTTGCATGCGGCTTGGATATTTTACTTGAAAAACCTGTTTATTTTTGTTCGCTATATGTTTTACTCACAAAAGTATCGATGCCATCCAACAGAACTGGACAAGCGAAATGAGACTCTACATTTCATTTGTTCTGTCTGAGAAGCCGTTGCTACACAATCCTGTTGGTAATTGTTAAAACACCTGAAAAGCACATACTGAGAACACATAACTTTTCGGCGTGCCGAGCATGGGTCGAAAGAAAGGAGATTGATTCATATCCGCCCTTATCCCTGGTAGTCCCGTACATAGTATAGGAATGATAGGACTTTGCATTTTCCTTGCTCTGTTATTTCTTATACTTTTTTTCCACATCAAATATGAATATCAATATACATTTCAAATCAATATCGTGAGCATGATGACACAACAGTCGTAATCAAAAGCTTTAAATGACATCTCGTATCATAACTGAGAACGTCATACGATTTTTTTCAAACACTCCCATCTTTCCCTTTAACTCGTCGTGTGCCAGTAAACAGCTGCGGTACGTGTGGTTTTAGTTGGTACATGCAAAACGACTGATCCGAGTCTAGTGACGCTACTAGTTGATGCCTCTCAAGGTCACGTGTGGGCAACAAATGCGTCCAAACACAAATGAAGGTTTCACATCTTTGAGCTACGTGTTTGCGAGAACTCTCACCAAAACAGTCATCTCACTCGGTTGTTGATTTTTAAATCTGCTATTCTGCCTCGCTAGTACCGTAAATCATTCAGAACAACTCGTATTCGTGATTACATTTCAACAGATCGCATAAACATATTATATTGCGCGCATTGATTAGGCATCTCAGCCAGAGAGGGGCATCTAGAGTAACATTTAGAACATTTTTGACAGGATATATGTGGAAGATTTGACTCGGAATATCAAATTGCTGATAAACAATCATAACTACTGACAGTAAGAAAGTGTAATTAATAAGTCATGATTCTCCTGCCAGAACAAAGTGTGGCGGATTGGCAATTTGTGATTAATTGATTACCTGATACACACTAATACTTTGGTTCTGATAAACAAATGCAAATGTAGTTAAATATTCAAAGTCTTCTTCAAGAATTTTGATAAGTGAAATTTTACCAAACTTGCATCCAACAAATTGAATATCCTTCAAGTTTTCAATGTGTGAATTTCAGCTTGATTCGAGGTCAAACTGTCGAATAATTATTGATCTATACAGTGCCAAATGTATTTTAACAGCTAGCATATCTGGTTCTAGAGTTATACATGGAAGCGAGCGAGCGAATATGTTTGTTCCCGTGTATTTACGCCATTATTGCATCACACATGTTACTAAGTATTTTTTTCTCACATGACGTCATGTGTGTGATGTGAAGTTACAAACTCATTTATCAACATAATTGTGTAATTCATTAAAAAAATGATAAATTACCAGAAGATAGTGGAATATAAAACAAATGTGACGGCAACAAAAATGTTAAATTATTCTAGTGAATATAAAAATTACTTCGATTTATTTCTTAGGAAGAATATGAACTCCCTTTTCATTACAGTGTCTGACTACAAAGCGACCTTTGTCCAACTCGTTGCGTTGCATATTCATAAAGAACCATCCTTCTTCATCAAAACGTTACTTTCAACTAACATTTTACCTTCATAGTACATTTAAAGAGGATATGCATCATGATAAAAATATTTGATTAATTGGATTTACAGCTCCGATTCGAATAACTCATAATTTAAGTCAAATAATGTGTGGTAAATAATGATTTTATTATGAGTTTACATTTTAGTAACCACTTCAAATAAATGATGATTTATTATATCAGCAGATGACCTTGTAGAGTAACATAAGATCATACTTTTGGGGATCATTTCTACAGTATGTATCATTCTCTTGCGACACACTAGTGTCCCCTCACCTGACCACGATGAGGAGTCGAAGCGTTTCCCTCTGAGCGCGAAGCGGACTTCGAGTGATGTCCTCTCGATATCTCGCTCGTCGTCTTTGATGACCGTTCCTCTACTTCCATAAGTGGAGAAAAGGAGGAGGGAATCGCATTCTGAGTGGTCAGAATTTTACGACAGCATGAAAAGAAATACATTTAGGCATTTGTAACACATTGATGAAAAATGAGCCCCTTATTCTAACTAGTGGTACGAGGGTGTTAACAAAAACCTGTTGACACTTATGAAAAAAAATCACAAATATGTCTTAACTCGAATCATAGCATAAAGTCAAGGGATTTTAATTTTTAAGGGAGATTTCGTGACATTTCAACAACTACATTTTTGCAATAAACCTGTGAATATTTATTGATATGAGTTATAAAGCTTGTTTTGAATTATTTTTTATTCGTGTTCATTTTGCTTCGTGGGATTCGTGTATAGTGATGGTGGAATAAGCCACATGAGGCGTGTTAAGGTTAATAGTAGGTAGGTAGTGAAATAAATTTCCACCATGTGTATCTGCTTCTTTTGTTGTTCCGGGCACACTATAAAATGTCTTTACATCCATCATCCAACACAGCTTCATGAAAAAATCCCAGTCAGCAATATAGTAGTATTTATTAAGTGGATTGTCCAACCATGGTGTAATTACGAACTGGTCTATTTATTGCATATGATTTGAGGTGAAGTAAAAAAAAAAAGTAATCGGTCACAGTCACATCCTGAAATTTCACCGTACACGCGGTAATTCATGAATACTGTACATCTGACCACATTTCATGCAACTTAGGTAGAATGATGGGGGGGGGGGGGGGGGGCTATTCATTAATTTGATTGAGATCATATAGGCTATATGTCAAATTTTCAACGTGTTTGTAACTTGTGTATACAATTTAATGCATTCTATTTACTATACAGTATTATATTGATCAATTGTAATACATGTAATTGGTTAATTTTATTTGTGATATTGTGCATTATGATGATAGAAAGAAATAACTTAAATTATAAAGTCTTAAAAAGTTACATATCAACATTTTGTTTTCCTGTAGTGTGAAAGGTAAAACTGAAACCGTATAAAAGGGCTGGAATCCACAACGTTTAGGTCGAGACATTCACAAAAAATATATACAATACACACTCGAGCATAGGCTGAAAATTTGAGAATTTTATTGATCTTTGTACAAAACATGGATCATGAAGTTATATTCAAAATCCGTGTTAAGCTTTAACAATTTTAAATGAAAACAGCAGACAGTGATGAATATAATTTCTTAAAACAAAGAAAATACAACTTTGCAATTAAAATGGAATCATAAAAAGACAAGACCCTCAAGATGAATAGTTCTTATATATGTACAGTGCATTAAATCCTATTTCTTAAAAAAATATTTAAAAATATTTCACTGTCGATGGCTCAAAATTAGTTCATCTCTGTTTTCTTTAACTTTCTCTTTAAAAACATATTTATTGGAATGTGCAAGTTTGTTAGTATAAAAGGACGGCAAACGTTTTTTTTCATGAATGTTTAAATGCTAAAAAGACTACTCGGAAAAGGAAAAAGAAAATTATTTGATACAAAATAGATCAGTTTCATATCCAAGTCTTTGTCATACATGTCTGCTATATATGTTAATATGTTTTGACTACATGAATACTAACAGTAGTGAAAAGCAAAATGTACAATTTGTAAACGACAAACAATAACTATAAGCACGCTTATTACATTGTTGATGTAATTCTATGAAATATGTTTGGAATCTTGTTCAAAACAATGTCAGGAAATATAACCATTCCAATTCATATTAAATTTCCCCAATTTTGTCATTAGGAATAACTACTATGAACATATATGACTGATTTTCCTTCAGGCTAGAACTTTTATTCAAATGTTTAAAGCACAAACAAATTATGTGGAATCAAAACCGTTAGATATTGTATTTACCGAAGAAGACAGTCTCTCCTTCTATTTTCTTGTGCAAAGAGTGCTGAAAGAAACATGGATTTGTGGAAAACACAATGTATTTGACAACTTTGAGGAAATTTGAGAGTGGGATCTGCATAACAACCATCATACCCCTTCATGGGCCAGATAAAATGCTGTTCCAATTGGAATGACAAAAATTAAACTAAGGCACCTCTGTTGAACCCACTCGGAACCAAGTAACACAAATATGTCAATTGGGGCTATCACATTTAATATCTAGTATTAACAAATTAAAAATGAATCACAAAAAAGAGCATATATTTTTGCAAAAGCTGAATCCCTTCTTGTTCATTAGTGACATGGATTATCTTCAAAATGATTTCTCAAAGCAAACTCATGGTGAAATGTTCAATAAACCTTCATATCAGCGATGCGCTGAAAAGTTGAAATCATGTGTTTGCTCTGTAAAAAGATTATTTTTATATTATGCTAATTCACAATACTTTCGGTTTTACGATAAAACTATGATTACAATTTGCAAGCCAAATGTTGATTAGTTTTGCTCTACAAAGGCCTTGGTCTCAAGTGAGTTAACAAGCTGTATGTATACTTACAACGTATTGAAACAAAGGTTTACAGTCTATATTTACAACATCTCCCACCGCGAGCCTTGAGGTCGCTATAAGTCAGACGAGCAAGCAAGTAAGGGTGGAATGACCTTGTGCTTGCATACCAGTCAATTCTGCAAGTCAAAGCAAGAATTAACACCTTACATGGTTGCATTTGTTATTACAGGTAGTGTGCTAACACACAAACACATACATGCAAGGAACATTATGTAACGTTTCAAGGATTCACCTTCATTTGAAATCAAATTCTTCTTGTGAACCTATAAAACTTCTTCTCTTGCAATCTCAGTCCTTGCACACTCCTGACTCTTCAAATTCACTGAATCACGCTGATTTTTTTCAAAAGGAAAGTTTTATGTCCCATTTTGTTCTGATAGGCAGGCACACAAACATGTTCACATAACACACTATTCTGATCTACATTCATGCATATCTATAAAACTTGATACAAAAAGGTGACACATCATGTCTTTATAGGCGGCAGGCACACAGCCTAAGGTCAAAAATACTCGGGTGAAAATTTGAGTACTGTAAAACAGCATTCTCTCCTCTAGAACAACTGTTTATATAAAATGAATTCCCATAGGTTTCTATGGACGGAATCTTTCAAAGGCAATCATCAAATCAGACAGGAATGCTTTCCGATAAACTGCATTTTCTTTGGTTGAAATATCAGATACAAACACCTTTCCTCAATTCTTTTAAAACCCCACTGGTCACTTTGCAAAGGAAGGGAAATATTTAGTCAGGTTCAGATATTAATAACCCACAATATAATTGAAAGAAGGCATATATCATCAAGCAAGATTTGAACCAACCATTAATAACATTTCATAATCTGCATGCACAGCGCTTTTTTATCAATCATTTTAATGAGCAAGTGCTAAGCTTATCAAACATTCTTCCACTGTTTTTCCATCTTTGATTTGTTTTAGTGCAGGTTATTGTCCTTGGTTGTTGGCTGGCGGTGTTCGTCTATTCCGTGGCCCACTGTGAGCACTTGAAGCTGTGGCGAGGCCAGTCAGTGGACTGGCACTGGGGACTGCAGTAGGCCTGTTTCTGGCACAGCGAGCAGTAGAACTGACCCACCAGCCCACAGATGCACAGCTGCGTCATGTCTGCATGACAAACAAACAAAGAAATGTTAATGACTGGCTGCGTCATATCTGGGTAGCAACACTAAAACAAACAAACGAACATGCATTACATGATTGACAGTGTCCATTTTATGACATCACACCTGTCTATGAGACTACCCGAGGGAAATGGAAAAAGATGTCTTTATTTGATAGACAGTGGTCTTTCAATGCAGGTGAAATTACTTGCACACTGTCCAAAAGGGATTCTAATTGAATGGCCTTTATAGACAGTGGTCTTTCAAGGCAGGTGAAATTACTTGCACACTGTCCTAAAGGGATTCTAATTGAATGGCCTTTATAGACAGTGGTCTTTCAAGGGAGGTGAAATTACTTCCACACTGTCCTAAAGGGATTCTAATTGAATGGCCTTTATAGACAGTGGTCTTTCAAGGCAGGTGAAATTACTTGCACACTGTCCTAAAGGGATTCTAATTGAATGGCCTTTATAGACAGTGGTCTTTCAAGGCAGGTGAAATTACTTGCACGCTCTCCTGAAGGGATTCTAATTGAATGGCCTTTATAGACAGTGGTCTTTCAAGGTAGGTGAAATTACTTGCACACTGTCCTAAAGGGATTCTAATTGAATGACCTTTATAGAGAGTGGTCTTTCAAGGCAGGTGAAATTACTTGCACACTGTCCTAAAGGGATTCTAATTGAATGGCCTTTATAGAGAGTGGTCTTTCAAGGCAGGTGAAACTACTTGCACACTGTCCTAAAGGGATTCTAATTGAATGACCTTTATAGAGAGTGGTCTTTCAAGGCAGGTGAAATTACTTGCACACTGTCCTTAAGGGATTCTAATTGAATGGCCTTTATAGAGAGTGGTCTTTCAAGGCAGGTGAAACTACTTGCACACTGTCCTAAAGGGATTCTAATTGAATGGCCTTTATAGACAGTGGTCTTTCAAGGCAGGTGAAACTACTTGCACACTGTCCTAAAGGGATTCTAATTGAATGACCTTTATAGAGAGTGGTCTTTCAAGGCAGGTGAAATTACTTGCACACTGTCCTAAAGGGATTCTAATTGAATGGCCTTTATAGAGAGTGGTCTTTCAAGGCAGGTGAAACTACTTGCACACTGTCCTAAAGGGATTCTAATTGAATGACCTTTATAGAGAGTGGTCTTTCAAGGCAGGTGAAATTACTTGCACACTGTCCTTAAGGGATTCTAATTGAATGGCCTTTATAGAGAGTGGTCTTTCAAGGCAGGTGAAACTACTTGCACACTGTCCTAAAGGGATTCTAATTGAATGGCCTTTATAGACAGTGGTCTTTCAAGGCAGGTGAAACTACTTGCACACTGTCCTAAAGGGATTCTAATTGAATGACCTTTATAGAGAGTGGTCTTTCAAGGCAGGTGAAACTACTTGCACACTGTCCTAAAGGGATTCTAATTGAATGGCCTTTATAGACAGTGGTCTTTCAAGGCAGGTGAAACTACTTACACACTGTCCTTAAGGGATTCTAATTGAATGGCCTTTATAGAGAGTGGTCTTTCAAGGCAGGTGAAATTACTTGCACACTGTCCTAAAGGGATTCTAATTGAATGGCCTTTATAGACAGTGGTCTTTCAAGGCAGGTGAAACTACTTGCACACTGTCCTAAAGGGATTCTAATTGAATGGTCTTTATAGAGAGTGGTCTTTCAAGGCAGGTGAAACTACTTGCACACTGTCCTAAAGGGATTCTAATTGAATGGCCTTTATAGACAGTGGTCTTTCAAGGCAGGTGAAACTACTTGCACACTGTCCTAAAGGGATTCTAATTGAATGACCTTTATAGAGAGTGGTCTTTCAAGGCAGGTGAAACTACTGGCACACTGTCCTAAAGGGATTCTAATTGAATGGCCTTTATAGACAGTGGTCTTTCAAGGCAGGTGAAACTACTTGCACACTGTCCTAAAGGGATTCTAATTGAATGGTCTTTATAGAGAGTGGTCTTTCAAGGCAGGTGAAATTACTTGCACACTGTCCTTAAGGGATCCTAATTGAATGGCCTTTATAGACAGTGGTCTTTCAAGGCAGGTGAAACTACTTGCACACTGTCCTAAAAGGATTCTAATTGAATGATCTTTATAGACAGTGGTCTTTCAAGGTAGGTGAAACTACTTGCACACTGTCCTAAAAGGATTCTAATTGAATGATCTTTATAGACAGTGGTCTTTCAAGGTGGGTGAAACTACTTGCACACTGTCCTAAAGGGATTCTAATTGAATGATCTTCATAGACAGTGGTCTTTGTAGCCAGGCATGGTAGTCTGAAAACAAACTTAAGATTTTACTTATAAGTTTGGACTTGACTTCCCTTACAATTCAAACTGTGAATGGCCTTTTGGCTTAAGTCAGTGTTCAGAATACTAACTGCCTTCAATACGTGTAAGTATTACGTTTCTTTCAGAATATCACTCCATGGCCCTGTTTCATAAAGCTGTTTGAAAGTTACGCACAACATTACACACGACTGGTGACCCCGTTGCATAAAACTTACAATTAATGGTAACTCTACCATTGATGGTAACTACCATGCTAACAATGCTCAAGAGCCAATCAAATTCAAGGTTTCCATAGAATTTGCCATTGGTGGCAGAGTTACCATCAATGGTAAGTTTTATGCAATGGGACCCAGTTCTTGTGCTGAATGAGATACCCCAATTTGTTCATGTCTAACATAGTGGGAGTGCATTTTCTACAATCCTATTCAAATTTGACAATATTTAAACTTTATACTCAGACGCTTGTTAACAGCAAGAAGCCTTCAATCTACAAAGATCAGATTTCAACTTCAGCTTGTGGAATCAAACTCATTGAGAATCTGATTTGGCACCTAAGAACAGGCCACAAGTTGTGAGTAACTTACAAACAGCTTTAGGAAAGAGGGCCCATGTCTTCAAGACAGCCACGCCATCAACAAATCAACAAAGAAAGAAAGCAGGGGCGGCGGACTCACCCAGTTCCTCCAGCCACTTGAGCAGCACGCAGTCCGAGGTGTAGACCTCTGCCACGGTCAGCTTCTTCTCGTCCACCGGCTCGATCTCCTTGAGGGTCTCCCGCAGGATGACGAAGGGCTTGTCCCTCACCCGGGGGGGTAGTACGCCTCCCTCCTTCAGGTCGTGGCGCAGCTGGCTGATGGTGCCAACCATGTTGGCAGCCACTTCGCCCAGCTTCTGGAAGGTTCCATCCGCGTTCTTCACCATTGCGTACAGCTTCACACGGTCCGCCAGTTCTGGAAAGGGGAGGAGGGGTGGGTGGAGGTGGGGCAAGGTGGAGGGACAGGTGGTGTTATCAGTTTGCTATCAGTAGTTACTGCTTAAGATTTCTTGGTACATTCGCCCATTTTTGCAAATCAAAAGACTGACCTTGACAGAGCAGAAGGATTGGTAAAGCGCCAGAGGAAGGCAAAGAATGATGTCCCTCAAGAGAATTGCAGAATGGAGTGAAAACAAATCTTCTGAAGAAATCACTATTGTTTGGTGCAGATTTCACAAGTTCTAAGGTTGATTTCCCACTTCGTATTCTGTAATTCTCTTGAAAGACAACCTTCTTTACCCTCCTCTTCCTCTTTTCCCCTCTATCATCCCAGTCAAGGTCAATCTTCCAATTCCTTCTTTCTGGAGACAGTGTCCAAAGAAACAATCGTAAGAATTATTCGTTATTAATCCCCTCACTGAAGAGAAGTATGTTCATTTATCGCGAACAGTAGACAGTATCATTTCCTTCATCAAAAGCAAATTATTTTTACTGCACATAGAGGAAATCCATCCATTTACGCACCGAGGAGCGACATCTGGATTTTCTAAAAAAAGTCATGTCCGCTTCCTGTTTGAAGTAATAGTGTATGATACCAGAAGCATATTCGGTTTGGAGAATTCACTCTTTCCATCCAACTCATTTGGAAATGAATTCAGAGAGGTTTCTGCACTCACCAGTTTCCATCTGGCCCTCCAGGAATCCCGGTGGGAGTGCGCTGACGGCGACCTCCGGTGACCTGCGGGCGTTGTGAAGCCCCGGGGAGCGGCTGCGGGCTGTCAGGGTGGTGCTCTTCTGACTGTCGGTGTCATCCTCCACCAACAGGTGTTTGTTGATCAGACTGCGGGGTAGCAATGGAAGAATAGAATTACATCAGAGCGAAACAAACAATTGCCAAGTAAAGCATTTATTAGCGTACGACCATTCATACTGGCAAAGAATCGTGATGTTTAAAAAAATGTTCGAAGAAATCACACTCTGGAGGTTTGGAGAGTATAGTTGCCTATCCACTTTCCCTTTTGCTAGCATCGTTAGAAACATGGCGATTTGCGACCATCAATTTGAATAGAAGCAATGCGGATGTTGAAACGAACCCTTCTTCTGGCAAGGGGAAGGGGCTAAAAGTGACCTATTAATTAAGACCACCTGCTTATAAAGACCACAGGTGTAATTGTCGGTACATGCCTGTTTCACTGTATTACTACTGCTAATAATCAGTGTTCATATTAATACGCACCCTTCATCTGACAAGGGAGAGGGGGAGGGGTCAAAGTGGATGGTGGGGGCCATGACCTGGGAGCCAGCGAGGCTCTGGATATTCATGGCGCTGTCTTTCATGAAGCCGCTGGGGTGAAGAGGCACCTCCTCGATCTGGGTGACTTTACCTGCAGGGGGAAGAAGACAGAGACCGTATTCTTTCATACTCAACTCTAGGATACATGGAACTGAAATATTGGATCTTGTTACCCCTGGCTTACTACAAATACATATTTTTGATGTATACTCTTGATTTTCCAAAAGCTATCAGGGCCCTGTTCTACCAAAATGTGCGTAAGTTACTCACAACTTTACGCATAACTGGTAACCTGTCGTTGTGCTAAATGAGATGTCCCAATTTGTTCATGTTTTAACAAAGTGGGAGTGAATTTCCAACAATCCTAATAAATTTGTCAAATTATACACTTTGCTTTCAGTCACGTGTTAACAACGAGAATCTTTGTCTAGAAAGATCAGATTGCAACTTTAGATGATGGAAATCAAAATCATTGAGAGTCTGATTTGGCATCCCCAAAACAAGTCACCAGTCGGGCATTAAAAGTCATGTATGAATTACGCACATCTTTATGAAACACCCCCCTGATACAAGAGTGCTAGCTGCTTACCATTACTACTCTTCTTCAGCAGGAACACAGCCAGTAGGATGATGACCACCAACAGGAGCACGATGATGACCACGAGGACGATGATCCAGATCGGCAGACCAGCACTCGAGGGAGACTGTAGAATAGTCAAAAGGATCATGTTACAGTTTTTACGTACCATGGGTGCATTTTTTCACCAGTTATGTACACAAATCTCATAGAGCAGTACAACACCAACACCAGGGCCCCATTGCATAAAACTTACCATTAACAGTAACTCTGCCATCAATGGTAACTACCTTGGTAACCTCGTTTGACAGCCAATAAAAATTCAAGGTTTCCACAGAAATTGGCATTGGTAGCAAGGTTACCATCAATGATTAATTTTATGCAACAGGGCCCTGGCTCTCGAAAGGTCAAACTCATGAAAAACCATATACAGTAAGCAAATAGTGACAAGAAGTTAACAGTTATAGACATTTCAATAAGATGCTTAAACTTTGAATGTGCCTTGCTGGTGTAAAGTATGGATACCGGTATTGGGATTTCTTGTTACCATGGCACCATAGATCACAGCTGTGAAATGCCATAGAGTGGCTTATTCGCTCTTGTCGTGCCAATTACGACAAAACATTTGGGGACGGATTGACCTGATCCACTTCAGAAGTATTTTGAGAGTAGACTTCGATGTGAATGCTGTAAGATGCTGCTCAACATCTCCAAGGGGAATTAAAGGGGAAGTTCACCCTGAAATTATTTTGGTTTCAATAAAAAGAGACAAATGAAAGAAACATATGAGTGAAGGTTTGACGAAAATCGGTCAAAGGAAAAGAAAATTATTTGATTCTAAAGTTTTCATTTTGTGACGTCACATGCGAGGTGCTCTCCCATATGTTGTGTACATTTTTTTTACGAAAATGTGCATTTTCTCACAAAGATATGCATCCTTTTACTTGTGCGTTTGATACATTATCAGAAATACGTTTTTACACACATACCTGTACGGAAAAAAAAACATTCCGTTGTCAAAAACAGAAAAAAAGCAATTTATCGTCTTATTATGTACACAACATATGGGAGAGCACCTCGCACGTGACGTCACAAAATCAAAACTTTAAAATCAAATATCTTTTCATTTGACCGATTTTCGTCAAACCTTCACTCATATGTTTCTTTCATTTGTCTCTTTTTATTGAAACCAAAATAATTTCAGGGTGAAATTCCCCTTTAAACGCCTAAAATACGTTGACTCGAATAACAGCAGAACACTTAAAGAAACAGATATGCAAATGTCTGAGAACTATCAGACAAATCATTTATTTGTGGTTAAACATCACTAGCCCTGTAATTTTGCTCTCCGAATGAAAGGTACATATAGGCGAGTAACCCTCTGGGTATTATCTTGTTGACATATGTTACACAAGAACCATGACAGTTTCCTAGATTAAATCATTTCAGACCGATGGAGTTGGCAATGGAAGTGAGTGACCAGGAATCAGATCTATATATGATGCCTTTCAAAAATTCCTTACAACTTCCTTAAAAGGGGTCCAATTTTCCAATTTTTCCATTTTTATTCAATTCAATTCGTTTTCAGAGATTCATGCTCCTTTGAAGGAATGGGTTGGATGCAAGAGCAAAACCTACCGTTGGTTCATAGGATGTGCTGTCGGTAAGAACCTTTACCAATCTGTTTTTAATCAATTCAATTAGTTTTCAGGTTTTAATGCTTCTTCAAAAGAGTTAGGAACTAACACTGAATGGGTTTGCATGCGAGAGGAAAACCTACCGTTGGTTCATAGGTTGCGCCATTGGTCAGAAGGTACTCATCAGCGGTCAGGGTCTGGCCGTTAAAGGTCATGACAAGGTCACCGTCCAGAATGTCCTCCCAGATCTGACTCTGGACGTAGTCCACGTCCCCAGCGATGTCAAAGGCCACTAAGATTGATCCTGAGGAGGGGGGGGGGGGGGGGGGGGAGGGGAAGAAAGTCAGATGAAGACATTGCATAATGTACCAGACACTGTTGCATATATATTTACAATTGATGTAACTTGCTATTAATGGTTACTACAATGGCAGCAGCCAATGAGCTTTCAGCTTTGCTCAAGTTGCTATGACAGTTACCATCAATGGAAAGTTACAATAGCTGAAAACGTAGACGCAACATGGCCCAGGTCAACAATATATTTTTTTCAGGGTTACAACATATCAGATTTATTGTGAGGACCTTTGATCAATTGCTGTTGAGAAAGACACTAGAACTATATGGTAAAAAGCTGAAAACAACTGTTTTTCAAAGAAATGAATGTTTTACTGAGCGATAATAGATGATATAATCTTAGTTTTGCTAATATTCTCCATGAAAATAAGAAAACCTTTTGTTTGCCAGACAAACTGCTGCTCTGTGGGATTTATGTGTGTTACTTGAGCAAAAATGCACCAATGGCACATGAATAGCTAAATATCAATTGAGAGGAGTCTATTCAACAGCTCAACAAACATACCTTCTGAGAGCACCACATTGCTGAAGGTAGCATTGGGGTAGTTGGGGGCGATGTGGTTCAGGAAGTTTGCTATAAACAGCTGCTCGTTGCCCTGGGCAACGGTGGCATAGTCGTTGCTGAACCTGATGGTAAGCCGCACGGAATCCCCAGCTACAGGGGAGCCAGCTCCGGCCGCCACTACGTCGAATGGGTCCAGCGAAATGTCGGCGTGGTAGGCGCTCGAGGGCTCCGTTACCATGGCAGCAGACAGGATGTAGTACACGCTGGCCTCGTCGATGGACAGATTGAACGACACCCTGGCCGTGGAGACGTCAAGGGTTGCCGTGGTGATCCCCTGGAGGGTGCCGCGGTAGTTTCCAGGGTCGGAGATCTGGATCGACACTTGCCACTCGTCAAAGCCCTGACAAAATTAACAGGTACAGACTCGAAAACTTAAAAAACAATCAAACAATTACCTCCACGCTCACCAACTGCAATGCCATAGAAGTCCTCAGTATCACTGGAACATTGAATGTGTACCTAAACTGCTACAGCGATGATTGTTATATTTTTGATGATCAACACAAATTAAAACAAACAAACAATATTTACAATGTATGCTTAAAGGGCGACAAAACCACAATAAGTTTAATGAAAGCTGGGAAACAAATCGATTGGTGAAAACAAGGAAATAATGGGACATAATACAAGGAAGTTATACAAGCACTAAACTCTTAATTACTAGCTCTTTAATCTTGCTCTGGTACTCTATGGTCTGTTTTAGCTGGGTATTGTCTTTTTAATGCATGGTATACACAAACAATGAAAGTGATGTGCAGTATGTCATTGAGGACCAATAGGAAGAACCCACTTTACGTACCTTATCAGCAAGATTGGTAGGCACGAGCCCGGTGTCTGTTTCCCGCAACTCTAAGACAACATCGAACAGCGCATTTTCCGAGACGTCCGATGATGGTGCTTCCATGGCAACCAGATGGTACGGCTGTGGAGCAATATCAAACGCGTCAGAGTTGATGTTAGGCAACGTGGACGTGTTCGGGTATGCAATGGCGAACTCGAGGATGACGTCGGTTGCTGTGTCGTTGATCCCCAGGCTGGTGAAGTTGGCCCAGCCGTCCTGGAACGAGACGGTCTGGTTGTCGGTGATGAAGCCCAGGCCGTTGGAGGACGAGGCAGAGCTGATGGTGACGGTGAGCTGCCAGGGGTTCATTTGGGTTCCAAGCTGGGACACACGGTTACCCTGCAAAGAAGGTTGCACACAGAGAAGCAATCTTATACCGCAGCTCTTTTTTTTTTACTGTGATTAAATCAAGTTGAATAAAGTTTGAACTGAATTTGAGAAATGTACTGCCTGGTTGTCCAGGACTTTGATCCTTGGCTGAAGACCAAAGCTTATTATTTTTACTGTGTTTCACCGGAGTTGAATAAAGTTTGAATTAATTTGAAAAAAAATAATACTGTTGTGAGTCAGGATCAATGAAAAATAATCTGCTGAATTCTGAGTTGAAGGAGAACGAGTAGACCCGAAGTACATTACTGGTTGTGATACATTTAATACTCAAAAACTGATGCATAACAGCTCTGTGATAAATCTTTATATGTCTCTGGAATAACTCTCTGATGAATCTGTCTGATGAATCTAAGTCTCCGAATCTACCTATCTGTTTATTTAACTTAATCTCTGTGTGCTCTCTGAATTTATACTAATTTTGTTGCTAGATACAAGTAAACAATTATAGTGAAATTCATACAGAAGGTCAGTTTCTTGGATGTATACAGAAAATGGACCCTAACCTCATCACAGTTCCTGAATTCCAGAAATGTCATTCAGGTACTAGCCCCATAAACATGAGGGTAATTGGGCTTCTGGAAAGTGGTCATAAACGTGGAAACCTGATTTGGGTGCCGTACTGGTAACAATCACAATACCTGGTTGTCTAGGACTTTGATCCTGGGCTGAGTGCCGAAGCTGCTTCCCTCCATGGCATCGCCTGGCTGTTCCTCCAGGACCAAAGCGGCCGGGACCACGTACACCGTGGCCTGGCCAGCCGTCTCCAGCGCCAACTCAGCCTCCAGAGCCTGCTGCTCTGCAACCCTGTCACAACCAATCAACACAAGGGAAATTGGATGGGATTTTGATTTGATTTGATTTGATTTGATTTGATTTGATTTGATTTGATTTGATTTGATTTGATATGATATGATATGTGATGTGATATGAAATGATATATGATATATGATATGATAAATCATATGATATATGATATGATATGATATGTGATATGATATATGATGTGATATATGATATGATATATGATAAATGATATATGATGTGATATGATGTACATGTATGATGTGACATATGATATATATTATACATGGTATGATATATGATATGATATATATGATACATGATATATGATATGATAAAATATATGACATGATTTGATCTAATCTACTCTTATTTGATTCATTTCATTTTTATTTGATTTAATTTTGGAATTGATATAACCTAATCTGATTTAATTCAATTCAATCTAATCTAATCCATTCTGATTCGATTTGATTCAATTGAAATCATTACAATTGATTTACAAATGCAAATGAAACTTTATTTTTCAATCAGTACATACACAAAGTACATATTCTTGAACATCCTTGCTATAATAGATCAAACAAAATGAAGGAATCTCAAACAGGAGGGTTCCTATAACAAGCTGAAGATTGAAGGTACATAAAAAATCTGTGTGGCAGTAGCCTACGCATCAATCGTAAAGAAAACAGCTTGCATAAATGTTTGCTAGCCCATCACACTAAAAAATCATCTGAAGCAACATGTGCATGGAAGCGGTTTGCTGGCAATTGCAAACAAATCACTCATAACAAATGTATGTGACGCCATGCAACGCAAGGGTATCAATTTCGAAATAGTGTTGTGTAATGCGGGTTGTTGTTGCGGGATCAACTATAGAATAATGTCTATTGTTCGCTTAATTCTGAGTTGAACTTGAAGGAGGATATCGTAGTACATTTAATACTCAAACAACTCCGATGAATAACTCTGTGATGAATACATCTGATGAATCTCCTGAAATAACTCTGGAACTAACTCTGCTGAAATCACTGCTGAAATAACTCAGGAAACAATTCTGCCTCAAAATCTGAGCTCTCTAAATATATACTCTTTCTGTCTCAAGTTTGAAGTAAACAATTATAGTGAAATTCATACAGAAGGTCAGTTTCTTGGATGCATAGTGATCTCACAGAAACTGGACCTTACCTACGTCATCCTAAATTCCAGTTAATGTTATTCATGGACTATAGCCCCATAAACCTGAGGGTCAGCTCTAAACTTGAGGGTAATTCGGCTTCTGGAAAGTGGTCATTAACATGGAAACATTATTTGGGCGGTGGAGTGATAAAAGGACTTATATCATACAACAATAGGCGACTTACGTGGTGGTGCCGTTGGCTGGTCCACCCGTGCTGTTGGTGGCTCGCACCCCTCCGGTGGGATCGGTGGGAGTGTCCACGGGGTCCGTCATGGACAGAGAAGTGACGGTCACCCCCAGACTGTCCCCAAGTGTGCCCGTCTGCATCTCTTCCGCCAAGCGAGACTGGACGTCCAACAGACCCTCGTAGCCCAAGTCACCCGAAGCTGTAAGAAGG
Organism: Arbacia lixula; assembly: GCA_963669155.1. Classification (NCBI taxonomy): domain Eukaryota; kingdom Metazoa; phylum Echinodermata; class Echinoidea; order Arbacioida; family Arbaciidae; genus Arbacia; species Arbacia lixula. The sequence continues at coordinate 22,053,619 of OZ022581.1, forward strand.
GAGTTCACAGAAATGTGATCTCCAACTGTCATCTGTTTTTTCTATGTAACATGCAGAAGTGAACAATAGCCCATGAGGATAGACCAGGGCCCTGTTGCATAAAACTTACCATTGATGGCATCTTCGCTTCCAATGTCAACTTCTATGGAAACCTTGAATTTGATTGGCTGTTGAGCGATGTTACCATGGTAGTTACCATTGATGACAGAATTACCATTAATGGTAAGTTTTTGCAACAGGGCCCAGAAGTCTAATATAGACTCAAGGGCACTTCAAAACAATCCACATGGCCCAATCAATGGTTCATAGCAGTGTAGACACAAATAGAGTGAAGGGGTCAAGAGCATCATACCAATGAGATAAGATGCCTGTGCATCTTGCTCTTGAAGGATGGGATGCCATTGTCATGTATGTCACCAACGACTTGGTCTGGCAGACCGTTCCGGACTTTAACTGCAGTATGAATGAATGTTCATGTAAGTATTTTTTGAGAAATAGTGCCATCCAGCCACTTTGTAGCTTATAAAAAACACAAAGCTAAAAATAGGATCAGCCTTGTTGGGTCTACTGGCTTTGCTGATCACCCACAGCCACTTGTAGTTTTATTCTTTTTTTTTGTCTTCAAACTATTTTTAGTGCGTCAAATATCTTATCATTTTTATATAACATTAGTGGGAGCTTACCAGCGGTTGGGGCAGGGGTTGTGGCCGTAGCATTATTATCAGTGCTAATAGATTCTGCTGGCGGATCTCCAATCTCAACCACCACTTCAACCTCAGAGTCTGATGCTCGCCTCTTCCTGCTCGCCTCCGAGACGATCTCCACCACCCTGATCTGAGAGGCGTCGATGTTGAGCAGATTAGCCAGGTTCTCCACCAGGTTCTCCTCAAAGAAGTTGTCCACTTCCACCGCCGGGACGCCAAACGTGGTGATGACCACCGGCGTGGTGCGGATCTCCACAAAGTCTGGCCCACGCACCAGGAAGAACAGAGTCTGGTACTCCCGATCAAAGTAGTTTTCCCCCAGAACCATTGAGTCCAGAGATGGCATGAAGTCGTTATCGGGGGTTGGTGCGATCCACTGGAGACCCCCGTTGACGTATTCCCCATTGTTCGGGATGATGTAGCGACCATTGACGTAGACATCCAGTCGCTGGGGGTTGGCGTACCAGACGCCAACGGTCAGTGCCTGGCTGGTGTTGCTGTTGAGTAGATGGAAGCGCAGACGCTGCGGGTTGGTGCCAGTGAAGTACAGCTCATAGTTCTTGTTGGTGGCCACGACGGTGTAAAAGGTGCTGATTCGCTCCTGACAGGTGTAACCAAGGCACCAGCCGTGATCCATCGGCCCGTTGATGAGATCCACGTAGCCATCGGACAGCAGAGCCACGGGGGAAACACGACGCACCTCTGTGTCTGCATCCATGCTCTCCACAACCATCATCATATGGTCCAGGTCGTGACACTCCCACAGCTGCCAGGTGTCGTGCCACTGGCAGTCATTGTTGCGGATAATACCTGGGAGAGGATAAAAACAGTGGATGAATGACCTGCCGTCAAGCCTGGCATTTACATAGACCACCCAACTTGCATCCTTGCTAGGCACTGTGTGTAATTTCATCCGACTCTTAAAGTAAACACCACTATTTTTGTTTCCCATAAGGTTGTCTGTACAGACAGGTTTGACTCTACAAGCATCTGATGAAATGAAATTGTTACTTTGATTGATTTTTATTTGACTGTAGTCTGAACTGGCAAAGCATTATAGGACTGCTTTACTATCTGATCAACTATGAAGTGAGTGTACGATTGAGGGATGGATTTCATGATAACTGAAACAATTTTCCAGAGATAAGGGTCTCAATTCTCATAAGAAGATCCTGTATTCATAGATATATATCTCTTACAACTATCAGAGTGCAACTACAGTATTTTCAATATCATTTAAATTTAGAGTTTAAAAAATTTTAGTTGAAAAATTGTGACTTTGGTCAGAATTAACCATCTTCATTAAATACCATTCATTTCTCTTCCTCCAACCTCTCTCTTTTCTTGCAGTTGTTGAGATCCGAACAATGTCAGGGTTCACGAAAAACAAAATTTTTAACATGAGCAAAGTGTTATCATACCATTGTTAGGTGCGACATCCTCTTTTGGAATCCTGGCTCCATCTGGGGTGGTCAACATCATCTTGGGTATGCGGTAGTCCCCTAAGCCGCGGCGTCTATCCCCGTCCCACTCAAACGCAGAGTCGGGTACGAGCGTCCCAGTGGTGCCGATCAAGCTGCCGTCCAGATCCCGGATCATCGCCTTCTTGTGAGCGTCGCAATCCATGTCCACGCAGTCGGCTGGGTTCACCCAGCTGCATGTACCACACAGGATGATAAGCCATAACTTATTCATGACAGACACCTTTTTAAAGAACTGATCATGATTTGCTTTCAAATTCATGACAGACACCTTTTAAGAGCAACACTGATCATTCTTCACATTCAAATTGGCAACATTTTTTTTACTGGAAAATACAGCAGAGTAAAACTGATCATTATTTGCTTTCAAATTCATGACAACACCTTTTAAGAGCAACACTGATCATTCTTCACATTCAAATTGGCAACACTATCTTTTCTCTTTTGGGGGGAAAATAATATGAAATGAATACTGAGATGGTCATCATAAGGGTGAGAGATTTTTCAGGAGGCCCTTGCTGAAATCAAGACATCCCATCCATCCATCCATCCATCCATTCATCCATCCATCTATCCATCCATCCATCCATCTATCTTTCTATCCATCCATCCATCCATCCATCCATCCATCCATCTTCTATCCATCCATCCATCTATATATATATTTATCTATCTATCTATCTATCTATCTATCTATCTATCCTATTTCACTCCAGGAAGGTCTCTTAACTCATTTTCCATTGAATCCGGGCATGTACTGTTCTTGTCCACATAACACTTGTTCATGTTCCACCATATCCCCTCCCCATCTCTGGCCTTGTCTCAGCTGGAAGGAAGATGCCATGCTGGAAAAACTTACCCAAGACTTGGGCGGTGAATCCAGACATAGTTATCCACTGGTGTGTCCACGAAGGTGAGTCCTTCTACAGTCATAGGGTGCATGGCATCACCACTCTTGGGGTTTGTCATTATGGCCTTGCTAGCTCCACCGCAGTGTTGATTGAACTGGGAGAAGACCGTGTCTGTGAGGGTGAGGGGGAGGAAGGTTTGATGGTATTAAGGGAGGTAGTGCTGATGTAAAACTGCATGCCAGACTGGCAGCCTGAGCATTTGGAATACTGAAAACCAATATCTGGTCATCTGTTACCTAGCAACACAATTGGAATTGATTCCAGCTGTTTTTATGTTCACGCCCTCCTTCTTTGTGAGTTATTCTTTTCACGATTTACATCCTGGTAACTTCAATGTAGCTTGACCAATAACACCTCATGCCCGCTACTTACTGCGCTAATGTACACTTGCGACAAGACTGCGAGAAAACATACATCTGTGTGATGTTATGCTTATGATGTTATGAGCGCAAGTAATAAGCGCAACAAGAATAACGTGAATATTTGTGTGCCTAAATGCATTCCAAATCATAAGACAATATTTGCGATCCTACAGTGATTCGTAAAAATCCTGAAAATGAGTAAGACAATGCATGGTTACTTACTGCGAATGATGGTCTGTCCTCCAATGGCTGGATAGCTGCCCACCTTGGTGAATGGTTTTGTTGGCGCCCCCCCAGCGGAGCTCTTGAACGATGTGAAGTAGATTCCAACGTTGCCTCCACCAGGAGCCTTGGGAGGGCGCTGTTTACTGCTCTGGCTCGCCCCTTCCGGTGTCACCTAGCAACGCAATTGGAATGGATTTCCATTATTTTGATGCTAACATTGCTCAAAACCTGCCTCTATGTGTACCACTTTTTCATGCGTAATACACACAAACTCCCATAGCACAGCAGTTTATCTGGCATACAAATGTTTAATCTGTTCACAGCCACGAAAATGTTATATTAACAGAAGGACCAAACGAGGGAAACTCGTCTGCGCTCAGTCGACTGATAATGCCTCCGCCCTTCTGATCGCAGACACCAAAATATTGGCATTATCCATGAAAGTCAAATTTCATAGAAATGTCCCCATTAAGTCTGTAAACCATTCTGATATATTAAACTGGCATAAAATAATAATGCTCATAATCTTCTGAATCTATTATAGCACCTAATATGCAACAGTATCAACTCTAAGTGGTTTACATTGTTATTACCCCAGTCATCAGATGCTTAAATAAGTTTTTGAGTGCCTGTCCAATCCCAGAGCTCAATTCAGTACCATGGCAGCCAGTAGGGTGTACTCAGTCCATTCCTACCGGGTACCCAACTACACATCTGGCTGGAGAGCGGCAATGTGGATTAAATATCTTAAAAGGACACAAGTTCCAAGGGTGGGCTTAAACCTGGTACCTTGAGATGTTCAGTCACATTTTTAACAACCACTATACCACGGTACATCTAGGGTCGTGTTTATCATCTTTTCAGAATTTGAAACGCCTTTCAATACACACTATCAAAAGGCGTTTCCAAAGGACTTTACGAACGCGTTTAAAAAAACGCTGCGGTTATCAACTCATATCACCCAGTTGAAAACTGGCCTTGTCACTGCGCAGCTGTACTGCGCCGTTTGACCGTGGAAGGAGGTCATATGCACGTGGTTTGTGATCAAAGTAGAAAGTCGTTTCAAAACAGTATCTCTCTTCTAGTAATGCATTTCTGGCTCAATCACGTTACAGATCGCACAAATTTGCGCGTTTCAAAAAGGTTTTCCGAACCCCATAATCAAAACACCTTTGCGTTTATTATCTCATAAAAATTCCCTGAAAGGCGTTTGGAAACCTTAATTCTACTCAAAAAAATGAGATGATAAATGCACCCCAAGTCTTACCCTATCTGTATCACAATCGAAGCTTTCGCTGAAGCCAACCAAGAGGGAGTCCTCCAGCAGAACGTACTTGTCGCTCCGGACATGCGACAAGCCTGCGGGCGCAAAGCTGGATATGTAGATGCTGCCCGTGTTGTCAACCAAGGTCATATCTCGCATTTCCACGATGGACGACGTCTGCACGTAGACGCCGAAGTCAAAGTTCCGGTAGCTGAAGAAGTCTTGCAGCTCGAGGCAAGGGCTGATTCCTGTGTTGAAGATGTGGACGCCGTGATAGGACGAGTGCACCACGTTGTTGGACCAGGTGTAGGGCCCGCCGCAGGCCTCGCCCTTGACGCTGAAGCCCGCCCTCTCGGTGCCTGCAATGGTGTTGTTGATCAGCACGGGGTCCCTGGCCTGTTTGACATCGATGGCCCCCATCCAGTCAATGTTCTCTGGCTCAAATCGGTCCTGGTAGGTCCCTGGGAACACCATCAGGGTCACCAGGTTGTTGGTGATCTGTGTGTTCTGTCCATAGCTCACGATGCCTGGGTCAAGCAAGAAATAGTACCATATCATTAATCACTGTAACAGTCAAACCTGTCTCTACAGACCATCCCCAAGGGAGACAATAACATAAATTGTCACTGTTATTAGTTTTCAGGCCCTAAAATAAACAATTACAGGTGCCTTGTTCCAAATTGGAAGCTGCAGACTCTGGTTAAAACTGACCTGAGCCCACCGTGTGGTGGATGACGTTGTTGTCCACCTCGATGTTGTCAGTGCCGAAGACGCCGATGGCGGGACTGAAGCCGTTGTGGAAGGTGCAGCTATGCACATAGGAAGGGGCAGAATCCTCCAGGACGTCGCCGATGTCCAGGAAGGCCAGGGAGTAGCGGGGGTCGTAGAAGTCTGTCCATCCCTCCTGCCCCGTCAGCTTGAACTCCACGTTGGCAATGTGGGCCGAGCCTGCAGCGCAAGACGGTGGGGGGGGGAGAGAGAAGAGAAGAGGGTGAGGTGGGGGTGGGTTATATTAATGGGAGGGGGAAATTTGGCAAAGAGGATGAGGTCATGTTTTATGGTGAAGGTGTAATGTTCATAAGGGAGGGGTCATAAACATGGGGGAGGAAGAAAGAGAAGATGGTGAGGGAAAGGGTCATATTAAAGTAAGGGGAAGAGTTGGAAAAGAGGGTGGGGGGGGGTCATGTTCATGGGGGAGGATCATGTTCATAATGGATGGGTCATATCCATGGGGGGGGGGGGATAGGGAGAGAGAGAAGAGGGGGAGGGGGAGGAATCATATTAATGGGAGAGGGTAGGGGGAGAGAGAAGAGGTTGAGGTGGAGGATCATATTCATAGCCTGTTTATTCTTATAACCATGAATGCCTTTGAATATTTTATACAAGAACATAGCTGCCAACCAGTATGATTTAGAGAGAATAAAAAGAAGAAGAGGGTGGGGGGGGGGGGGGGGGGTCATTTTCATGGCAAGATAATGCTTTTAAACACTGCTGCCTTCAAATGTTTCATACAGAGTATGATTTGTTGAGAATGGTTATGTTTCTGGCTCAACTCACCTCTGTAGAATTCCCCCTCCTGGATGAAAGTGCCAACAATCGTCCTGGCGCCAAAGGATTCCTCGAAGAGGAGATCGTAGTCGTTGCCCTCGATGACGATGTTCCTGGTCAGGAGGCCCACCTCAGCTGCAATCCGATAGGACTTGCCACCAGCCTCCCCATTCTCAACTGCATTGAGAACGGGTTAAAGGAGGAGTGAAGATAGGCACATCGTATGTGCAAATACTTTTTAGTATCTCTATGATTCGTTCCCTCTCTTTCTCTCTCTCTCTCTCTCTCTCTTACACATACAATAAGTTCACGGTTCACTGTGTGATAATGCTTAAACCTATTCTGACTGGGCTTTTTGACAGCAGGTTTTGATGGGGGGTGTCAAAATGACCCCCCTCTAATATCTTGGCAACGGAAGGGCGTATCAACGCAAAATTTTACATGGCTGTCAATGCACATGTACAGGGCGCGGCTGCATATATTTTTGAGAAAAAAAAGCTTCATTTATTTGTAATGATGATTTATGCAAATTAGATACCTCTTGCACATATCTATTTATATTTCATTAATCTGTGTGCTTGTGGACAAAGGTGCCATTCACACTGAATGTATCTGGAGGCTTACCTGCGTGCTTATGGGCAAAGGTGCCATTCACACTGAATGTATCTGGAGGCTTACCTGTGTGCTTATGGGCAAAGGTGCCATTCACACTGAATGTATCTGGAGGCTTACCTGCGTGCCTATGGGCAAAGGTGCCATTCACACTGAATGTATCTGGAGGCTTACCTGTGTGCTTATGGGCAAAGGTGCCATTCACACTGAATGTATCTGGAGGCTTACCTGTGTGCTTATGGGCAAAGGTGCCATTCACACTGAATGTATCTGGAGGCTTACCTGTGTGCTTATGGGCAAAGGTGCCATTCACACTGAATGTATCTGGAGGCTTACCTGTGTGCTTATGGGCAAAGGTGCCATTCACACTGAATGTATCTGGAGGCTTACCTGTGTGCTTATGGGCAAAGGTGCCATTCACACTGAATGTATCTGGAGGCTTACCTGCGTGCCTATGGGCAAAGGTGCCATTCACACTGAATGTATCTGAAGGCTTACCTGCGTGCTTATGGGCAAAGGTGCCATTCACACTGAAAGTCCTCGCATTGGTCTTGGAGCTGATCCTGAACGTCTCTGTCTGCCAAGCCTCAAAGGATGTGGAAGTCACCACGATCTCGTCGCCGACCTTCCAGTCCGTGTCGGTCATCAGTGTGAACTCACTGTCGCCGGCCTGCACCGTCGTCTCCAGCTGGGTCCAGCTGACGGTGCGGGGCTTGCCATGCAGGTCCAGGGTTCCAAACACACCTGAGAAGAAAGAACAGCAACACGCATGCACGTCAATCCTGTCTCGTAAAATCCAACAATCAGCCTCTGCTTCCAAACTGGCAATATATATATCCTTTAAAGGGACTATACTGTACTGGGAAGACAAAAATGCCTTAAAAAGATGATTGTGATCAATCTTCTTGCCAATGGTCTTAAATTCATGTACTGTCTATTTTAGAAACTTGCTGGAAGTTTTTTGCCTTCACTTGATCCACATTTGGAGTAATTAATGATTATTAGTAGAATCCTCAAAATGTTCGGGCCGATCATGTTGAGGATTGGTGATTTAATCACTAATTACTCAAAATGTGGATCATTTGAGGGCAAATAATTTTCAGCAAGTTTCTCAAATGGACAGTACATGAATTTACACCATTGGCAAGAAGATTGCTCACGATTAACTTTTGAAGGCATTTTTGTCTTCCCAGTACAGTATATTCCCTTTAAGATTTTATGGTCGCAATATGCTTATGGCATGCACTTTATATGCTTTATAACTTGAATCAACTTGAATAACTTAAAGACAGCCAGTCCCTTTTTCAGATCACCACAAAACCATCGAAACATTGGCAAAACATATAGAGAAGTGCTAGCGAGGTCTATATTCACAATTTGAAACTGATACGTAGTGTAAAATTCAAATAACGCACGTAAACAACGTATGATTAATAGTCTTTACCTCAGGCTCTTAGCAGTTTGTGTTGGAATATCTGCTTTATTGATTAATCTGTTTATTAAATTATAAAACGCATTATGAAAAAAAAATGTTCTATGGAAGGAATCATCTCCAAAGTTTAGCAGTTACTCATAAAATTAGGATTTCACACACGCATAATAACCACATAGATACTGTAACAAAGACTAATACTTTTTTCGTGGTACGAAAAAAGTCGGTTTGAAATTTAACGGCTGAAATTTTTTACATAATGGCAAGCTTCAACATGCTATATTCTTAGAAATGGTCTTGAATCACACTTTCTTCAATTTACGATCGTGATGGACGATTTCAAATTTTAAGCTTGCAAAAGGGACGGACAATCTTTAAAACTTGAACTTTTTTAAATACAAAAATGACCAGACCTACTGTGTATTATTCATAGTATTCCAATATAAAGTGAGCACTATATCATATGTTGTGAATGCAGACAGACTCAATGATTCACTCTTTCAGACAGCAAGCATTGAGGTAATAATAATACTAATAATAGTTTGTATCTTTATAGTGGCTAATATGTTGCACCTCCATCTCTTAGCCATACAACATGCTTTCTTAAACTGTGAAATCAATATTCCATATTTTAGGAGATTGACTGAAATGAAAAGGAAGGTTTATGGAGTGGTTTTGAATATTTGTAATAATATATAAATAAAAGATATTTGTTCTTTGTTAAAAACACACCCAATTCACATAATGGATTATGTTTCAACCCATGCCTTTTAGAGTATATATACAAAATGATTATTTTAAGGAATGAGCCTGTTGTAGATCACAGATTTATCAAGTTATGGTATATATTCTTAAATTAATTAAGATTTGGGTAGAAATGAATAAAGCACTAAAGAAGGAAGGAAAGAAAGTGTCATACAATTCACACAAAAAATTGTAGATTTAGGTTAAGAAATTAATAATTGTAAAATGAAAATGTTTATTTCATCACAGCAAAAATGTATGAATGAATTGTTTTAATTTAAAATAAATATCAGTTTCATGTGAAAGAATAAAAAAAGTTTAAAATTCAAGTGCATGTTAACAGCTAACTAAACCTACCTAGGGCTTTGGAGCCGAGATTAGGGCCGTTAGGGAGCGGGATATCTTGTGTGAAGTGATGGCCATTGAGCAGGATTCTCAAGTCGTGCTCAAACGGTCTCGTCTCGTTGAAGCCAGCGATGAGGCGACCGCCTTGGATCAAGATGTAGGTGGCGTTGATGGTATGGTCTAAGGAGTCGTCCATCTCTAGTGTTCCATAGATGAAGAGTCTGTTCATCCATGGCAGGGTGTCATTCACCACAACCCAGAGTCCTGCAACAAAGTGGTGGAAAGTCATGGGCACTGAAAGAATGTGGCTCCTCTAGCAATTTACATACTTATCCTCCTCCTGCTCTATCTCATCTTTTTCATATGCCATTCTTTCTCTCTGCAATTCTCTTTTAGTCTGTGAACAGAGAGTGTACCCATCTTGAGGTACACCTACTATAACCTTTTATATCCTAGTCCCCTGAATCATACTTTAATGAATGAACAGGTGAAATAAACCCATATTTCTTAGAAACAGAGTGCACGTACAGTGCGGTGCCTTCATACCTGGATAGATCATGACATCGTCACCATCTTCGGGCACGGGACTGCCCGAGTCCGTCTTGCCGCCCCAGCCCTCGGTGACATCAGCCCAGGCAGCAGCCTCCCCCCAGTAGAGCACATCCTCCGGCCGTCCTGCAGGGGGTGGTGGGGCCACCTCAGGGATGGGCGGGATGCAGTCCTTGTAGTAGCACCGGTACACATCAAGGTCAACGCCTCGGTTCACAGGCGAGCTCTGGCCCTTACCAGAAACTGCATAAATAAACCCAAAAATACAAATAATAATATTCAGTATTCATATATGGCCTAATATCAACCCTTTGTGTGCCATTAGTGCATTTGTGCACAAAGTAGCACACATACATTCCATAGAACAGCAATCTGTCTGAAACACAAAGGGTTAAAGGGAATATACTGTACTGGGAAGACAAAAAGCCTTCAAAAATGCCTTCTTGCCAGTGGTCTTAAATTCATGTATTGTCCATTTTAGACATTTGTTGAAAGTTATTTGCCCAGAAATGATCCACATTTAGAGAAATTGGTGATTAAATCGCAAATCCTCATTGTGTTCAGGCCGAATATTTTGAGGATTTGTGATTTAATCACCAATTTCTCCAAATGTGGATCATTTGAGTGCAAATAACTTTCAGCAAGTTTCTAAAATGGACAATAAATGAAATGAAATGAAATCTTTAATTTGATTTATTTGTAAGTATATGTGCCTCTCTTCAAGAAAAAGAATCCAATATTTCCTTGCATAAATGTAGCAGAAAAAATGAAAGGGACAAGGCTAATGTTGGAAATCCAGCACTTTTAGGAAATCTCAATTTGTTATAAATTAAACATCATCTACAAAAATGTATGATCATACTCACTCAAGTAGTAAAGGTTATTGGTTGTGTTGTCGAAGTACCACTCTCCATTGCTATCATCCTCATAGGTGAGCTCACGCCCAACATTGTCAGTGACCTGCCCTGTCAGGGCAAACGCATCAGGAGACTGCGTAAAGTTGTGGTTCATGATGACATAGTCACCATCTGCAAACTCGTCAAATCGGGCAACGTAGCTGATGTTGGTGACATGGTCGACATCTTCGAAGTAGAAGTTGTAGGTCTCCGTCTCGACAAGTGTCAGCATCCAGCCTTCTGGATGGGTAAGCCTCTTCTTGTGGTAGGGCACCTTGGTGGTACCATGGCTGTTGGTCAGGATAGTCCGCTTGTATTTCAGAGAGGAAGGTGCGGCTTGGTTGAAGGCCATCCGGTGCAGTTTGACGGTGTCATCACACACCGCACCTTTGAAGCCGTGGCTCCAGTCGGCTACATCGTACGTGCAGTGATCGGGAGGCAGCCCCTTGTTGGTTGGGGTGACGAAATAGTCGGGACCCATTCCAGTCAGGGTGCCGTCGAGGTCTTCAAACCAGGTCTCGTGTTCCCACAAGAACGCTGCCTTGTTGGGTGCGTTGGTGAACTCCATGTTCTGGAAGCGGTGTTGGAAGCCTCCTTGATCCACCTTGCAGTGGGCACATGCTCGTAGGGCGGCACACCTGCCTTGATCGAAGTTGACCAGCTTCACAGAGTCCACAGTCAGGAACTTGGATTTGGGAAGGTGGATTCCTGCTGAGGTGCATCTCGAACCGGCCTGGCCTTGCGCCAATTCTGGAGTGTAACCAAAGATATTGGAGTCCTTGACTAGCGGCCCCTCGTCGCCCCATGGACCACTGACAGTCTGGAACTCAATGCCAGAGGCGTCGTTGTCCGTCATGAGGAAGTTGTGGAACTGGATGGCACCCACGGCCACTCCTTCTGCGCCGCGCTCACACCGCCAGGCTGTCAGGTTGTAAAACTTGGCTGGGGCAGAAGCACCATTGCAGCTCCCGCCCTGCTTGGGGAAGTAAGTGGGGAAGATCCAGATGCCATACCACCCTTGGGTGTGGGCTGTGTTGTTGTAAAACTCCAGAACAGGAAGGTTAACTGGACAGACGGAAGTGGTGAAGGAAGGCCCTTCAGGATGGCCTGGGGCGTTGTACCAAAAGCCAAAGTGGCTGCCACCTGCCGCGGCGTTGTGACGGATGTAGTTATCCGGGTTGGTGACCCAGAAAGCCGCGGGAGTGACATCCACATTCAGCAAGCTGCTGCTAGGTCGAACAAACACGGCCAGGTTGTACTGGATGATATTCTTGGACTCGATGCCGTCCTCAAGGAAGTAAGCATGACCCATGACATTGTAGGCTACGTTGTGCTCGACGAGGAGATGGTGCACACCATGTATGGTGACGGCCCTGTTGAAGGTGTGGTGAATGCCGCACCCTCGGACATACGACCCGGTGATGTTGCCATTCATGTGGTAATGGATCGGGTAGCGACCAAGCCGGAAAGCCTGACCCGCGTGGGTGACCTCCACATACTCAAACCGCCCACGTACCAAGTGCTGATCCTGCTCCTTTGCAAAGAACATGATCTGAGAGCCAAACTGGTCAGTCACCGTCTCAGCACCAAAACGGCCCTGGAAGCAGGTCTGGGTCGCAAATTGATCTGTTAAGTGTGAGAAAAGGAAAAAAGAATCAGACACATTGAAATTAGTTGGTAGATTGAAAATGAAATCTTAACAATATATACAAGCAATGCATGTATTTTCTGTAAATGACTTTTCTTTCTTTGTTATCTGAATCACATCATGAGCAACCATGAGATCGTAAGAAAGCGCTTGGGCTCATCTCAACAAGCCGAGGTCTTGCGTGCCCATTAGCAGTCAACATAAAAAAATCTGGCATTGCAGACTCAGACTTCTGATTCTGAGTTCAGATATTAGCCCAGTGTGCTCTATGACAAGATCCCCTGTTTACTAACGCACATTGACAATGCCCGACTGGAGACATTCTGCACCGACTATCAATATTGACTAATTTAGTTGATCAACATCATCATTTTTAGTGAGGGTGAATTCTTGCGTGATTTTACTCAAACTTTCTCATTTTGATTGGAGTGAACTATGTCTTTTAACCTTTTCAATGCCAAGCTATGAACATCACATTAAATCACGACACGTATACTTCATGTTCACTTTCTGTTCCCATGGGACAAAGGGGGTTAAACCAAGAGAGCTGTTATGATCCACATACTTGTGTCAAACTCGTCTGGACACGCGTCCACATCCTCCAGCCACTCCTCGTGGACGGAGCCACGGATCTTGACGTTGTGGGTGAGGAGGCCAACCTCGCCCCTGGTCTCAATCAGCACACCGTCCACCACCTGGGAGACCGAGATATGCTCGTACTCCAGGGCAGGCGTGAAGGTCAGGGTCATATTGTCGCTGTCGATGTCTAGAGAAAATCAATCGATCAGTTCAAGGTGTATTATTCATAAATACATACATACATTGTGGAATTTCACATGCGCACAAAGTTTGAAAACTTAGATAAAAGATACAAATGCATACTTTTGTAATACTGTTCAAGCCAGTAGTATTATGTAAATGCGATAAATAAGTTAAAGATATTAAAAAGTTGCAAAAGTATGTAATCATAATAGTTATCAACAAGTACATGGAATATTTGGAGCACTTACTGATGGCCTTCAAAGTTGCAAAAATGAAAATCAATAACTCAACATTAAGTGTTAATTCTTTATAAATTGAAGCATACATTGGGTATCAAATGTGGCCCTATTAAAACTGTTGTGGTGAGGGTTTAATGATTCACAAATGTCAGTGTGTTTGTTGCATGACCTATAGTGGTCCACACAAATTTTCATAGAGAACACAAATTTCATGCTAATAAGCCATTCTCATAATATATAATGATAACTTTTTCCAAAACTGCATGATAGCAACACGCTTTTTCGTTCACCTGTATCTTATGATTTATTTTCAACAGGTGGAATGCACTTTGAATAAATTAGTCGTTGCTAGTCAGACAAACCGCTGGCAAGGTTTGGGGTGACCAGTCAGAAGGTATTGTTTGAACAATGTGCATAGAATGTGCGAAACGAAAATGGTCTATTGCTATGTACTGGTGATGAAATCAAAAACGATATGCATAAAACTTGTGAAAGGAAAATGGTCTATTACTAAATACCGGTAATGACATAAAAAACACTGTGCATAAAAATTTGCGAAAAGAGAATGTTCTATTGCTATGTACCAGTGATGACATAAAAAACGCTGTGAATAAAAATTTGCGCAAGAAACATAGTCTTTTGCTACGTACCGGTAATGACGACTTCCTCATTCTGTTGCTGCTTGTGCCTCGTCCCAGTGGAGGCTAGGACGATGTGATCCCCAACCCGCCAGTTGACCGGTACCATGAGTGTCAGCTCTGTGGCTCCTGCGCTGACCGTTTCACTCAGGTATGTCCAGGTGATGGGGGTAGGACGACCTATGAAGGGGATGGGGTGGGGGGGGGGAGGGAGAATAATCCTAGATCAATACTAGCGCTAGCCTGGTCTGCCAGAACAGACATTAAAGGGATAGTCCACCTTGAAATAAGGCTGGTGTTAATAAAAGCAGAAACATGAAAGAAGAATATAGTGAAGGTTTGATGAAAATCTGTCAAAGGATAAGAAGTTATGATTTTGTGAGGTCACAAGCGAGATGCTCTCCCATATGTTGTGTACTAATACTTTTGGAAATATTTTCTCAAATGGATAAGCTTAATTTTACATTTGCATTTGATACATCATTAGAAATATGTTTTTACACACATGCCTCTACGAAGAAAAAAAAAATCATCATCAAAAACAGAAAAAGAGCAATTTATGGAATCACCCAGCATACAGCATATGGGAGAGCACCTCACACATGACTTCACAAAATCAATATTTTAAAAGATCATAACTTTCTTATCCTTTGATAGACTTTAATGTTACTGCTTTATTAAAACCAACTCAATTTCATTGTGGACAGTCCCTGTCATAAAGAAGCTTTGGCATTTGTAGTTTGACCACCTCTTAAATTGGCAACATGTATGATCCTATGTTGACTGTCTCACTTCAGATAGGGCATGGGAGAGTGGAGCAGAATACTCCTCAATCAATGTCAACACTATTCTATCCAATGCACGCATTTCACACTAAGAGGGACAATATGATTATGAATGTAGAACATGCTCGCTGTGGTTCAAACGTAAACAAGGATAGTTTTTTCCCCTTTTCCTGAAAATGTACATATAGCTATGACTGTAAGATTTCCTACATGTTATTGTTGCGGTATACTGCTGATTCCTGTCGAGTTTCATAACTTTTGCAGATGGGACATCCTGTCTTTAAACGATAAAAGAAAAGCTCTTGGATTTAAACTAAATTGCAGGATACAGATGAAATAGTTTTTATTTCTGAGCACGGTGTACTTCGATCTTACCGTGCATGTCGACTGTTCCATTCCTGACGGCAAACGTCTTGGCGCCAAAGAGAGGCATCTCAATCGATCGGACGTGCCCATGCATGACAACACTCGCTTCGTGCTCGAACGGCTGCTCCTCTGTGCCAATCTCGAAGTGGCCGCCGTCAACCACCACTACGTACTCAGCATGGAGCTCAATGTCAGCTTCGTCAAAGATCATCTCACCACCTGAAACAACAACAAGGAAGTGGCTCACAATCTGTTGCTCTAAAGAATGTGGAACTTGGTATCTTTTATAATATACTGAAGTCTACAAGAACTGTTACAGGGTAAATGGAAGAGCTTGAATATTAATATCCCATTGCGACCAATCCCAATAAAATGAGATAGCTATATTTCATTTGTGTACATCATCATAACTCTATGATGGCTAGCAGAATTATACCATGGCTAAGACTTGCAATAGATAGCAGGGATGGCTTTGCAAAACCGTGAGATGCAATACATAAAGCTGCTATCTACTGCAACTCACTCATTTCTCTACAGAGTCTCAGGTAATGTCTTCTAAAGAATTGCATTTGGTCGCATCATGTCCTGCCATTGAAAGAGACAGGGGATTGGACTTGCGATCGATTCAGATCAATCGCAACTCTTTACCAAATAGGGGCCTAGTGTTGACTCTGATGGCAAGTCTGTACGTACCTTGAATAAGAAGGACACTGAGAACCGGCGTGGTAACGTCGAGGAGGATGGTCTGCCCAGCTGGGATGATGACAAAATCTCCTTCGATGGGGAGCGAGGTGCCCCCCCATGTGTAGATGGATGACCAGACGTCAATGTAGAAGTAGTCAGCATTGTCCTGAGCAAATCAATAACATGAATGATGATAACCCAGGTCAAAATTGCCATAGAAACCAGTAGAAACCAGTAGAAACCAGTAGAAACTGTCTACTCTTTTTTCTGAAACCAGTAGAGTCTACTGGTCTGAAGAGGAACTGCAAAATCATACCAGTAGAAACCAGTGGAGTCTAATGGTTTTGAAGTCCAGTAGAAACCAATATAAACCAGTGAGATCTAATGGTTTGAAAAAGGAGTGTAAAATATACGGTCAAACTAGTAGAAACTAGTAGAAACCAGTGGATTTTACTGGTATTTCATTGGTATTTTTCTAATGGTTTCTACTGGAAACCATTTCACTTTCCATATTCAAACCAGTAGAAAATTTATTTCCAGTAGAAAATGGTAGAAATTCTAATGGTTTTTCTCTACTGGTTTCTACTGATTTTTGTACAGATCAAATTTCCAGAGTTTGGCATTCTGAAACTTACTGTAAATTCCTCATACTACACGTAATGTTCAGTACTTCTTTATCCAGTATTCCAGTAAGAATCAAATCTCCAGAGTTTGGCACTCTGAAAACTGACTGTAATTCCCTTAACATTGCACCTAAATGATCAGTATTGCTTTATCCATTATTCCAGCAAGGGTCATCTGGGGACAACAACCTTCTGGGTCATAAAGTATCTGTAAAGGAGGCATTAACCCTGAATGCACCATTTATTATTTCACCATTACTGCACACAAATCCCGTGTAGAGCAGCGTTCTGTCAAACACGCTAAGGGTTGAAGTGGATAACATGATTTGAGGTGGGGGAGTTTTAAAGGGATAGTTCACCCTGAAATCATTATGGTTTCAATAAAAGGATACGCATGTAAGAAACATATCAGTGAAGGTTTGACGAAAATCGGTCAAAGTGAAAGAAAGTTATTTGAATTTAAATTTTTGATTTTGTGAAGGCACGTGCGAGGTGCTCTCCCATACATGTATGTTGGGTACTACTTTTTCTATGAATTACCTTATTTTGTTCTTTGATGAAGGAATTCATTCTTTTCATAGCGATATGTGTGTAAAATATGTGTGTCCAATGATATATCAAATGCACAGGTGAAGTGGTAAATATCCTTATGAGAAAATTGACATTTTCCAAAATAACTATACACAACATATGGGAGAGCACCTCACATGTCACGTCACAAAATCAAAATTTTAAAGTAAAAAAACTTTCTTTTTCTTTGACCGATTTTCATCAAACCTTCACTAATATGCCTCTTTCATGTGTCTCCTTTTATTGAAACCAAAATAATTTCAGGGTGAATAATCCCTTTAAATGGACTTTTGTCACGAAACACTGCTGACCTGTATCGCGATACCATTGCTGCCGACGAGAACTCGCACTTTTGTCCTGATGGAGGGGGAGTGGGCGCCTGTCTGACAGGTAATCACTGTTGCATTCTCCGTCAGGATGGAACATGTGGTGCCATCGATTGTCACCTCATTGCCAGAGTCACTACATCAAATAAAGAGAACATTTTTGAACATGAATTGTTTGGTACTGAGAGAGGAAAGTGGCATTAATGCTTCCAGTACCATGTTATTCCTGCAGGAATTAATTTGCAAGAAATGCATATTTCTCATTCATAGAAACCACTCCACAAATCCATCTTTCACACTGACAAAATTCAATCCATTATGGGAGTTAACATGCTACATGCTGTGCAAATATGAAAAGAAAATAGTCAAATTATAAATCATTGGTATGAAAAGTGTATAAAACGTGGTTTGATGTGTGATGCAAAATCAATTATAAATTGTCCAATTTGTACAAATGTATTAGTGAAACAGTTTGTTTGCACACTCCAGCGAAGTGAAAGTTAGAGATAAAGAACCGGTAAGATCGTGAAAGATACAGAAAAAGATGAAGAAAAGACATATACAAACATTAAGGAAAAACGCAATCAATCCATCATATTATATAAAAAAAACAATAAAGAATAGCTTACGCGAAGTCTTCACCGATGATAGTAAGCTGGGTGCCCCCTCCGGTGCCACCCCGTGCAGGGTAGACAGAGGTGATGACAGGGGTCATGTCACGGCGGTACTGGAATGCATTGGCCTCGGTCACCTCAGAGCCACTGGCCACGCTGACCACCACGTCACAGTCCAGTGTGCTGGAGTCATCTAGTCAATTACAACAGGGGGAGAAATTACACTTTTCCATCAACTTTAAACTCGTCAAGATTGGGATGTCTAAGTAGCATGTTTTAGGATCAAGAGCTACTTTTTAACAGCTGTTTGCAAGATTATTGCCATCTTGCCACTTTCCCCATATCAAATGTTTTATCCTTGCATATTTGTAATTAATTGTTAGTATTCATATCTATTTATTCAGTCTTCTTTATACAGGGAAGCCCCATCAGTGGGCTTGTGCTGTTCCCCCTGGGGGCCCTGTGTACAAATAATCCAAATACGAACACAATAATATGAACATCATTATTACAAACAAAATTACATCCTTGGATGATAATGTAGTAAACAGACATAAACTGTAATGTCATAGGATTTGAATCATCACTCTGGCATTGAAACAAAACTTTCAAAGGCACAAATTCAACTCCCATTTAAGGGAGCAACCTCTCTCTCTCTCTCTCTCTCTCTCTCTCTCTCTCTCTCTCTCTCTCTCTCTCTATATATATATATATATGTATATACCACATACCTGAATTTGCTGGTACATCACATTCCACGGTGGTTTCGTTGGCGTTGTACAATGGGCAGACACTCCCGCAAACAGTGACCACAGTGGTCTCTTCGTCAAACCCTGAGCCCTCAAGAATGAGAGTCTGACCTCCACCAAAGCTTCCTGTTTTCAACCACAAAATAGAAAGTTTTAGGGAGTTTTACATGCCATTTACCAATTGAAAGCAGTCATAACATAAAAGGGAATTGGTTTTAATCATTAACTCTTTAAGCACTATAACTCTTTATGCACATTGTTACATAGGTAAACACACAAATTCTACAGAGCAAAGATAGCCTGGTAGAAATAGGGATACCGGTAACCCCACCCCCTCCCCCCCCCCCACCCCGCCCCCCAACCCCTGGTAATTCCCAATTCACCCATACTCATACTTTTTCCTTCCGGACGAGTAGTTCTTAACATACCAAGAAAAACAATATTACAATGTGTATCAATGTCAATTTAAAGCAGTTAAGATATCAGAACTCCTTTCATGAAATAGGCATTAAGCTAGAAATCACGGTGAAGTGAAGAAAGGAGAAGATGAAGAAGAAGAAGCGAACAAACCTTGTGAGGAAGAGAGGGAAGTCACAATGAGGTCATATTCAAAGATCTCGTCACAGTCGGCATCACCGAGCCCAGCGATGTGCATGACAACATCAAAGACTCCCGCTGAATGGGGGGGCAAGTCACACACCACCTGGCTGGTCGATGCACTGGTCACCGAGCAGGCGTCGCCATCAATCTCCACGGTAACGTCGGCAGGGATGTTGCTGAAGGCCGACCCAGAGATGGTGATGCTGTCCCCCGTGTTCCCAGAGGCTGGAGAGATGGAGGTCACAGTCGGCGTGGACGAGGAGGAGTAGGTGTAGGACTGTGCTGCATAGCTCACCCCATCACTGACCACCACTAGGTCATAGGACCCGGCCGAGTTAGCCGGCGTGCTGCACACAATCTCAGAAAGGGTCACTGACTGGAGGACACAGGCGCTCCCGTCGATGGTAACTGCCGTCGACCCGACAACAAACCCGTTACCGGAGATGTTGACCAGCTGACCACCTTGCGTGCTACCATCTGTTGGATCGGCAGAGAAGATGTCCGCTTCGCTCATGACCGTGTCATTGCCGTACTGGTACTGCGCAAGACCCTTCCCAGCAACGGTGATTGCTACTAACCGTTCGCCAACAGGAACGTAGGCGACGTCGCACGTAATTGAATCGTTTGCTGCCGCTTGTACCACACACTCCTCTCCTCCCACTAGGACGCTGATGTCATCGGTTGACGAGGACAAGAGGCTGCCGGAGAAGCTCATGGTGGTCGTCGCTCCAGAGACGGACCCAGGCGCCCAGCTGGTGACCAACGGTGTCTCGTTCTGGAGGTACGTGAAGGTGGCATCGGCACCCGGTGCCCAGACAGCCCACAGCGAGTTCACCTGAACCCTGATGCTCTGCTGACCGAAGCCAGAACCAGCCGGAGTGGTGCACTCGATGTGGGTGTAGTTGTAGGAGTGGATGCTGCAGGCTACGGAGCCAATATACACACCGATGTTACTCGAGGAGGACGGGGCGAACCCGTCCCCTTCCAGGACGATGCGCAGGCCCCCCATCAGGGAGCCCCCATTGTCGGAGACGGAGTCAACGCGGGGGAAGATCACAGCGGACCTGTTTGCTCTGATGGGCGATTCATGGAGGGCGTTGCCACGATTGCCTACATGGACGCTGACTTCATGGTACACACCAATCTGCAGAAAGAATAGTCAAGCGTGGAGTAAGTCAATACTTACATGCCATTGGAATATATCGTCTGATCATCTCCATATGTAACTGGTGGGTACACAAGCTGACAGCAAACTCCTTACTGTCCCCTGTCTACTAACATCAAACTTTAGCATGCTAAGAAATAATTGATTATTTTACTATCAAACACCTGTGAATAATATATATCTAATATATATAGTTTTTCACTCTTTATGTTCTTTTGGTAGAAGAGTGTCGAGGAGCTTTGTATATTAGTAAGATCCATTTCCCTTATGCTTATACATATAAAAATATCAATATAAATTACCACATAGCTCCAGTTGTCGGTAACAAAGCAACGTAAGCTGCCATTGATTAGCATATAATGTACTTACTTCCATGGTATTCAGAGTGTCTACAGAGCATTCAATCTCAGTGGACGAGGATGATGTCACCGTGCAGGGATACTGCCCGATGTACACGGTGTTAGCGCAGTTATCGTCACTGAAACCAGTCCCTCCGACTGTGATCGTGTCGGAGCTGTCGCCAATTAGCGGATCGATGCTCGTGATTGTGGGAGTCATGCACTCATAGAAGTAGAAGTTGAAGCGAGAAGAATCGGTGATGTTTGGGGAGGATGTTGCGCAGCCGGAGATTGTTGTGTCTTCCTCTGCGCATCCACCACCATTGTTAGGATTTGCTGCACCTAAACGACACACATTACCAGAAAAATGCATCAACAGATCAAGTTTATCTACTTCAATCACCAAATCATACACATAGAGGATGAAAAAACAGCAGCAATAACATCAAATACACATATACATGAACATATCAAGTGAATGGGTAACAGCCAGGAAGGACGCAGCCTTGTAAACAGCTCTGAGTGGAATGTACAAACATATTGTAGACAGTTTCAAATGTATTTCATGTGAACAAGCTTTGATATATGTTCTCTATGGTAAATACAACCCAGTTTAGATTCTTAAGGAATGCTTAAGACTTCCTTGTTGATGTCTGCTAACTGTTTGAGCTGTTACAGTTAACACATATATAAGTGTAACACGCACCGAAGCCTTTATTGGAAGAACCAAATACTAGATGCAATACTGACAATACACAATGCTTAAAAATTTGCTTGAAAAACAAACCATATAGAACCAATATACAGATTTGACTACAATTAGTTTCTGGAGAAATCAACTGTGTATCGGTACCTGCAGTTGTATTGTGCCTCGCATGGTAATTGCCAATGCTGACGTCAAGCTCCGCTGTAACAGAAAGTCCTGCCAAAACCTCAACGACACCTTTCATGTAGAAAGAACCATCACTGGTGACGGGGCCGCTGGAGTAGTAGTACAAGCCCGGAGCATGAAATGTGTATGTGTAGGAATCTATTGAGCAGGGGGAAAGAAAGGATGTAAAACAAGATGATTCGTGAACCGCATGACATTTGACCTCATCATCCTCATCAAAAGTGGCAGTTCTATTACTTACAGATACAATGTATGGTAGCCCTTAAACAAAAGTCACGAAACTCTGCTTGGTTCAGCAGTTCAGAGGTCGGACAACCCATCCAAAACCTACTCAATCTAGCAATAAATATAAATTGCTTAAATCAGTTTCCAGCTCTAATAATGTGAGGGAAGTGCCTAAACAGTATTTTCTTCCATGTTCTATGGTGTTGACACATCATCTACATGCAAAATGTCTACCCGTCCTTTAACCCTTCCTGTGCCAGATAAAATGCTGCTTTATGGGATAGTTGTCTTTAAATAGTGAAAAATCGACCCACTTTAAAGGGAGTATACTGTACAGGGAAGACAAAAAAGGCCTTCAAAAGGTGATCATGAACAATCTTCTTGCCAATGGTCTTAAATTTATGTATTGTCCTTTTTAGAAGCTCGCTGAAAGTTAGCTGCCCTCAAATGATCCACATTTGTAGTAATTAATGATTAAATCACAAATCCTCAAATTGTTCGGGCCGACCATTTCAAGGAAATGTCATTTAATCACTAATTACTCCAAATGTGGATCGTTTGAGGGCAAATTACTTTCAGCAAGTTTCTAAAATGGACAATACATAAATTTATGACCATTGGCAAGAAGATTGCTCACGATCACCTTTTGAAGGTTTTTTGGTCTTCCCAGTACAGTATTTTCCCTTTAAGAGTTAGGCAATGTGGAGTGGACAAAGACCTACCAGACTGTGTGGACCTTCCACCACTGTAGAAGCCAGTGCCGTCGTAACCCACGGAATCTGCATCAGCAGTTTGTTGGACTGCGTAGCCTATTCCGTTCACATATGGGTCCACGTACCAGGACCATGTGACGCTGTCTCCCGCGGTGATGGTCAGGTACTGGGGCTCCCACTTGTAACCACGACCGTAGGCTGATGAAAGCATGAGGAAATACAACATGTGGATTTATCAAAATAGATGGCAAAGTGGCAATGTTGTGGTGCATATAATTCTTCAATGGTACAACTACCTTTGCAGAATTTTGTGTAATCTTAAATTAATAAATCACAAGTGAAGTTGCAGTAAATTGCAAATCTTTATAAGACAGGTTTCCAGAGCGAAAATCATGGATTGTTTATCAAAAATAACTGAAGAGCTGTGTGCAAAATATACCCGGGCCTCGTCTCTTAAAGAGTTGCGATTGTTTGGATTCAATCTCAAGTCTAATCCCTTATCTAAAATGTACAGAATATCCCTTGTAATCAATGGCAATTTCTATGGACACCTTGAATTCCATTAGCTGCCAAGCGATGTTACCATGGTAGTTACCATCGATGGCAGAGTTACCATTAATGGTAAGTTTTATGCAATGGGGCCCTGGTGATGTATTACGCACGTTCTGAGAGGGTAAACTGTCACTTACTACTATGTCTGCCCATCGTGTCGACGTCATGTGTGACACTAGTGCTGGCCGTGGTACAGTTCAGCTCCCCGTCTTCCATTCCTGTGATCTCGCACCCATAGCCACCCACGGTGACAGTGACGTTATCTGGGTCTGTCCCAAAGCCCGCCCCTGTGAGAGTCAGGCGCGTACCCCCCTGCATGGAGCCCGTGTCAGGGTACATCCCGGTCACGTCCAGAAGGTAGCTGAAGTATCCAATGCCACTGGGTTGAGATGGTGGGAGAATCAGAGGGGAAAGATATTACATCTTATATCCCTAATTGATATATTTCTGATCATTAACTGGTTACAATTGTGTCACATGGCCACATATAGCTAAACTATTTGCAAGAAAGGTCATAGGGGGAACGAGATGTCCGCCTATTTCCTGACGACATGAGGGTAAAAAGTTGTCTGTATCCCACTGTCTCATCTGTGGAGAAATGTATTTGCTTTTTGGCACTTTAGCAGAGTCAGATGGCGGACATGGGCAAGTCTCACAGAAGTGCAGCCGAAGTGGAGCTGGATGTTTTTTGAATTTCGATGGCTTGTCTGTATTTATATATAACATCAAATCATGGTCCCTACATCACAAGGTCTGTGTAAGAGGATCCTTGGGAAATGTATCATATCATATCATATCATATCATATCATAGGGGCAGCACAAACATGATGCTGGTGATGGCTATTGCAATATTTCAATCCCTTGAGTACTCCAACATATAAAACTGACACATAAACAGCCAACACCCCCAGTCTATCTCACCTGGAGTCTGCCAGCCCCACACCAGCGATGGCGACATCGACCTCATAGTCTCCTGGTGGGTTCGGGGGCAGCACACAAACGATGCTGGAGCCTGTCTGGGAGGTGACGTTGCAGGGGGAGCCACCGATACTGACATAGGCTCCGCTGGAGCCGAAGGAGGAGCCAGAGATGGTCAGATCCCCTCCACCTGGAGCCAAGCACAATACAAGTTACATCAAAATCTTGCATTCTTTTACTAGTTTTAGCGATAAAACTAAAATGGTACTCATTGAAAAACATTGTTGTTCATAAAAGGAAATTAAAATGAGAACATATTCATCTGAAAATATTTAATCTCAAGATTCTTGAGTAAACTAAGGTAATGAAAAAAACGTAATTCTCACACTGAGCATACAATAGAAATATTGAATTATAAAAAAGTTAAACCGTTTTTCATGAGAGGAGATTAAAATGACAATCTATGCATCTCAAAACGTTTATTCTCAAGTATTTTATGTAAGCTGAAGGAAGAAGGAAATTTGTTTTCTCACCAAGCACACTGCTAGACTCCGGACTGATCCCGCTGACTGTGGGAGTCAAGCTGGTGTCAAAGGTGAAGACGCTATTGAGGCGGATGGTGACGCCGTTGATTTCGATACTGAGGTCGGCATCAGTAGTGGAGCGACGTCTGCGACGAGAGCTGGCCTAAAAAGTGAAGAAAGGTTTGAAAGCAATAGATTATAGGCAATAATCAGCACTGTTCCGGTGCTAGGTTACCACTGCCTATCAGATCAGTGCAGTCAAGCCCAAGCAGACTGGCCTGGCTTGAACAGCAGGAGGGATAGTGGTGGTCTACCTCAATTGCTTGGCATTGCTCCGGCTACCTACAAAACAATTTTTGCCACATCAAATAATTTTGGGCTTGGTCGTTGATTCAGAGCGATCAGGACAATCAAATTGATTGGATTGTCAGGACAAACCTGGCAATATATGTTTCTCTAATCGGAAAATAACTTGCAAAGTAACAGTCAGATTTGAGCTGATGCAACTTTGAGGAAGAAATCAGCACGAAACCAAAGACAAATTTCAGAAAAACATGAGGTAGCCCCTTTTGTGAAAGACCCTGCACAGAGAACATAGGTGAATTTGAGAAAACGTGAGGGCGCTTGTCTACTTACTTCGACCAAGATCGTACAGACGATCTCATCATAGCTGGCTGAGGATACCACACACGGATTACTGCCGAATGCAATGTCAACGGCCATGCTCCCTCCTAGCCCGTAGCCACTCAGGGTGACCTCTGTGCCCCCTGCTGCGCTCCCTTCCTCCGGGGAGAGACTGGTCACGTTGAAGAGGTACTCAAACTCCACACCACCTTCAGATCAATCAAAGAAGTCAAGATTATCAACCCGTTGCTCATGTTTAGATTTGCGGGCTTTGTGAGCCCTGGGCAATGTTGCGCATACGTTTTCAATTATTGTAACTGACCATTAATGGTAACTAACATGGTAACAGGTGCAATACAGAGAGCTTACTGGCTGTTGCCATGGTAGTTAAGATTGATGTTAAGATACAATAATTGAAAACCTATATGCTGGTCCTGTTGGGATCTCAACATTTGCCATTGCGCTGCAGTAACCAAGGGGGTGTGGCTTTATTGTGCCCTTCATGGAATTTGAAGTTTATTCACAGCCTGATGTGTATTGTCCATACAGCAGACTATGCGGGAGTCACGCTGCTTGGTATCTGAGTGGAGAAAAGCTCAGAAAAGAACGGGATCAATTGCAACTCTTTACAAGATAAGGCACTTCTGCCGAATGTAATAATACAAATGGATTGGAAGCGAGGTCTGTCACCTTGACATACAGGTTATCAATTACTAGTGATTTGCGTGCATTACTCGTAAATAAATTCACATTTAGCAGATAGAGGGTTAAAAATCATTCAGGTGCCCTCAGCAAAACTGGCTTTTACATTACATTACATACATTTACATTACTGGTATTGTCATATCCATTGTTCCGTCATCTTCTGGTCTGAAACGGCATCAATCAAGTGAGATTTTCGCTGGTCCACATAGTCTAGAGGGCTGGTGTCGGGAACTCCCGATGAGACTCTCTGCTATGATCACTGCTCTTCACTCTACCCTCATAGTTAGGAACCTGGTGGGTGTTTCACCAAGCTCTTCTTAAGCTAAGAACGGCTTTACGCATGACTGGTGACCCTTTCTTGTGCTAAATATATCATGGGCATCAAAATCATTGAGAATCTGATTCAGTACAAGAACAGGTCACCAGTCATGAGAAAAGTTGTTCCTAGCATATGAACAGCTTGGTGAAACACCCCCCAGGTGTCTTGACAAAATGCTCATATGGCGTCGCACTATGACACTCTATTCTGTAGCGCTTACCTGCTGGTAGAGCAGCAAATCCTCTCCTGTCAACGAGGACCGAGACGTTGTAGATGCCACCCTGGCCCGGCCCAATATCACATATGATAGTGGTCTCGTTAGATGAGGACACCATGCACTCTGCGTCGCCGATCGTTACGTTATTCTCCCCTGCATAGTCCCTGAAGCCGGTCCCAGAAATAGTAACAGTTGTCCCCGCATACGCAGAACCTAGTGCAAAGTGATTAAAAACGATAATTCAAATTGGAAACTAGATCTGGGCCTCGTTGCATAAAACTTACCATTTATTGTAACTCTGCCATCAATGGTAGCTACCAAGGTATCATCACTTGACATCCAATCAAATTCAAGCTTTCCATAGAAGTTGCCATTGGTAGCAAAGCTACCATCAATGGTAGTTTTATGCAACTGGACCCTGGTTGACTCCAAACTACCAAACACAAACAGCTTTACAGGGAATGATTTTCCTGGTGTAGCGGTGCAATTTGCAAAACATGTTGGGCAGATTGCTCCACAATGTCGGAGACCTGTAACAGTTATTTGTAATTGATTCGCACACTAATTTCTCATAAATCTACTGATTGGAATTAACTCATTCTCTGGGGATATATCAAGCATTACTAAAGAGCTGTTCCAAGCTTTCTGTGCCAGATAAAATGCACCTTTACGAGTTAATGTGCACTACTGGAAATTAAAAGCACACAGGGCATATATAGATTCAAAAACATCATATCAGATGCTTTTAAATGAAACACTACAAATACTCTCAAGCTTCATACAGCATGCATGTATGTAATGTCCTGTCATGTGTCATATCATGTCAAGATGATCACTTGTTCAGGCAAGAAGACATTACTCGTGGATGATGATAAGCTTTGAAGAAAGAAAAATTGTTGGAAAGAACATACCTTGAGCAGGGCTGATTGAAGTTAATGTTGGCGTGGCCTCCGGGATGTACTCAAAGGTGCAAGAGTCGTTCCTACAAGACGACGGAATGCCATTGACGATCACCTCCACCTGGAAATAAACACAGACACAAACATTCTTTAAATTCTGTTCTTTAACCCATTTTTTACTGAGCCCCCATATTTGCAGGCTGATTTTTCTCTCTTCAATTACTGACAAGCGAGACTCCCACGTAATCGGCTGTATGACATTTCAGTGATAATTAAAGCTACACTGCCTGTAGTTTAAAACAAACAAAATATCATTTAACTTGAATAATGAATACATGGGTGGGAGTGGGGGAGGGGATGGAAATCTCCCAAGTTTAGATTTCACAAAACTGCTGTGAATGAGAAATCCTGAGGAAACTTAATCCTTTCAGTCACTTAATCCTTTCCTTTGACAGTGTTCTCTTTGTGAGAACAAATATCACACGGAGGACACTGTGGGCTACGAATTCACATTTACAAAACATATGCAAAGCATAACATATAAGACTATATAATACTATACATCTCCATGCTCATATAAATATTTGAAAGTCCTTCTTCATACATAAAGGCTCAATAGAAAACACTACCCTAGAATACAAGTATACTGGCATCACAATACTATGTGTGACAATAATACCAATCACAGTAGAGAGAATCTTGTCGAAAGGATTTGAATTTGAGAGCCACCATGCACAGACTCCAAACACTAAAATGTCTAGACTTTACAAGGGTATTCCAAGGGTATGATCAATGGTTGAGAGAGAAATCTGCATTCCCAGACTGTCCATACCTGAGGTTGGCTATTGGCTGTCCGGAGGAACTCTCCAGTGAGTAACGAAATCAGAGCACCGCCCTCTCTCTCCCGAGTCGTGGTCACGCTCACAGCGGTCACATTGTTGTACAGATTGTTCTCCAACACCTGAAAAGTACAATGGCAGAGGAAAGATTGCTAATTGTTAATCAATTTTATGTGATAAAATTGTATAATTCAATGACATACTGTGATAGAGGGTTAAATGTCAGCAAACATGAAGCATCTCCTTATAATGAAGTGACATCTCTTTTGTTTCACCTTGCGAGTCCCATTCCACTTATAGGAAATTTACTGTACTGGGAAGACGAAAAGCCTTTAAAAGGGTGATCATGAGCAGTCTCCTTACCAATGGTCTTAAATTCATGTATTGACCATTTTAGAAACTTGAAAGTGATTTGGCCTCAAATGATCCACATTTGGATAAATAAGTAATTAAATCACAATTGCTCAGAATGTTCGGCCCGAACATTTGGAGGATTTTTTATTTAATCACTACTGACTCCAAATGTGGATCATTTGACGGCAAATGAGGGCACGATATCATTTATAGAGGGCGGTTACGGTGCATATGTACACACAATGAGTGCTGTGCACACATATGTGTGAGAATTGCAGCGTAGTCATCGGGCAGAACCTTCATGTAGCTTAATTCGGTCAACTTCATGGAGTTTGATCAGTCGTGTTACCAGTCCGACGAGCATGTGACACGCACAAACGATATGTACTCATCAACAGGCCTTTCACAAAGACCGTACACACCTCAACTCCCCAGCTCTTTTAATACCACACTATCTTGTAGGAGATCCTAGATGAGTAAATATCATACTTACTTGAAGCAATCCTTGACTACCTCCTCTGCTATTCCAGTTGATGGCCCAAGCGAAACCTTTGCAGTTTCCGCTTCGGGTAACACTGACATCTCCTGTGTCCAAGAACGTCTCCAACATATCTTTCATCTGAGATGAGGTGCTCTGACCACTGATATCTGAGCAGGAAAAAAAAACCATGCAGGCACAGATTCACATAAAGGCTCCTTTATATTCCCATTTCAAAATGCATTTGCTTCAAACTTTACAAGCACATTAAAAAGATTATCTCTCACTCTGCTCCTGCCTATATCCAAGACATGGTCTCCTTATATGTACCTGCACGAATACTATGTTCAATGTCAGATAAAAGCCTCCTAAAAATTCAGAGAAGCATGCTACATGTATCAATTGGTGACAAAAGTTTCAGTGTATCGATCAGCTCCAAAAACATTGAAAAGTCTCCGCGTTAGGAACTTTTAAGAAACATTTAAAAACATACCTATTTTCTCAGGAAATTTTTACGACTCCTCCTTAATTCATATTGTATGATTTGAAGATTGTAAGCACTATGGTTCTTCTGGTGTATAGTGTGCATAAAAACCCATATTAATAGTATCAATTAGTCATACGATGAGTTCTGGAGTACCCTATGTGCGGTCCTGAGAGAGACTGTAGGGTTACTTTTTTGGGACAGGTCTGAAAACAGAGCAAGGTGAGAAATGAGGGAGAATATTGAGTAGAGCGTGCTTTTTTTCTGAGGAGTTAGCTCCGAAAAGAGTTTTTCAAATTTGTCGTGTGATCATGCCCCTGTCTTTCAAAGACTTCCGATTGTTATCAATCATAACTCTGTGCATGAGAGATGGGGAATACGACTTACGATTGATTGCAACCTGACTTGCATTTGATTCAAACTCTATACATAAGAGCTATAACATGTTGGTCTTGCAATCGATTCTGACCAATCGCAATGCTTTATAAGACAGGGCCCTTGCCTTATAGTATATATTTCATTCATTTAATTTTCTTTAATTCATTCTATGTATTTGTATCTCTCAAAACTACAAATTTACTAGCACAAAGGCATTTCTAAATATTGAAAGCAGACGTTACCTCTGGCAATACCACCGCCTTCCTGCTCAATGGAGAAGGTGCCCATAACAGGCGGGGTGGCCCTCATGAGGGACTGGACCTTGATGCTAGAGCCCGCTTCCCAGGTGTGGCTGGTATACGTCACCCAGTCGCTCCCCGACTCGGCCGAGCCCGTGTTGATGGCGCTGTAGCGCACGTCGAGGAGGGGAAAGTCGTAGCCGCAGTGGGCTGGCTCAATCTCGAAGGTGTAGCCGCGGTCAGTGTCCTCGACGGCAACATCGAGGATGAAGTTGCCACTGGGCCTCGCAGCGGGGATGCGGATCCCATCTGGAAGTTTGTAAATAACAAATAAATATTCCGTGGGCTGCTTTTCTAGATCATGAAACAAAAACAAAGCAATGTTTTGCATTTTACCCTCAGAGATTAAACAATTCACAGGGTTATTTTGTTTTCAAGGGGGCTCTTTTCACAGCACCTCTTAGCCATTTCAGAGGTGTATTCTTATGTCTTTTAAAAAATTCCCTGTTTTTTTTTAATGTATATTTCATGTTTCTCCTTTGGAAACAGTTCATTTGATATTTCTTCAAATGATAAGGTTTTCAATTTCATCTGAATATGGTTATTTTCTCTAATCATTTATTTTCTCACAAATGTGAGGTTAAATTAATTGTAGCTGATAAACTTGATACAGCTGTAGTGACATCAATTTATCATAAAAATCACAAACTAAATGTGAATTAACTCACGAAACCATCTATATAACTCTTTTACTGAACAATTTTCAACCAGGGGCAAGCCTTGACTAGCATGTGCCATTTCTAGCACCTTTACAGAAGTACACCCATATTGTAATTGAGGAGATCATTTGGCAATTTGAACAAACCTTTGTTCCCGCCGAACAATGTGCTGCTTTTAGCGACCCTTGGACTTGTTGGTCGCCCGTAATTACCAGCCTGTGGCTTTGTCCTTTTTGTCCTTTGTCGGTAACTTGTTACCGCCGGTCAATGCGAGGCGCATCAACGGTCTATTGTTGGTCAAGTACCCGGATACGCCGGCTATTAGTATTGGACCATTTATGAGCACATTTCAGTTAGTGCGCTGCACTGACCATAGGGTATTTAAACCCCTACTTACTACAATTTTGTATCACACCTGATGAAGTGTTGCAGTGGCGCACGAAACGTCGTGATCTTTTCGATTCCGTTTACCTTACATTGCGAGACAAACGATTATCAGTAGCCTATTTGAACAATGTTGGTAATAAATTAATTCATTAATTTTTGCATTGCGGGGGCTATAACACTATAAGTACTGCAAGATACCACCACTGCAATCGTTATCTCCACCAACACTACTACCATCAACTTACAGGCATCGACATTGTTAGCGAAATAGACGTTGTCCACGTAGAAGGTGCCGTCAACCAGCTCGTACACACGTAGTCGCTCCAGTTTGAGGGACGTCCCAGACAGATGCTGATCGTAGATCCAAGAGGCTTCCACATAGTCAAACAGGTTGATGCAAGTATGCTGCCAGCTGGGCAGGTTTGAAAATGTGGAATCATTTGGTTAGGATTCTAATGTCAAAGGCATATTGATATTTCCATATAGTCGAACAGGCTCATGTGTGTATGCTGCCAGCTAGGCAGGTTTGAAAATGGTGAATCATTTGTTTAGAATTTTAATTTCAAATGCATAATTCACATTTCCACATAGTCTAGAATCACACAAATATGCTGCCAGCTGGGCAGGTTTGAAAATGTGAAATCGTTTGGTTAGGATTCTAATGTCAAAGGCATATTGATATTTCCATTTGGCAAACGGGTTCGTGCAATTATGTTGCCAGCTACGCAGGTACATAAGTTTTGAATCGTTTGGTTAAGATTCTAATGTAAAAGGCATATTGACATTTCCACAGGTTCATGCAAGCATGTTGCCATGTTTTATGTTAGCTTTTCCTCAAATTTTGTCATTGATATTTAATTAGCAAACTAATAAATTTTTTACTACCTTGACCCGAATGTGTTCACAGTCAAACATTCCTATAGATATATTCTTCAGGTGACCTAAAGCTTCACCTGTGCAACAAATTCCTTAAGCACTAATGTTTGAGGGATTATGGGGAAAAGATAAAGTAAGAATTGCCCAAAGAAAATGAATACTAAACTTACCTGTTAGTCTGGACGAAGTTATATGTGATGCTCAAGGCGTCAAATCTGCTTGCTCTGTCCTTGTCAATCCATGAAATCCAGATGTAGAATCTCTTGTCGAACCCTGAGCCACGATGGGCCATGCAAAACTGAGGGATCACAAAGATAAAGGACAAACTGTTTCTGACATACTGTTCTGCCTAATGGGTATCCAATGTGGCTAAATGCTTTCTTTCCCCACATTGCATGCTGTACAAGTATGTTTTGGAGGAATTTGTTAATATTTTGATGAAACTTCCATCTTAAAGAGGCACATATCCCTTTTCAAATATAAACCAATTTCTGTTGTACTTAAAAAACTTTTATTCTGGTATTATATCACACTGTGTTCCCTGCGAATGGATAACAGACTGTTGTCTGGAGGAAATGCTTATTTTGTTTGTTTTTCATGGGCTCGGATCACAATTTGAAGGCAATTCTATTGATCGAGTCTACAAAACAGTCATTTACAGCACACCTTGATATGTATCTGCAGGTGTAGTGTAAAAAGGAGTTACTGATCTACAGCGCACCTTGTTGGTGTATCTGAGATTGAATCGCAAATTTGGGAGCAATGCTATCGAGATAGGTCTAGCCTAAAAATCAGTTACTGATCTAAAAGTAAAGCATACTGTTAGTGTACATGCAGGTATAGTCTCCGAAACAGTTACTGATCTTTAGCGTACCTTGTTGGTGTATCTAAGATCAAATGAAGACTGGGATCCCATGTTGCCAGCATAGAAGAGATACGACGGGTTCCTGAGGGAGGTACGTCCGCAGAAGGGTTCCTCATCTAGTACGCGGGTGCCATACTCGGAGCCCACAGCCGCAGACTCATAGTCCACAAAGTAGTACGGGTTCCCACTCCGCAATACCTCACACTGCACGGTGACCATCTCCAGGAATGCTTCACGGACCTGCACAGGTCAACCAAAGGTCAAGCAAATGTCAATCAAAGAGCAACAAATACAGGGCTCACTATTACTTCTTAGATATAAGGCTCAATATTATCAATACTTCTTTGGTGTTGCTACCAAAAATTATTATTTGGACATATTAGGAGCTTGGATCGAAATGGAAGTTCTCACAGAGAAGCATCTCAAGGAAAGCATCATGGACTTTACTTCACCTCATCAGCTGTTGAATCAAAGGTCAGACTGGTAGACTGGCGGCCGCCATAGAAGAGCTGGAAGCTGGACGGAGCGGAGCCATTGATTCCACCGGCAGCTATGCGGGTGATATTGGTTTGAACCTCAGGGTCGTAGGTTTCATCTTCCAAGAGGGCATATTCTCCTGTCACACCAAAAGAACACACAAACACACACAATACACTACTGAAAACCATATGCTGTATATAAGCCAATATTTTTCACGCAGAGATAATTTTGCGGGTCATAGGATCATAGATTTTTTGAGGCGAGTTGTTCTGTTTGGGACCCTTGCAATCTCCATGTTTATGCACATTGCCTATGGACACCCTATGTCTGCTACTAGTTGTATGTAAATTATATTCTAGCATTTCAAAAGATACATTACTAATGGCAACCTGAAAGCTTGTTCAATATGACTAACACAAGTGAGAGATTCAGGGTGCATTGTTCTTGAAACCCAATCACTAAGAACAGATGAATGTTATACTCGCTATAAGGCAGTCTGTATGATTTTTTTTCTATGAATCTGAATTCTTCATGAAGCAACTGGGTTGCATAATTTCTTTCATCAACCCACTCAAGAAAGAGAAGAGCAAAAGAAAGTTATGCTAGTAATCATGGGCGGAAATCGCTCCCCGAAGGTGGGGGGGCATGTTTCTCCTCAAGAAGTATCCGCTGAACGGGGGAATGAGGGGGGGGAGGGGGAGGGGGTAGTGATCGATTTTTATAGTGGGGGGGAAACGTCCCCCCCCCCCCCCCGTATTTCCGCCAATGATAACTTCATGTGTAACTTTAAGTAAAATTGTTTGACTTGCTCCTCAAAGCTCTGGCACTTTTGAGCATTTTTTTTTCTTTTCTCAGTTGAAGACATAAGTAGCATCCATATCTGATGGACGAAAAGTAATCACTTCACCCCTAATACAAAATCATTTTAGTAAAATTCAAATGCTTAGACCAACTTATTTCTACGTTGATTTGATCATGATTGTCCAAGGTGATATCCTACTTACCGTAGTCTGTAAATTTGATTGTGTAGATGGTGATGTCCCCAATCTGTCGCGACGTTACCGTCACTGACAGGTTGCCATTTGGTGCCGGCGTAGTGGCGTTAGCTGTGGTGTTGCCGGCGTCAGATGTGGTGTTGCCAGCATTTGATGTGGTGTTGGCAGCATTTGATGTGGTGTTGCCCAGGGGAAGTTGATTCAGGGCGTTCTGGACAGTCATGGCTGATGCCCCAACCATTATATCCTCTACAAGGGGAAACAGAACAAGAACTAGTAACTGGTCTTATTTACCCATGATAGCCTCATCTGTGAGAACACTGCTTTTCATAAGGGCCCTGCATTATGGCCACAATAAATGAAATACTACCTGAAGCCCGTAACATAAAGGTTTGCGATCAATCGCAAAATGGCAATGGCCAATCAACACCATTGTCGCATGTGCTTTTTGTTCAAAAGACTGACCAGTAACCAATAAGAATTTGTTTTTCAAATTTGCGATTGATCGCAAACCTTTATGTTACGGGCCCTGGTCCTTATTTCTCTCCTAGGTATGGAGCAGCTATGTGGATTAAGATGTTTTGTTGAAAAACAGAAGTGGCAGCTGTTGGGTTCGAGAGTCAGAAAAAAGATCCACTACATCACGCCACTTATAGTGAAAAAGTACACCATTGCATTGAAATGTAGAGAACAGAAACTACAACTATCAGGAGAAAAAATTGGTACAGCACATACTCTCAGACACAATCTGTGTTCTACTAAAATTGCCTACTAGTTTTCCGTTAAAATGAAGGCCTCATGACTTCTATAATTCAGCTGTTTTATGAATAACATGGTGGTAAGATTGACAAATGACATTTAATTCCTTGTTAACATTTCTCCTTGTCAATCTCTTATTAGGCTCAGGACTTTGCACGTCTTACAAGTTATCATGACAGTTAAATAAATTCCCAAATAAATTTTGACCAGTTAATAGTTCTGACACTTCCATCCATGAAGTTCATTCACAGTAATCAATATTATTATACTCTGAAAAGTTTTCACTGTTTTGTTTCCTGACCTGTCGTTGCGCCCAAGTAGCTGAGTCGGAAGAAACCCACAAATCCACTACCGCTGCCACTGCCTTCGCCACTGCCTTCAGTGCAGTTCCCATCAGAACAGTTAAAGTATGACGTCGGCGAGACTGTGCTGGCGACTGCAGCGCTGGCAACAGTAGAATTAGACGCCCCCGTCGCATTGTTTGCCGGGCTTGCCGTAGAATTCGAGGTCTCGTTCACATTGATTGCCGCTGGTACCGTCGTCATGGTGAAGAAGCCATCTTCATTGTCATCACAGAAGAGACCGAAGCAGCCGTAGCCGACACTAACCTCTTGGATCTCATGAACAGGGGCGCCATATGTCAGCGACTGAAAGCAAAACATGAAGTTTAAGTCAGATGTTAATCATTCATATGAATAATCATAACTCAAAATTAATTTGCAAATAAATTTGTGCAACTCCTTAAAGACATATACAGCATGAGATTGGTGGAGTTTTTAGGGAAATGTAGGGATGTTGAGTTGCAGAGATTTAAAGCTGGTATATGAAACTGTTTGCACTAGGAGTGTGTTGATGTGTGTGGATCCAACCTGGGAAATGTAGGGATGTTGAGATTGAGAGCTTAAGCTGGTATATGAAACGATTGTTTGCACTAGGAGTATGTTGATGTGTGTGGATCGAACCTGGAGATTTATGAATAGAAATACTAACAATGCTGGACCTAACAAGCAAAACTGAGCATTTCAATTTGAATCATTTTATTTATTGCAGGAAAAGACTAAGAAATGTTTAATCACAACTTCACAAGTGAGTTTACATCATAACAGCTAAATTTATATGTGGTGCAAAGAAGATCGACAATACCTGAAGTTCAGGAATCCTTTCATTAATTGCAGCTACGAGAAGTGTAACAAAGGTTTCATCAGTAATGAGGTAACATCATAACCATAATTCCAAAGAAGTTCTTGGTTAACAATACCTGAAGTTCAGGCTGCACATTGGATGAAATGGTGATGGTTTGGTGGTCACTGATAGCCCCGGAGTACTGGGACGGAATGAGACTGGTGTTGTACTTGTACATGCCCACTCGCAGATGATCTCCCCCGCTGGCCTGACGCATCCGGGCCTCAAGATAATAGTGCTCGCCTGCTTCAAGATACATCTTGTCGGCAATCTGTGACCCAAACTTGGTGTATGAAGTAGCCCAACTGGGGCAAGATGCAATCTCCACCTGAAACAAAAATAAATGGGAACATTCAGCATAACTTTAAAAGGACAATGAATGAAACACTAAAAATGAATTGACTTTTTAAAATAAAGGCAGAAACATCAGAAAGTTAACTTAGATTGCTAAAAGTTTCAGAAAAAATGACATTATAAGAAAGGTGTGAATTTGTGAAAATCATGATTACTAGCACTGATAGCTGATCACTTACCTTCATGGGTAACACCATTGGTCCAAAATGAGGTAATCCTGGGTTTTAGAGGCCTAAATTATTTGCACACATAAATGGCTGCCAATCTTACCAAACTCATCCCAGCATTTTTATGGAAGCCCCCCCCCCCCCCTCATCGGCCTATAGCTTCCCTACCCAGGGGAGGGGTGGGGCCAGCTGGCACCAGCCAGAATATTTTGATGGGGTGGGGGATATATGGGGTTGAGATGAGTTAGGTGAAGTTAGTGGCCATTTATGTGTGCAAATAATTTAGCCCCCTAAAACCCAGGTCCAGGATTACCCAAATTATGTGTACTGTATAGAATTGTCACTTAAGTATCATGCATAAAAAACAGCACACAGGGCCAGAGCAAGCTTTAGAAAGTGAACATACTAAGAAAGCTAATGCCAGTGACTTAAGATTTGAAAGCACAAAAACTTCCAAAACATGTACTCCTTAGATCTATACTATAGTATTTGATTTTTTTTTTCACTTGATAATCTGTTTTTCTCATTTGTAAATTTTATTATTCCAGTCACCTCCATTTGATGTAAATCATGTTTTATTAGGATGGTTGTTTATGTTTCATGCGATAATTAACAGAAGTAGTTTCTATTTTGTAGTTAGATGATAATCGTTACGAGTGGAAGACGTAAACTTCAAAGTAAAACACCGCCGTTGATCCCTACCTTATCTGCGGGGTAGCGGGTGGGACTGAGGTAGAGAACGGACTGATCATCGCTCTGCACGGCCAGGGAGTAGAGCCCGCTCGACGGAGGCACCAAGAAGCCGCGGAACCGGGCGATGTAATAATTGCCTTCACTACCGCACGGGCTGGAGCTCGAAGTGCTGGCCAGTTGGATGGTGTCGGTGCAGTAATCGGATTTCGTGGAGTCCCATAGCGACTCATCCGCCAAGCTAACGTGAAAACAGGGGAATACGAGTTGATGGTCATCTTTATAATGGCGACAATGATAACTTGACAATTCTCGCTTTCATTTTCACGAGCTCGGTTTGCAGTGCAGATCTATTTAATTTGTGAATCGGAGCTCAACAGCAGGCCAGGGCGCGGGCGAGTTTACCAGTCACATAAAGAAATTTGCATGATACAAGCCTTTCATCTTCATGCGCGATACTAAAGATATCACGCGATTGCGCATATCAGTAGTCACTGATTGGTTGTTAGTCGATAATTGTTTTTACTTTTTCCCTGAAAAGGGGGTGTGGCCAGAAAACAGTGCATGTTGTTGTAAGTGTAATATGATTTCGTCAAGTCTACTTCGTGAACCAACTTTTAGTCATGGATATCATTTAAAGTATAACGATACAAAAATCTAGATAAATTGACAATGCCTATCATTAAAAGTGATTGGAATGCATCGACAGGAAATATGTCCCTCGTGGTTTGGTGTAAAAAGTAGTCCTGAGGTGTTATCAGTAATTCTTATCTCATTCATTGTTCTTAATCTAACTTTCCTCATAATATCACTAGTAAAGGTCAATCAACCAAATAAACAAACAATTAATCAAGCGATGAATCAACCAATCATTCAATCAACCAAGCAAGCAATCTTTCAATCATAAGTTAGAAAATTAAATGAAAACTTACTCTCCGTAAGAGCTGGTCCAGACCTCCCTAGTGATGCCGCGGCTTCCCGGGAAGACGGTAGCGTTCTCGTGGGTCACTCGCTCGTCCACTGCGCGTGTGCGACACAGGATCTCAGACGCACTCACGTTGGAGATGTCACATGGCATGCCTTCAGAGATATCAAGAGGTTACAAGCTGATAAGATAGCTTCCCTACTGTGTTTTGTACTTCGTTTTTATTTTTATTTTTCTCATTGAAGTCAGGGGAAACAATGTGGTCACATCGTTTTGT
Organism: Arbacia lixula; assembly: GCA_963669155.1. Taxonomy (NCBI): domain Eukaryota; kingdom Metazoa; phylum Echinodermata; class Echinoidea; order Arbacioida; family Arbaciidae; genus Arbacia; species Arbacia lixula. The sequence continues at coordinate 22,092,836 of OZ022581.1, forward strand.
ATTTCTAAGACTACTACTGGCTACTACTACTACCACTACTAGTACTACTACTACTACTACTACTACTACTACTACTACTACTACTACTACTGATACCATTACTGTTACTACTACTACTACTACTACTACTACTACTACGATTACTACTACTATTATTACTACTACTACTACTACTACTACTACTACTACGATTACTACTACTATTATTACTACTACTACTACTACTACTACTACGATTACTACTACTATTATTACTACTACTACTACTACTACTACTACTACTTCTACTACTACTACTGCTGCTGCTGCTGCTGCTGCTGACCGCTACTACAACAACTACTTCTACCATGACTACTACCCTGCTACATGTATTAGATTGAAATATTTTAATGTAAAACAATTTGTGTATGAAGGAGGCATGAATGCAGAATACAGCCCCCCCCCCCCCCCGTGTAAAGAAAAATTGTAAATATAAATAATAGTAGAATTTATAATAATAATAATCATCATCATCATCATCATCATCATAAACAAAAAAAGGAAGATAAGTAAAAGTAATAATGATAATAACAACGACAATTTTAATGATGTATGTATCAAGAACAAAAAGACAGGCACAATTATTATAGGTCTACTTTAACAAACCTCCGATATAGACAGCAAGATCTGGGTCGGTGTAGTCAAAGTATTGCCCCTCAATGATGACGTCAGTTCCACCTGACAAGCTCCCTGTCCTTGGACTTACACTCGAGATATCTGAAATAGGCAAGAAACATGACGGTTGGTGTGAAAGACACGTCTGGCCACACATTCTTGATTTTATCTTTATTGATGAGATAGTAAGCAAATAATCAACGTTGGTGAAGGTGATGGGACGAACTATCACTTCCAAGGCGATCTGGATGTAGCTATCTTTCCGAAGTGCAGCTGAGGAAAGATAGCGTATACATTCAGATCGCCGAGGAAGTGATAGTTCGTCTCATTGCCTGAAACCAAAAGTTGATTATTTGCTTTATATTCCACATCTGACTATCTGACCAACTATCTATACCAAAAATGACAATTTGACATACAAAAGTAATGTTTACTTCTCTACCTAACCCCGAGCCGCTGCCATGGGGAACAATGCAATTCAATGCAATATTTTCTCAATAAAAGCGTCGAGAAAAAATACAAGTATACAAGGTGAAGGTAACATAATATTTCAAGAAAAGGACAAAGACTTGAGGGAGACGTAATCTGATACAGGTTTCATACAATACATTTCGGGACGAAATTATTTACATTTTAAACTCTATACACATGGCTAGCAATTAAAACAGTACAACGGTAAAACACGCAAAGACAATTAAAAACCTGATTTTTAGCTTTAGTTTACAGGAGACTGCAAAAACAAGATAACTACTGGTGATTTCGCAATTTTAAGAGAAAGATAAATGATTACTATTTGTTACTTCTGATAGTTATTCCTATGCGATGTGGTGATTGAAATTGACACCTACCCGCGTGGGTCTGGTAATGGTACAGCTTCTCCTCTCCGCTGACGTAGAGGGTGTCTGTGTCTGACAGAGAACGACCGTAGTCTCCAGAAATCAGGTACGTCATTCGGTACGAGCCTGTGACACAAGGGAGACAAACAAAACGGGATCATCAAAGTATTGTAGAGAAATCAGGCTTATAATGACCACCGCAAACCGCACGATTTTGCCATGATTCTGTTGTCGTAAGGGCCTACGAATTGACACGTGACGTCACCGTCTTGCACAAACCCCATGACCGGGTCTTGCGATTTAGCCAGTCGCAGCGTCGCACGACTGATCGGATCGTGTCGTATGCGGTGCTCTTAAACTTTTCTTTTAAAGAAACAACACATGACATGACAATGGTACATGAAGAAAATAAAATCATGTTTTATTTTACTTGATAATGTTTGAGTGTTTTCTAAGATTGCGTCATGAGCCGACGGAAATAAATGTATCACTGTGTTGGCTCTTCGGAACAGCTATTCCAACAGAAATATCATTCAAATGACACTTATCATGATAATGGTAATCATAATTCTCATTGTTTAATTGGATAATGGATATGTCACAGTCATATAATATATTATGCGCTGTACAACGCTTTAACATTTACATATGAAGTAGGGTTTTTTTATCCTTTTTTAACCGTAAGACTTTAACATGTGTGCTTTTAGGGCGTCCGTTGGCTCATATTTTCTTCATAAGTAACGCACGCAATTCCCACAGAGAAGATCTGGCAGACAAAGGGTTAAGCCATTGACTCATATCATCCCAATGTAGTTTACACATGAATATCGGTTCCCGGTGATCTGAAGGTAAATATTTGTCACGTGGAACGTACGAGTGACTTGTTTAAGCCAGGACAGTAAGTCGGTTTCTACAATAGTGTATGTTAAATCATGTAGAAATTGAGCCACGATTGATTGGTAATATCCTATGCGAAAAGTGGGCTTCATCTTTACATAATTACCAGCCCTTGGCAACCCCATTGGCTTTCTTCATATATTCGTGCGAAAGGAAAATGAGAGTTAATCCGTAGATATTTTGATGCGTGCATGCTTTATATCTCATAAACCTCCTCGAAAAAAAAAAGACACCGTGACTTGTCATTTGCCAAGAAGGCCATAAATAGTCGGTCATTTAAGAGAGAACAATAACGTCCTTAGAAACCGGCGATCGATATGGAGTGAAGTATTTCTTGAATCGATATCTGCTGAATAGCCGATTACGGACGCGCTTGGCTGAAACACCACTTGACCATCGATTCAAACCTGAACACAGTCCTTGAAACCCGATGGAGGAGGACGGGTATGCATTGTCTTTATTCTTCCTTCAGATGTTACGACACGTGCTGCACGGAGCTCGTGAACTAACAGTTTAGTGCTTGGTTGATGCATGATTGCAGGCTACCGCAGATGACACGATCAGTCATACAATCCTGCGACTGGTTGAATCGCAGCCGCCAAGAACAGGCCCCAAAAAGAGTTCGTACTCGTTCTCGCGATCGCCAGGTATGCCGCGCAGAAAACGCCAAGAGATTTTACGGTTTTTACGAGAAATTATCCTAAAATGTTGATTTAATTGAGCAACCACGTAACAACTTAATAAGAAGTAGAAGAAGGATAACTAGAAGGACAGAGGGAGAGGTTAATACGATTAAGTGGGGGCGACCGCTAATAGAGAAGTGTAATGATCCTAGAAAACCACAAGAAAAAAAAAACATCCAGCTCTAATCATGGTTAATTAACCGCAATTAAAGAAATCCTATTTGTTTTTCACACTGATATCAATCATGGTTGTTGATGAGACGAAGCCCTTCCGGTGTGAAGAAGAACAATCTACCTCGCAAGAGGATGACACACGCCATTATCTGTGAGACGACCAAGGCCGTCAGGACAAACAAATTGATCCTGGATATAACAGAGACACTGTCATCAGGTGGTTTTAATCTCATCTTGACCCCTGACCAACGCTAAATCCATCAAACAATAAACAATTCATTTTACCGAATGCGATAGATTCCTTCCAAAAGAAGAAGACAGATAACTGTTTTTTTTTGTTTCCGTCAGAGTACGACACGTACCCTTCTCCTTAAACAGACGTCAAATCTTTCTAGAAGAACGGGTGTTTACCCAATAAAAGCGAACACATTTGCCGCACGCAAGGCATTAATAACACACTAATGATGATTGCGGTTGCAAGCTAATACTCTGGCGAGGGGAACATTAGTGATGATTAAATATGCCAACTTACATAACCCCGGCGAGAAAGACACCTATCTGTTATCATAGCTCTTCGTCAGTGTGTTCCTAGCCCTTGAAATATTTGACGAACACACTCGACAAGAGGTAAACACTGCTTTTACTTTCTCATAATGATGTACCCTTGCACAGTAACCTACATCCACCATGTCCACGCCCCATCGTATCGCTAAAAGTTAGAGCGCTGATTTAGGATTACTATGTACACGATATACAAGAAACCGGAAATCAAACAATACTCAAGCCCTTAATCGCTGCTCATAATTCGGGAAATCTTCTAAAGGCTTTTCATAAGCACACGTATTTCTACATGATTTATTTTCTCTGCATCAAATAAAGTTTAAGTTGACTGAGCGGTTTTTCCAACTTCCATTGAAAAAGAATTGGTGTAAAGAGTAACCGTTTCTGGCAGAAACCTCGTTTAACATTGGTATTCGCTGATTCGGAATGTGTATTTTTTTTTAAATACATTTCAATTAAATGGCAGTTATTGTATATCAGTCACACCATATTTCACTTATTTCATTACACATTTATTTTGAAAAAAAAACACTGGTAAATTATTTACCTGTACTAACAATTGTGCGAAAACGAAACAAGCATAAGAGTAATGAATATTGCATTGGTAAATCAGAATTATTATAATGATAATGAGTACGTAAAAGCTTCACATTCCATTTTTTGTTTGGTGACCACTCTACGGTCGCAAACTCATAATAAGCAATACGATTTCGTATCCCTTTACTGTAAAACACCGATTTTATTACTCGGTTTTTGTTATTGTTGTTACTTACTTGAAATGAAATGAACCGTCTTTATGTCATGCAGCCAATATTTCCTTTATCTTAGATTTATGTAATAAATCTCAAAGCAAACAATATGAACATTACAAAACGCCATGATTGGTAGAACAATATCAATGATTGATATGAATAATTGCACACAGTAATACATGATAATGATAATAGCTCAGTCCAGATTACTTACCGACGAGTTTAGTGTCTGGGCGGCAAACGATGTTACCCCAATCAGAGTCCTCGCTGTCCAGCTCTATCCTGTATCTAGATATCAAATAACAGACAGAATGTTTAACCTATCTTTTCATTTTGCAGAAATCTACTTGCAGGTAGGTAATCACCTGCACATGCTGATTTTAAAACAACTTTGCAAAAAAGAAATTATCGCTCATCTCAATCGCATATCATATTTTGTTTCAGAAAAGCCACACAAAACACAAAAACATATGAAAATACAAACGCACTCGCGCACAACATCCACTTACACTACTATGATGATAACGTATTGTGTCGATACTTTATGATAAAATATGCACATTTTACTTACAATTGTTCGGTTTCGGGATCTTCAGGATCACAGATGATTTGAGGTCCCCAGTAGATTCTGCCATAGCAACAGAATCAAATAAATCAATGAAGCAATTTTGCGATCACTCATTATCATGATTAAAACAAGACCTGGCAGCAATTTTTCTTGCAAAATGCAACAAAACATATATGACCCCTCCAAAAAAAAAAATCAAAGCTCAAATCTTGAAAGATATCGATTAAATGTCATTTGAATTTGAGTAGAATGTTATTTTATTCACCGGGATACATGACACGCATGACAGACTATGAACTGTGATCTCTGAGGTGCATCACCCAAAATTGTCTTTGTTGCTTAACATTTTTTATCTTTCAAAGACATATTTACTCTCAAAACAATACATTTAAAGATGAGCATACGACTTGGTCTATAAAGAATTATCAATGATTGATATTGATAGTAGTTGTACACAATAAGACATAATGATAATGATAACTGACTGCATGAAGGAGAAATAGAAAGAATAAAGATTAAGAATTGAGAATACGCGCGTGTCTCCAAGGAAAAAGGACGAAATTATCATGCTCCGAATCAAGTGTATTCGTTTTGTTTCAGACCCATATTTCACATTTTTCTCAATGACATGAATAATTCAATTGTGGATATTCCACCTAAATTTTTTTATTTACATTAAAATTTGTCTATTAATTTCTAAATGTAAAAAGACAAATTATCTTGATGATACATGGTGGAATGTGTCAGAAGGGCACACGATCGGGAAATGGCGGTTTTTGGTAGCCGAACTGTTGAGAGCAGAAGGTACTTGAAGAAGAAGATACATGGTAGATCTGAGATCGAAGAAAAAGGCGGGACCTTACCGCTGGATGACGAGCGCGTTCTCGTCGAGGTCCTCGGCGGCGTCGTCCTCCTCGTTAAGCTGCGTGGTGTCGTACAGATCCGTGAAGATCTTCCCACGGATGTTCACCGTGTTTCCTGCAAGGAGACGCATTATTTCATCAACACAGGTTCCCGTCTTGTAAAGACTTACGATTGATCTCAATTGATTACAGGCCCATTTGTTTAATTTTATTTTATTTATTCACATCCATAAAATACATACAAATATATACATTGATGTATCTAAAAGAAGAATACAGTTGGTTGTGATGGCACTAAAAGTGTACAAACTTAATCCTTCATGGGACAGCTTTATACGATTTTTATGTCTTATTTGTGTCAAAATGCATTAAAGGAGTGGGAAAATTCAAATTTGCAGAGGTGATCAGATATCACCCAATAAAGGGAGATTTAAAAGTGTTATAAATGCTCTGTCATGTAGTTTAGGTAAACCATCAAAGCTAAGATAAATAATTGGACGGTATTTGAGGAATGGTACGACTATAGCTCATCTTGAACAAAAACCTTGTACGCACTAATCAAGCAATAAAACAATGGTGAAGAAGATAGAGCGGGATAGCTTATATATTGATCGTCATAGAAAAGGTAAATTTGATAGCGGGCTTACCTGGAACATTGAATGTTGGTGACACCCAGTCAATGGTTGGAGTTCGATACGACCGATACTGTAAGGGAATTAAATAAATTAATAATACAAGAATTCATTAAGTAACTTTATTCTCGCTTCCACATTACGTTTAATTGATCAATTTTTAAAACATGACTGTTTACTTCTGAAAATAGAACCATACTAATGCAAGTACATTACTAAACAAAACAAATTATCAAGTTTAAATGTGTAAACATACAATGATTAGATCCATTGACATTTTTATTGTTTAAAAACTAAATTATAGTACACTGCTTCAGAGTGCAGTATACTATGCATGTCGCTATTTTCGTCAATTTACGTTAACTAAATTGTGAGTTGAACCTGAGGCAATGGACATGACAAGATAAATTTTGTATTTCGCACCTTAGCGTCTTCATAAGTCATTTCATGTGGGATTTCGGATTTGTCAATTTGATTATGTAACACATTAATCATTTCTTAATCCATGCGAATCGTTCAGTGGAAGACGGCAAAGTTAACAATCACGATACCACGACACCTTCACCAACCAGGCAAAGCACTGGATCTGACAAAATATTGACGTCTTCGGACTCTTCTAGCCCTATCTAATCAATGACTCCATAATCAAGCGAGAAAATCTCCTTTCTTTGATGGTAAGATAGCAGCGACATACAATAAATGGAGCTGGGGAGTGGGGCGCTGGAAGGTTTCGTTAGCAGAGTATGTGCACCCAAGCAAGGCGCCCCTAACAATACTCGAGGTGCCCACTGACGTCAGCGAACTAAAGTAGGCCAAACATTAGGGCAATAAGTTATGCAAGGGGGTCATATAAGATACTATCGAGCTCATTTTCAAATTATCGAGGTTGATGAAATCAATGTGATGCACAAACCATTTCAATTTGATTATCTGTTTGACGGCTGGTCATGTGATAAACATGGTAGATTTGTGTGGCATGGTCATATCGCGATATTGGATCTTAAATCCTATACTTAATATAAACAGGGTGTTGGAATAAATGTGCATAATTGCTCACAAAAAGCAGAATATAGAATTTATTGGTAAAGCCTGAAAGAAGTCGTGAGGTTTAAAACATAAATTGCGAGTCATACCGAAAAATGACATTTGCTGCGTAATCATGGTAATTGCTTGAAAATTACGGGATATGGAAGTTACTGGTAAAATCTCAAAGACATCGTGAGTGTTATAAGAGAAATTAGGCGTCATACCGAGAATTGGCATTTGCTGGTGGTTGAACAGTATCTTCCTCCGTGCTCCGTGATCGACAGCCCGTCGACCTCGACGTAGACGTCGAATGTTCCCTCCGAGGCAGATCTAGGAGGGAGAAGGAAGAGGATAGCAATGGGGAACCCTTCTTTCAAGGAACGATCAATCGGAAGCGGTATCCCGCTGCGGCTCGTATCTTAGCGCTAGCTTGATTTTTTATCATAGAAATATTTATTCAATAATTCTCAAGCAAGGAACACGACATTGGTAATACTTTACTACTGATAATGCATAATGAATAATTGTCCAAAGTAATCGTACCAAATAATTGTACACACTAATACAAAGTAATACATAACTCTTCGCATAACGGGGTAAAGGTAATTATGTTAAATATCAACAAAGTTATCAATGTCTTAATTATTCTAAAAATAGGACAAACTTATCATGTTGAATGAATTGTTTTTCTATTTCATAATAGTATTTCATTTTTGTCTGAAATGACACTAATATGAATCGCTCTTGTTTACATTTAAATATGCATATATAATACTTTGCACGTAGACTTACAAAATCAAAATTACATAAGTTTTCAACAGGAATGACGAAAAAAAATTGTTCATGAACAAATTGATTTCATTAAATGTGTTAACGAAGATAAAGAAGAACAGAAAGAAGAAACGGAAGAAGGAGGTTGAGAAAAGGGGAAGTAGAATGGAAGAAGGAGGTTGAAAAGGGGAAGTAGACGGATGAGGAGGAGCCGCTGGAGACACACACTGACCTGGTTTCACAAACAATCTTGTTCTTGTTGCTATAGTAGTTGATGACGTCGCACTCAATGGAGGTCGTGGCATTTCGGAACCAGACTTTGTTCCCCTTCTGGTCGTTTCCATCTCCAAAACTGAACGGATCCTCGCTGAAATCTGGAAAGGTGGTAAATATATTTATATTTTAATTATTATTGTTCTCGTAATTACTGACTAAAGGTTCAATAACAATGTCTTATAGTGATGCATCAAAATAAGAGTATGTTTTTTTTTATTGTTTGAGTGTTTTTATGTCAATCGTTGATCTTATTAAAAATCCGCAAGTCCTTGATTTGAACAATATTGTGAGAAATAGTATTGTCGCCTGTCTCCTTGCCCCACTCTAGTACAACTTTATCTGCGAAGTCATCTAATCTTCGATTACTCTGTCCTACACAATGAGATGAAACCATTAAAAATCGTGTTGGAATTTGCCATCCTTTCTACACGTAAGCTCTTTTATGTTCATTCAAGGATAAGCCCTTCCTTTCATATGAAAGAGATGCGATAATCTTTTCTATAGCCTGAAAAGATTTCCCAGAGCCTTGACGCCTTCCCTCCAAGGATAGTGACACTTAAGCCCTTTTGCACCAGCTGCTTTTATAGAAATTGTGTGTATTGCTTTTGCAAAAAAGACTTATGAAACACAAAACGTTAAACGTACTATATATACGTTTATATACATATCACCAATAATACAGATATTTACCCATTTTCGTTCTTGGTCAGACCCTTTTTAAGTGCAGAATTGTCCTTAATTTGTTTTAATCGGCCAAGTGATATTGTTATCCTAAGCTTCAACAAATATTCCATGCAATATAAAACATACAAGTTGGAATCGTTGTTATTCTGTCCATTCAGTGTGTAATTACAAAATTGATTAAAACTATTACTCCTCATCTTACTACTACTACTAGTACTGCTACAACTACTACTACTACTACTAATACTACTACTACTACTACTACTAGTAGTAGTAGTAGTACTATTACTCCTCCTACTGCTACAACTACTACTACTACTACTACTACTACTACTACTACTACTACTAGTAGTAGTAGTAGTACTATTACTCCTCCTACTGCTACAACTACTACTACTACTACTACTACTACTACTACTACTACTACTAGTAGTAGTAGTAGTACTATTACTCCTCCTACTGCTACTACTACTACTATTACTATTACTACTACTCCTACTGCTACTACTCCTCCTACTGCTACTACTACTACTACTACTACTACTACTTCTACTACTACTACTACTACTACTCCTACTCCTACTCCTCCTCCTACTACTACTACTATTACTACTAATATAACTACTTATACTAATGACAATGATAATAATACTAATGATAATAATAACAATGATAATTATAATGATAATAATGATTAATTAATCTAGTGCAGAACATCTAAAATCCCATGTTATGGCCACAAATCTCATATGCGTGGTCGTTATATAACATGACCTTATATGATGTTCAGCGAGCTTAAGCCTAAGAGATCTTAGGCAACCTCTTTGCAAGTCAGATCCATTAAAATACAATAGTATGTTACATATTTAGCTACCATTTTCGATGTTCCTTTTCATTGCTCATTCATTGGGTTAATATAAAAAGAGGGGTTTGTCAATTTCTTGAAGTTTGGGTACGAGTTTGTATACGTTGTTAAATCATCGACACGATGATGTTATTGATTTGGTTAAGAATAATTCCGAAAATGAAATATTTCCCTTCCCCCAAATTCAGATGTCGTGAGGAAGCCCCTTGTTTTTACACCTATAATGAATAGCCTTGCTCACGTTGAAACCGATAAACTTTTCAATATCTAACCACTTCTATCTAGATTGATAATTTTCGCAAAAGTACACATTAAATCGCACAAATTAGATAATAGCACAGTTCAATCGAGGTTATAAAAACGCAAGGAGACTATTTGTATTTGGATTCCCACTTATCACCTCAAAACCAAGGCAGCAAACAAAATTAAACAGATCAAGAAATTAATGTAATTGTCAGATAGCACACTGCGTTTCCTGAATCAACCCGTCTTAAAGTCGTATTTCATTTTATGACCATCATTAATTTATTTCCACAATTTCTCCCAGACAGCATGGCCTTGTTTCGCATCTTGTTTCTTGTCCCTCTTACGTAACCAGTCAACTAACATTTGGCGTCTCGGAGTGTTCTCCGAGGTTGTCGGGGAGTCGATGTGCGGACTCTTATTCGTTGTCAAGATTTGATTGCCTAATAACGGTCCTGGAAGAAAACACCTTTATCACCGCTTATTGTGTCTCGCCGCCGGGTGAACGGCCTACTTTGTGTGCGCAGACACGACATATTCATCACCTTCAGAAGTTTAATTGTCAGGAAGGTGACTTATTTGTCAAAAAAGGGTGACTTCAAAGTCATCTAGAGCCGCAGTGATGTGCCGCATGATCGCATTTATTCCACTCATTTCAACTAGTCTCCCGCTGCGCGATAACCCGTCTTCTATTTCCCCTTCATTTTAATTATCAAAAAATATATATATCATAAACGTTTCTAAACAAAATATTCTTTTGTTTCCCATGTTCACCCTGAAGTAAAGTTGGTTTCAACGAAAGCAGATTTATGAAAGAAACGTATTAGTAAAGTGTTGACGAAAAAATTAAGAAAGTTATGATCTTTTGAATTTTTTAATTTTGTGACGTCACGTGTTCTCCCATTATGCTGTGAGCTGTAAAATCCTTTCCTTTTTCTTTTTTTTTCATATAGGTTTGTGTGTCAAAACGTGTTTCTAATGATGAATCAAACGCACAAGTAAAATGATGCATATCCTTTTGAAAAAATATACATTTGTATAAACATTAGTACACAACATATGGGAGTGCACCTCGCAACAATTTAATAGATCATAACTTCCTTATCCTTTGTCGGATTTTCATCAAACCTTCACTTATGCTTTTCTTTCATGCTTCTGCTTTTAATGAAAACCAAATTTATTTCAGGATGGACTATCTCTTTAAAATAAATGAAACTTGGTGGTACGTACCAGCTCCAGTAATCTCCAGTCTTGTCGCGCCTCGCAGACTCCCAACACGTGGTGATATGTTATTCACTACAGGAACCCCGAGACATACGTGTATGCAGCCTACATGTACAAAAAACAACAACAACAAAACAGAAATATAACATCAACAAAAATCGAAATACAATATAATCAACGGTTCTAAAAAACAAAACATCTAAAAAAAAACCATTCCATTCACGTACAGGATGGAGCACGCTTTACTACTGCTGGGTGCCTAAAATGTCTTTTCAAAAGTTAGATTACCCAGAAAGCCCTTTCCCTAAAAGTATGTACTTTTGTTTGGCATATTCTAACATCTCATGTGGTGTGCTTCCTGCAGAACAATTTCCACAGAATAAATCTGCGAAACGAAATGTCGAAAACTTAATTGAAACGTGGAATATAATGAATTGACAATAACATTCATCATAGGCAGACAGATTTGATCAATCATGCTACGTCGACGGTACGAGTTTTGAAGTAGCAGTTAGAAAGAGGGGAGAAAAGGGAGATTGAGAAAGGGTGTGATTGTGCGACCGTTCTGTTGTTAGTTTACCAAATAAATTTTACAATTCGATTTTTGGCGCCTTTTTCGATGAATATCGGAACACGGTATCGACGATACATGTATATAGTTTACAAGTGATGAATGTCTGAAATACACTCAAGCAACCCTTTGTCACGTCTGTGTACTTTATGTTTGAATTGTGATAATTATTCGCAATGATTGAGAGGGGAGAGTCAAGTTAAACGCCATGTAAATGTGATGAAATTTTTCACTGCCTATGCAACAGAATACTGCTTGTCACCGACCCCAATGAATCATAGTAATTCATATATAATCAATTCAATATAACCCCCCTTGGGGGTGATCCAAATTGTATCAAAGTATTCAAATGGTGACTGTCACTTAACCACAAATATGGGCCAGACAGTGTCCCCTTGTATAACTGCCTAAACAGTTGACTGCTTCACGATAGGGATTAAACCATAAGGAACGCTTGCCGAAAATCGCCATGACAACGCCGTCAACAAGTAGACGATCACGCTATTATTCGCTGCAAAAGCTCCTCTAGGGGGGCTTTTGTCATAGCTGCTCCTGTCCCCTTTCTTGATGGGAGAGGGGAGACTTAAAGTCCCGTATAGCGGTCGGCAGCTAAGTCGTGCGTTAACGTCGCCAGGGATTGAACAAACAGTATTTCCCGTAGTGAGGAATTAATCGTGTTAAAGTACATAACGCCCGTAGATTCAAATACATAACCACATTGCAACACGTATATGCAAGCAACAGTAATCGTCAAACCATAATTGGTTTTCTTTCGACAGAATAATGTTCTGAAATTGCTCCTTTCTTTGAAATCAACCGTCTGAATCAGCACCTTTGCTATGCGTGTCGTGTTACAAACGTACCTGAATGACTAGTAAAGATCATTTGATAAGGATAATTCATGAACCGGTGTACATTCTTATATATCGACCCATCTAACTATCTATATTTCTATTTACACATCTGTATATAAACATACATAGGCATAACAATATATATACACGTATGTATCTATATATCAATATGGTTGAACGACATATGCGTAATATGAACAGACAAAATGCATACACAACTAAATATATGTCTATATAATCAAAATATTAAGATGACACGACAACAATTTAATTACCTCCATAAAGATATGAACAAATGTACATTGTGTCATATTGAGAATATTGCATTTTTTAAAATATAAACATTTATCATCCAAATCATCAACCTTTATATCTGTCCCTCTTTTTATTGCTTCCAGATTGTATCAACTGATGAAGTCTGACTGTCACTTTATTGGGTAGTATAATCACTCTTTTGATACTATTAATACGGTCGTGATAATGGTTTGACAGACATGTATCAATCAGATAAGTACGATTACATGTACATACATATGGACCCTATTGCAAAAAAACCTTACCATTAATGGTAACTCTGTCATCAATGGAAAATATCATGGCAACATGGCTCAAAGGCAATCAATTCAAGGTTTCCAAAGAATTTACCATTGGTAGCATTATTACCTTCAATGGTAAGTTTTATGCAACAGGGCCCTCGGGTCGACCTTTTGCGTCATCATCTGACAAACGCAGCCTGGGTTCGAACCTAGAACCTTTGCCGCTTTCTAACGTCACCAGTAACTTGGATTGTATGCGCACATCACAACGCCTAATTTGCTCTACCTGCTACGAAATGATTACCTCACAACCCCTTCTTCTTCGTCTTCTTCTTCTTCTTCTTCTTCTTCTTCTTCTTCTTCTTCTTCTTCTTCTTCTTCTTCTTCTTCTTCTTCTTCTTCTTCTTTATATTTTGTGCATGAGGGTATCACGTTAAACAACAGTACGCTACATATAAATATGTTACTATGGCCATCACTAACAAAACTTTTTGTAAATATTGCAATAAAAAAAACGTGTCTTAAATGTACAAGATCGACCCGTTGTGTTCAAGTCTAGGCGCAACAGATCATTACCCTCTCAACTTTTATTGTCAATAACCCCTTGAGGTCTGTGGTGTGTTTTTCTTGAAAAACAACGATTGAAATTGAGAAATGACCATTATTGACTGTCCCAGTCCGTGTTGCCATTGCGAACAAAGGCATTCCGTCACCATGAGTTTGCATTCCTCGTTTTCGTCTTGGCGCTAGCAAACGAATCAATAATGAGAATAGACATTGTATATTCGACATTTGACTGCTGAAAATTGCACCAAATCGCAATCGTTTGTCCACTGTTAGCTTAAATCTAGATGTACCTGAGAGATAAGGACTGCTAAACAAGATGTTTCCCGGTCAATTCTACGTTGATATATCTTAAGGCCGTCGCAGACGATACGATCCGATCAGTCGTACGACTCTGACTGGCTGAATCGCAGGACTCGTTGTCTCGGTCATTAGATTTGTGGAAGAGGTTGTTGTCACATTTCAAGTTGTAGGCCATAATGATTGCAGAATCGTGGCAAATCGTGTCGTCTGCGGAGATCTTTAATCATCCTTGTACATTGTTTGAGTAAACATTTCGTTGATTAACTCTTTATAGATGTAAACTGCAGCTCAAAGGAAGTGGCATAGGGAAAGGGAAAGGGGAGAAAGGGAAGGAGCCGCAGTTTTCAACCCCGGGGGGGGGGGGGGGGGGGCACTCACATACATTGGTGGTACGGGGACGTGCCGCTTTGAAGACCCCCTTTTTGAGACCTCGATATCAGTTCTTTAGATCCTCTATATCCTACGCATGGCGAAAGTTCCGCGAAATTTCCGCTCCTTAGCCTCCCCGCTGTGCCCCTCCCTCCGTTCCCCAGGTCCGCGGCTTGCGTGCAGCTTGCTACGCTTCAACATCAACCCGGCCGCCCGACCCGCCGGCCAAGCGAGCTGCAAGAAAACCCTGACGTAAACACAACGCGTCGCATGTGCAGCGAGGATCGTTCTGTAGACCCTGTTTTTCACAATGCCCGGCGGTATATTTTTAGTTCCTAAGACCCCACATTTTACGCGGATTTTACCCTTGTAGTCAGTTCCTTAGACCCCCATTTCAGGGTTTCGTGAGGCACACCCCCATCAAAATATAATTTGAGTGCCCCCCCCCCCCCCCCCCGGGTTTCAACCGCGGTATATTTTGTCCATTTTAGCATGAAACACGATGCTTTAGCCTCAAAAGCATCATGTTTCATGCTGAACTGGACAAAGTATACCGTGGTTTAAAATTGAGGCCCCTTCCCTTTCCCTTTCCCTGTGCCAATTCATTTGAGCTGTAGTGTATGTTTGCATAAATAATACACACGACTCCCATAGAACAATAGGGTATGTGTCTCTCAAAGGGTTAACCACATCCGGATGTGAGATGGAGCAAAAGATCGATGCCGAATTTCTTGGAAATTGAAGTTCAAAGGGTTCTAAAGGATCTGGCTTTTACAGTCCTCTTTTTAACCATTTCGCGGTTGCTGTTTTTTGTGCATGGATTTAGCTACTCAAGAGACATCCTAGTCATTGTCACGTAGCTAATTAACTCGAATGTTCCACTTCTCTTGAGTCCAATCGAACCACTGGATAGAGAGCTTTTGCCGGTTTGGATGCCTAATTTCTTTGGGATTAAAGGTAGAAGAGGTTTCAAGGATCTCGCTTATACAAGCCACCTTGAAACTTGTATTATGGTTGGTTCGTTCATGAATGTATCTATTCAAGATATATCCTAGTCATTGTCATGTATTTGATTGACTCAAATGGTTCGTATTTCTTGATTCCATTCGAAGCGATAAATGAAGCATTTTCACGGTTTGGTTGGGCAAGTGTGATGTGATGGGGGAAAACCGTTTTATGTAACTACATGTACTTGAAAAGGGACTTTGTTACCTTTATATGGCCTCTAGTGTCCATACGTATACTATTAATATTAGGGCTCAATTATATTTGAAATCCATTTAACATACAAGCAGATAACACATTGCGTGTGTATGATTTGCGATTTAAGATATCGGGTTTACATTCTAATACGATCGTATCTGAACACAATCATTTACACTTATTTCTAACTACAAATTTTCTGAGGCAAGCATCACTCGGTTTCTGAAAGTAATTCATAAGATATAATACTAATTTCAGTGATATCCAAGCTAAAATAAGACACTTCATTCCAATGTAAACACTGTAAAGTGTGTCTTAATAACATTGTCTTAAAATACGTCGTTAAGATGACTAAGTAAATTTTTGTTTGTCTTTTCATACCTTCATTGATTAGATGATTTTATGATTACATCTGTTTACGTATTTGCGTCACCATCCGAACGACGCGAACCGGTATCGAACCTCGAATCTTTGCCGATTTGTCAGTACCACAGTCGCTTGAATTACAGACGCGCGCCACAAGCCCGAGTTATGGGAGGGGTGGGAGATGCTCTACTATCGCGATACTTACGATAAACATGTAGCTACAACCCCCGACATTGCTCATCTATCAACAAAACTTCTAACACTTATCAAAATGATTAGTTCAATCGGATCAACAAGTTGATCCCCTCAGCGCATTGACTGATAGGAAGAATTGCAAGTAGGTGTTTCGAGATAAAAACATTGAACTGGTTCAATACTGTTACATCATCAGTCGGTGTTGATTTGAGATACTTGTATCAATGTGTTTGATTTTCGAATACATTAGGAGATACAATGTACTAAACGTGCTAAACAACACATATCGGCTCTTTACAGCTTGTGTTCCATCCTTGTTTACGTTAAATTGGTACTCGGGAAAACACATATAGTAACGTCTACATCTGTAATTGCATTGTTTTTTAAAAAACAAAGTTGAACTTTTAGGGGTTTTTTTCACCAGAAAGACATATATATCATATTGTATCTGTCACAGGAAGGCTCTCGCGGTCGCTTTCAGTAAAGTGTCCCATCATTATCACCAAGAGCTAATTTGGGAGAAATAAATTCAAAACGGAAAATCAAAGTGATGGGTTGTCTGTTATTTCACTTTGGTTGGAGCTTATTACAACATAACACAAAACAAAACATACAAACGCAAAGAACATAATCATGAATTAAACGACACCGGCGCGGCAATGCTTATATATCGGCCCTTATGAACAATATAAGATGAATAAGACAATATGATAACAAACATCACTCTGAACACATTGCCATCATACAAAAATCATATGAAAATACAGTATGGTTTTAAATAAAAACACGTTTAGAATCTAACGCACTAATTTGATGCTTGATTTATGATAGACAAATCGATGAAGATGTCAATGCATGTATGATAACTTAGATTTACTCTTGATTGAAAAAACAACAACAGGCAATTAAATTACAGATTTGATGCTCTTGTCTAATGCATATGTGTGTGTGCCGTTGTGGTTTTCAAGACTCAACTGCTTGCGCACGATGTCAACACTGAAGCAATATCGCAAAGGGGCTCAATCTCTAATTATTAAATGATCTTGTAGTTAATAGCTCCACAATAAGGTGGTCATTTATTACGTAACAACGACCATATCTTCGCCCTGTATTCATAACGCTTTTACATCACGGCTTTGATCAATAGCGTAGTCATGTTTTTGTTTTTGCTTTTTTGTCTTGGGGATTGGGAGAGTGCAGACAGCAGCTCCTGTAAATATCGTTAGAATCTTTAACAGAAATTGTGTTACTGTAACGACCATCTGACCTTTGAGTGAAACGGGTGATGGGGCGTTCACAGCTTTTCATTCGAATTAAGGAACCTGAGGAGTGTTTTTGCGGCATAACTGACATTCGACGGCGCAGCAAAACGTTAACATTATAATAGGCGTTGTGGTGTGCACCTGTATTCCAAGCGACTGTGGAAGAACTTAGAAATTGACTGAAGGTTCGTCCCAGACGTGAAGAATTGTATCGTTGGTTTAAACCTAAATTCACACACACACACACACACACACGCACACACACACACACTGAATTATCTCGACTTAATGTATATCATCTTCTGAAAATGAAATATATCAACAGGAATGATGCAACGAAAAGAGGTCAACCAAAAAAGACCTCTCTAGGCGGATTATAGGGATTGGGCAAAATCATTGATGAATTATCAACATCATCGACATTTTTATCAATGCATGTCTATTCAACTTCTTGTGTTTCCTCCACAATTAATCATATTTTATCATCACTGATGATAAATCATATACTGTATGAGTAATATGCCTTATGACATACAAACGCCAAAATGAAAACAAAATCATTCAAAGGACATTAAATGTCATTTGAAAATATATATTTGAAAATATTTGAACAAGACTATAGCTATTAGGGTAAATATTCGAGATATGAATTAAAATGCCATTATTATAAACGACAACAACAACAACAACAACAGCTCTCATACATGGTTTATATGGGAAAAGGGAGGAGGAGAAGAAGATCTGAAATAGAAACTTTTACTAATTATATAAATCCAAAGAACGATAAAAAAGACTTTAATCAATTAAAGACGTGATGTGATTGGCAACGATAATCATCTAACTGATACCCATATTAACAAGACGAATGTTAATGGAAAGGGAATACTTACAGAGCGCAAAGCAGGCCTGGAGGAGGGTGGAGGGGGTCAGCGCACGCGGGGCCCGACGGGGGCGGAGACCCGCTGCTAGGGACGCCATACCACGGGCAGTTACACACAGCGGTCGGGCACTTTCTCCTTCCAACAGTTAATTATTCCAAACGAGGGAGAACAAGAAAAAAAAACACCAACCACACACTTCTGGCGCCTCAGAACGTGTTTACCTGATAGTGAAGTAATAACAATGTTTTTTAAGACTTCGCGACTGTTTTGTTTTAACGATCAACGTTACAGTTTTGTGCAAGACCAGCTTGCATGGTAAAAATCGTGGCACTTATGCCACCCGTGCTTCGTTCGTTCTAACTAGCGGGGCCCATGCCGTATTCGGCCCACAATATTCTATTGTCGAGGTGCACCGCGGTCTCCGTGCGTAGCGGCGCAAAGATGTTGTTGTTGTCGTTGTTGTTGGATTTGATAAAAAGGATGCTCCAGACCTCCTCATCCGTATCTTCTCCGTTGTGTAAACTGCGTGGTGCGTTAAGTCCGGAGATTGCCCACGGACCATAGAAAATGGCCGGATTTAGCAGCGTTCAATGGAAGCGTTCCGACATACTGGTAATTACAGTCTGCTTACGTACGTCACCTTTTTGTATTTGTTCTGAAGCTTTTGTCTCGGGGCTTGGCAGCTGATGGATCGATCGAGCCAGGAAGGTGGCATATAGGCCTATCTGAGCTGTAGTCTGGTGGAAAGTACACATAATGAATCTCTTCGAGAATCATCGTGTCATTTAATTATTTGCGGATAATATGGGCTTTTCAGATTTCTCGGCCTACGATAAATGCATTCTTTAGACTCCATCTGAACAAGGATGTTTAAGCACATGGATATCCATCAGCCGTTTAATTAATGCAGATTCATTGTACTCTCCTTCTAGTCACAAAAGAACCCTTCACAAAACTTTTCTCTTTGATCTCGATGTTCAATGCCGCCGATTCTCTGGATGAGTTTTGCCTGCATTTGACGTATAAACAAAATCGGATGCACAGAAGAATTTAGGGGAAATATCCTCACCCCATATGCTTGCGCAGTTGTGACATGTAATACCTACGATGCCTCAGTAAAGATTCAATCGAGGAATAGTGTTACAATATGGTAAAAAGGCTCTAAACGTGATATCAAGTTGCAGTATAAAAGTCTCAATTTCACAATGTTCCGCATCATACCTGCTTACAAAATTGCATGAAACGTTACTTTCAGATATTTTCCTTTCGGACAAGTAACATGAAAAACGCGGCCAACCGCGCCCAAGCTAGTATTTCCATCTCAAAAAGTATCAAATTTCGTATTCGCTCGTCCTTTTGAACTACGTAAGAAGCACTTAGTGACAAAATTAAAAATTCAGCAGCGAAAGCTAAAATGCATGCATGTATAGGAATGCGTATGACCTATTATGAAATCCAGGTGAACGTGACGCAATCGCACATGCATCATATTGTTGAGAGCAGCTGCTAGTCATGAATATTAAGAGGCGGCATCAAACCTTGTTCAAAGCGATGTATATCCATGATAGGTCCATGGTATATCCATGTGCTTAAACATCCTTGATCTGAAATTTGATACGCCTCAAATGACGTAATCAGGGAGTTGGGAGAGAGTCACATAAAGAAAAAAATCATAACAAACATGACAAAAACAAACTTACCGCAAAGACATTGTTATTTTTAATCAATTTCCATTATTTTGAAAAGAAATACTAAGGGATACTTCAATCTAGACTCACTTCAAATGCAGCTCACGCTTTTCTGTTGTTATCAGTGCTTTATTCATCTTTCAATTCGATTGCCTATATTCCTGTCAATATATTTGTTATTTCCTTCTTATTTAAAACGACAGAATGTATTGTCTCTGAAAATATAACAACTTGATTTGTCATCGTAATTATATGACAGACCTGAATTTAATATTATACGCCCTTTAAACAATAGCATTTATTAAGTCGTTACGACTGGGAAGATATATTTGACGGAAGTCGATTTTTGTTTATCTTAATGTTTTTTTAATCACACCTGGCATACCCCTGGAGCCATATTCATGAAACGTTTCAAGCCTAGTTAGTTCCTAAAATACATGCACCTGAATGCACTTTAGCAGCTAACTAGGCTTAGCAAGGTTTCATGAATATGGCCCCTGGTCCTGATCTATTGATTCATGTCGGTTCACGCACACGTTTCAAAATAGCCCCCAACACGTCTAAAGTGGTCACTTTAACCACTTTTCACCGAGTGTCCATTATTCACAGTTGTGGCTGTATTTGATTTGGTTATGTCAAGGATTTTCTACCAGGTGCCCCGGTATCTGTTTGGTTATATGTATGGTTTCGTCTAGCCAAGCCGTTAACTCAAGAGGAATGCGCTAACTCCGTACTCACAGAGGATTACTTGACGCTGTATGTCGCTCGGCAAACATCACGGCTCACATCACACACGACGGAGGGCCGATAAGTGGCGGAAGACGCTCAGACTCGGCTATTCGGCATAAACCCGATGTGCTCCAGCCACGACCACTCGGCCATTCAGTAAGCGCGGCCCGAAGCCGATTTTCTTTTCTCGAGCTCTCGGCACGGTCCGTTTATTTAATACATCAACATAACTTGACTTAGAAATACTCTTCCAGACTCCAAAATGCCCCATTAAAGGGTGCGTGTATTCTACTTTAAGTGCCATCTGCTCTCAGCAGTTCGGCTACCATGGACCACCACATTTCCCGATCATGTGCCCTTCTGACTCATTCTCCGTAACTCGGCCTCATCCACTCCTTGATGTTTTCTATCCACTGAGTTCGGGGTCGACCTCGTCCTCTCTTTCCATTAAACCTTCCTTCCAACAGCACCCTCTGAAGAACATTCTTCCTTTATGCCCGAAGTTATTTGCATATTCTCTTTTTAATCGTATTGAGTAATTTTTGTCTTTAAGCCTTAATCATTTGCCAGATTTCTTTGTGTTATGCTGTGTCCATGAACCACATTTCGAATGCTTCAATTTTTCTTCTGTTGAGATTTGTTCAATGTTCCATGTTTCATTTGTGTATTACTAGTGCAAAAATGCCTCAATGGCGCATTAATAGTGAACGATGCTCTACATGTGTATAGAGAGGTCCCTTTAAGAGTGCTTAACCCTTTCAGTACCAGATTTACTGCTGATCGGTTGGATATGTGTTTATTTATTTTATTCCCAGTTTTATTTAAGCAGGGTGTCCTCTTCAGTTATAAAACTGCTGTCACTGAGGGCCCCAACAGTTAAAAAATACATTACAATACATAACAATGACGAAAATAGATCAATACACTACATATCAACATTTTTAACAAATTCAACGGACAAGACATAACGCAGTAAATCAACAGTAACTTCGTCAACTTCATAATCATGTAATGAAGATGGGAGTCTTATATGATAATGTATTGTACTAATTTTTGCACAGAGCTATGTAAAGCTAAATACAGTATGGACTATGGGCAGTTCTGATTACCTGTGTAATTGAACGTATCGCAGACAATCAAATATAATAATATGATTTATGTTAAGACTTTTACCTTTTAAATGTAAAGAATATCAATATGTGTATTACTTGTGAAAAAAATCCCACATGGCAGGTAAAGAGTTAATAAATAGAAACAACCCAGTCAGAGGTGTATCTGGGAAAGTTCGAGAGAAAATTGGAAAGTTTCTAAAGCATTTTAAGCCATTAATCCCGGCATTTGAAGTGAATTTTTAGCCATTACTCACAAGGGACAAGTCCGATTGTTATGATATGCGTGCTCAGTATACATCTCTCTTTCAACGGATATTTTCATGCGGCGTGGACTTACCATTTATGTCAACGTGATTTTTGTTAACTCTTTTACGACGAAGGCCTTTTTTTAGAGCAAAACTCATCACTCGTTAGCTTTTAAATTTGGTCTGCCCTCTCCTACCAGAGCCTTGCACCACCAACGATCTGGAGTCCCTCAACCCCAAAGCCAGATCGTGCATCCTCCACTGGACAGGACTTGTGTAGTGACCCGAGAAGAAGAAGAAGAAGCTTTTAAATTGGCAACATTTTTTTTCAAATATTTTTCTTTATGAAGAAACGCATCGTCAATTCCATCGTAAATGAATCAAACGTCAAAATCATTCAAGTTGGAGCAAAAACATGCCAGTTTGAAGAGAAAAAGAGGGATTTTAACCCTTTCTTAAGCGAGTTGCCAATTTGGAGAATTAGTACCCATTTGCTCCTTATTTTGCTTTGGAAAATCATTACGAAGGTAATGATTTGAGTTTGTACACTAAAATCACTAAATGGCCCAAATGGATTCATCTTGTTCAGAAATGTAAGCTCTTTCACGTAATGCATCTCTTATCATTTTTAAGAGTTGATAGGTACAGGCCCAGACCACATAGTCTGTGGTACTTGGTCCCGAATGGGTGAATCTTATTTTTATTTAATTTTGCAAGGGATTTTGAATGTTGAGAACCCTGTACAAACTCAATTTATTTTGTTCTCTGAAACATACTTTGCAATACACATATAAACTATAGCATATTAGTTTGTTACATTTTTCTGGAAAGGTCAGAAAGCTAGGGTATTTTGTACACGAACTTCAAGGGGGGTAAGGTAAAGTGAAGTGAAGTGAAGGTTTGACGAAAATCCGTCAAGGGATAAGAAAATTATGATATTTTGACATTTCAATGTTGTGACGTCACGTGCGAGCTGCTTTCCCATATGGTGTGTGCTGTATCTGTTTTTGATGAAGGATTTTTTTTTCATAGAGTTATGCATGTGAAAACGTGTATCTAATAATGTATGAAATGCGCAAGTAAAATTATGCATGTCCTTTTGACAAAGTAGACATTCCCGCCCCCCCCCCCCCAAAAAAAAAAAATGTACCCAACATATGGGAGAGCACGTCGCCCACGTCACAAAATCAAAACTTTAAAAGATCATAACTTTCTTATCCTTTGACTGATTTTTATCAAACCTTCACTAAAATGATTCTGTCATTTTATTGCTTTTATTAAAACCAACTTCAGGGTGAAATATTCCTTTATAGACAGGGTAGCCCATTTGCAAAAGTCGTGAAACTAGAGTATACCCTAGTGATAACGTTTATGAAATCGCACAGTGATATAGCTTCACGAACCTTAT
This sequence comes from Arbacia lixula, assembly GCA_963669155.1. Classification (NCBI taxonomy): domain Eukaryota; kingdom Metazoa; phylum Echinodermata; class Echinoidea; order Arbacioida; family Arbaciidae; genus Arbacia; species Arbacia lixula. The sequence continues at coordinate 22,116,831 of OZ022581.1, forward strand.
CGGGGAAAGTGAAGAGTGCGTGAAGTGTCTCGCAATGCATGCATCGTGGTGCGGACCTTAGCGGTCTCCGGTCTGCGGACTCGAGGCTACAAGAAACACTGTACTGTACACCACAAAGTGTAGAGTTCAGTGACAAGAACCGGAGGAGGTTTTGGACGCGCCCACCAAAAATCTACTCGAAATCTAGCGATTGCTTCAATTCCGCTGAAAGTCAGTTTCTAGTTCTATTATTGGAAGAAAGTTCTTATGCAGTACGTTCTTACATTTTCCGTTTTTTTTTCTTTTACAAAATTTTATTTCTTGACCTGCAAAAGGGCTACCGTGGATTTCAATGATCATCCTTGATGAATGATAATCTGCACGGCCCCATGAAGAGTCACCAAAATGAAAACGTCTGCGCTGTCCTAGAACACTCCATAGATACGGCAGTGAGGCGAATGCATTCATTCTATTCATCGCGAAGAAAACACACAAACAAAATATCTCATCCCAAATAACAACGAATCGCAAACAGTACCTCGTTAAACCCCAGGTACGTCACCACTATTAGATACCTATAAATCCTTTCGCTTGAAGACGCGTTTTGCAAAGAAAATAAAATGGAAATAACATAATGACCATAGGGCGAAGCTTCTTATTATAACCAGGATTATATGCACTGATGCACGATTTAATGCTTGTTGATTGATGCGTGTTTGATGACTTGTCTTATGCCGAGGCTTTTGAGGGGGAGCATCTTTAATACGCAGACAAAAAAATTGATTACCCCTTCACGATTCATTTCTTTGTTCTCGCCTTTTTTCATCGTGTTTGTGAACTTCAAACACGACATTGGACGAAGTTTCCAATACAAAAAACCCGTCAAAAAAGCTAGAATCTGAAGTTTGGTCTACCACGGTAAATTTATTTTCTAGTTTTGCAGTCATTGCAATGTTTTGTACTATCGATAGACTTTGTACATTATGAATGATACCCAATTTGTCACGATTATGTCATAACAACTCAGAATATGGGTCAGGGTCAAAAGTGAAAAGTGAAAAGTGCACTGTCATTGTCATGTGTTGTATTATTCTTTTCGTTGAAAGCTATTGTGTTTCCAGGAGGTCACTCAATAAACACCAACTTGTATCTAATCTTAAATTGAAATCTCCAACTTTTATCGATTATGTCTCTCTTGTTACCACTGCGTCATTATGATAATTGGTATATCTTAATCTATATCTCGAAACACAATGAAACACAATTAACTTCCTCTCTTTTCAAAAAGAAGAAAATAGGACGGATCAATTGCATTGCATTGCATTGACGATAACAGTGTATTTGCCCTACTGACTTTGCTCCATTTTCTGATGTAAAACACATTTTCATTATATCATACTCGTAACACATTTGGTATCGTTACGAAGAGGATTCATATCGATACCAAATAATGTGATGTCAACAAAGTAACGAGAGCGATACAATCGATTAGATTTGAGTCCCCAACCATTTTTAGGGGCTTATATATAGCATGTAGAAGTAACAGGGGGTCTCAAAGCGAATGAAATAGGACGTATGCATACGTACTTGATACTATATGTAAACACAACAAAAAAGTAAGTCCCCCCTTAGCAAAATAGCATAACTTTTTATCAAAGAGGTTTTGGGCAAAATAATTTGGCAGGTTCCTTAACTTATTGACTTACTGCTGCTGTGTGAAAATCGCATTAATCCAATTAGTCATGCATTAGTGGGCTAATTTTAAAGGCAAAAGTGTCACTTTTCAAAAGTCACAAGGTTAATTGTTCATCCTGTTTTAACAATATATTTTGGCATTTCTTGTGCAATTTTTAAATTGTTTTCACTCAACCATGACGCAAAAATGACTTCTTAGGTTTACATAACAGGTCATGATATTTCTTTGTCAAAATATCCAGAGTTTTATTTTTTCACCAAAATAATGGGTTTTTAAAAGTTTCAAACTCAAGAGGGATGAGTATTTGTTAAACGATGCTCACTCAACCAGAACAATGGGTTAAGTGTCGGGATATGTGTTAATGCATCGAGAGATCGATAATAAACTTTGAAACGACATAAATTATGTACCAGAAATGGAATTCATCAAAAATTCATATGACAGAATCTCAAAATTACCCTTGAATTTACCCACTCATGCATGACTAATAGGATTAATGTGATTAGTCAATAAGTTCAGGAACAATCCTGCCAAATTATATAGCCCAAAAACACTTCGATAAAAAGTTATGCTATTTTGCATTGGGGGGGGGGGGGCTTACAATTTTCATTGCGTTTATTTAGATAAAAAATATTCTCTCTGGTTGTATAATGCACGACCATTGTATACAGTGTATATTATTTTGTCTAACGAAGAGAAAACATTGTATTCTCTTATTTTTCTTCTCGAGTTTTTTGTTGGCCTTTTTCTGATTTCTTCATTGTTTAGCAAAATTATTGTATTTTTTTTTTTACGTAGATAGCTTCGGAGGGTGTTCTCAATGATGTAACAGGACATTTTCTTCAAGCTTTTGCTTACTGATGCTCCGTCTTCATGCTAATTTACTATTCAGTTTCAGTTAAGTTTATTTCATATTTCACATGTTACAATCAAACTATTACATGACAGTGCAATATACAGATTACACTGAATACAAAAGAAATTAATTACAAGGTACATTCATTCCTTGTATGAGCTTAAAATGATATGTTGTAGATAAGAGAATACAGAGTTTAGAGTAAAATATGGGTGAACCTATTAAAAAGCTGAGCTTGTATTAGATAGATTCCCTTGGTTTGGGTGAAACACTGTCTTATCTTGATATCTCATACTATTAAGGACTACATAACTATTTTTAATGACCGATACCAGCAAATAGAGAAGAAGAGAAGAAAAATAAACAAACAAACCTAAAACAAAACGACCAAAACGCGAGTACACTACGTTATAATTCGTCAGTTGGGGTCGTGAGTTAGCTTGTATACTTATATGGGAGAAACAATTTGAGTTTGCGTTTAAATATAAACGACATCTACCGGTACTTTAAATGTATATTTAGAATTTATTTAGGATGTAAATTTGAAATATATTTGAAATGTACATTTGTATTTATGTTGTATGAGGAAAATAAATAAAATGAAATAAAATGAAAGAGCTTCATTGTTAATTTCTATGTGTTTTTTTTTTTAGCTCATCGTGTTTGATTTCAAAAGTTTCCTTTGTCTTTTAATGACATGATTATACATACAATAAACCAATCGTAAATGTTATAGGAGACACAAAGCACAGAATTGGGCTTACATATTTTACAACGCAATATATATCAAATGAGTAAAACAGAGAAACAGTCGACTTTAATAGTGAATACCTAAATATATCCAAGTTAAATATATTTATCTCATCGCTATTCATCGAACTATCGATAATCATGTCGGGGGAGATAGACACACAGAGGAGGGAGAGGTGCGTGTAGGTTCGTGAGAGTATGGGTTTGTGTGTGAATGCGAGTGAGTGAGAGATAGAGGGAGAGAGAGAGAGAGAGAGAGAGAGAGAGAGAGAGAGAGAGAGAAAGAGAGAGAGAGAGAGAGAGAGAGAGAGAGAGGGGATGAGAGAATCAGAGAGGAAAAGCAGGGATACGTGAGTGTATATTGACTATAAAGATTCGATCGAATCTCCGTTCGTCTCGAGTAAAATCAGACGAAGAGCACGTACGGATAGAAAGACGGTGACATAATGTTGACACTCCGTGTTCTCGCCCTGCACGCTCGGGATTTGTTGAAGGGTGGCGCTATTTTTAACCAATAAGTGCGTCCCACCCTCGCATTAATTATGGATGAAAGCAATCATTTGCAGGCATCCAGGGCATATCATTGGAAGTGCTATGATGAGAGGCGGAGATAGTGGGGGTGGGGTGGGGGTGGGGGAGGGCGAAGGAAATCGGCATTATCATTATAACTTCATGTTCCTCCTCCCTTCTTTCCTTCTCCTCCTGGTTATCCCTCACCGTTAACATCATCACCATCAATATGATCAGCATAATTTTAAAGGGATAGTTCACCCTGAAAATATTAGTAAAGGTTTCATGAAAATCCGTCAAAGGATAAGAAAGTTTTAGCTTTGCGACGTCACATGCGAAGTGCTCTCCAATATTTTGTTTACAATTTATTTCAAAACTGCATTTTCTAAAAAAAAAATATTCCGTTGTCAAAAACAGAAAAAGGGCAAGTTATGTAATTATACAGCACACAACATACATGCATGGAAGAGCACCTCGCACCTGACGTAACAAATCGAAATTTCAAAAGACCATAACTTTTTTTATCTTCTGACGGATTTTCATCAAACCTTCACTAATACATGTATGTTTCTTTCATAATTCTGCTTTTATTGAAACCAACTTAACTTCAGGGTGAACTATCCCTCTAACAGTTCCCTCGTTATTCTCCCTCCCTCTCATATCCTATCCTCCTACTCGCTCATTAGTCACGCCATCCTCATTCTCATAGCTAGTTTTTTCTAGTAGGTCCAGAGTGACTATCCTGTTTCAGACACAAGCTGTCCAAGGGATGCTGCTCTGTTTGCTCACCATTATTTTAAAATGCATAAATCTTGAGTATGGACTTTTCCCTATTTTTACACCATGTTTACCCTTGTTGTGCTCACGACATACTCCTGGGCCCTGTTGCAAAAAAAATTACCATTGATGGTAACTTTGCGCTCAATAGCAGCTTCTATGGAAACCTTGGATTTGATTGGTTGTCGTTAGATATTACCATGGTAGTTACCATTTTTTATGCAAGAGGGCTGTGGTCTATGGGATTTGTGTGAATACAGTGCGCAAGAATGCAGAATGGAGTTAAACATGCATGTAAAACAGAACTTGCTGGGTGACGTTTAGACTAAACCCACCCCCCTAAACATGAATAGTAGAACATTGTCACACGTACATGAGAAACGGAAAGTGCAGAATTAAGAGCTGATTTGAAAATATTTATTTTCCCTCAGATAATTTTTTGTATTCATACCCAAACATTGCATCATACATTCTTATTACACAACAGAAAATTAATCAATACATATCTGAAATAACATATCTTGAACATTATTGGGATATAAGTACAAAACATAAAGCAACATCAATCTATATCTTGGGAAATAATTTATTGTAATTTGATTAATCAATGAAGGAAGGCATATCCTTAAAAGCTTCCACTTGTGGCGGACTTGTGACTTGTGGCGGACTTGTACAAACCAAAGCAATTCAACTGCCATGCAGTTTATAACTATTTCTCTGCCTAAATATTAGCTTCATCTGGCTTAAATTTATTATTTCCTTTACCCACAGAGATTTGAGATTTGACCACAGGACTCCCATTTAATTGCAATAAAATGTGAGTTTGTAAAAAATATATAATTTTTGACAATGTCCTTAGACCTCTGACCTTTGGCTTCGCAGCGACTTTACCTAAATTGTTACCAATCTACCATTATCTAGTGATCCATCACGGTACTACCTCGAGTTGAAATTGGGAACAGTGAATTCCTAATTATTGCAAAAAATATCAATCAATGGCACCACCAAACTCACTTCAGCTCAAAGGCTATTTTTTTCAGCAAGTTTGTGCATCAAGATAAAATAATATAGAAACATATTACAATATATAAAACATATACATGTATATATACATATAAATGGCATCATTTATAGAAGATACATGAATCCCCAGCGCTTTTCATTATATGGTGTACAAATGATTTTTCTTTTGAACATCAAAACATATAATAAATCTTATTTTCATGATATTAAACGTCCTGTGAAAAAATAAATGGCCACAATTGTACCCCTTTCAAGCCAAGTCTCCCATGGAACCATCATTGAACCAACATTGAAAACCACCCCCAAAATTTGGTCACAATCATGAAGTAGCTCGTGTGCGGAGAGATACATAACTTATCTTTCCCCATTGTATTTGAGAATTCATTGGTTTTCGACTCAAGACCTAAAGCTCTGGGGATCCACCATTGAATTGAGAAGGGGTGGAGAATGGTAACTTTCTTAAAAATGTTCTCCAGTGGTTCATCAGCAATTGCTTTCAGACTCCAAAATATGTACTGGGTGTCCCCTGGCTGTAAAAGGGGTATTAGTTCTGGTGACCCTCTCTTGTGCTGAATGAGATACCCCAATTTGTTCCTGTTTTAACATAGTGGTTGGTAATTTCCAACAATCCTTATCAAATTTGACAAATCATTAACTTTGTATTCAGATGCTTGTTAACAAGAATTTTAATTCACAAAGATCAGACTTCAACTTAAGCTGATGGGAATCAAAATCATTGATAATCTAATCAAGAACAAGAAGGGGTCACCAGTCGTGCTTAAAGTTGTTTTTAGCTTAAGAACAGCTTGGTGAAACAACCCCCCCCCCCCCCCCCCGGTCCGCAAATAAAAGTTGATGTCCGTCCCTAGGGACTTCCTTTGCCGGGGGCGTGACTTCTGATTGCAGCTTTGAGTTCCTCGTTGCTCTGTGACAGTGTCTCCTGCCCAACCATTCTTAGGTTGATTTCCATCCCTAGTGACTTCCCTTGCCGGGGGCGTGTCTTCTGATTGCAGCTTTGAGTTCCTCGTTGCACTGTGACAGTGTCTCCTCTCCAATCATTCTCAGGTTGATTTCCGTCCCTATTGACTTCCCTTGCCGGAGGCGTGTCTTCTGATTGCAGCTTTGAGTTCCTCGTTGCACTGTGACAGTGTCTCCTTCCCAACTATTCTGAGGTTGATTTCCGTCCCTATTGACTTCCCTTGCCGGGGGCGTGTCTTCTGATTGCAGCTTTGAGTTCCTCGTTGCACTGTGACAGTGTCTCTTGCCCAACCATTCTGAGGTTGATATCCGTCCCTATTGACTTCCCTTGCCGGAGGCGTGTCTTCTGATTGCAGCTTTGAGTTCCTCGTTGCACTGTGACAGTGTCTCCTTCCCAACTATTCTGAGGTTGATTTCCGTCCCTATTGACTTCCCTTGCCGGGGGCGTGTCTTCTGATTGCAGCTTTGAGTTCCTCGTTGCACTGTGACAGTGTCTCTTGCCCAACCATTCTGAGGTTGATTTCCATCCCTAGTGACTTCCCTTGCCGGAGGCGTGTCTTCTGATTGCAGCTTTGAGTTCCTCATTGCACTGTGACAGTGTCTCCTGCCCAATCATTCTCAGGTTGATTTCCGTCCCTATTGACTTCCCTTGCCGGAGGCGTGTCTTCTGATTGCAGCTTTGAGTTCCTCGTTGCACTGTGACAGTGTCTCTTGCCCAACCATTCTGAGGTTGATATCCGTCCCTATTGACTTCCCTTGCCGGAGGCGTGTCTTCTGATTGCAGCTTTGAGTTCCTCGTTGCACTGTGACAGTGTCTCCTGCCCAATCATTCTCAGGTTGATTTCCGTCCCTATTGACTTCCCTTGCCGGAGGCGTGTCTTCTGATTGCAGCTTTGAGTTCCTCGTTGCACTGTGACAGTGTCTCCTTCCCAACTATTCTGAGGTTGATTTCCTTCCCTAGTGACTTCCCTTGCCGGAGGCGTGTCTTCTGATTGCAGCTTTGAGTTCCTCGTTGCACTGTGACAGTGTCTCCTGCCCAACTATTCTGAGGTTGATTTCCGTCCCTATTGACTTCCCTTGCCGGAGGCGTGTCTTCTGATTGCAGCTTTGAGTTCCTCGTTGCACTGTGACAGTGTCTCTTGCCCAACCATTCTGAGGTTGATATCCGTCCCTATTGACTTCCCTTGCCGGAGGCGTGTCTTCTGATTGCAGCTTTGAGTTCCTCGTTGCTCTGTGACAGTGTCTCCTGCCCAACCATTCTTAGGTTGATTTCCGTCCCTAGTGACTTCCCTTGCCGGGGGCGTGTCTTCTGATTGCAGCTTTGAGTTCCTCGTTGCACTGTGACAGTGTCTCCTCTCCAATCATTCTCAGGTTGATTTCCGTCCCTATTGACTTCCCTTGCCGGAGGCGTGTCTTCTGATTGCAGCCTTGAGTTCCTCGTTGCACTGTGACAGTGTCTCCTTCCCAACTATTCTGAGGTTGATTTCCGTCCCTATTGACTTCCCTTGCCGGGGGCGTGTCTTCTGATTGCAGCTTTGAGTTCCTCGTTGCACTGTGACAGTGTCTCCTGCCCAATCATTCTCAGGTTGATTTCCGTCCCTATTGACTTCCCTTGCCGGAGGCGTGTCTTCTGATTGCAGCTTTGAGTTCCTCGTTGCACTGTGACAGTGTCTCTTGCCCAACCATTCTGAGGTTGATATCCGTCCCTATTGACTTCCCTTGCCGGAGGCGTGTCTTCTGATTGCAGCTTTGAGTTCCTCGTTGCACTGTGACAGTGTCTCCTCTCCAATCATTCTCAGGTTGATTTCCGTCCCTATTGACTTCCCTTGCCGGAGGCGTGTCTTCTGATTGCAGCTTTGAGTTCCTCGTTGCACTGTGACAGTGTCTCCTGCCCAATCATTCTCAGGTTGATTTCCGTCCCTATTGACTTCCCTTGCCGGAGGCGTGTCTTCTGATTGCAGCTTTGAGTTCCTCGTTGCACTGTGACAGTGTCTCCTTCCCAACTATTCTGAGGTTGATTTCCTTCCCTAGTGACTTCCCTTGCCGGAGGCGTGTCTTCTGATTGCAGCTTTGAGTTCCTCGTTGCTCTGTGACAGTGTCTCCTGCCCAACCATTCTTAGGTTGATTTCCATCCCTAGTGACTTCCCTTGCCAGGGGCGTGTCTTCTGATTGCAGCTTTGAGTTCCTCGTTGCACTGTGACAGTGTCTCCTCTCCAATCATTCTCAGGTTGATTTCCGTCCCTATTGACTTCCCTTGCCGGAGGCGTGTCTTCTGATTGCAGCCTTGAGTTCCTCGTTGCACTGTGACAGTGTCTCCTTCCCAACTATTCTGAGGTTGATTTCCGTCCCTATTGACTTCCCTTGCCGGGGGCGTGTCTTCTGATTGCTGCTTTGAGTTCCTCGTTGCACTGTGACAGTGTCTCTTGCCCAACTATTCTGAGGTTGATTTCCGTCCCTATTGACTTCCCTTGCCGGAGGCGTGTCTTCTGATTGCAGCTTTGAGTTCCTCGTTGCACTGTGACAGTGTCTCCTGCCCAACCATTCTCAGGTTGATTTCCGTCCCTATTGACTTCCCTTGCCGGGGGCGTGTCTTCTGATTGCAGCTTTGAGTTCCTCATTGCACTGTGACAGTGTCTCCTTCCCAACTATTCTGAGGTTGATTTCCGTCCCTATTGACTTCCCTTGCCGGGGGCGTGTCTTCTGATTGCTGCTTTGAGTTCCTCATTGCACTGTGACAGTGTCTCCTTCCCAACTATTCTGAGGTTGATTTCCGTCCCTATTGACTTCCCTTGCCGGAGGCGTGTCTTCTGATTGCAGCTTTGAGTTCCTCATTGCACTGTGACAGTGTCTCCTGCCCAACCATTCTCAGGTTGATTTCCGTCCCTATTGACTTCCCTTGCCGGGGGCGTGTCTTCTGATTGCTGCTTTGAGTTCCTCATTGCACTGTGACAGTGTCTCCTTCCCAACTATTCTGAGGTTGATTTCCGTCCCTATTGACTTCCCTTGCCGGAGGCGTGTCTTCTGATTGCAGCTTTGAGTTCCTCGTTGCACTGTGACAGTGTCTCTTGCCCAACCATTCTGAGGTTGATATCCGTCCCTATTGACTTCCCTTGCCGGAGGCGTGTCTTCTGATTGCAGCTTTGAGTTCCTCGTTGCACTGTGACAGTGTCTCCTGCCCAATCATTCTCAGGTTGATTTCCGTCCCTATTGACTTCCCTTGCCGGAGGCGTGTCTTCTGATTGCAGCTTTGAGTTCCTCGTTGCACTGTGACAGTGTCTCCTTCCCAACTATTCTGAGGTTGATTTCCTTCCCTAGTGACTTCCCTTGCCGGAGGCGTGTCTTCTGATCGCAGCTTTGAGTTCCTCGTTGCACTGTGACAGTGTCTCCTGCCCAATCATTCTCAGGTGTGCTGGGGGACACACAGAGATGCAGAAGTGAAGCAGGCGAGAGATAGACAGCATCAAGTCAGCAGAGAGTACGTCTCCCTACGAAAACAAAGAGAAAATGCTTCAACCAGTTGAACTGCCACGTCTCATGTAGTATTTGTTCTACAAAGTTATAGTTAACATATATACCATGTACTGGAAGATTGTATGTGACATGACACAGTGATACATGTAGGACAATGATTTGACACAGTGACAAGACACATTGGTATGACGGTAACATGGCATAGTGACAGGACAATGATTTGACACGGTGACAAGACACACTGATATGACAGTGATGACCAGTGACATGCCAATGATCTGACAGTGACATAACACATTAATATGACAGTAATATGACACAGTGACAGGACAATTATTTGACACAGTGACACAACACATTGATATGACAGTAATTTGACACAGTGACACAACATATTGGTATCACAGTAATATGACACAGTGACAGGACAGTGATTTGACACAGTGACACAACACATTGATATGACAGTGATGACATAGAGATATGACAGTGATTTGACACAGTCATATGACACAGTGACAGGGCAATGATTTGACAAAGTGAGACAACATATCGATTTGACACAGTGACAAGACACATTGATATGAGACTGATACAACACAGTGATATGCTCTATTGTGATATGACTCATAGATAGAACATGTGTCTACAAATCTAGGAGTCTCTTAATACCTTGTCAGTGCGTACTGCTTTCCTAATTCCTCTACTGGGTACAGGGGGTGGTCCTCCCGCCTGGCAGTACACATCTACTAGTGCATTGTGGGTACAGAGCAGGAAGTCCATCAGTGAAGGATGCTGGGATAGCAGTGATTGCATCTGATTTCTTGCAGTCAGTAAATTCCTGTGAATATAAGAACAAAATGTTAAATGACATGGTTTGAATCCATTCATAATTTTCTCATCTCTAAACATTTGTTTGAGCAAATTTATATGTGTGCGCCATATTTTGACATGACAGCCGAAAGTGAGAACTACATATTGGGAAAAATACAGATTCAATGCAGTAAGTTTTCTGTGTACCTGAAGCTTTCAAAAGAACACATACTGGTCAATGCATACCTGAATATTACAAGAGGAACAAGATGAACGGCTGCCTGGGCTGATACTGAGTCTTGGAGCATAGATGGATCTGTAAAGGTTTAAATTCCAGAAACGAGGTTAAAACCCCCACTGACATTATTCCAAATTGTGACGAGCAATGCTTCCATTGTAATCATAGTCTTAAAATCCCTTGTTGTAACCTTGGTCTAATCTGATAAAGATGTATAAGGTGAAATGTGTACCAAATTACTTCATTTAGAGATTGAAATACTGGTTCTTCCTCACTTTATCCCAAATTACACATCTGTTGTTTTTTTTACTACCTTAAGTACCATACACACACTCAAATCGTTTGAGTTTTCATTTAACCAGTTTTTCATCATAACCAGATGAGATTATTGCACAACATGCCTTCCATTCTTGAATAACAATTTAGTTTTGGTCTTGCACGCTTTTGAGAATACATCTTCCAGTACTCTGTTTCTGTACTCTTCCAATGGATATGAATAATAACGGTTATTTTCCTGGATATATTTACTTCCATCATTATTGAAGCTTTTGGATGATTACCTAGCCAAATTTCTCTATCATCTCATACCTTGTACATACATGTCACTTGTTTTAGTGTGATGGAAATCAAGATCGATACAACTCAATTCATTTCCAATATTGTAAAACGCTTTATGATATACCTTTCTTGCATTCAAGGAGAGTGGCCACATTCAGGGTGATAATCTCACATGTTGAAGGCTTCTGTTGAATGCTTCTACCAGCCACGGTATCCCAGGCTTCTTCTAGAAGCAGACACTCAAGCATGTGAGCACGGACCTTCTAAAAAAGGAACAGATGTGAGGTACCATTATGTTTAGTCCTGACAGTAATCAAGATGACATTATTCAATTACATTCCAAGCGTTTATTGGTTTCATACCACAATGATTAATTTTCAATGTTTTATTATTAAAACAATTTTGATATCATGGTACACAATACATTGAAAATTCTATATCTGAGTGATGAAACCCCTAACCCCTAAAGGAATAAATGTATGCAAACTGTTCAGTTAATGAACATTGTTGGACAATTGGCAAGATTTTTTTTAATGAGTTTAAGAACACATTTTACAGTATATAATAGGAATGAGAGATGCTAATGTTATTGAGTACTTTCATATCACACACACACATACATAAAGATACATACACATAAGCTTCATTAACCCACTCACACATCCGATGAATGCACGCACTAGAACACACGCACACACACACACACATACACACATACACATACATACATACATACATACATACATAAATACATACATACATACATACATAAATACACACATACATACATACATACATACATACATGCACTCATACAAAAATATAAAAAAATATACCCACTAACCTCAGTACCATCTGGACTGTGTCTCTGGAGCATCTGCAGAACGACAGACAGGGTCTTGTTCCTCTCCTCCGGTCTACACATTCTCCTCACAGCAACAAAGGTGGCTATGGCACAGACCCATGGAAGAGTCGCCATGGCAGTGCTGAACACAGATGGAACTCCCTCTCTTGCTGACGAGGTATCCATTGCCAGGCACTCCGCCGCTCCTCGTCTCTGCGCAGACGAGACGTCTCTGGATGTGGCGGACGGTGCAGATGTTGGTCTTGTTGTTGACGATGACGAGCGTGACAAGGATGCATTTCTGGCAGTGACCTCAGCAGCAGCATAGAGATCCTGGAATCTCTGGAAGACACCCAGGTCTGGGTGATGTCCATAGCCTTGCTTTACAAAGGGCAGGATTCTCCTCCAGTGCATCTACAGTTTTGTGTGTTTGTGTAAAAAGGAAATGTTATGACCCTAAAATACATTGTCATTCAATATTTGAACTGCTTATCACTTTTTCCTTCAGTAAAAATGTCTTGTAACATTTCTGAATCATGTATGGTTTATAGCAACAAAAAAAGGACAATTTTGAAACACAATTTTCTGGAACAACCACAAATATCACTGCAAAAACAAATCACTAATTTCAAAACAACATTCATCTTGAAAGGGCATTTGACACCAGCTAAGTCAATTTCTACTGGAAGTCAAAGGAAATAGAAATGACTTCTTGTGCTCTAGACACTGGGTGCCAACTCACCAGAGTAGATGCCATGAGCAGAGGACACGAAGTAAGAAATGCGTGGATTGCAGATTCCTCTACCTTCTGGCTGATCGTGAGCAACCCCTGAACAAAAGTAAAAAGTGTAAATTGACTCTTTCAATGCTAGAAAAGATTCCACTCTGAACTCTTCGTTCATTTACAGGATGGAGCACGCTATCCTTACTACTGGGTGTATGCCTAAAATTTCTTTGTAAATTGTAATTACCCCAGAAAACCCTTTCACCAAGATTCCACTCTGTGTGTGTGTGTGTGTGTTTTAATTATGTAAAAATGCACCAGTGATACTTAGAGACTTGATGCAAATCATGCATTACGAAATGACGTCGTGTTCATCCGCATTTCTGACTTTGTGCAACAGAAAGTGGGCAGAGTGGATATAAGGTGATTCACACATGTAATACACTCTACTTCTTGGAGCCTAAACACTTACCATACATTTTAATAACAAAATATATTGTCATACTTATTACTGAACGCAGATTTGTATATATGTATTCATTGTTTGAAATTAAGATTGGAGAAATTGTAAAATAATTCCGACAAAATCTTTTATTCATGCTTTTTATAACTGAAGCGGACTGTGTATAACACATACAAGATAAAGTTGATTGACATCCTTCAAAGACTGACTATGTTCATCCACTGAATACATGTTCATTGCAGATAAACATTAAATTCAATATTCAACTCAGCTCCTCTATTTCAAAAAGAATATTCAAATCATACTTTCCTTCCAATCTAAAGATTGCCTGTTCACAACATTTAAGATCAGTATAATATTGGTACATATAGGGTTTCCTCAAATACAGTGATTTTGTTAATTCACTGAATACATGTACAGTATGTTGCAAGTATCAAGTCAATCTAATATTCAAATCAGCTGCTCTATTTTGAACATGAATATCCCCCTTTTTCTTCCAATTTAAAGATTGAACATTCATACATTTCAGATCAGCATAAAGGGTATATAGATAGTAGATATCTCTACTATATCTAGTTTTTGTGTTTAACTACTTACCTGTACCAGGTGTGTGGTGATCAGGTAAGGCAGGCTGCACCATGTTTCCATGCAGTGTTTCCTCTGTTTAAATGCAAGGATATCAATTGTCATTTAGTCCAGTGGCTTACCTCAATATATACTGACAAAAATAGTTCACTTTTGTCTAAAAGCACCAAATTTGGCACTCATGAAGAATGATATATTTTACACAAATTTAGATATTCAGCTCTCTCAGACTTTGCCCTGGAGAGACGTGGAAGCCATGTTTTAATAATGGCCACTATGGAAAAGAAGTATTGACCAAGTTTATAGATAACAGTTGAATGGTATATTTTCATACCTCTTTCAAAATGGCTGCCATTGCCTCCCTGGGCAAAATTCAAGAGGGCTCCATTTCCAAATTTGCTTACATAATTTAATTCTACATGTGTGCCAAATTTGGTGGTTTTAGACAAAAGTGAACAATTATACTAATTATACTGGAATCAAAGAGTCTTTGTGGACTGAAATTATACAAGCATCTGCAGAATTGAGCAAATATTGCTATAAAAGAGGCTTGTATTCACATCGGAGGTTTGACTTAATACTGTATGTGTACTAAAATTTGACAAACTTTGTGAGACACTAAATAAAACTACATGAAACATTATAATTGATTCAATATCATTGATCATGTTCTCGGAATCATTATGATACATGTATATTGAGTTCATCCACATAATAATTACATCAAATAATTGAAATCACCCACTATTGTGATTCTGTGATGAAAATCAATGAGTTTGTGACTGCATCACATGATATATTTTGCACTGCATGAAGTAAGTCTATGAGCATGTGGTCAAAACTTAGATCATCTTTGTAAAGCAGGGCAAGAAACTGTGCGAGTGTTGACATGTGGCATTGTAGGGGTTCTATTCAGTACATGAACATTTTCAAACACTTCATATTTGTTTTCAATACTTCTTTGAATCAATGAATGAGAAATGCTTATCCTTCACTTCCACAACAAGAAGTTGATGACTCAAATCTCACTCTTTGATTTGCTTCATTGCATGTTATGTATTATATTTTAATGATTACTTTTATAGATCTGGTGTTATGTTAAAATAATGGTTTTAGATACATAAATCATAAGCATGTTTTATATATGATGCAATGTCACTCATTACAGGTCAACACAGCACAAAATCCAATAGAATACCAAAGTGTGATGTCCTTCAAGCATATTCTCTCAAGACAACTCTAAACTATGCAGGTAGGTACTCTATAGCAATTACAAGATTAGTGTACAGTGCGAGATTTTAGCAATTTTTTCTTACCAGATGAACATTAACAAATTGTGAAACAGCTTCAAGGCTCTCTTCATTTGGGACTTGAGTGATGCTTGGAGTGAAGATGAAGTATGGTGGCAGGCAGCACAGAATCCTACAGTAAGATATAAGAGTTCATTAAAACAATTTCAGGAATTTTACTTGAGTGAAAGCCCCCCAAATAAAGCTGGGTCGCTTTAACCCGTTCTTTACTGAGCCTGTATATATGCAGGCTGACTTTTTTTTTGGTTCAGATACTAAGCAGCATAACTCCATTGCAATCTTCTGTTCGGACAATAGACCCTTTGGTTAATGTAGATCCATGGTAAACTTTGACATCCGAACTGGACCAGGGTTCACAGAGCCAGAAAATCCAACCATGTGCAATGGCTTAAAGAAAATTAGATACCAAAGAAAGTTTTGCAGGTTTAAAGCGTAATCACAAGCCCCAAGAGCATGCCTAATTTTTTTTTTCAAATCCGCTTGTCTCCTTTCTTCGCATTTGTTCCCATAGCAAGTGCTTTCTTTTAAATTCTCATTTGTGTTAAATTCTCTTTCCTATTTCAACTGAATCCTCTTCATCTATTTTTATGTTTAAAATTATAATTTGATCATATCAAAATATCAAAAACTTAGACCACATACTAAACGTAGCCTAACTTTATGGGGTGCAAAATAAATCATCTGATGCTATCACATCTTTGATTTTCATCACAGAATCACAACATTTGGTGATTGTAATAATTTGCTGGAATCATTATGTGGACAACTTCTTTATACTCTTTAGTAATTCCAAAGACAAAATCAATTAAATTGAATCAATGATAATGTTTCATTTTGGGGGTTTTGGCATCTCATAAAGATTTTACAGGTTTAGTATACTCTTTGCTTTAAACCTCTTTTCAGAATACGTGCCCAAATCTCTGAATAAATATGACAAGGAGATAACCTCACCTCACAAAAGTCTCCGTTTCCACTGCCTCATGTGAAGAGCAAGCATCCCTGAGCACACTGGTGCTGCTCCCCTCACACTCCCTCTTTTTAGCCAGTCTGGTATGAAGGATGGGCAGCAGCCATGTGTCAGGTGACGTTGTATGATCACCTGACACTGGTTTGTTCACATGACTGCCATCAAACAGTGGAAT
Organism: Arbacia lixula; assembly: GCA_963669155.1. Classification (NCBI taxonomy): domain Eukaryota; kingdom Metazoa; phylum Echinodermata; class Echinoidea; order Arbacioida; family Arbaciidae; genus Arbacia; species Arbacia lixula. Next base: position 22,133,548 of record OZ022581.1, read on the forward strand.
AAGCTCCTGTAATTTGAACATAAAGAGTTCCATGAAATTAATGTTGAAGCACATACCTCAATCACCAACAAAGAATTAATTTAAGATGGCATGTCATCAATTTCAAATAATAAAGTGTCCCAAACTGAATACTTTAGTTTTGTCAGGACCATGATGTAAAATAATTTTATGTATTTAATGTTGATATAAAAAATAAAGTACATGCATATTGCCAAGACCATGATGTAAGCTGGTTAAACTGATCTTATATCCTCATAGTATATAAACTTATACTTTGTCAGGACCATGATGTAAAACAGTTTTAACTAATTTTGTTATCCTGACTAAAATGTTGAATAAGCTCAAAATTCGATCTTTATACCTGCAGGCACTGAAGCAATTCTCTCCAACACGAATGATACCGATGATGATGATGATGGTTACTCTTGCTAGCATTGTCCCCTCCTGCCTCATTCTCCCGCTGGGATGGGCCAGTCCACGTTCCGTGGTCCATCAAGCCATCAAAGAGGGCAGCAAACGCTCTCCTACAACACCCACTACATCCTCCCTGGGACGTGGGAAGTGGCAGAAAGTGGCACAGGAGTGCCCATTTGTGGAAGTCATGTCTGCAGATAAATAATGTTGATAAGAGTGTTAGCATGTCAACTCTTTGAGTGGCACATGTGTTTTTATTCACAAGTAATATGCACCTATCCCATTAAGTGCCATTTTGTGTGCTACACAAAGGGTTAAGTACATTTTAACACAAATATGCAACTATCTGGTCCATTATGTACAATTGAGTATGAGTAATTTGTTGAGTTAAATACACCTATTCTCTCATCTTTTCATAGGCAGGGTGAGAACTGATGACTGCCATACAACAAACTGGCCTAAATATATCACTTCTTACATAAATAAAATTAAATGCATGATGAAGGGTAAGTAACATTTTACACAATGTATATAAAATTATCGATCAAGCGCACATTCCATCTCTTGGCATGACTTATTTATATCATTTTCATCTCTTGGCATGACTTATTTACATTCATTTTCATCTCTTGGCATGACTTATTTATATCATTTTCATCTCTTGGCATGACTTATTTACATTCATTTTCATCTCTTGGCATGACTTATTTACATTCATTTTCATCTCTTGGCATGACTTATTTATATCATTTTCATCTCTTGGCATGACTTATTTACATTCATTTTCATCTCTTGGCATGACTTATTTACATTCATTTTCATCTCTTGGCATGACTTATTTATATCATTTTCATCTCTTGGCATGACTTATTTACATTCATTTTCATCTCTTGGCATGACTTATTTACATTGTACAATGTAATTGCAACAATATAAAATTGTGAAAATTTCCGGGCTTATTCACCTTTCTAGGTCAGTTAGGTAATCTTGATGCAGTTCTACGTCCAGTTCATATTCAATCCACATTGCAAAAGCAAGCTGTAACATAAAATTCAGTGAGAGAGAACCACATGAAAACATTTAGATCATAGTAATCACTTTTCAATCAAATGCTGCCTTTGGGTAAGAACGAATGAAGAAAGTTGACTTTGCCAACATAATTGTTTGTTGTAAATCACTTATATCCATAAAAGAAAATTAGTTAATACAGTGAGAACTGCTAATGTGACTACATGTATAGAAAGACCAAATTTATATTCTCCCCTTGAACCTTATCTCAAAATAACTCTTACAAAAAGACCACCTGCTGATAATCATTCTTTGACCTCCCTTGGACAGTCTGGATATGCAGGTTACACTTTCTAATAGATCATTTTATATTATAGGGGATGCCAGAAACTAACAATGGTCAGCAAATGTCCCACTATTCTTTACAGCCAGTCATGGTCAATAATTGGAGAAACTTTCCTACGCTTCATGAGGCCCAAAAAACGCCAGCAGAAAGTGACATTGTCGTCTTCCGTCAACCCTCAAGCATTTAAAAGAAATACTGGCCTGTGTTGTAGGTAGCCGAGACATCAGAGAAGCGGCAGAGTAAATCTGTTTTCCGACCTCCATCAAGGCATCGTCATGGCAGTCAATCTCCATGGCACCGCCCTCCTCATCGGTACGCTCATCCACGTTGGAGGATAGCTCTCTCACATCCAGACAGAGTCTGGGTACCAGGTAGCAAAACTATGGGGAAAGAAACAAGACTTTAAAAGTATCCATGTGTTTTGTTGTAATGCTTTGAATCGATTATTTGGTTGCCCATTTATCTTCTGAATCACATTTTGGAATATTGTTCAACATTCCCCTTCTTAACAGTACAAACCGACACTATTTGTTGGTCTATATTACTCAATGTTTTTATGCAATTGTCATGGTCATTCATAGCTTTAACTTTACTCCAAAGACATATATTTCACTAAAAGTCATTTTATTTCTTTCTTTTGCTTGCACATGTTTTTGTTTGCAGATTTTGCATCTCACACACACACACAAATGTCCACTGGTTACACAGAAGTGCTCAGATAAAAATCTATCAATATCTCACATTAGTCAATACAAATCCATGTGAAGTTTTAACACAGGCCAAACTGGAAACAATCATGTAATGTTTTGCATAAACACATCATAAATCCAAAGGTAATGTGTCCCTACCTTCTCCACTGCAGTCCTGGGTAGTGGTCTACTTGCGTCTGTGTCTTCAGGGTTTCCACCACGTTCTGCATGTGTATAGCATTGAAAGTGAAGCAGGAGTGCTGATAGAAACCTAGATAAACAAGAGTTCCAAATACAAAGAAAGAAGAATTAACATCAATTAAATTGTGTTAATTTGTGGAAGAAATAATTCACTCGTATCAATGACCGATAAACCCTACAATTCTATGAATATGTTTCAGACATAACATTATCTACATTATGCTGTCTATACCAACTCAACATGAGCTGATTTGAATTCGATACACACCATAACTTGAGATTGATTTCAACTTCTATATAATCAACATCTGAAGCATTTAACCGTTTGCATGCCAGACAAACTTATTTTTTTATGGGATTTGCATGTACAAATGGTGAAAACTACCCAATTAGCATGCAAAGAGTTAACTGTTGTTTCAGTTAATGTTGCTTACCTGGCAGCAAAGCACATCTGTTGTGATGTACACATCTGGAGCTCTGAACACACAGCTTCTAGGAGTGTACCCTTCATCTGTGAAAGTTAATTGTAATTTGATACAAATAGTTTACAGATAAAATCTGATAAAAAGTTCACCGCAGACAACACAATCTGATCAATAATATGACTCTGTTGCATCGGCTGCATGGCCGGCTGCATCACAGGAACTGGTCACTGGCTTTTTGCAAGAGGGTAACAGCCCATCATAGCAAAAAAAAGTGTCATCTCCTGTGGCCTCAGAGTCACCTCAGTTCTTTGATATAAAACAGGGTCATATTTTAGACTTACAGTTACAAAAATGAAATAATCAGCAAAAAAAAAAGAGATATTCAATAATATCACATTCATTTGTATGAGCAAATCTGTATGTGATTGTAAAAAAAGGATTGAAGGGCCCCTGTCATAAAAATGTATTTAAAATAATTTTTCTATATTTTTTCTCAGCACTGATAAGCCCCGCCTCCAAAATATCCTCCAACTCAAGATTCCCCCAGTGACATCATCAGAGGTAGAAATTAGCAGGATAATTCATCAGATAACATTTAATCATGCATGGTGAATGCATCGTTACAGAATCTTTGAATCAAAATGCACACACACACAAATGCACTTGCACACATATCCCATGACACGCTGCACCACTGATGAAGCAAATTGATGTCTCATCTAAAGTCACTCACCCTCACCAGCTTGCTGGATGAATCTTTGTGCAGAACCACTGATGGATACTGGTTGCTGAGAGTGTGTGCGTAGAACAGGAAGCAGGATATCCCAGTGAGAACATCATCAGTGCAGGGATTCTAGTGAGGGAATTTTTTCAAAAATACAAAAATAAAGCCGCAACACCGGTACTGGTTTAGGAATTTTCAAAATGGCAATAGAACTCATTTACCTACGTTCTGTAATGAGGTTTACTGAGATAAGTTAAGGAGAAAAGAACTGATGGCCTAATAAACCCAGTAAAAGGATAACATGAATGCAAGCATACAGAATCTTGTGAATGAATGAATGAATGAATGAATGAATGAATGAATGAATGAATGAATGAATGAACGAATAAATGAACTTGTTCTTGGCATTCATTTACAGGATAAAGCATGCAATCCTTTGTGTACAGGTTACTTTAATACAGGTTTCAACAAGGAATATAGTTCAAGGGAAACAAAAAAATGTGGGCTTTATGGACAGGTGATCTTTCTACAAAGGCGATTGCTAGTGCAGGTTTCACTGTATACGCGTAATGAATTTGATTTAACTGGGTTATTTGTGAAAGTTACTGCATGTTTCTGCGTTCTTTTCTTTTCCTTTCTTCACCCCATAAGTGGGTTAATTATCCGAAAGAATACCACCACATGGTATATTACTACAAGTTTTACTATTTTCTAAATAGTATTTGTAAGTAATGTTTTATACCTGTTGACACACAGCAGCCCAGACTGACTGATACAGGGCAGAGCACAACTCAGAGAACCGACTCAGCATCGCCAGAAACTGCTGGGCCCACACCATCTGGATGGTTGCCTTGCCAACTCCTCCAGGCGACTTCTTGATGACCTCCATCTCGCGACAAATGCTGGCAAAGGATTCTAGGATAACGTCAGCAACCTGTGTCAAATCATTACAGAGATATAAGAAGTTTTCTAGGGTAGCCTAGGGGTCTTCTTCTTTTGTCTCCATCCATCGTCTCATCTGTCTGAAATGTTGGACAAGGCTCTCAGGCAGGGAAGTGCATTCTCGTTGGTTACCATCAAGTTGTCCAAGCAGCACTGGTGGGCTAGGAGTGTTGCTATAGGGTAGACATTACGTTATATCTCTGTTAAATGTTTTATGCTACTCATCAGAAGTTGTGTAATGGTGAACCCTCTTTTCCTTTAACATGAGCACATTATACTTAAAGCGGTGAGAATAAAATAAGAAGGGCAGACTATATCTTTGCCACTATTCTGGGGTCTTTTTTTAGATATCCATTTCCTGATCATTTTCATGCAAAAACATAAGTGTTCTAACAATATAATTTCAACAATATACTGTTTGTCAGCATACTGACCTGTTTATAGACAGGATTGTTGAATTTAGCTTGTAGATCAATGCAGGTAGTCTCAGCTTCATATGAGGTTGGCTGTGAGGGTGGGGCATCTAAGCCAAGAGCAGCAGACACTTTATCTGACAGCAGGGCTAACTGGGCCGTCAGCTCTCCTGCAGATACGCCACAAAAGACAGGGGACCAAAAAGAGAAATGAGAGTAAAAATAATAGTTTTAAAAGAAGGTTGGGTGTAAAAATATAATGCATGGTTTCTATTGACATAGTTCAGATTACTGTTTTCTCTGTTTTCACACATGTAAGTATTTTATCTTCTACTTACATGTACATCGGAGCCATCTATGGAGATATACCAAATGACTGACATTTTGTCAGTCTGTAATTAATTAGTCTTGTGATACATCATAAAATGATGCATTGTGGCTTTCTATTACAAAAAAAAAAAAAGATTAAAACACATATATATCTTTTGATATCTGTGTATACTACCCCTAAATGCTTTCCCAACTGGTGCAATGTTTCAGCTCAGTTATCTTCTAAACAGCTTCAACTATAACAATAATGGTTTGTATTCTTTTAGTGCCAAATATGAAACAATATAATCTCTAAGCACTTCACAATATTATTATCCCGGTCATCAGATGCTTTTAACTACTTCTTTGACACCTTTCCAATCCCAAAGGAGGGTATTAGCACCATGACAGCCAGTAAGGTGCACTCATGCCATTCCTACCGGGTAACCAATTATACACCAGAGTGGAGAGCAGCAATATGGATAAAAAAATATCTTGCTTAAGGAGACACGTGCCATGGGTGGGCTTGAACCTAGGACGTCAAGATCTACAGTCACAGTTCTAGGTTCATAACCACTCTACAACCACACCTCCACTAGGTAGACGTACCTCTGTCAATGATAAAGTATCCTGCTGAAGGAGATAAGTGCCATGGGTGGGTTTGAACCTAGGACATCGAGATCGTCAGTCACAGTTCTAGGTTCACAACCACTCTACAACCACACCTCCACTTGGTAGACGTACCTCTGTCAATGCTGTGGTCTGGCTGCTTGTCCTTGCAGCTGCCCACCAGGGTTCTTAGCTTCTCCAGGCCAGCTTTCAGGGCATCCAGGGGCTCTAGACAGTCCTCCATCACATCCTCAGAGAATGCCCCTGAGGAAGACATTCAATTCATTTCAATTCATTTATTTCCACATTTGATACAAACAAACAAGCATAGACATATTAAAATGTGGGTATAGGATAAAATATACAAAAACTACAACAAATTAACTATGCAATAGTCATATACAACATATAAAACAAGAATATCAAGACAAGAATATCATTATGTGGGGGAACAAACAAAGGCCAAAGGCCTTCTCCCAGGCTTGTCCCTAGATTAACAGAATTGATTACTGTTGTTTACGTATAGACGGGTAACATAGAAACATAGAAAGAGAAAATAAGGAATGGCAAATTCACATTACTGTATATCTTACTGGGAGTATGAAGTACTAAGCTTAGATTATTAATATAAGATTGTGTAAACAACTTCTTCAACCATTTCACTCCTCAACACTGAATGGTGTATGTCAATTGCAATGCAACTCACTACTGATGCGACTGAGAGGGTTAAATCTTTTACGTGCTATGTTTGTATTTTTTTTGCACCAGTAATGTACACGAATCCAATAGAGCAGCATTACATCAGGCACAAGAAGGGTTAATAATTTCACCTGAAATAAGTGACAAGACATCACAATGTACCAACTTCAAATTTCCCACGCATACATATCTCACTGATAATGTAACACAGTCTTTTTCTACGACACGTCAGGATTACCCTCTTTTTTCACAGTAATATAAACAGTAATATATACAGTAATACATTCATGTAATAAGTGACATCAACTTGACATTTAGCAATCAAACATGCTGCTACATACTGTTTTTCAGATAATTTTGGTAGGTTTCCAAATTGTTGTCTGAAATACTTAATATAAAAGAATTGAAACTTTCTGGGAAAGATTTTCACAAAAAAAATATGATCACATGTTGTCACGAGACGTCTCACTGGTATGTAAATAGTAATTATGAATAGTGTTCTTTGTTGATGGATATTCGAGTATAGGAAGAGTAAAGGAAGCCATCACACCATCCAGAAGCTCATTAAGTTCCTTAGCACATGCTGCCTCATACTGCTCATACACAGCAAGGGGGATCTTGTTTGCACTGTGGATAATAGGGAGAAATATGTAGGCAAGAAGAAGAAAAACAAGGTTTTGATCAACACAAAAAAGGGTGGTGTGAATATATAGGAGAAACAAATTACTGAGTATATGCTTAGAAATATTTATTCACATAGGCTTCTATGGATTACACATGGTTTAGAAAGCAGGTTAAATCAAGCGCACATACATAGAAAATTCAATAATGAACTTGCGGAAATGGCATAGCATGCTAAATTCATGCTACAACTTACTCTTCTTTCTTCCAATTGATTGAACTATTAAAAATGTAGGTTAAGTTGGAATTCAACAGTGATTTAAGCAACTAGCAGAAGTTTATCACTGCATGCCAAACCCAAGCTTTCATTGTTGGACCTTTGTCAGGCACACTTATCTTGTAATATGCTATGAAATCTGCTTAAACCATGGTTCAAAGCTAAACCACCTTTTGAAGTAGGGCCTACAGGTTTACACAATATATGCATACTCACTTCTTTAGGGACTCAATCAACTTCATCTTCCCATCAGCAATGTCAGGCAGCTGGAAGGCAAAAGTCACATATTTTACAAATTTGGTACATACACATAAATTCCATTTTTCTCTCATTGTTCTCCTCCTCGTCTCTGCTCCATCATTCTTCTATCCCCTTCATCTCCACCTTCTTTTCACAACCTTATCTCCTTCTTCTCACTGTTTTCCTAATCTCTGTCTCATTTTTGTTCTTTCCTTCTTACAGTTTCTCTCTATCTTGACCTCCTCTATGACAGCACATTACAGTATATTAGCTATCCCTTGCTCATACACAAATCTATTGACTTCACTTTAAAACTTTCTCACCCCACTCTCCTTTCATTCTATACCTCCTTCTCCTCCTCCTCTCTCCACCTTTTCCTTCCTCACTGATAATAATCACATTATTACTGACAGGCTTCCTCTTCCTCACTCACCATCCTTGGCTTTAACAATGCAGGCAAGAAGTGGGTCATGTAGTATGGTCTTCGGAAAATACTGAAATGAAACAGAAATTATAGTTTGTTAAAGAAAGCGTGTAAAATCGGATCGCAATAGTTTAATCAGCTGATTTTCTGCTGATCTATGATTTTTCACCAATACACAAATTATTGTGAATGTTTTCCAAATCCAATATGATGTAACAGAAGTGCTGACATCACGCTCATCATGCACATTGTATATCACCACAAAAATATTTGAAGGGGCGACTAAATTGTATCGAGTAAGTTCTACAGTGTGGGTGACCAAAAAAATTAAAATGGTCGGCCCTGCAAATATAACGACACATAATACAAGTTGTAATATGAAATTCTGAAAGTCAGTTTGGACAAACAAAAAGTTTACAGAGAATAGCATGTAACATTGTGTATGATATAAAATAAGAGGACTTTCAAAAGTGGAGATGCCACTTCATTTGATGCCGCGTACAAATATAATGCCAGAGATTGAGTTTAATATATCATACTCATGAGAACAGTGCCTGTTGCATGTTGCTATGAACTAAGTACAGTGTACACACTACTGCAAAATAAAAGCACATTTGATTGGACTATGAATAGACCTACATTTTATCAAAAACTCTCCATTATTTGTATCTTGAAAAGTCATCCCAAAATGGACCACACAGCAAAATCCAGATTTTGCTTGCAGTCATAACAACTTCTAACGGTAGTCTCATACACTAGTACACTATACCTGAAGCGGACATGACTGCAACCAAAATACTATTGTGGCTGTGTGGGGTGTCATGGGATGATTTTCCTGATATGGGGTACCAATTGACCAATCACTCCATGAGAATGATATCAATATACACTAGGGCCACAGTACCTAGCCTCCAGGACATTGGTCGGTATCCTGTTGTTCTTCTCAAAAGATTCTACAGCAATCTCAACATCACGACAGGCCTGGTCTTGAGGCTGCATGGGAAGAAACATCACGTCGTGGCTCCAATGTTGCAGTCCAAGACCCCAATGATGACACACATTGCCATTCAATTCTACATAGTGACTTAATATTAAGTCTGAATGAAGAGACCACTCAAATCAGTCTACCTGTTCCATTCCATGTAAATTTAAAATGCCCTTTTGTTTTTTCTAATCATCAATTCTCTATTATCATTCAATATTTACAGTTCAGTCCTTTTCTAAGCCCTAACAAAGAGATATAATGAATTCAATCCAATCATATATATGTAAACAGTAACAAACCAGTGCATTGAATTCATTATAATGATAAGTATGCAAACGGTAATAATTTGGGCTTCTTTCTTTCTGTAACAAACAAATGCATTGAATTCAATGTAGTGATTGATAAGTATGCCAACAGTGATGATTTGGGCTTCTTTCTTACCCTTGCACTCCTGGCTCCAGTGATTTGAGGCTTTGCTCCTGGGAACTCTCCAGTCTGCCAAGATTCCTAGTTCAACAAAGGAGTGGAGAATCAATGAAAACAAGGTTAAGGTTCACATCCAACATGGTCCTTGTCTACTTTGCTTATTTTCAAATAGATTGATCAATAAATCTTACTAATACAGAGAGTGACCATCACTGGTTATCATTGTCAACATCTGCTGTGTCTACACTTGCTATGCACAAGTACAATGCAATCGGTAGAATTATGCTTGCTGAAAACAAAGAATGTGCCATAAGCCATGTCTATTTGCATAAAGTCTCAATTTAATAGACCAAGAACCACACCTCATGGTCTGCAGCTCCATTTTCAGGTTTATACCTTCATTAGTTATCTTTGCCATCATTGTCAGCTTACCATATGAGAATGGCCTCCTACAGACGTTGCGACATAAATCAATATTTAAAAAGAAAGCTATTAACTCTACTCTTCCGATTTACTGTGTGATCTATCTCTCATCGCAGCTCTTACATTCCTCAATGCCTTTGCCATAAACCAAGATAAATTTGATGCCCCTAGCATGCCTGATGTATATTTGTGGTTGAATGTGATGTCCCTCACTCGACTTACATTATGGGTCACCAGCTTAGTCATGTTAGTTGGCTTGTTAAGTAGATTTCTACGGCTGAAAAGTATGATATGGCACAAGATTCAATGAGGACTTCTGTATAAAACTCAACATAATTCTTTTCCCGGTCTGACAAAATATTTGCTTTTATTCAATTTTCACCCCATACTATTTGGCAAATCATTATTTTTTCCAAGAGTTCTTACGATTTCAAAACCATCTATCATTGCTAGTGAGACGGTTTGGTTGAGAACCTTCCTCTTGAGTCAGGTGTTTGTTCAACTAATATGTCTTACAGCGATGGCATATGAAAATATCATGTGTTAAATTATTTATGTTTCTGTTACAGATGCTGTGTTAAATTTCTGGTTATACTGAAGATGATGTATTGATTGTCCTCCCTACAACGATAAGCTAAAATGCCTAAGAGAAAGTGCAAATCAGGAACAAGTTCAGATGAATGTGAACCGTCTAAGAAAAAGAGATGCATCCCAACACTGACATGTGTGCTGCACAATCCACATGTTCCCAGTCCTGATCCATTTATCAGTTTCAGGTTATCCAGATAAGAGGCCTCGGAGACGTTGGCCAACTTGAAAGAAATTTGAGATAGAAGACTAGCCACTCAACCACTCCAATCGCCACATCGCATGGCAGAATTTTGTTATCTGCTACCAGAAAGCCTGAATGGTGTGAATTTGGAGATCACAGATTACCACCGACGATGCTATTAAGGCTTCTTGTCAAACCTGTATCAACTGCAAACTACAGCTTCTTCTTCCACATCTTCAACGCTGTCTCAAAGGCATTCCCTTCGACGGGATGCATCTGAAGCTAAGCTAGTCGAGTGTCAATCTGACAAAATGCCTATTCTGTGAGAAGGAATATATGAAAGTGCGTGGCAGGAGTCAGAGGCCAACTCGCCATTTTAGACCAGTCAGCCAGATAGGACTTGGATGGAGAAACATTGAGCAATGGCAGGCACACTGGGAAAGACGAGTCTTCTCCGGAAAGTTCAAGGTGTTGATCTGCTCGCGGCCAAGGCGTTATTTCATGACAAATGCTACCACCAATTATTTTGTGACTACAATAATATCACCCAGAAGTTGGTGAGGAAACCTGCTAACACAGAGCAAAATACGACGAATGCTGCCCACATCACAGCATACAATGTGGTGCAGGAACTGGTCAAGACTCATGTCATAGACAATCATGACGTCATTCCAATCAGTGCACTCCGAGACCGGTCTCTTTATGCTCTCAACACAAAAATCATAACCATTTGCTTTGAGGTCAAGCTTACTATATAGTTATAATTGCAATCACTATATATGAAAATGAAGGAAAATCAATTGCTGTGTTTTTTTTTTAAATCATGACACAATTCCTGTGTGAAACTTACATTCAGATCTGAGAGTCTTGTCTTGGCCAGGAGGAGATAATCTTGGAGAACATTCTGGCACTTGGGAGGGGATGATGGTGGGTTCTGGATGTGAGCCTGAGAATGAACATAACAGGTACCAAGAAGATGGAAGAAGGGGTCCGTTTGGCAACATAACCCAGACAATAAAGCTCATAATCCACCTCCTGTATTTGTAGACCAAATGTATTCACAACTATACACCTACTCATGATAATCCTGTTATCTGATTGGTTGACAGTCATAAACTAGATTTAACCACCCTGGCAAAAGAACCTTATTTGCGGCAATAGCAGCCAATAGTACTTTTATTAGCATAAAATTTGCATAACAAGTGCTCAAGTCCCTCGAGGAGTTTGTATTTTAAATAATTTGCAAAACCCATAGATGTAAGTGTATTACTGTGCCGATTCGAGGAAATAAGTGGCAAACAGCAGTGTTTTGCAAGATGTCTGAATAACGTCACAATGCTCATGTAGTAAACAGGTAAGCATTTCTTAAAAGTCCTTCATGACATATTGATGCCCCCTCCCCCCTCCCCCCCCCCCCCCTACTCTAACCCTCCCATTACCATGGGCACGATAGGGTGTGAGACCTGAATGACAATGTCTGGTCCTAGCATTAAGAGGGGATAAAGCTACATTTATGTTTCTCACCTTTAGAGCTGCAGCTGTCTCGTGAGGCACAAGTTTGGTCAAAAACTCCATCAGAAAAGTGAAAGTCTTCCTGTTAGTACATGGTGAATTGCCTGAAGATGAAAAGGTTTCCTGCAAAGAAGTAAAAACAAGTTAAAATTCAGATGTATTTTCCACATTTTTAATCATCTTCAGATACCATACTGGTATTCTTTTACGATTTTACTTCCCATTCTTCACTTCATTCCATTTTGTTTATTATCATAAGAAATTCTTAATCTGTTTTTGAAACAGTTGTCAACTACTGTTGGACATGAAAATAGAAGTGATGCTGATAGAGTGGGTCACTTTTTTATTAGAGTTGCTCAACATGCAATAGCTTGACCTCATTATTAAACAACCTCAAATCAATCATGAAACAGTATAATATAAACTATCTATCCTTCCTCTTTTATGTCATACAGCACATTCAACGAGGTGTCACATCTTCTGAAGATGTCATGAATCTTTCAGACACCTTGCTTTTTGAAGTCTTACAGCACCTTGAACCATGCGGCATAGCTGGGGAAGATGTGAGGGCCCTCGTGGGATGCCTGTCTGACCAATAGGATGGCCGATAGTAGGGAGTCTTCCTCGTAGCTCTGAAAAGCCTGCTCCACAAAGTCTGATATGCACTCTGCAGTGAGAAGGGCAAGAGGGATCCAGAATGAAATGAAGTGACAGGAGAAAGTTAGTTACCCTTTGCTCTACAAATACTGTACTCTACATTATGACATTCAATGCATTAAAGGGATAGTCTTTCCTGAAATTAAGTTGGTTTTAATAAAAGCAGAAACATCAAAGAAACATATTTGTAACGGTTTGATGCAAATCCATCATAATTTTCAAAAAAATGTGTACTGTCCTATATTTTATACATATTTCACTGAATAGATCTACTTTGGCTGATAATCATACCTTCTCTCATGGTCATTTATTTTACTGTATATACAAGCTCTGAGTAACAATGTAGCTACTGTACTGTATGAATTTGAGCGCAGCTTTAGAAAGCATTGTGTTTACAAAGAGATGAGCTTTACTCTTCTTAACTGATCGCTTTCACAAAGCCCTCCAAATGGAACTTACTGATGATCAACTCCTTTGCAGCTGGGAAGTAGACAAGAACCGTGGATGTATAGATCAAGGTGGACTGCCAATTGATCTGAGGATAAAGGGGAGGTTGGTCATTGGAAAAGAGGACCAAAAAAAAAAAAATGGAAGTCAACCCAGTAAAACATACCTAGGAAACAAAGTATCTATGACACCTAAGCTAACTTTTACATGTTTACATGTTACATGGTTACATGGTGAAAAAGGCAAGCACCTGCAGTGCCTTATGCTGAAGATGCAGGTCTCTTACCTATATCATGACAACTTTGTGTACTAATAAGTCCCCATTTTAAAAACAGTCTAAGAATAGAATGGCACAGACAGGGTAAGACATGTATTGCGCTGATCCAAAAACAGGCTGATTTCTACATCGCACACCCCAGCCACTATCGACGAGTTGGACCACTAACTGATTTAGAATCTTAGCTACGCACCCCATTGGATAGAGTACATTTCTTGAGTGGACATAAATGAGGAGGGAGGGGAAGGGGGCCCCACTCCCTCTTATGGGAACTGTGTTTGGCTTTATTTGTGTGTCTGTCTGTCTTTTTTAACACAGAATACAGAGGCAGAAAATGAATGACCGTTATACCTCTTCATGGTCCAAAACATTCCTCAGCAGTCCCACAGCATCTGTTTCTTGTAGTGCTGTCAGCAGCTGTCTGAAAATACTGACTACAAATGGAGCTGCCTTGGAGAAACTCCACACACTTTGCTTGCTGATAGCTTCAGTAACTGCATACCAATGAGATAAAAAGCTGAGATGTACACATGCAATATTCAACATGATGTGAAGTTTCATACTTCCAAGTTCCAAGGTTCATTCACATCTCTCATAGAGCATACAAATCTACATGCAAAATTAAATACAACATAAGCAATAATTAAAAACTATATCAAATTTTTACTTTCTGTTGTTTTGGGGGTCATGTTTTCTTTCTTTGTAACATTTCTCTCCTTTTTCTTCTTGTCCTTCTTCTCTAATGTGGCCATTCAAACATCTGTTTCTTTTCATTGCTGTCCCCCTCCTCTGTTACCATCATCATCATCATCATCATCATCACCTTCCTTTTTCTTGCTCTTTCTTTTCAATCACTTTTTTCTTCCTTTCATTGTTTTCTACCTCGTTCTTTACCACCACCAGCATCACATTCTTCTTTCTTTTTCTTCTTTTGACAGTTTTTCTCCTCCTCCTTTACAATCATCAGCTTCAGCATCTTCTTTTTATCTCCTTCCTTCCTAATCACCTCTTCATTTCCTTCTCCCATTCATCCTCTTCCTTTCTTCCTCTGCTTACCCGAGATGGTGGGATTGAGACACAACAGCTGGGCGAGATGGTGAGCAGCAAACTGCTGGGCAGCCTCTCTTGAAGAAGCAGCCTGCATCTCTTCCATTGGCAGCACACGTTCATGACTGACAAACTCAAAACTTGTATCGCTCGCAGCTTCAAACAATCCTACAAGAGAGAAAATACATGACTTTCCTTGTGTTAGATACAATGTACTTTTCTGCCACATCCATTTGAAACAGAGAATCGTTTAAGCCTAACTTGGGTACTTATCCAGTATATTTAAGGACTTGTTTTCCACTTCCATTTCTCAATTTTGTATCATATTTGTAACCAAATAATGATAAAAAGCTATTTACACTTTGCATACAATTGCCAAGAAAGCAAAGAAAAGAGAATGCGCACACACACGTGAGTCACTTTGATGAAGTAAAGCATTTACCATAGCCAATATTTCCTTGAGCAATTTGAAATGTTCTGAAGCCTGGCTGCTGAGCAATAAACCACATGGCTGTATCAATTTTCCTTTATATGTTCATGCTACACACAAGTATGATATAATGACGTAATGATAGAATTATGGATAAACTTTGCCCACTTACTTGTCATTGTGATATCGAGCATCTCTTGTGCAATCTGCCAAAAAATATGTTCACAAGAGTACAAATTTAATACCCTCATTTATGCTTTACAGTTTATATGCATACTACATACAATGCAGGTCTTTAACAAATCAAGACATAATGTTGCTTTCAGATTACTGTCAAATTATATTATTGTGACAGCAGTAGCTACCTGGACAAGTAACAAATTCAAACTAGGTGCAGACATGTTCATGCATACATAATGTTTGTTAATTGAGGAAATGATCTAGAATAGATTAGCCACTTCCACATAAGACAATGTAATTGTGAATAATTAACTTAATTTTTTTCTGTAACATGATGATTTTACATGTATATACTTGCCTTGTGACTGAGTGAGTGAGTTGTTTCCGATGAAGCCTCTTTCCTGGGGTAGGCTGCTTGCACAAGGAAGGAAACAAAGTCTGCCCAGAATACCAGGAAGCAGAGCCCATTAGCTTCAATCACATAATTATGTTATATGAAAGATTATCATTGATATTATGCTGATTTCACTGACATGCTTATGATCATTACCAATTTGACTGGTATAACTGAGAAAAGGAATGAGCTGAAATCATTGCAAATTAAAATATCATACATGATAAAATAGATCTTCCTGCAGATATCTTTAAAGATTGTCCGTCCCTTTTGCAAGCTTAAAATTTGAAATCGTCTATCACGATCATAAATTGAAGAAAGTGTGATTCAAGACCATTTCTAAAAATATAGCATGTTGAAGCTCTCTGTATATGTAAAAAAATTCAGCTGTTAAATGTCAAACCAACTTTTTTCGTACTACGAAAAAAGAATTAATCTTTGTTACAGTATCTATGTGGTTATTATGCGTGTGTGAAATCCTATTTTTATGAGTAACTACCAAACTTTGGAGATGATTCCTTCCACAGAACAATTTTTTTCATAATGCGTTTTATAATTTAACAAACAGATTAATCAATAAAGCAGATATTTCAACACAAACTGCTACGAGCCTGAGGTAAAGACCATTAATCAGACGTTATTTACATGTACGTGCATTATTTGAATTTTACACTACGTATCAGTTTCAAATTGTGAATATAGAGCTTGCTAACACTTCTCTATATGTTTTGCCAATGTTTCGATGGTTTTGTGGTGATCTGAAAAAGGGACTGGCTGTCTTTAAGAATATCAAATGTTTACCTAGCTAAACATTGAAGTTTTCATGACATAAGTGTAGATCTCCCCACTGTACCCCCCCCCCCCCCCTTCATCCTCTCTCTCTCTCTCTCTTTGTCCCCTCTTACCAACTAGCAATATACACCAGTAGCCATCAAAGCATACTATCTTACCAAGGAAGATCTGTCTCGGCCTTGGGTTGTCATCTTCAGCATGCACCTTGTAGCTGTGGTCAATCCACAGATTGGCGACATTAGATGCAATTTTGCTATGAGTAGACTGGTGATGGGCGTGGCACAGGAAAGTGTCAAAGGTTATAAGGGATTCCTTGTGGAGACACCAGAGTAACTCAAGAGGAAACATGAGGCTCTTTGATTTGGCCTGCAAAGAAAGCAACCATTGAAATAAACAAGGTCATATTACTAATAAATACTATTTAGAAAATAGTTAATGTTTTCTGTTAACACCATATGTTTTGTCCAATATTTTTGTCCTAATTATGGGATAAAAAAAAACAAAAGGAAAGAAAAAAAAAGCAGAGATTCATGATTTATTTTACAACATTTACACGAGACTTTTTAGTTTCAGTTTTCTGTAATTAAATTGCAACAAATGGTATGAAATGGAAATAGGAGAAGACAGGAATAACGGTTGTGAGCTAGTCACAAAGGAGTTAAAGAAAGAAAAGTGTGTGCTGAAAAAACAGACGCAACTAACTAATATCTCCTACAATATCAGAAAGCAAGAGTTTCAGTCTTGACATTTCAGGCAGTGTATCTCTGTCCGTCATCAGAAGATTTACTTGGTTACTCTTCAGATGACAGACATTGCACACTATCCGAACATGTCAATTTTAGGCTTACCTGACCAATGATGGCCTCCACAAACTGACCTCTGTGGAAGAGATGTTCAGCTTTCAAGCTCCGTATGAGATGCAGCATTTGATCCAAACCATCCTAAAAGGGAAGAATCTATTTAGTGTCAGGCTTGAAATGTATAGTGGTGTAAGCACTTATCTCACGACTTGCAACTTACAAAATGTGGAAAATTCATTTCGGACCTGGGCCCCGTTGCATAAAAGTTACCATTAATGGTAACTCTGTCATCAATGGTATAGCCATGTTACCATGGTGACATCGCTCAACAGCCAATCAAACTCAAGGCTGCCATAGAAGTTACCATTGATCGTAAAGTTACCATAAATGGTTAGTTTCATGCCACAGATCCCTGGCAATGTCATATTTGATATTTGTCACTCCAAACATACAAGAGAGATAAGATACATATAAGCCATATTGTTTCCATCATTTTAACAGTTATCGTACCATACTCGTAACTTTAATAATCGTATTCAATCAGTGTGCAGGGCAACTTCAATGGAAACCTTTGATTTGATTGGCTGTCAAGCTATATTACCATGGTAGTTACCATTTATGACAACATTACCATTGATATTAAGTTTTATGCAACGGGGCCCTGACATTGCCAAAGCAGTTGTTGATAACTTGATAAAATAGTATCGAGATGTATGACATGCTGTATGACATAAAATAATATGCATAGCACTAAGACAGATTGGAAATGTATCTAGCTATCAAATAAGTCAATTGCATGGATGATTCTACTTAGGATAGGCTATGTGCTATACAAATGTTCATAAAGTACAAACAGTGAAACCTGCCATATATAGCAACCTTTATAGAAAACAATGTGTCCATAAAGACCACATTTTTATTGTAACCTTTATTAATGTAACCAGTACTTGGAGACCATCTACTTATAAAGATCACATTTCTGGACTCCCCTGAGTAGGCTTTATATACAGATTTCAATGTACCCCCTAATGAAAATCTGGGCCATATTCTTGAAACATTACTAAACCTAGTTTTTCTTTTTTTATATCCATATATAACTAAGTGTAGTTAGTTGCTACGGTGCCTTCAGCTATATCCAATTTTAGGAGTTGGGGGAATTTTTAGGTAAGTTGAAGAGTAAAAAAAACATTGAACTGACCATCTGACTTGCAGTGAGAAGGGGAGAGGTTGCATCTTGATTCTGCTTGATGATGTCCTCACACAAGACTGCAGCACACTTCTTGGCAGCTAGCCACGAGATGGGCACACCAGTCAGGGCTGCTTGATTCCTCAGGCAAGATGTGATGGTTGTCTCTGAGACAGAAAAATCAGATACAGACAAACAATGAGACCAAATAATAGAACACACAGATAAGCAATGGAGTGGGGGTAGAGCAAAAGGACATGAAAGCAGATGCAAAGAGAAAGTCTCCATTGAAAGTTTAAACGATTGAGACACAATAATTAACCAAGATGAAACGGCAGATGGGTAATGTACATGAAGAGGGGGCAGTAAAGTACAGATTTAAAGGGAACAAAATGGAAAACAATAAAAGGAGGGTTCTCATTCTCAGTATAAACTATTATCGAATGAGGTGCAAAATCCCTGCAATGTGATTGGTCGATTGCCGTGCATCTAATTCTACTGACCAGACGACCGATATCACATATTTATTACGATATCCAATGTAAACATGTTATCGATCGCAAAAGCGCCATCGATCGTCGCGCAAAATGGCCGGAGAGCACCGGCCGGCGGTGAATTTCGAACTTCTGGATGAGAATGATTTGGCCGAGTTACTCGAAGAATCTGACGCCAAGAGTACCAGAAAATCCATCAAATTTGGTCATGACAGATTGGAAGGTTTTGCCAGGGAAAAAAATGTGGATTTAACCAATATTTCAGTGCCTGATTTGGACAAGTTGCTTTCATTGTTTTATGCGTCGCTACGCAAAGCGGATGGATCATTGTATTCGAAGAAGTCAATGCAATACATTCGTTACGGTGTACAGCGTTTTTATCAGGACAATCGCAATGTTGACATCGCCAACAAAACTCAATTTCCCCAGAGTGTCCGTATGAACAAGGCTGTGCTAGTAAAACTGAAGCGTGAAGGACTTGGCAGTGTTAAACATAAGGACCCAATTTCTCCTGCGGACTGTGAGAAGATACAGGCATCGAAAATAACAGATTGTAGCACACCACAAGGACTACAGAACAAGGTATTCATTGATGTTTTGACTTTTTTCTGTAACAGAGGCAGGGAGAATGTTCGAAATTTTAAAGCATCAGACTTTAGTATTTGCACTGATGAGAATGGACTGAGGTATGTCAGAAAACGCGACCAGCTCACGAAAAATCATCGAGAAAATGACGATGAAGTTGGGAATGGAGGATTCATGTTTGAAGTCGTAGGAAATGACAGATGTCCTGTCAAAACATTTGAGTTCTATGTTTCAAAACTAAATCCTTCTTGCCAGTGGTTTTGGCAACAGCCTAAACCATCTGCACCACAGAGTGATGATCCTTGGTATTGTAACATTCCTGTAGGGATAAATACCCTTTCCAACAAGATGAAAGTCATCTCAACTTTTGCGAAGTGCAGTAAGGTTTACACAAACCACTGTCTTCGAGCGACTTGCGTTACCATGCTAGACAGTGCCGGATTTCCATCAAGAGACATAATGTCTGTCAGTGGGCATCGTAGCGAGAGTTCGCTCAAGATCTACTCCAAAACCAGTGAGGAAAAAAAGAAGCAAATGTCTAGTATGATTGCAAGCAAGCTTCATTCAACAGAGTCAGGTCTACCGGCTAGGTCTACCTCTACGTCATGTCGATCTACATCTACGACAGTGCCAGTGGAGGATGAAGTTGTTGCACCAACACCACCGCCTCGCAGTCGAGCACCATTAACAACAGTGCAGCAAGCACAGCTAGCAGTAGCACAGCCACAGTCTGCAGAACGACATCTTGCACTCTCATTGTCATCAGAGAGTAACACATTGTGTACTACCAGTCATAACTTCAATTTTCACAACTGCGTAGTACACATCAACAACTAGACAACAATGTCTTGACTTGTAAATATGTTGAGTTTTTTCAGCGTTCAGACATTCAGCGTTTAGACTTTCACATCAGATGTATGATGTGTGTGTACATTGTAATTGAACTACATTCACAAGTGGACAGTAAATGCGGATTAAAGACGCATTCACCTACAGACTGGTAATACAGTACAGGTTCCAATGGGGATCATCATATTCTTAGAAAAGGTAAGTTTAGTGTTGCATTTAATACATTTAATTGTTAAAATCACTTTTTTAATCAACCATGCGTCAGTAATTCTAGCCATGCGTCGGTAATTACCGACGCATGGCTAAAGAAAATGTGATTTTTGGTCAGAAATTGTCCAACATTCGATAAAACAGATGATGCACATGTTTGTTCGTGTGTCGGTAGGAATTGGGTGCATGCGGTAACTATGGAAACTAGTCTAAACCCACTCGGCTGCGCCTCGTGGGTTTAACAGTTCCATAGTTACCTTATGCACCCAATTCCTACCGACACACTCATACCTGTGCATCATTTGTATACTGACACACTAATAAATGTGTGTACTGTAAACAGAGGGAAGAGCTTGAGTACAGAACAATATTAAACAAAAGACAATAAAAATTGAATGTGCAATTTAAATATAAGCCGAGAAGTCATTTACAATGAAAGACAAATACTGCGTTGGCCAATTTGTGTTAGTACATGTACCTACCAGGCTCCCGTTGCTTATGATAGCAGCACAACACTTTATTTTAGGAACCAATACTACAGCCTTTCACTGTCTTGCTTATCTTCATACGCCCTCAATACGACAGGTTTTCATTCAATCCTTCAAATCAGCATTTTCTGGTTACCTTCAATGTTGGATTCACAGCCTGGCTTCTTCTCTGTTCCATCTTCCTTATCAGATGAATCATCATAGATCTTTCTTTTCAACCTGCACTTGTCGTTCTGTTTATACAGAAATGGGGAGAGTTTCAATGAACATTATTTGCAACCATGAACACCAATAAAAATCTCTCCGTGTAAACAAATTTCATTTGAGCTAAATGTACGAACAAATCAAGATAAACTGCTAATAATATTTACCACCCTTTTTCTGCACACAACATTATTGAAACTGTGTTTAATTTGTGAAATTGGTATTTGTGCTACTCTGTAAATATCAAGACAAGGATGGTAATGGAACAGGCGCGGTGGAGCACCCCAATTTGCATCTCATTATCTGCCCGATCTATTTAAATTTGTAACGGACTTCTACGGCAATCCCAAAACGTGGTGACTGATAATTGAAATATTTGCATTCACGTCTCGTTGCTTTGCGTTATGAAGTGAAAGTTTTCAATGAACTTCATCATCATGAAAAAAATATGAAATTTGACGGAATAAAAAGTAAGATACGAAACTGTTTTAAAATCATACGAACGATAAGCAGGTCATCTATTATTTTCTGACTTGACTCTGGCTGGTGTTCAATTAACATGATATTGTTACATATTCATGAAGGTCCAATCCATATATGGAAGAATTTTTCGCTAGGGCCCACGTGTAGTTTTTGAGATATCATTAGTTTTCTATGGGGATTGAAATGAAAATTTTGAGTCAGCGAACTGCAAGCGAGGCAAATACGCATGCGCACAACGCTTTGACTGGCCGGGTTCGTGAATATTTTGATGGCCGGAACAGCTGATCGCCGATTTTATGTGTGCGACTTCATGGATTTCGAAGGTTTTTTGAGCTTTGGAAGATATTTTTCATTAAAAAAATATGTTGTATGAGCCCGTTAGGCCGAACATATGCAGTAATAAAGATGTATTTAAACAATCAATAGCAATCATGATCATACACGATGTACTTAAACCGAAAAATCAGCTCATTGCACTGCTCGTCGCGGGTCGACCCTCGCTGCAGTCTCAGCCAATGCACGCTGCGTACGTATCAATGCTGGTATCGCACAACCTGATTTTGAATATGTGGGACGCAGGCGTAACATCGTGTCATTGGTTTTCTCACGACCCCAATTTGACATCGTCTTCAATTCAATTCTGACCTGAGTCTGGCTGAGCGAATATCTTCATGAAATTTTGTATATCAATAAGTCCTTTATCATTCGATACATTGTCATACCTAAGCGAGCCGCTGGCAAACATTGCAGAAATTTAGACGAATTCTAAGCCAATATTTGCTCAGTTTTCGTCATCAAAATATTACTAGAATGTAACATTTTCTGATGCTAAAATTATTCAGATATGCATATGAGTATGCTTGTATGTTTAGTAGGATTAATGTCCAGATTTTATTTTTTCAAAGAAATATGTACTCCGGGAGTGTTTTGGCAAGAAAAATGTTTACTTTTTTTCGCACTGTGCGAAAACATGTTGTTTACTTTATGCAAATGAGGTACCGCTGTCACTGGATTTTGGGTCGGTAATTGGGGTGCTCCACCGCGCCTGGGTAGGGAATGTCCGACAAGGAGTATTTCCCCATCAGTTTCTTCTTTTCTTGTGGTACATCCAACTAACAATCAATGATTTGTCAAAAAGTTTTAATCATCTACCTTTGTCTGAATCTCTTGGAGGAGTTTCTCAACATCTTGATGATGATCTAGAAGCTTCAGGGCTGCCTTCTGCACATCTGTCTGCACAGAAACCTGTGATTCTCTTCCATGGTGCCGCCTGTCCTCTGGGTTTGGTATGAAAAGCTAGATTTAGGAAGGTATTCTGAAAATCCACCAGAGATAAAAAATTGCATGCTTCTATCTCTTTATTTGCAGTTTACATAATGTCTTATGAAAAAGTTATGAGAAAAAAACAATATTATTGGAAAAAAGTTTTAGGAAAGTTATTAACAACAAACCACCCCAGTAAACATGCATGGCGACTATCGCCAATCATTAGCTACTGGTTTGTCTTTTAGGTGACCTAACAGGAGTACCAGCCACTTTACTATAATTTAAGTCCTTTTCATAGGAAGCATTCTACGACTGTAAAAAAAAAAAAAACTGTATGACTCAGAAGTTAAGGCACGGTGCCCAAACCACATATATATCTTCCACTCATTCTTCAGAATTCAAAACAGGATAATCTGCATCTCCCTTCCACCCACCATCACACCTGCTACCCATCTCAAAAGAAATGACCACAACCTCAGATAACTTTTAAAAATCCTGAAGCCACAAAAGAAAAAGTCCCACTAGGTGCGTCTTCATTAGCCCGATCAGACGAAATAGCGAGCTATTTTGCTGATCCGAGGAACTAGCCTGAAGTTGCAATCGCGTCTCCATTAGCTCGAAACTCGGGATACGTAAGCTCGAGCTCGGGTTGCATAAATTATCCAGAGTTTCGCACGTACCAGCAGTGTGCGACGGGAATAGGCCACGACCGCATGGCTTCGGTTGTGAGCTCGCATTCACGCATGTGTAAAAACCTATTACGCAAACAATGCCTCGTGGGCGCTGATGCATGCCGGGATCAAGAAATTTTCAGGCTAATGAAGACGCTCCGAGGTAGTTCCATCTAGCCCAAGATTTCTTGGGAAGTTTTCTCGACGAAATAGCGAGCTATTTTGCCTGATCTGGCTAATGAAGACGCAAATAGCTAGCTATTTCGTGATCTGGCTAGCTAACCCGATCAGAACAAGCTCGCTATTTTGCCCACATCGGGCTAATGAAGACGCCCTACTGTGCCATCAACAGCAAGGAGGTAAAGAAGAAAGGCCATGGTCAGGATCAGTTTCAAAGATGGTGACAGAGATAAAGGGCAGGATATGCCAGGTATAGAGGTAGGTAGGACAAAGGGGCATCTCCAAATCAACGGATGTGACTACATACTTTTGTCTCTGTGTTTACCCCTCTAGCAAAACTCCATTCCATCCACATCCTTTTATCTTTGCCTACAGCCTGTCTTATTACTAAATTCCATTCAAGAAAATCTGGTACCCTTATCCAAAGAATCTACTCCTTATCTAATCCTGATATGATGGTGTGATTGGTTGATCAGTTTCTAGCTTTTTTTTTTCATTTACCAGTTTGATGTACTTTTACTTTGACAGTCATTCTGCAAGGATCAATATTACTGACACTCTTCATCTCCAAAATAACAGTGATAGCCACTACTTTTTGTGATTCTCATTTGGGTAATCATGCCTCTTACGAATCTGCAGCAGCAACGCCGCTTCAGAGCAAAACTCAAAGCTACTGGACAATATGAGAAATATAAACAGCATCACAGAGAGGAGGTCCGCAAATCTAGAGCTGCAAGGAAAGCCGCTGAAACTATCAGCTGTAAAGTACAGTCAAAATGCAGGTTAAATGACACAGAGAGTACCAAGAAATGGAAGCTCAATGTGTCTTTGTACTGTATAGCCCATCTGAATGCTACATTTAATTGTGTTTGCATTACTTATGATTATCGATGGTTCTTTATTGATGTTGAGAGCTTGAGGCAAGAAATGGAATGCAGTTGTTTTACAATTTTTTATTTACACAGCCCAAGCCAGACCTTGCAGAGTTTAGTGCATACATCACCAATATAGGCCTACTGACCAATAAGTAAGACTAAGAGGAGGAAACTTATTCAGAATGTTACTTTTAAACCTAAAATGGTGTCTGAAATCCTACTCATATTATTACAGAAACAGAAACATAATTTTATACACATTATTGATTTTTTTTTTGATGTCGACTTTTCATTTTATGCATGTCCAAATCATGTAACTTGACAAACCTACACATTTCAAAGATTTGCCAGGAGCATAATAAAATTTCCCAAGTTTTGTTTTTATACAGAGGATTTTGATAGTCAGATCAGACTGTTCACTTTGTTGGGATAAAGAGCTCCAAGTATGAGCCAAAGTGTCTCCAAATGTAACGTGGGTGACCGTGGAATAGCCCGAAAGGGCTTCGAATTGGCCATGCTGCTCACACTGGTCTCCTTTAGCGTGCTTCTATGCACCTTCTATGCGGTTGGTGCAGGAGCGGGCACAGGCACGGGCGGCCTTTCGTCCCGGCCCGGGCGCGGGCGCCGCTGTGGGAGGATCTGTTCATGGAGCGCTGCATGCAATGTTGTTGGGCCTCGCTCTCGATCAGCCAAAGAGATATCTAATTATCTTGACTTGAGTCTTGGACCTGGGTGGAGTGTGAAAAATCACCAAACTTACCTAGTATCTGGTGTAGAGACTTGCTTGATCTGCACTTATAAATAATATTTGGATACGGCTTTGATGGCATGTTTCCAAAGTCTCAGAGTCTGAGTAATGTAGGCTGCTGACGGGAAATCAAATTTCGTGCATTACAATTTTCAATTGTGAGTATCGATAATATTATCGTTTTGATATCGCGCGCGCCCTTATGTTGGCGACGATCCCTTCTCGAAAAAGTTAAAAGTGGGCCCCCTTGATTGGGAAACAACCATCGGAAAACGCGGGCACAGAATCGAACAGCCGGCCCCCTTTCGAGCTAAAATGCCCACCAGGTACGATAATGAGCTGAAGACATGTGTGTTGCGCACTGGAAATTGCTGAACTCTCAAGTTTATCTTGAAGATGGAATAGTAATAGAGTATCTAGGCCTACCACCCAACTTAAAGCCCCCCCCCCCCCGCACCTTAGTTATGATAATCAACCCCCTCCTTGGGACACCGCGGACCTTACATTTACAAATAATTGATTTGTCTTGAGACAAAATCATAATGATTTAGGAAAAACAAACTTGAGCCAGAGCGAAATGAATATTACAACCCTGCTCAATCCTTGAAGAACATCGATCATGACTTGTGTATACCTCATAATTTTTCGCATTCATGTAAAAGTGTCATGGCCTATGAAGGTAACGTAACATAGGCCATATGTGTACAAAAAATTGTCTGGAGGGCGGTTATAATCATCTGATATTTTTATTTGATCATCGGACTTTCCTGAACGGTGAATGTACAGATGCACTCCCGCAGTTACGAAAATCTTATCTTTCTACCCCCCCCCCCCCCCTCAAACAAACCATCCCGCCCCATCCCCAGATTCCTTTAGGAGGGATTTATCACTTTTTATATTGTTGCCCTTTTGATTTGTTTTTCCGAAGTTATAAGCTTTATACATGAACAACAATATAGAAAGAAATGAAAGAAATAGAGGGGTGGTTAAGCGACAAATATGAGATGAATTGTGCACTTTTATGTACAAGCACCAAATTTGGCACACATATTAAAAATCATATTTGGAGCAATCTTAGATATAGAGGCATCTCAAAATATTTTCAGGGGCGCCTGCGGGCAGCCCTCAAAGTGCCCCAGGGGCCCTAATATGTTATGTTTACTTCTTTTCGAAAACACACGACCGGAATTTAAAAAAAAAACGTGATAGGAATCATCCTTTGAGAAAAAATAAGAAATAAATAAATATAATTTTTCCCCCTGCGAAAATTTGGTCCCCGCCCCTTGCCACTTGCATACCACAATTTTAAGAATTTAAGGTCACTTATACCTAAGGATGATTCCTATCAAGTTTGACTAAAATCCAGTTGTTCATTCTTCTGTAAAAGTCAAGAATAAGGGGAAGTTGCCAATTTTTTTTAAATAAAAGAAAGTTTCCCCCGGGGGCGCTTTGGGGGCTACCCCCCCCCCCTAAATCTAACTAAAATCCAGTTGTTCATCCTTCTGTGAAAGTCAAGAATAAGGGGAAGTTGCCCATTTTTTTTTAAATAAAAGAAAGTTTCCCCCGGGGGCGCTTTGGGGGCTACCCCCCCCCCCCTAAATCTAACTAAAATCCAGTTGTTCATCCTTCTGTGAAAGTCAAGAATAAGGGGAAGTTGCCCATTTTTTTGTAAATAAAAGAAAGTTTCCCCCGGGGGCGCTTTGGGGGCTACCCTCCCCCCCCCCCTCCTCCCCATCCCCTTGCCACTTGTGTACCCCAAGTTTGGCAACTAATGGTCCCTATTATCCAAGGATGATTGCTATCAAACTGGGTTAAATTCTAGTTATTCATTCTTGAGAAAATGTCCCAAAATAAGAGAAAAATGCCTCCAGGGGTGTTTGGGGGCTATCCCCCGTCCTCCTTGCCACTTATGACCACATATTTGAACAAGGTACGGTATCTATTACATGAGGATGATTCCTATCAAGGTTTTTTTTTTTTTATCATGTCCGGCTGTGCGCCGTGACGTGTTTTTATTAAGCCTTTTCATCAAGTCATTTACATACAGTACATAAATTAAAAAAAATATTTAAAAAAGTCATTTACATACAGGAATTCGTATTGAGTGGTCGGTCGGGTCAGGGTTCATATACGGTGTATCACACCTGTCAGTATACACCAGCGAGTAACTGCCATCAGATTCCATTAATAATGCATGAAGTTATTGGCAGAAAATTATTTATTGGCTGACATAATATGTGCGGCACAATGACCATTGTTGTATTCTGAATACACCGTCTTCGTAATGGTAATTCCCAACTTTCCCCTAACTGCACTTAGTAACGCGTTATTGCAGTCACCTGAATCTTGTCATTCAGATTCAATGGATGGAATGCACTTTGAATCTATTAGTTGTTGCTTAAGTTTTGGGGTTCCCAATAGTAACGTTTTGTTTGAACGACTTGAATAAAAATTTGCATAAATAAGGAAAATGGTCTATTCAGTATCTGATACACACAAATTTAAAGCCCCAGATTTGTCCTAAAGTTCAAGGAAAGTAATTGATGAAAAGTTACATTTACAGTCTACACTGTTAAGTGTAAAAGATCAAGAGAAGGGAGTTGAGAGAGGGCAAATGAGAAAAGGGAAGTTACAGGGAGGTACATGAGCTTAACTAGGATTCAAATAAAGTAGAAGGAAAATGAGAGAAAGAAAATGGGAGCGAGAGAGAAAAATAAATGTGAAGGCTGTTGAAAGAGGGTAAGCTACAGAAGAGAGAAGACACCCCGACAAATGTTGATAACGATTTGTATTTAAACACAGCCCAAGTCTTGATTTAATGTATCTATTCAGTATCTGATACACACAAATTTAAAGCCCCAGATTTGTCCTAAAGTTCAAGGAAAGTAATTGATGAAAAGTTACATTTACAGTCTACACTGTAATGTGCAAAATATCAAGAGAAGGGAGTTGAGAGAGGGCAAATGAGTAAAGGGGAGTTATGGGTGCTGCATGAGCTTAACTAGGATTTAAATAAAGTAGAAGGAAAATGAGAGAAAGAAAATGGGAGCGAGAGAGAAAAATAAATGTGAAGGCTGTTGAAAGAGGGTAAGCTACAGAAGAGAGAAGACACAGCGACAAATATTGATAACGATTTGTATTTAAACACAGCCCAAGTCTCTCAAGCCCAAGTCTTGATTTAATGTATCTATTCAGTATCTGATGCACACAATAAATTTAAAGCCTCAAATTTGTCCTAAAGTGAAAATATTAAATATTCACATGGTTACTTCAAGGGAAGTAATTGATGAAAATTGACATTTACAGTCTACACTGTGAAGTATAAAAGATCAAGAGAAGGGAGTTGAGAGAGGGCAAATGAGGAAAGGGAAGTTCAGGGAGGAGCATAAGCTACAGGGCAAGCGACGACAGTCGAGACTGGCACGACAGTCTCAGTCGAGACTGTCGTGCCAAAAAAAATAACAGCATTTATTTGCATCACTTAATCTAACATACATAATGTTTCTAAGTTAAATAATTAGCGCATATCTTCCATTTTTACAACCCTGGGCCTTTTTTTTCAGGTTTGGTTAAAATAAAATGACGTACCTTTGAGAAAAAGTAAATAATAAATGGAATTTGCCCCCTGGGGCCATTTGGAGCGCCGCCCCACCCGACCCCTTGACACTTGCGAACCACTATTTTAAGATCTTCAGGTGCCTATCACCCATGGATCATTCTTATTAAGTTTGGTTAAAATACAGTTATTTATTCTTCTAAAAAGTGACAAATAAGAGGAAGTTTCCCAATGGGCCATTTGTGCCCCCCCCCCCCCTCCTTCTAACAAGTTAAGGCCCTTAATACCTAAAAATGGTTCCAGTTATCTATTCTTGAGGAAAAGTATTAGAGAAATCAAAGAAAGTTCCCCCCTGGGGCGTTTTGGGGGATACCCCCCCCCCTTCCCCAGTCCTTTGCCACTTGTGTACCCCAATTTAACAGCTAATTTCCTCAGGATGATTCCTATCTAGTTTGGTTAAAATCCAGTTATTTATTCTTGTGAAAATGTCCAAAAATAAGAGAAAAATGCCCCGGCCAGGGGGGCGTTTGGGGGTTATCCCCGGCCCCCTTGCCACTTATGACCACACATTTGAACACGGTACGGTACCTATAAGCCAGTTCGTAATTACAATTTGCGCATGAGCAGATGAAGGTCATAGTGACCAAACCAGCTTGTTGGTTTTTAAATCACTGAGATAAGCATCATCATTAATAAGTTATTTTAGAATATGCTTGTTATCCAATTTATAAAAAAACACCAAGGTGTTCAATCATGGGGTATTTGACAACAGGCCAAACGACAACAATTAGTTTACAATAAACAATGTAATAGAAGCTTTCCCAATTGTTCACAGACCCTAGCCTACTATTCTTGTCACCTGTTTTGAGATGGTTCCTTTATTAGAGGTTGAATATCGCAAATTGCTATGTCGGGTAAGCACATTACGTAACATCTCCTTTTGAAATGATATATTAATCAACTGCTTATCCTAATGAAAAAGGGAAAGGTCATAGTGACCAAACTTGCTCCAGAGCTAACTACGAACTGGCGTATTGCCTAAGGATGATTCCTATCAAGTTTTTTTTTCAAGTCCGGCCGTGCGCCGTGACGTGTTTTTATTAAGCCTTTTCATCAAGTCATTTACATTCAGGAATTCGTAGTGAGTGGTCGCTCGGGTTGGGGTTCATATACGGTGTATCACACCTGTCAGTACGTCAGCGAGTAACTGCCATCAGATGCATTAATAATGCATGAAGTTATTGGCAGAAAATTATTTGTTGGCTGACATATGTGCGGCACAATGCCCATTTTTGTGTTCTGAATACACCGTCTTCGTAATGGTAATTCCCAACTTTCCCCTAACTGCACGTAGTAACGCGTTATTGCAGTCACCTGTATCTATCTGGTCATTCAGATTCAATGGATGGAATGCACTTTGAATATATTTGTTGTTGCTTAAAGCTTTAGGGTTCCCAATAGTAACGTTCTGTTAGAACGACGTGAATAAAATTTGCATAAATAAAGAAAATGGTCTATTCAGTATCTGATACACACAAATTTAAAGCCCCAGATTTGTCCTAAAGTTCAAGGAAAGTAATTGATGAAAAGTTACATTTACAGTCTACGCTGTAAAGTGTAAAAGATCAAGAGAAGGGAGTTGAGAGAGGGCAAATGAGTAAAGGGAAGTTACAGGGGGCCGATGCATGAGCTTAACTAGGATTCAAATAAAGTAGAAGGAAAATGAGAGAAAGAAAATGGGAGCGAGAGAGAAAAATAAATGTGAAGGCTGTTGAAAGACGGTAAGCTACAGAAGAGAGAAGACACTGTGACAAATATTGATCACGATTTGTATTTAACACAGCCCAAGTCTCTCAAGCCCAAGTCTTGATTTAATGTATCTATTCAGTATCTGATACACACAAATTTAAAGCCCCAGATTTGTCCTAAAGTGAAAATATCATTCAATATTCACATGGTTACTTCAAGGAAAGTAATTGATGAAAAGATACATTTACAGTCTACGGTGTAAAGTGTAAAAGATCAAGAGAAGGGAGTTGAGAGAGGGCAAATGAGAAAAGGGAAGTTACAGGGGGGTGCATGAGCTTAACTAGGATTCAAATAAAGTAGAAGGAAAATGAGAGAAAGAAAATGGGAGCGATCAAAAGAGAAAAATAAAAGTGAAGGCTGTTGAAAGACGGTAAGCTACAGAAGAGAGAAGACACCGCGACAAATATTGATCGCGATTTGTATTTAACACAGCCCAAGTCTCTCAAGCCTAAGTCTTGATTTAATGTATCTATTCAGTATTGATACACACAAATTTAAAGCCTCAAATTTGTCCTAAAGTGAAAATATTAAATATTCACATGGTTACTTCAAGGAGAGTAATTGATGAAAAGTTACATTTACAGTCTACACTGTGAAGTATAAAAGATCTTGGCACGACAGTCGCGACTGGCACGACTAGAAGAAAATTTTACTCTCCACCCTCTACCTGCCTTTCCCTGAGCAGCACCACCGTTCACTATGACGTCCAGAATGCTAAATGACTTCATAAGAAAGCGTAGCAAAAACCCTCACTAACCTCAATACATTTCTCGACCACGTTTTTTTTAAATCGTCAGTCAAGAATCCTACTGTGGGGTGGTTATTTGTTCTTTTGAGTTTTCTTTTGTTTGATAAATCTTTAGTCGTGTTTTGTATTTAGTTCAATGAAGTTGGTATTTAGTTCAGTTCTGTTCAGAATTACGTTCGTATTCATCCTATCAGTCATTATCCTACTTCTCTGATCACCTTCATTCCTTTCCTATTCAGATGTGCTTATTCATTCCATCCTCACACCTGGCTCTTTTATTGAACATTCTTGATTACATAATCACTCAGATCATTTACCCATCATCATCCTTCTTGATTTCATTGGTTGATTTGTTTAATAGGGTTCCTACATTTTGTTGGCCTGCTCCATCCCTTTTATTTATATTGGTTCTTTTTTACTTCATTTGAATATGCAAATGTATTTATGTTAATTATGTTCATGTGAGAAAATCTTGCTGTGAGCAAAGGGCCCCAGAATAAATAAGTGCACCTCAGGCATGTCAGGACTTCAAGTCTGCAAGACCCATTTTTGTGTTCCATCATGTCGTTTGAATGAATGTCAAACTATAAAAATCTTGTAATCTACTGCTAACTAGGCAAGAAATGGTACGCATATTACACCTAGTAATAGTAATAACAGCGTGATCCGTCCTGTAAATGAATGAAAAACGATTCGGACAAAAATCTTGGAAGAAGATGGATTTGAACATACAATCTTCTATCCAGGGCATTTCATTCGTTTACAGGATGGGGTATTGTAATACCTTTAGAAAGCCCTTTCACTCAAACGTATGGAAATATGATGTAGTCATGCGGTCAGGGTGGCTGTATTGGAAAAACACCCTGGAAATAAGATTAATAATATTTCTTTGATGGGGAAGATGATGGTCGGTGTAATAGGTATAGGGAGACAAGATTGGGACAGAGGTGGAACCAGGTATGAATGAGGATATCTAGATAAATGGGAATGAATGGTTGAAGCAGCAAGAGCATTCGGGTGAGGACGTCAAAGGAAAAGCGACAGAGGGAGAAACAAATTCGATGAGAGATGAGGGAAGATAAATAAAATGAAGAAAACGCGCCAAATGACAAAGAAAGAGGGGGGGAGGTGTCGGGGAGTAGGAAGTGTAGTAAAAAGGGGAGAGGAGGAGAGAGAGCGAATTAAGGAAACGGGAGAGACAGAGAGAGAGATAGACAGACAATCGAACAGACAGACAGAGAGAGAGGGAGAGAGAGAGAGAGAGAGAGAGAGAGAGAGAGAGAGAGAAGAGAGAAAGGGGGCATGGTAGTAGTGAAATTGCTTTTAAATACACATACATCTATTATATCTATGGGGCAATACAGGTTTACCTTACATGGACTGTTCTAAAAGGTTGATTGGTATCAATGTGTTTGGGAGACCAGTCTGCAGATTTTCTAGGTGGACTTCTTTTGCAATATGCTCCTGGAAAAAAATGGCAACCATTTTCAAAATGGCAGCCGGGAAAATGGAGTATGACCACTATTTAAGATAACATTTAAAGGGGAATATTTTCCCCACGTCATGAAAAATATAGATTAGCGAGATAACAATTATAGCACATATCTTGATATGAAGTTATAGTAATCTAAGATCCATACCTTGATGTTAGTCAAAGCCGCTTTAAATGTACATTTCTGTTCCTATGCTATATGTTTAATAGTGGGCGACAAATATGAGAAGAATTGTTCAAAATCATACTTGGAACAATATTAGATATAGAGGCATCTCAAGATATTTTCATGGGCGCCTGGGGGCAGCCCACAAAGTGCCCCAGGGGCCTAATATGTTATTTTTTACTTCTTTTAGAAAACGCACGGCCGAACTTGATAAAAACCTTGATTGGAATCATCCTTAGGTAATAGGGACCTTACCTTGTTCAAATGTGTGGTCATAAGTGGCAATTTTCGAAAAGAAGTATAAATAACATATAAACTAGGGCCCCTGGGACACTTTGGGGGCTGCCCCCAGGTGTACGTCCCTGAAAATATTTTGAGATGCCTCTATATCTAATATTGTTCCAAATGTGATTTTTGAACATATGTGCCAAATTTGGTGCTTGTACACAAAAGTGTACAAAGTGCACAATTATTCACCTTATCCACCCCACTAAAACGGTTACCACATTCATAGCAAATAGAACCATCATTCGACGTTCTTAACGACTGTTTCAAATAACCACAGCGTGCACAAAATCCATGGCACAATGTCTTGGTTGTACCGGGAGAGGGCAGACTACCACTATAGCTTCAACTACGTTCCCTACGTTCCTTGGATACACATCTCGCAATGATTCCTCTTTCCATGAAAGATGTGACTTTATGTTCTCAATACATCCCAGGGTGGATGGTTGATTAGCAATAATTGGCCTCTTTTCTCCAACAATTATCATGATTATTCAATCTTTTATGCTGTGCATACATGGCCGAGTGTGTGTGTACGTTTGTATGTGTATGTGTGTAATTTAGTCATACGGTCACCGGGAGATAAAAGGAGAATGGTTGTAGGCCCCTAATAGAAAAGTGGTTAGCTAGTCACAGAACGAAATATTAAGTTATACCTGAGTGTAAGGGGGGGGGGGGGGGGGGGAGGAGGGGGGCGGAAAAGATCACACATCTGTCATTATTTTTCCAAAGGCTTATGTGTTAAAATGAGAATTAAAACAAATCATGAAAAAAAGATGTTATTAATGAGGCTGCCCATATTTGCAATACAGTCCTTTAGCGTGAAAGAAGCACTCCCCACTAGACCTAACCCCTCAATCAGAAATATGCATATAGGACATTGAAAAAGTAATGAAAGGTGCTTCAACACACCTCTTTCCATGCATACGAAAATTAATGTAACATTTCTATCATTGGAAGTCAAAAGGCACTTTTAGGATGAACACTGCCAGGCTTTCCTCCCTAGTTTTCTTACTTAACTGTACCATTTTTATAGGCTATATGCAGCAGAATTTTGTTTGTTAAATGCCGACATTGAGCGGGAAACAACTGATGATGAGTTGCAAAGATATATCACTGTCCTCCCTGGGTTTGTTAAATGTTTTTTTTTTTTTATAACCATGTGGTCTCGAAAATACAGTCTTGTACACGTATAGACCATTGTATATAAATGACACTATCTTGTACATCAACATCTAAGCCACATGGAGATGTACATACGGAATATTTCTCTCCAACAGTTACTGCGTGAATAGGAAATAGTTATCAATGTTACCTCTGAATTTAATTTGCTTCTGGAAGTTGTTTCAGCGTATCAAAAATAATTTTTGTATTTGGTTGAGCTGCACATCTCACAAACTAAACCTTAATTTCGTTCTTGTGGTTCACGCAAATGTAACAAGGGTATGACTTTTAGGCAGTTCAGGGATACTGGTATGGAAGGATATAAATCAATCTTCTTTGAACCCATGCTCTTAGCATGTTCTTTTTAGATGTTTTAACAAGAAGGAACATAGTTGTGTGGCAAGGGCTTAGAGAGAAGGAAATGTGCCGTCTTATTTCTGTTAATGCCATTAATATTTTTGTGAGCATAACAGATATCAGCAAAAAAAAAAAAAACTCCCAATTTTTCAAGTAAAATATCTCAGCTGCACGCATATGCACACAAACACTGTTGATTATAATACACACGATTTTGACAAAGAGTGAATCCCACAATTCCGGACAAACCGGACAGGGAAGAAATTAGTAAATTTTATACCAAGAAAAATATCTTACATCTCCGTTTATTCATCATTCTTCAATCTTTTCGAAGAAATCCGAGTACAAGATATTTAATGGTGTTTTCATTGACTTTATTAAAAATTAAAAAATGACAGATTCGAGGGATTCGAAGTTACTAAACAAAACAAAAACACGACTCGGAATACATACGTAAGATTAAAGAACGAGGAGAAAATACGTACATGTAAATGTAAACTGGTACTTTATTTGAATGCATGAATAAATTAGAATATTATTGCTGATAATATGTGCAATACAAGGCATCTCATTTTTTTACGGCAAGTTTGGCTTCTCTCATGATATCACCCTCACCCTTACAGGCTAGTGTTTGCAACAAACAGTACTGGTGTAGCGTTCTTATATTGAGTAGGAGTAGCACAATAATTCATCAACGTCGCCGCGCCGTCGCCGCATAATAGCAGTCGTGGAATTGATTCAACATTTTCGTGATTATGTCTACATATAGACCCCTGCACATGAAAACGTTGTGCAGATACATGTACTTTATACTCATGTCTTTAAGAATCTCCTTTAAAATCAGTTCTGTCCACTGCTCTATATCAATCTAACTCAATTCCTTTCTCGAATAATCAAATTGATATGTCTTTGTATTATAAAAAAAAAGATAAGAATTGCAAGAGATTCCCCATCATTTATGATTGAAGCAAAAAAACTTCATCAAAGAATCTTTCTGTCATGTATCATACTGTATTAGCAAAAATAATGAATTTTATCATTATGACATAATAACCGTTTTATGCTGCTCGTTTCTCAGACTTTTGTATCTCTTTACCCAAGGAGTCATTTCATCTGCCTGGAGATGTAGGTGATATTTTGAAAAAAACTTATGACCAAAGATGTCTTAGCTAAGTCAGTTGGTATTCTGAAAACTGCGCTAGTAGTTCTGGATCATTTGGCTGTTTCATCGAAACTTAAGTCAAAACCGAGGTTCGTTTTCAGAATACGACCCTTGCACAGAGCTGTCTACAATGTAGTTTGTTTATTGAGTAGTTCGCCTTCAAGGCTAGCGGCTGGTATTCGACAATTTCCGATATGATGACAATCGATACATGTGATATCGGAAACCTTGCTCGCGCTTTCGCGTACCACTCAGTCGATGGCGTCAAATCGAGTTGGTAATTAACTTCTCATCATTTTGGAGTTACAGGTATGTGTAAATTGAACCAAAGTGTTTTTCAGTGCCTTTAATGTGTAAATTTGTCTGCAATGAAACGTTTGTCATTTTCAAGAGATTTACGACCGAGTATTTGACGGACAGCATCGTCGGTATCCCGACGTTTGCAGTGGCAGTGGATCTGCTCCTAAACACGTACGGGCCGGGCCGGAGGTAGCGGGATAGGCAGGGGGGCGTCGAGGGCCGAGGGCCCTGGCTAAGCCCGCGCCTGGAAAAGCAGTTCAATTCAACGGACTTCGACTTTATGCAGTCTCGTACGATTATTAGTATTGCATTGCACTGGTACAGGTAGTTGATAAAAGTTATACTTGATTAGCAAAGTTGTTGTTATTTGTTTATTATGTCTCCATTTGAAATGTGTAAATGTGCACATTGATGAGAAGAAAAGTGGAAGGTGATATTTGTTTGTTCGGAAGTGGGTGGGGGATGCTGTGGTGGGTGGTGCTTGGAGTTGACTTGGTTGAGAAAAATTATATATAAGATCTACATGTATGTCATTTGTATAATTGGTATTAAATTGGTCCTAAATCTGTATTCTTATTAGAATTCTCAAAAAGAATGCAAATTCATATCAGTGATGTCTTGTTTTGATATGGGGTCATAATTTTCATACCAATTTCTCGTAATTGAAATGTTGACAATCTTTAGAAATACAAGACAAAATGTAGTCCTTTCGATATCAATCCCTCATTTCCTTTTATTAAATCAGTCATCACTTGTCTTGCATGCTTTTTATTTTTGTCATGTTCATGGTGAAGAATATAGTGCCAATGGCATTTGTCTCAGCAATAGATCATAATAGAAAAAATAGATTAACAAACACTTATGAGATTAGAATAGGAACAAATATAAAAATCAAGATCTATATATTTCCTACGGAATGCTAAAATTATTTTTTTCTAACTTATTTGTGAATTGCGTCTGCAATAAGGTGATGCTGAGTTTTGTGTCCCATCTCATTCAAAGGGAAGTTTGTAAAAAGTGTTTAACAACATTTTATCATAGCATACATAATGCACACTTATTGATTACGTAAGTCATCTTTCCATATGTCACTATTGTTCCCAAGGACCATCTGCTCAAAAGCTACATGTACATGACTTGTATGCAGCAGGGTCAGAGCAGAGGTAGGCATTGTAAATCTTGCAGAAACACTTCAGTGCTAACTATAGATCAGATTTAGAACTTGGCGGCATTTTTTTGAAAAACGTATCCCTAGATTTTTGTACAAAAATGATAAAGTATCAATTTTCATACAGTATGAAACTATGATCATTGGTACTTTTTTTCCATGGTGTGTATTACAATTTACAAAATTTTAAGTGCATGTACAATGTGTATTTAAGGATAAGTATCTGATGTCAAAACAATAATTTTACTAATTTCACTAATTGTGCCCTGGTCATGAATAAAAATAGATTATAAATGTACATAAGTGCGGTGCACACACATTTATCAGGTAGACACCTTCCCAGCTCCCTGGTCAAAGAGTGTTCACTCTCCACAGTCATTGGTCTGTGTGTAAGATGTATGTGTCATGCAGTAGAATTCATTTACTAGGACATGGGTCCAGTGAACCCAAAGAAACTCTAGTGACAAGGCCAGGGGATTATCCAGACCAAATTGTATAGGAGCCACTAATTGGTGTCTGGCTTGGCTGCTACAGTAACTCCATACCCAAAGGAAGTTCTCTTTCAATTGCCCCCCCCCCCCCCCCCCCCCGTCTTCTTTTGTGTTTGCTAAGAAGGGGAGTAAAGACGTCTTTTTGCCTTTTTTTATATTGTTTCTTTGACTTTTAGGGGGGTAGTATTTCACACTGTGAAATCTTCAGTCTGAGATTTTGAGTTGTGGTTTGTGGAACCACAGGAATACAATGGCAACAGGATTTGATTTCAATACCAATGCTTGACAATGCTGGTAGCCAGTACAGGGTGTGCGAACCTGCACAAGTGGGCATGCAGTGTCCACACTGCGTTTTGATCAAAATGCAAGAACAGTGGAAAATTTGCCATGGAAAATAGTTATTATGCTTCATCCTCAATTTCATCACATCTTTGGGTTTAATTTCTCTAACTAAACACCTTAGTGTAAGTATACATACTGTTAGTGTCAAAAATATGATTTTTGCTCAAATTTGTATACTACTGTGTATGCCATATATTTCGCAGGTTTTTTTTTATTTTTGTGAGTCGGGTGCTATTTGCGATTTTAACCACTTGCAAAATTGTTATAAAGTCTGATTTGCCAAAAATTAGACTTGCTAAAGACATGTATGGCGTATACAGTATGTACATTATTTAAATGTAATTTATTTTCAGAAATAAAACCCAGACACGATACAATTGGTGTTACTGAAAAATTTTTCCTTTGCAAATGTGCAAATGTCATGGACCAGAATACATGTATGTCATGACTATTTCAGGAATAGTGGGACAAGGAAGGAGGAAGTGGAAGTGCGTCAAAGTTCCATAAACATAAGTAGAAAGTGATGTTCTAGCCAGAGAAAACAAGGAAACGGAAAGCTTGTGTAATTAAATGATAAGAACCCCAAATGTCATCCTCCGGGAATCTTAGTACTGTATGTAATTGATATTCCCCTATTTTCTGACCATTATTAAATTGTTTTAGGTTTAGGTGATGTTTGTGTGTTCCTTCTTGATGTGATTATGCAAATTTTATACACTGTACATGGAATGCTTAATTCATGTCCACTTAATACCTTATGGGCATAAAGCTGTATACAGTAGAGATTACAGAAGAGTGAAAGCAAACTTGTACTGTCTTCCATGATGTACATGAATGAATATCAATCTGTTCTGTTGTGGTGGAAGAAATGAACAAAAATAAGGTATTATACGCATGTTAATAAGATAGGAGAGGAAACTGCATTTTTATGGAAACATATTATAATTTGATTGGTACACTGATGTATAAATGTTTATGGTACATTAATACACACAGAGCATAAAAAAGGCATCTGGCACAGTAAAACAGTAACATTAAACAGTTTCACCTTGCTGGATAAATGCAGTATGACTGTAAAGGAAGAAATCTATCAGTAGTAGCCCTCGGACCCAATGAGTCACAAGGCAAAGTATTGTCTGTCATGTGTATGACTTGACATTAGAGGCATTAAAAAAATATTCAAGATACATGTAGGGAGCGATAAAACAAACAAACAGGAAGAGGTGGAGATGCTGTATAGAGGACTACAGAATGACTAATTAGGGCAATTTTGTTTAAAACATATCGTGATTTAAAAGTAATGTGGAGAAGTGATTTACAAGCCAATCTGTGGCTACAGTCGTTCAGTGTTCCCTGTGCCAGCTTCAAAATGTGCACTTTATGAAGTATTGCCCATTCTATTACCAACATTTTTGCTGGTCTTTGCTTATTGTGTCAGACTGTCAGTGCAGTTCATCTAGAGTACATCCATAATGTATTGTCTGAATAATAGAGTTTATTTTACGAGGTATGCAAAACAAGCGAGGGCCCAACACACATGTCACCTACATGTTAGTCAGCGTGACTTCCTCTTTCTGTGTCCCTCATGTTATCACTGCATGTAACCAAATTTCCTCACGTTAGAACTCCTGAATCTGGTCATCCTGTTTTTGCAAGTGTGGTGCGCTTCGTTGTTAGGTGACGAGGTACATCACGGGTGCTGACTCACCCCCTTTTCTCCCTACCCCCTTGTTGTCTGGCTGTTGTTGTTGCCGCCAGTGTCTCGTAGAGTGTCTGCTGACTGCAGAAATTAATTACAAAGAAATTTGATGTCAAAAGCGTGATAATTATGTGATATTCGCCATGCCTTTGTTTTGAAAGAAACAAAGAATGATCTTAAAGGTACAGTATGACAACCCTGTTGCTTATGTGTGCAGTCCAGAATTCTGTTTTATCATGAAAGTAAAGTTCTGAAAAAAATTGTGTTAAAAGTTACATACATGTAACAACAGGATTTTTTTTACAGCATTTACAGACTAATAAGCAATATGTTAAATTAATATCTTTCTAGGGAACACTTACTTCACATTTGGTAACAATAATCTACGTGCATTTAAAGCATTACATCCTACATGTCCATTTCAGTACTAAAAATTGACACTCTCTTTTGAGACGGTCTCCTGATCGAAGTCCAAGGCCAGTCAGTGAATAGCGCTCCAATGCATGCCTTTTTATACATATTGCCAGTCAGCCAGCTCAGTTCATGTTGATAATGCTTTGTTTGCTTCACACAGGTCCCATTTGTGGCAGTGACTTCACAGAGAGTAGTTGCCGGTCGAGCACGCCCATTGAGTAAGGTCTGTCATCGACAGGCTCAGCGAATTGAATGAAGCCTGTACTCGGCCGCACCCCCGGAGTGAGCTCAGAGTCACAGTTTGGGCAGAGACGTTACGTCTGCTGAAGTCGTGAGGGGAGTTTTACCGTGCATCCCGTGCCCGTCACCTGTTTATGCCTGAGCGCCGGTAAGAGACATCTGAATCCATCCTCGAGTTTTAAAGTTCCTGTGTGCAGGAGATCGCACCCCTGCTTGCGGGCTGTACCATGTTGAGGTCAAAGGACCATACTGTGAGTGGCACTTCCTGAGGATATTGAGAGAGGAAACTCGGTGGTAGCGTTTGAGAAGAAGTTGAGCTGGGAAGGTTGCACACCCATGATCTGTGGAGTTCACAAGTGATTAAGCAACTCCCGCTTGTGTACATTACACAGACATCCTGGCTTAAAAACAGACTCGCACATTGGAGCGCAGACCTCAAATCAAACAACATTACAGTTCTAGAATGTCCAGTCTCTTATACATCAAACCGCACGGCTCTTTTAATGGATGTTACCAACCTCCAGTAATGTTTGTGTGCCATGTCTGATGCCCGTTTATTAATTTCCTAGCGAGAATTGCCCTTGTTCGTGTAAATAACCAAACAGGAACTGTGGTGTTGCTTGTCTGGTTTGTGCGTGTATAATCGCCCTGTAATCGCCCGGTGAGACCTAATCCGCCCTTCAGGACTCTTGTGGGTATCCCATGGTGTACAATTCTGCTGCCAACATGGCGACCCACGATGAACTGGTCATGGAGATGGCCACCCTGGAGAAGATGAGCGTGCAGGAGCGGCTCAAGCATGCCCGCAAACGCCGCGCCCAGCAGCTCAAGCGCTATCACCAGTCCGACAAGGAATTTACCAAGCGGCAGCGCAAGAACACCAACCAGATGAAGGAGATACAGGTGCGCCGGAACGTGACCTTCGCCAAAAACGTGGAGTTACTGGAGGCCGCTGCCAGAGGGGATCTTGAAGAAGGTGAGAATTTTATTCATGTGGCTAGCTGTCTTTCGTCTTTTCTATTTAATGTTGTTTCTATGGCCTAAGTAGTCTCATTTGGAGAAATTACCTCAACATGATGTACAATGTAGTCCTTACCTAAAATTCTGAAGTCAGACAAGAGTGGTATCCATTATTGAAAATGGAAAAGCACAATTTCATCAGCCTTGATTGGATACCATGTAGAAAATGAAATTGAGTGTTCCGTAGATGCAAGCCTAAAATTGTGCACTGTATAATTAAAGTTTACCCTATGACTTACAGTTGTACTTCAGAACAGTTATCAGTTTTTATAACAAATCTATATATTTCATGTTCAGTCAAACTTTGTTGAGGTTCTGATTAACATGCTGGCATATGATTATTTGTGTGAATCTTGTTGATTTGGATGAAGTACTACTATAAATTTTGATTTTCAATTAAAAATATGATTTGAAGCTACACATACATGTAATGTATGTATTAAG
The DNA here is from genome assembly GCA_963669155.1 of Arbacia lixula. Classification (NCBI taxonomy): domain Eukaryota; kingdom Metazoa; phylum Echinodermata; class Echinoidea; order Arbacioida; family Arbaciidae; genus Arbacia; species Arbacia lixula. The sequence continues at coordinate 22,176,127 of OZ022581.1, forward strand.
CCACTCCACCCCAGTTTCTACATACTGTACACATTCTCTACCTCTCTAAATTCCAAAATTACCGGAAACTTACATGTATTTAGGAAACCAACTAAAGTACAGGTTTATCAACAAAGAGAGATGAATGATTGGGCTACTTATTGTATGGAGGGAATTTGTAATACCATCACAATAACATTTTCTACAAAATATGCAAACAGTCTATACTTGTAACAGTGACTCAGAATGTGTGGGACCCCAACACCGCTACTTTGCATTATAATTGTAAGCAGTTTTCAGGAGATTGCTCATTTCCTCCTAAACTGCGTACTGACATGTGCATACCTCTCATATGCTGCATGTGACATTCATGGTTGTGTCAAGGACTTCAGTTAGAAATGAGAGCAACGTCTTTAAAAACAACAACAACTTTTCATTTGTGTTGATTCGTTTCCATACAGTGCCAGAAATATAGAGGACAAAAGCAGCAAATGAAATCACTCATGCTGAAATTATTATGGCATTCATTACTCTGTATAATTGGAATGTTGTGTTTGTTTTCTCTCTCATCAGGCTCATGGCCATACAGCTTTGTACATGTACTAGGCTGTATTGTGGTGTTTTCTTATGATTCTAATGAAAACTTGTTTGTACGAACAAGTTCTGTATATTTGACAATGTCTTGAACATTGAAGAGTTGATTCCTTACTTTGAATACTAGGCAGCATCTAAAACAGGATGTGGGAAATGCTTATTATCCTCAAGGCATGAATTACTTCACAAACGGTTACAGTTCGATATTCCGAAGGTTCATTATTCCGAAGGTTCGTAATTCTGAAACACGTAAGATGCCTATACCTCAATGCTTGTTAGTTCGAAAATGAAAAAGGTTTCGTTAATCTGAGCATCTGTTGTATAACGTTCGGAATAACGAACCTTCAGAATATGAGTGCTTCCCTCACAAACGACAAATTTGTTCTTTTTTCCGGCAAATTGAAGGAAAACTACAAAAGTATGTTTATGTCAAAGAAGTTTGTCAGCACCCTTTGCAAATGTTGAGGGATGTACACATGTACATGTATGCTTGGTGCAGGAACAGAATACTGTATGTATGTAGTCTTCATTTGCCAAATTCTGCAAACATAATTTAATCTGTCCATAGGTGTACTTGTACTTATTTCTACAGAAGGCCAACATGAGAGTGAGTTTTATGTGGTATACTGCATGTGAGATGTACAAATGTGCATCAGTACCAGTGTTGACCTGGGGTCCGTGGCCTTTTAATTTATTATTAAGTAAGAGTGTTCCAGTTGCTTCATCGCTGTAAATATCTTACAGGCACTGTATACTTGTCAGTGCTGTGTCATACACTGCGCAGTAATGAATTATGTTTCATATCACACAGGTAGGGTACAGTGCAGGGTAGATTAATGGGTTCTTGCATATAGTGTAAATATTCCTTGAACTATTGCACTCTGTGCCCTCATGTTCCTAACACCATTTGGTACAGCAGCAATTATTGCCATTCCTCAAAGAGCCCTGTTAGAAGTTGGACTTTGTGCTGCATTTTATAGCTCAGTTTCTTTTACGCTGACAGATGTTCAACAGCTTATAAAAAATACATGTTCAATGAAAGAACAAACAGGTCACAAATGAAATACAATTGGATTGGGGGGGGGGGGGTGCAATGGTGATAATGTGTACAAAGTTTCCATTGGCCAATACATTTAACTCTGTGTGTGCCATGTGTGTGTTTTCTCACCAGCAATACACACAAATCCCATTTAGTTGTACATGTATTTTGTCCAGCACTGGAGGAGTTAAGAGCAGACTATAGTATACAGGACTGAGGAAGTTGTCACATAAACACAGTGAGAGACAATGTCAACAGACTGCAATCAAGTGTCAACCATTTGACAAATTTAAGGAGGAGATTAATAACCATGTACCAAAGTCCAATGGTGTTAAGTGGTGGGATAGTTTTGCTGCATTGACCTTTGGTATTGTATTACTGCATGGTTTAGATGAGCTAACTAGGGAGATGGGGGGAAGTGCAGTACTTGTATACATGTACGTAGTACTTGATAAACCGGTACTATGAGTGGGTACATGTGGGTTTCCTTGAATTGGGGACAGTGTATTGTCTCTGTAATTTGCTGTTATCACAGGGAAGGCTTCTGAATGGGCTGACATGGTATGAATAGAATATCTTCTTCAAGGAGGCCCATTGATTTATTTCCTGGCAAATGGCAAGAAGATGTCTTTAATCAGTGTAGGGCTCATTCATACAATGAACAGTCTTGAATCTTGATAGTCACTTTCTCCCATGGGTGAAGAACATGCACCCTTCTTGTAAAGTAAAATGGCTAAACCCATGCAGAGCCTTATTCTTAACGTGTAATACAGTTTACATAATTTTGTACATATGTTGGAGTGATGTACTGTACCTGGTGCATCATAAATGTACTTGTACAATATACCTGCCACACAGATACAAAAGTAAACATAAATTATATGCAGCTACATGTATTCCAAGCCTGATAAAGACCATACCCATGCAATGCATCCTGGAGAGAATAATCGACCATGCTGGGCATTGAAAACAAAAAGGTGCTGGGTCTTTTGCAATTCAGGTGGACTAATGTATACATGATGTACATGTAAATCAGGTATGATGTATCACTCTAAGCTTCTACTTTATGTAAACTGTACTATGTGGAACCTGTACTAGCCCTGGTCTAATACTGTAGCATTGAACACACTTCCTGTTTTCGTGCGCAGTGCTCAACTTCACAATGAACAATGCAAAGAGAAGGTTATTTGAATGTAATCAAAATCTTGTTCCCTGTCTTGTTTTGTTTATCACAAGTGCAATGAATTTTCCTCGTCATCTGATAATATTTTATAGATTCAAACTTTGTACATGTAAATATGCATGCAGTGCACAGTGCAAACACATTGTGTACAATTTGCAATTCATTCTTTTGTTACATGACAAACTCAAGCCTCCATGAACGTGGCTTGATTTTGAGTATGATTCATTATTACATGTATATGTACATGTAGGTTGTTTGGAGAGTATGGGTTGGTTTGCAGTCTACAGGTCACCCAGTGACCCAGAATATTTAAGTCTGAAAAATTCATCATCTACATACACCTGATACATAATAAATTGGTCTGATAAAGTTGAAAATAGCATATTAAGTGCTGGCATAGCTTTGCTGATATTCTGATCCGGCAATAAGAAATTAGCACACTACAGCACATGACATTAAATATCCAACTTTGGTCAAATGGACACAGCCTTACAGTGTGTGAAATAAATTTGAAATGCCCTTGTAGGGTGTATGCATTTTTCTCTGTGATGGTCCAATTATATCTGATGCACTGATGCCAACACATTGTTTGCCTCAGCAGGCCAATCTGATTCATCCCAATCCTTTATACTGTATATTAGGATGTGATTATGGGTGGAGTGTACTGAGTGGGTGTTTTATTTAGGAGGAAGCACTGGCAGTGATTTTTTTTTTCTCCTTTCCCCTCCTCTTTTAACCACAGGACTATCCCTGTCTTGTTTAATCTTTGTTTCCTATTTGGATGGTAATGCCCGGACTTAAATGTCTGTGTCAAAGTACATTTTTGAAAGCGAAAGAAAAATATACCATTAACTACATGTAGGCTTTTGTCCATACTACAAGATATCCTTGGTACAAAAGCACCTGAACAGTACATGTACAGGTATGTATACACATGTGTATGGAATTCATGGAGACAGTAGTTACAATGTACATGTACCAAGAAGTAGAGTATTTTACTGCATGGAGCACTGAAAGTAGTCTGTAGCCCAGACCCATGGTAATCAGACAGTCAATTGGTGAGTGATTCTGAATCATGGGTCTGAAATACAGAGACTACACATGTAACTCGATTAAGTTTTTATTACATGCTTTCTGACATGACTAACAAGTCGTGCTGTAGCCTTATTCCCAGGTGTATACATATTTTAGGATATTGTCACAAAAGAGTCTTTGCGTGCAGACTACATAGGGTTGATGTCATTGGTGTGGAAGACTAGTAAAAGTACTGGGCTGCTGCAGATAAAAACACATGTTGTCAACTCATGCAGATTGTATTGCAGCTGACATTATATGCTCCAGTGGGTGGCCAATGGCAGGAAATATATTTTTAATCTGGATATGATTAATTATGAGACTTAATGAACCAGTACCATGTTGGGTCTACCGTCTGCACACATGTACACCATACACTGTGACTGTAGTAAATGTACTGTACGGTATGCAAACTTGTTAAAGTTTACATGAAGGAATCCATTGTACTATACTCCTATACAAAAAGAAACCACTATTGTTCCACCTCGATATTACGTACATGTACATATGTACATTATGGAACATGTTTAGCACTGCCATACATGAGCATTCTGAATGTCCCATGGTTTCATACATTATATGAAATTGTAAACAAATCAATTAATTTTATTGATATTTATTCATTTATTAACCTCATGGACATGCTGCAGAAATATACACTGTACATGCACACTCCAGCTCAAAGGAATTGGCATAGGGAAATGGAAAGGGAAGAGAGGGAAGGAGCCACAGTTTTAAACCGCGGTTTATTTTGTCCAGTTCAGCATGAAACATGATGCTTTTTAGGCTAAAGCATCATGTTTCATGCTGAACTGGCTCCTTCCCTTTCTTCCTTTTTCCTTTCCCTATGCCAATTTCTTTGAGCTGTAGTGTACATGTTGACTGCTCCATGTGCAACACTACATGTATGTATGAATGCTTTTGAAGTTTCCAATGAAACTGCTGGCCACACCATCAAATTTTGGAGATTAATGTCTGTGTACTGTATACATGTACCATGCACAAAGAGGGCCAGTTTGTTTTTCCTGGTACCTCAGTACAGTACTTGTGTAAAATCAATATTGCGGCCACTCTCTGTAATGTGTTTCACAGCAGCTGTGTTCACAATGTACACGTCTGTATTTCAAAAAATATTTGTAACTAAATTTATACATGTATGATTCATATAGAGTGAGTGAGTAGTACAGTACTGGACTTATTTGGTTACTGTAGAGGTGCTTCATGTACTGTACTGGTTTGTATGCTGAGGCAAAGGTTCAATGAGTAGTTATCAGATACATTTTATGTACATGTACATGTACTTCACTATCTAGGGTAATACATCTAGGGTAATAAGCGTACATGAATGTACATTGTACACATGAACATGAATGTACATGTATAGTACATGGAGTACACATCAGGGGAAAAATACACGGGGACTCTGGGTAAGTTTGCCCCTGAAATGCCCCCAAAGAGCCCTGGAAAATGTTAAAAGAGCCAAAAAAATTTCTATAGACACAATATACTGTATAGCCAAATGGCCTATGTGCTCCAAAAGAAGCCCCCAAAATTTTGAATTATTTTTCCCCCTGATATACAACATGAACAGTCACATGGACATGGACATGGACATGCGCATGTACTGGAAACCTGCTGTGTCTTTCACTCGGCAGTTCAACCACTCAGCCCAGTTGTGGTGCCTGCTTATTTACACTCTCACATTACATCTACCCGCATTCCATTGCAGTCCCTGTAACTTGATGCTGTCAAGTCTAGCCAGATTGATAATGATAATGTGTGAATGAGTGTTTTCTGTGGGTAAGGTAAGCACCAGGGTGCTCTAGCTCTCTCTGAATTGACCTCTGCTGCCCCCCTCTCACTGTAGTGTAACAAACCACAAGAACCACATTTCAAGATCAAGTTAAGGTCACAGGTGATCAGTAGAGTGGGGGAAAATGACAAATTCTTGGAAGTACAGAAATTCTGAATGTGATTGCACAGTTTATAGGTAATGGATAATAGAGTTATTAAACATTGCAGTAAGTTTAATTATTGCAGAACCTTCCTGCTGTGGTAAGAGTAAAAATTATTTTTTGATTGCGAAGTTACTGTATACATGTATGAAGGAATCGTCTTACAATTGCATACATGTACAGTATAATCAAATTCCAATGAGACCAGGACATAATATTTCACATGGTTAAAGAGAGGTTTTGTATCTCAAAATTGTCTCTTGTAATATACACTGGCACGGAAAGTATAGTGTAGAAATGTATCCTTTGCCTGGCTGGGTATTTAAACAAAAATATGTTGATTTGGTGAGTGATATTTGTTTAAAGTTTCCTTGATAGAAATCTCAGGAGAAAGAAGATTAACTTCAGCCCTGCTCCCTTAGCCCATACCTCTTAATGAAAAGAATTGTATGTTGTTACAGAAAAAGAGCTGGGGGTAAATCAAGAAGATAGAGGAGAGAGAGAGAGAGAGGGGGGGGGGGGAGCGAAATAGAGGGAGATTAATGTAGGGGTGGTAAGGTGAGGTGAGGAGAAGTGGAAAAGAGTGGAGATTTGTATGTTTTGAGAGCCAGAGAAAGATGCAAGAAGGAGGGGGAAAGAGACAGCAAGACGGAGAGAGAGAGAGAGAGAGAGAGAGAGAGAGAGAGAGAGAGGAGAGAGAGAGAGAGAGAGAGAGAGAGAGAGAGAGAGAGAGAGAGAGAGAGAGAGAGAGAGATAGAGAGAGAGAGAGAGAGAGAGGGGGGGGGGAATGTTAGAAGGAAGAGAAAGAGACAGAATCAGAATAAAAAGAGAGAGGGAACGGAGAGGAAGAGAGAAAGCAACACCCTGGAGTTGGAGGGAGGGAAGAGAGATAGATAGATAGAGAGAGAGAGAGGAGAGAGAGAGAGAGTGGGAAGGGGAAAGGAGGAGTAGATGAATGAGTGGGGGGGGGGGGGGGGCAAATGAAGTGAGTGGGAGGGAGAGATGAGGGGGGAGGGGTGAATAAAGTGAGTGGGAGGGAGAGATGGTAAACACAAGCGCGAGGAGAGGACGAATCCCTCTGTCATGTGGGCCATCAGCAGGAGAGAGCAGATAATCCGCTGGTTTGCAGGGACTAAAATGTGGCGGTACTTCGTGATATGTCAGAGCCGCAGAGGTAAGGAGGCAGAAGGGTACATTTTATTGATCCAAAGAGGCCCTTCCATGGGAATGCAAGAAATGCCTCCTCCTTCTACAATCACGGTGAATGTTACAGGTACCTGTGTGTGTACTGTATCATTATTCACTGTGCACGATATTGAGTCATTAAAGTTTAAAGGAAAGCTGATATTACAAGTTTAATTCAATAAAAGCAGAAAAATAAAAAGATAAAGATTGGCAACCTTTTGAGAAATATTATTGTTGAATTGTTGAAAATTATGAATACTTGCAGTAAATCCTGATCATTTACCTTCATAGGAATGCAGTGGTGTCCTGGTAATATACAGACTTGCATAGTGTTTGTGTACTACTCAGGGCATTGACAGGGATAGTGATTCAGATTTTTACACACAAGTTACTTCCTTTCAACTGTGTCTGGAACTGTGTCTATTTTAAAAATTACAGTGAACTACTGTACTTACACGTGCAAATTTCTTATCTTCCTCACTTAAGTTCATAAAGACTGTATTTACATGTACGTGTACATGTATGTGTGTATATACATGTATATGTAAGAGTTACACTAGACTAGCATACAAAACAGAAGTATACAAGCTACCAAAGTAATTATAATTTGTTAGTTTCTGAATATCCAAAGATACGTTTAGTTAAAATTGGATACAGTTTTATTGCAGGTTATTTGGGAAAGAATTTTATTGAAGCTGCCATAAAATATCTCTAAGTTATTTGAGGGATCTGCCTTTTATACCAAACAGAGTTTCTACTGAACGTGTGGGTATCGCAGCCCAGCCATTTATTCAAGCATAAGTAAACAGTTGTGACACAGAAAATACATGTACAGTATACAGCCTGAATGAAAAGAACAGAGTTTCACACACAAATACATAAGAATAAGAACAAGAGTGTGTAAACAAGAGGTTGGTACAGGATCTATACATGGGTGGCGTTGACATTGAACTCTATGATTCTTGCACAATGGACTGTATGGACATGCACTGCTTGCAGTCTGTGTTAGCCCTTGGAGCTACTTTGTACCAATGCACATTTATGTACTGTAGGTGGAGTACTTATAATACATTTGTACATGTTGATCAATTGTCAGGCAAAAATACTGGAATTAGTGCATTTTCTGAATGCAGAATACATTAAAATTGTATGTATACGGGCTCTTGCCAGGATTGTTTTTTTTTTCTGATTGAAAAAAAGACTTGTTGGCACAGAAAGGCCTTAAAAAAAAAATTGCAATCAAAATTGTGAGATTACAACAAGTGTACATACACTGTACATGTATATTGCATATGAGTGTTCAGCAAATGGATCTTTGCAGTGATGCTACATCTCACAAAAGAATACATGTACAGCTATTTACTGTATTCTCACCTATTTTTCTCCTTTCTCTCTGAGCAGCTCTTTTCAGAGCTATAAATTTTGAGAGAATAACCCAACAGTCTTTTCATCATTATGCATCATACATGTATGTATTCCATGAAACTTATCCTATCATGTTGTACTCTCCTTACCAAACATGCACATACACTGTATGCCAGGCTACATTTTACATTACCGTTATATTATGCACCTGTAGTCCTTTACACTAACAGTGATTTTAATAGACAGATGCTGTACAGGTGTATTTTTATTACCAGTACCAGTATGTGTCAACACATGACATGCAGTATGGTTGACTAAACAGATATTGGGTACCAGGAATGATATTCCCTCCCAGGCTATGGTCTTCTGTCATGATGAGGATTTATTACTGACGTGTATATTGAAATGTCAGTTACAATCTACATGTAAACTGTAATAAATCATGCAGATACATGTATCTAGATGCATGCAGTGTTCATGGGTTGAAACCTGCACATTTACATTCTGTACATGTAATATAGTGCACAAATTGATCAATTCCCAGACATTGTATCCAGTGAATTATTGAACCTTTTAAAATAAAAGTATTGAAACATTTACCCATTCCTTGATTTGTCATATGTTGTATAAATCACAGCATTAAGAAGTATTTGAATTATACACAGGTTCGAAAACTGAAGGTCTACAAAATGCACATGTACAATGTACATGTAGCATCCCCTCTTGCTTCCAACCTCGGTTCTCGGTATAATTCAGAGCCTTGTGATCTGTGAAAGTGTCACCCACACACTTGGGGGCTTGAGGTCATAGCAAAAACATACAGGAGGATTTAGATATATGCCATCACTTCCTTTTTCTCTGGCTAGTATGCAAGGATTGGGCGAGGTGTTCGACTCCAATTTGTCATCGGGTGGCTAGAAAAAGCAACATATCGAGAACGTGCTGACATTTGACACTCGGCTGCGTTTCTCTGTTTGTAGTCGCCCTGGCTTTCTTGTCTGGTGGACAGCCAGGGTGGCTCTTCGTCGTCCTTCTTTCAGAGCCAGTGGTTGTCAAGGCCCGCGAGCCAACATGACAGCCCCCTCCTATCTCCCACTCCCCATCTCGGCTGATTTGAAGAGGCGAAGAAGCATTGATGGGACGAGTCAAGAAGATGATGGAGGGAGATAGAAATAGATCTGGCTCGTAGGGGTAGAAGCGCAAGTTGTAGGACTTGAGTTGCGCCATCCCCAGGTGGAACCCATTGAAAGCTTCATGTAAACATGCAGAAGACGTTACCTGTAATTTGCAGGTTCTCTTATGTACGTTTAGTATTGTCAATTTTGAAAACACCAGGTGTAAAAAGCTTCGTTATTTGTTTTTATTTCATTACGCAAAATGGATAGTGATAATGGCATGATTGTCATTGATCTCAGCAACTGTAAATGATACCCGAACTTACAAATGTCCAAAACATGAATAATTTATTGACATCACTGTTCCGTATTTTAAGTGTACATTGTACACATGTACACACTCATACAAGTATGTGTGTGTTGCTTACATACATGTACATATACACTGGACATTGTTTCAGGACTTTGGATCATCATGTGATTGAATTTGATAGTTCTACATGTACTTACTACATTCTCTGCTGATGGGAGGATTTGTACTTCTTAACTTTACAGAGAAGAATCTTATTTGCCGTAAGCTGATACTAAGCTCATTTGATTTGCCTTGTCCTATATAGTACTGTGCCTATTGTGTACAGGTTCTTAAATCACATTCAGTCATGTTTGGCAGGTAGAAAAGAAAACACATAAGTCCTGGGTCTACATGTAGTCTTACAAGAAGAGTTGTGATTGATCTAAATTGATTGCAAGTCCCATCTCCTATGTGTAATGTACAGAGTTACGATTCATTTCAATCGCGAGTCTGGTTGCGAGCAAATGCAATTCTATATAAGACAGAACCCAGGTCTCATTTGATTTCAATGAATATGTTATGAGGCGATTCCTTCTCATGATCCTAAAATCAAATGAAAATGGGACCTTCAATGTGTATAGTCATAGCAGAATAGTTCTGCCTTGAATCTAAGTCTCTTTGGATCATTACCACTATAATTATTCCTAAATGACAGTGCCTTTATTTTGATGAACCTGCTGAAAGTGCATGTTTGCAAACATGTGTCTATTTATAAATACTATTAAATGTATAAAACTATCCAGTGCCTGGACCTGTGTTATCACTCCTTGATGCATGGCACTTGAATCAACCATCCTGGATCTACCATTTGTCAATAATCAATGTACCTTGAAGATATTTAACCTCAATTGCGTCTAGACAACCTCTCACAGCAATCTGGGAATTTGTTATGAAGTCTAGACAGTGCACAGAACCCGTGGCTTTAATGGGGAAGAAAGTATCCTGACCGCTCTGCAGAAAATTTAAAGTTCATTGCTAATATATTCAGTAAATATCCAGATGTTCTGATAGAGCAACATATGATACGTATAATGGAACACCCTTTTCCTTATGTAACACAATGGAGAATTGTTACAGGGTCAGTTATAGTTGTATAGAATGCAGATGCACTAGCTATTGCATACTGTCTATGGTGCTCATCCAACAATTCTTAAATGCCAAAGAAAAACAGAAAACAAACAAATAAAATGTTATAAGCCTACCTTACCTTCATGTAGATGTACATCTATATTGCATTAAATGTGAATTATTTGATGTGTATATGTGTGTAGCTCAGTCAATTTCATGATAGTGTAAACACATCACCCTGGTAGAAGAACTGGCATAATTTTCATACACTACATGTGAGCGAATGCCTGTCCATAATGAGCTTGTGAAAACAGAGGTTAATGAAGTGTACATGTGTTATAATGAAGGGCATGCCTTGCAGTCTGATACCTACATTGTATATGGACGGCATCAAAAAAAGTCATCAACCGACGATGGCACTTACATACATGTAATGAAGGTCAATACCAAAGCATCCCCTACAGTACGTACATGTATCTTATATTTACGACAGCTGGATTTTCACCCTTAAATAATGATGAGGTAAAGGGGCCATGGCATAACATGTGGATATTAAAAAATATTATTTTGTCAAAATCAATACATGTACAGTTACATAATTACATGTATTCGTACTAGTGTTTTATAGGATCAATGACATCTACAATTTTGATGGAACAGTTTTATTGACATTCATAAAATGTGTCATATATATTTAAAGGTTGACACAAAAAGCACAGGTTGACAATACTGTACATAGTGTACCATCCACAAAATACTGTACAGTACATGTGTGTTATAATTTCACTGAACTTATGTTTTTGCTCATGCATTCTAAACCTGAAATACAATATTTTGTGCTTCGCTCATGATTTTGTAGAATGAAAATGAAGATAATTAAAAAATGTGATCTGGGTTTATTATTGTACATTGTATTGAACATTGCATAATACCACTCAGATGGATTATGGAAATGTTCAACACCAGGAGAATGGTATTGTGAATCACAATGCGAACTTCTTGATTTTTTTATGTACATGTAAAACATAGCAATATTTGGTTCACACACTTGCAGAGAATGTGTTCAATACTGTTCAGGATGTGTGTGGAAAATGTACAGTGCATATACTGCACAGTACATGCACTCAGGAATATTAATCATTGCAATGTACATGTACAGCCACAACCACTTAATGTTGTACATGTAATGTATGCATGAGGTTACAACAAGTAGAAAACTATGTTGTACAGTTTGGGTGCACTCTGTGTAGCATGTATAGTACTGCTGTATGGTCCATTACTTTTGTCGTCATTTTGGTCTCGTTCGGTCTCAGGAGTACGGTGCTTGGAGCTGTCGATATTCTCAGCCGTTCAGAGAATCCCGGGATCAATGAGAATTAGATCAGCACAATTTCTTGTTCTAGGTGTATCACGTCTCCGTATTTATAGCGCCCTTGTTCTATTTCTGAATCTGGGATCTGGAGGGGATTTTAATTGGGGTCTTCCTTTCAATGTGAAAAATGCTCCATGGCTATGATTAATGGAGAAAATGTCACTACTCCAGTCATTATGTGTAACACTGGTGTTCATATCTCGACACGTGTACAACACAACACGTTATAGTCATGAGAGCTGCTAATTGCAGCGTATTGGGATTTGAGGTATGTATTGGAGCTCACAGCACACCCAGAGACAATTTCATGTACACTGTAAACTGTACAAAAAATTACAGTACACTGTACAAATTGTTATGTTCAATGTTTTTGTATCTGCAGTGTCACTTGTAGTGTCATAAAGTCATCTCACCCCAAAGATATGAATTGAAACACAGTACTGGGGCTTGCATAAGAGTGGTTTGCCATGCACACACACCTCATCAAAATTCTGATTCAGCGAATTACATATGTATTTGCACCTGTAACTAAAATAAAAAAAGTGTACTTGAATAATAGATTTTTGTTTGACAAATAAGCATAAATCCAAGATATTTCCTATAATCATGAATCATGTACAAAACAAATTATCCTTTAAAAAAAAATGTTGTGCATGTGTGTATTTATAGTGCAGCAACTCGGATGAAATTTTCATCTCTTTACCTTTTCCTGAACCTGAGGGAAGGTTCTGGTAATTAAAGTCATCCTGCCTAATAGTCACATGCTTGTGTATCAGAAACCTCCTCGTTTCTGTAGGGAAAAACATGTTGATGTCCATACGTGTACATACATGTATGATACTTATTGTTCACATACTATGTATTGTATGTATTGACTAGTTAGTTCTGTACATTGCAGCTTTATGCAACATATTGTAATGAGGAGAATGTTCAATCTGTGTGAAATTGAGATGAAATTACTAAAATGCAAGGCAGCTACATTTTGTATGCAGTGTTTTATGTCGTTTGCTTAGTGTGCATGAGTGATTATACAGTAGTTCTTTTTGCATACAGTGTAGTATGATTTTCTGTTCTGTGATCATTCAGTATGTTTTTGTACAAATTAGTTTGCATCCAGAACTGCTCTCTTATGTACATTGTACATGTACATGCTCATGTAAAGGTAGAATGGTACTCAACTGGTTACACATTTTCATGCAGTTCTGTAGTACTTTCAAGTCTTGAGTTATCCTGCTCCAAGGAAAAAATAAAATGTATTCATTAAATACATGGCACCAAACACCCAAGTTAAACCCTTACATTTTCAAGTTTAGCAAATCCCATTGGCTTACTTCACATTCCACCGGTAATGAGATGGTTTATAACATAATTTTCACAATAAGCTCTCCAGTGGTTCAGAGATGCTACAATGCACTGGCTGTTTTTGTGCCTTTATAGGCTGTGGAGTTTGTGTTACTTCAATGGAACTAGGCTATTCTGTGACTGAACATAGCTGTACATTGTTAATGTTCCTCATAAATGAACGCTCATGCACATGACATTTCATGGTCTGGTGATGTTGCATTCGGTGCCTGAGAATGAAACCCTTGTGGTGAATTAAATTGAATTAAAGGAGAAACAAGCGTGCGCTTGAGCCTTTGCTTTACAAACAAGTCTTTTTTTTTTTTTTATCTTTCCTTGCTCAAAACCAACCCTGATTAGAATCCTTGCTGCATGCATGAATACAAACCTTTGTAGAATGTTAAGTGATTTTAATTCATTTCAAGCATACTTATATTTCCAAGTGATAAAACATATTTTAACCTTGTTGAGAATATTGAAATTGATATGTTCCATGTATTTTTTTATATAACTGATTTCTAATGGACTGACTGAGTGTTGAGAACTTTATTTTCATTGTACTTTCATGTTTTATTCTACGATACTTTGTCCTTGGTGTTAATCTACCAATTATTGTCTATTAGTGGTTTAACACACTGGTAATAGGATTACCAGGGCCTGCAATATAGCAGACTTGGAGAGTTCTCCCCTAATTCATGAGCAAGCAGCCAGGCAGGGGTAGCAGACTTCCTTTCATGTCAGGGCCAGTCTAGGTCGCACAGGCTTGGGTCAATGGGAGCCCTGGGGCTAGTGCTGGGGCTGGGGCTGGGCATGGGGGTGGGGTTGGGAGGAAACCTGAGGTCAGAAAATGATAGTGGTGTTTTTGTATAACAACATTAATAGTTCTTTGAATGTTTCTATGGTGGAAGTGTACTAATAAAGGCTAATTAGGAAATAGCACATGTAATACTTTTGGCATCATCTTACATGTGGTTGTATTCTTTCAGGATATTTGACCCAATTACATGTACCCGGTACATGTATAGGGTGAAGAAAGGAAAAGGAATGAAATGAACTTTAATGTACATGTAGAGTCAATTTTTTTTCATGGAAGTTAAAAAGAAAATAGTAAAAATTAGGACCATGCCATTAATTATGCCATTATTTTTTTCTTAGCTTATTGTGCCCCTCTATTAGCACTGAATACTAATTTATCACAAACACTTGTGAAAACACAACCATTTAATGGCACTTAACTTATAGCGCAATCTAATTAATAGTGGTGATTTTCGTTCCGTCGTCTGTACACTGTATCCATGGCCATTGCATAACACGCCTGATTGAGTTAATTCGAGGACGTGATGAACAGAGTGCCAGGCCGGCTGTGTGTGTCAAGATGTAAGATGGAGGAGGAGGAGGAGGAGGAGGAGGAGCTGGTGGGTGGTTTTTCTTTATCAGCTCGTGCCTTCTGCAGTCTGCACCGTCATGGATAAGACCCCTGAGAGGAGCGGCTTCTAATGAGATGAAATGAAACGTCTCGTCCTCTTGGTTACCAATGTGGTTTGTTTGTAGTGTCGCACAGAGAGCATATCCTGTAATACAATTTAAAGCTTCCCACAAGTACAATCCAATATGTTTTGAATTCAAATATGATTGTGATACACTCAATCCACATGCTTTAATCCATTTTGTTAAGGGAGTGAGGTTAGTTTTCTTTAGGCTCAGATCTACCACATATTTATGTGTCACGTCATTGAGCAAAGCTTGCATATATATTTGTGACTGAAGGTTTGATATGGGTGATCCATATTTTGCTCATATGCTGCATATTTTTGCCCTACTGAGTTATGCATGATGAGCTTGATTTTTGGTTACATACACCTATGGATGTACAGTACTGCACACACAATTAGCTAAGAGCAGAAACGTCTTTTTTATATACTCCATACTGCACGTAGTACATGTACAGTATCTGGGTGCATGTTCATAATACATGCCAATAATAATGCCATGTTTATTTACAACAGCATGATATTTTGTGGTTCGGGTTCAAATTGCTAAATGCGGGCACACAGCTTTAAATATAAACATGTCTTTGAATGTGATTTTTTTTCTACAAAATGTTATCAAACTGACTAGACTGGATTTGATATGATTGACTGCACACTGTATTTCATGTGATTGATTCAATGAATACTGTAATGAACAGTATGAGGATTTTTTCATTTGAAGGTAATCTAGATTATAGCTGTTTTTCTTTTTTTTCTTAGAAATATTGTCTCATGTGGAATTATTAGAAGGGTCTTCTTAATAGTGTGTATATTTCAAAATCTTGAGGGAAAATGAGGATTATCAAGCAATGAACAAGTATAAATATACATGAAAGGTTGAATAATGTTTCTATTATATGTACACACACATGTACAGGACACTATAAATGTACTATTGTATTGTACCCATGTACGTAAGTATCACTACCAGAGCCAACCACACGCAGTGTATTCATCGTGTGTGAAACTAATAAATGATACAGTGTTAGATTGATTTTCATTTCAGGTTAGGGTTGTGCACATGCTCAACTACTTGTATTGTTCTGTATACATTAGAACCATTTGCCCTGATTTCCCAATATGGGACCCCAGATAATCACCAGATAACAATAGTACTTGCCTGAGTGAATGCTTTGATAGGATTGGTAGCACTTTTCATTGTTATGCAAATCAAGTTGTCTAAGGACACAATGGCTGAACCTTGGAGTGTGTGTACTTACAGGTTCATTCCCCAGTCAAAATGGGCCTCATGTGATAGATACATAGATAGATTTCCAAGAGAGAGGGGGGGGGGCAGAGAGACTGAGAGATGTAGGCAGAAATAGAGAGAGAGAGAGAGAAAGAGAGAGAGAGAGAGAGAGAGAGAGAGAGAGAGGGAGAGAGAGAGAGAGAGAGAGAGAGAGAGAGAGAGAGAGAGAGAGAGAGAGAGAGAGAGAGAGAGAGAGAGAGAGAGAGAGAGAGAGAGAGAGAGTGCATCATATTTGCAGTCAAAAGGGGAGTAGAGAGCAGATATACCAGGCAAACCTCAGCAACTTTCAATACAAAAGCTTTGCACTGAAGTTGACCATGCAGCTACATGTATATTTGAGTCCCTTACACCCTTTCATCTTGTAAATCAGAAAGAGAGATTCTAATACCAAGTATCTAGACATTGGCCCCATTTACAGTGCAGGGTCCGCCGAGCGTGGCCTTAATTGGGGTACCTGGTACCCCAATTTTGTGGGTTTAAAGTGATTTTGAGCATTTCCAGTGCTTGGGCTGGCTTTCTTTTCCACTCTAAAGGGGGTCTTACTTGAGGTTGCATCTGTGCATCTGAAAGAAACAGACTCGACAGCCTAGAACCAAGGCTAATGTAGCTCTCTCTGTCCATGTGAATAGGAATATCACCAAATCGTGATTCTTACATCAAATGACAGGCAGCGCATTGGTCAGTCAAGTCCGATAACTCGTTCTCTGCCTTCCTGGCTTGATGGTGGGTGGGTGGAATGATTTTAACCCCTCTGTGCAGATTGAAACAAACAGATTATTTCCACTTCGCAGCGCCATCGGGTGATAACCAGGGAGCTGCAATGCTTGCCCTTGACTATTCCAATTTCTATGAATGTCTGAAGTAACATGTTCAAAGCAGCTGTTGATGTTTGTTGATATTTATAGGGATTTGATTTTTGTCATAGGCTAGAATATGTGAATCATTGAGTGGCAACCTTTTTTGGTGCATGATCCAAGTTATGGGGCAGTTGCGGTTAATTGGGGTGTGTTTATCAGCTCTTTTTTCGGTAGAATAAAGGTTTCCAAATGCGTTTAAATTTTTTCAAACACGTTTCAGGGACTTGATAAACGCAAAGGTGTTTTGATTATGGGGTTCGGAAAGCTGTTTTGAAACACGCAAATTTGTGCGATCTTAAACACGTTTGAGCCAGAAACGCGGTAAGAGAAGGGAGATAAACACAAAGCTGTTTTGAAACGACTTTAAACCACTTGTTTCTGTAAACACATCGATCGCACACTATTGTACTACAGTGCACGTGTAACGGTGCAGTAGAGCTGGTATTCGACTTGGGCGATTGAGTTGATAAACGCACCATTTTTTAAACGCGTTCGCAAAGGCCTTTGGAAACGCTTTTCAAATTCTGAAAAGATGATAAACACGCCTTGGACTATTTGATTAACCCGTTCTTTGCTGAGCCTGTATATGTGCGGGCTGTTTTTTTTTCCACACATCAACACGAGTCTCACGTACTGTATGAACATTAAACGTGTTTAAGATCGCACAAATTTGCGTGTTTCAAAACAGCCTGAAACTCTAACCATGACAACAGGTTAAAGATCTTGGTATCATTAACCACTTCTAACCATTACAGTTCATTTGAACCGTTGTTTGATACCACACATACAGTGAGTGTTACATATTCCCCTTTATTCGGTAAAAGTTTATGAGTTTTTCATGTTATACACTAGTCTATATACATTGTACATATTGATCATATTTAAGTCATAAATCTTTAACCACTTCTAACTGTTTAAGTTCACTTGAACATTTCTTTGATACTGCGCATAGAGTTAGTATCCCATGTTCTTGTTTTTTAGGTAAAGAGTTTTTTATGTAATACATAGAGTATATAGACAAATTGTACATGTTGATCATATTTAAGTCATAAATATTATTTGCATAGTATTTAACTGAACTCATTTATGAAAAACCCTTGAACTGTGTCAACATTCAGACTGCACTGTTCATTTTTCTCTATTTGTTTTTGTCTGGTATGATCCTCCCCTTTGCTTGTTGCCAAGGATATTAATGATGCACAAATATAGTCATTTAGCAGAAATTTTGCAAAGTCAACACTTCAGCTGGCAGACATAGATTCTTAGTAATCTATTTCTTTAAGAAATCATGAAATATGTGCCAATTATCATCAAGTGGCACTTATCACATGATGTATGTATTGCATTGAAAGGAAAATATGTTTTCAGAAAATGTTTTTTGTGCCCTTCTGGACACCAATTTTAAGTAATTTTAGAATGACTGCTCTGAAAAAGAGGAAACAATAATTTTTCTACCTTGGCCTTTTCACTTTTAGATTGTCCTGCTTACCATGTAGGTTAGGGTGCCAAGTTGTTTTTCGATGAAGGTGTGGTAAAAGTCCCACTTCACAGCTCTAATCGCGTTACTCCGCCGGGCTTTTGATAAAAATGGAAATGTGTTCATCTGTTTACCTGAAACGTGTTGGTGAGATGGGACGTTGGCACAAATGCAAATATCACGCCACACAGCAGAAAATAGACAACAGTTTGTGGCCGGAGAAGCTCCATGGTTTACTCACTCGCTAGTCCTGTCTCCCCATAGGGCGCTGGACGACACACTTTGGGGATATTTGATCCTACTCGTATTCCGAGGGTTAGAAAATTGTGTTTGATGATGCTGAATAATATTTTTCCCTACCCAACCACAAGGAAGATGTGTTAGGGGGTAGAGCTGCGTTCACAAACTGGCACGACATTGTGAACGGGACCGATGCATAATGTTCCGCGATTATCTGGAGTCCTTCTGTTCAAATATTAGTCAGGTCATCATGTTATGCACATTTTTGTAAATGATTTGAACATTTACAATGTGTACATGTACATGAATGTAATTTATCTTGTAACGTACCAGCCTGTTTTGTTGAATTTAAGACATTACAAATTAATTTCATCCTCAAATTTACATTTGAATTTGTTTGCAAAAAGATATTTGTATCCCCCAATTCACCCTTTTTCACATAAAATACAGACAGGGTTGTTGGCATTCAAAAAGCATTTAGATTGTAGTGAAGAATTGCCTGTATCACTTATTGAGCATCAGATTCAAAATAAATATGACTGTGTAGAATTGATTAATTTTAGTTATGATAACCAGAAAAACCTGTTAAAGAAGTCCATATATAGCAGTAATTTCCATATGTGTGAACTCTGCTTTTATTAGAAGTTCTGGAAAGGTCAGCGCTTCTTTGGACACCACCGGTGAGAAGGGATGAAAGATGCCCCGGGCAAACTTTGAGGAGTAACTTGCAGTTGAGCCTTGCACTTTTGTAGGTGTCACATGAGAGTGAGAGCATGGGAGAAAGAGTGGGGACACGGTGGCAGTCACAATTATGATGATTATAGAATGAAGAAGGGTGGAGAGAGAGAGAGAGAGAGAGAGAGAGAGAGAGAGAGAGAGAGGAAGAGAGAGGGAGGTAGGGAGAGGAAGAGAGAGGGAGGGAGAGGAAGAGAGAGGGAGGGAGGGGGGAGAGAGAGAAAAGAAGGAACTGAGAGGAATTTAAACAAGGAGGGGAATAATGTGGAAAGATCCATGTTTATGTACTGTATACTAGAAGATGAACAGAAAGGAGGAAGTGATGAGCAATATTAAGAAAGTATGCAAACAGTGTATACACAGTGTAAACATATTTACACTGTGTTGCCAAGTGTAAATATGTTTGTTCGTACTTAATAAATGTCATTTATATATAACATATGTTTGTCTTCATAAGTTTTTTTTAGTCATCTTCTGGTACTGGTACTATTTGTTCTACTACTACCACTACTACAACTACTACTACTACTACTACTACTACTTCTACTACTACTACTACTACTACTACTACTACTACTACTACTACTACTACTACTACTACTACTACTACTACTACTATTCTACTGCTACTACTGGTACTACTACTTGTTCTTCTCCTCCTACAACTACTATGTGTACTACAAATACAACTACTTCTACCACTACTTCTTTTACTACTTCTACTTCTACTACAACTACATGTATAATTACAATACTACTGTAATACTGCTACTTATGCAATTTTCACTTCTACTAGTGCTACTAGTATTAAAATACTTTACCTTTTCTACTTCTGACAACAGTCAGTATTCTCATTTCCTTCTGTCTCATAGAGGTCTGAAGAAAACAACATGGCTATGTTATTTGCCCATCATGCTGGTTGTAATGACCTTCTCCTGACAAGGGTGATTTCTCTTTCTTATCCATGTTGCATGCCACATTTATCATTGCATTATGTCTGCCTTGTGGACACACTCCGCAAACATGCACAACATGCACAGTGCCCTTTGAGATTCATGGAAAGAGTGAGGGGCTTTCAAGAGTAGTGAAATGATGGAAATCAAAGCTTTTCTTTCTTCGTGTATGAAATCCACAGAGGTAGGCGTAGATGTACTAGTATGGGTGAAAAGAGACTCTTTATGGATGGAGCTTTGGGGTGGGGCTTCCAGTCAGAGGTGATGTTGACTAGCTGGTTGTCAGGACGTGGAGGTGAAGGAAAGTCTGGAGGCAACAGGGTCTGTTGTGACAATGTCTCAAATATGTGCCTAAAAAATATAGGGGCAAAGTTCTGATTTGCTGTTTGTGTCTTTATAGGAAGTATGGAGAAACATATGAGTTGCCACAGCACAATGTACAGTGTACATGGATTTCCAATTTGCATACTATGTACACAGTTACTTGCATAAGTGTACAGTTTTTCACCAGGAGAATATACATTTATAGCAAGGCCCAATCATGTCTCAAATATGCTTTATTTAATTTATGTATTCAAAATTGCTGTAATAGAGTGGATCTCTCTTGTCTGTTTACTGCAATGGGGGAGATAGCAACTTCCTCTTTATGGTAATTAATGCATGCCGAGTTCCCTATAAGCTACTATTCAATGAGTGTTTTGAAGGGGAGTTGCTGATCATTCAAACACTACAGATTAGAGGACTTCAAGAGCACTATACATACTTCAATGTATTCTGAGCTGGAGTTGTCAAGGGAATCTCCCTGGTTTACTGAACATTCTGATTGATAAATAAACAGATCATTTGTCAGACCAGACAATGCCTGCTTGAGGAGGCTTGTACCTTGTAATGCTGCTCACCTACAGATGCCTCATGCAGGAGAGCGTACACAATGACGATTTGATCATGATTTACTTGGTTTGTTGATTATGAATTCTTCTTCACAGATTTTCTGCAGTACTCATGCTGCAAGTGCATGTGAGTGGTAATATGAGGTGTGGGGCAATTCTAGCAACTGAAATGATAAAGGGCTTCGCAAATGAACAATATCCCCTATGAAATCATAATGGTTCAATGTGTTTATGTCATGACGTCAAGCTTGAAAAGTAGAATGCAGTTGGAGTGTACAGGTGTATAGCTATATAAAATATTGAGCATTTTCATTATATGCAGGGAATGAAGAACACTCCATCATCAACACTGTGCATGAATAAATCCATTTTCAACATGCACCACATGCTTATTGAGATACATGTATCCATACTGTACTGTACAAACAATATCCTTAAATTTTATTTAAAGTTTACTCAATTGTATCTGAGCTATTAAATATTTGTGATTATTTTAGTTTAAAAGGGGCACACTGAAGAGTTGAATAGTGTAGGACAACAATAGTGCTTGGGCACAGGTCGGTACATGTATCTACAATGAAGTAGTCCAAAGTCCTCCCATCCATCACTTCATTTCTTTACATCCGTTCATACTGTGCAGTTAAATTGGAGAATTCGGAAAGGCTTGTCTTGATAAAAAACACAGAGTTTTAAACTGCACATGACCTCACTGGAATTTTACATCATTTTCAGGAGTGGAATAGAAATATTTGTAACTTCAGACATAAGCTGTAGCAAAGAGGTCAATGAGTCTTTCATACTGAGAATAAATAGCAAATTGCAAATTGATATCTTAAAAAAATAAAGGTTAATACGTGAAAAGAAACAAAATCTTATTGATGTAGATTGTAGAAGAAACTAGTTTTATAGGCTTCAGTACAGTATACACTCCAGCTCAAAGGAATGGGCATAGGGAAAGGGAAGAAAGGGAAGGAGCCGCAGTTTTAAATCGCGGTATATTTTGTCCAGTTCAGCATGAAACATGATGCTTTTTAGGTTAAAGCATC
This sequence comes from Arbacia lixula, assembly GCA_963669155.1. Classification (NCBI taxonomy): domain Eukaryota; kingdom Metazoa; phylum Echinodermata; class Echinoidea; order Arbacioida; family Arbaciidae; genus Arbacia; species Arbacia lixula. The sequence goes on from OZ022581.1 coordinate 22,198,725, forward strand.
ATGTTTCATGCTGAACTGGACAAAATATACCACGGTTTAAAACCTCGGCTCCTCCCCTTTCTTCCCTTTCCCTATGCCAATTCCTTTGAGCTGTAGTATAGGTCTACTTGCAAATTGCATATTATGTTTAAAAATATGGTTACTCCTGTAAAGAGTAAAGTTGATGAATACAGAGCGTAGTATAATAAAAGAAACCATAGTCATTATCTTATTGCAAATCGTGACTTTAAAGTTTAGTTGTTATCACAGTGATTTTGTGGTACAATGGCAATATTCATGAAAGCTTACAAGCCTAATTACTTAAAAAATAAGGTTTCATGAATATGGTCTCAGTTCTTCTTTTAAGTCAAAGCAGAGTACCTTTATAAAAAAATACAATATTGGTAGTACCACTATTCACTAGAAAGAGGATGATTCATTTTGAGTGGTCCCACTATATGTATTTGAGTGTTTACTTTTATCCGCTATAGAAATACACACTCTACTTCCTTATTTTGATATCCTTGTAGCCTTAGTTACACGCCTGTTGATACAAGATTTTGTTCCCAAGATCCCATGATGGTGTTACCATTTATCTGCCATACATAATGTTTGTCAGGAATACACTGATTATAAATATAAAAACAAAATTAGGCTTGTATTGTTTGGGTAATGTACATTTAGTATTGCATTGGATGTGTCAGATATACAGTATGTTAAGTAAGCCAATAAGTTACTTGATGATAACAAGATAATGGAAATCAATATAACTTTGCTATTTTTGCAATGGGGACTAATATTCTTTTATACCATTTCAGGATCTTTTTGATATGAAGTGGTACATGTCATTTGCCTCTATACAATCATCAAATAGACCATTAACTCTAAGCCTGCCCCAATGTATAGAGCCCAAATCCGCCCTGTACCAAGTTTATTTTGAGGCCTCGATCATTTGTTGCACTTTATTTTTTGTTTGGCATTTTCGAACCACTTTATTTTGGAACCTGTACACTTTTGCTTAAAAACTTGGACACAAAAGTTGTAGAAAATGTGTTCACCTTTACTATGATATCAAAATTCTACAGAGATCTTATTTTGTTATTTTATTATAAACTAATAATAAACTTTTAAGTTGTACTCTTTTTTTTAAAGTCATTTCCATGCTATATTTAGTTGAACTGCATACATGCTTCTTTATCTTCAGATCATATTCATAATATGTTTATATGGTAACTTGCATTTGGCATTTTGTGAGAAATATCCCCCTTGGACCCTGCAAATAGGCTATGCCTTGACTAGAAATGATTGGGTACACAATTTACATCCTGTGTTATGTTCCCTTATTTGCATGAGGGAGTGATAAGGTATATTCTGTATATCAAATACAAAACGCTAAATTACTTGAGAAAATCCAATCTGAAAGGTGTAAACAAACATGCGTAATCCAAAGCTAATTATCTTATGCATGCGTGTATGATGCACCATAACAATAACGTGTTCGCAGCGCTATGGCCCTCTAAGAGTTAATGGGGTGCTGTTTTACTTTTAATCTGTTGCTCACAGTACATACATACTGTACGTTGTATTTTCAGACTGCTTGAATGGAGGTTAATAAGAAAGAATGTCAAAATTTGCAATGGGACTACAGTAGCCAAAGGGGTGTGGCTAACTTGTGCCATACAGTGTATAAGAAATCTGAAGTTTATTCATAGCATGTCGTCTATTGCCTGTACAGCAGATTATGCAAGAGTCGCGCTACTTAGTATATGAGTGGAGAAAAACCAGCTCGCAAATACGCAGGCTCAGTCAAGATTGGGTTAATGCGTGTATGTCAGAATAGCTTCAGTATGTATCTGTAGGCTTCTGACACAATGCAGAATCCGTTTCCTGATGTAGACCCTGTTTATTAGGAACCGAGAGGAAATCATGGTAGAGAGACAGAGGTGTCCAAACATGTACATGAAACCAATCAGAGGAAGGAAGCTGTGATAGCAAGCATATCCTGGCAGGGCTATCACATGAAGTTTAAGTTTATGATACTGTACATTTACATAAAAACTGAAGTGGTGAAATGTCACGATCAGATCCGTGTAGGAAAACAACTCGAAGTTGCAAAACTTCTGGTGAATTAGCTGGAAAAATGGATGAAATAGTGCAAGCATGCATCCTGGCAAGGGTATCATATGAAGTTTAGGTATGATATATGATGAGACTGAAGTTGTGAAATGTCGCGATCAGATCCGTTTAGGAAAACAACTCGAAGTTGCGAAATTTTCTTGAAAAATGGATGTCAGTGCTCTCAGCTAGAGAGCTAGCTGCCAGCTTCTGGTTTCATAGTGCTATTATTGCTCATAAAGTCCAATCCCTTATTAATAATGTAGGCCTGCAGAGTTACAATTGATACCAATTGCAAGTCAATTTTCAATAAATGAATTTCAAAACTTAATGAGACAGGGCACTGATAGAGTCTGTTCACTGCAGCCTAACAAGAAGAATTACAAATATCCTCACCACTCTCTAAAGTCATAGCAAAACTTTCATATTAAAGTTATTAAGCCAAGTTTTGGGGAAAAGCACGTTGTAGCTTTAATACTTCTAGGATATGTTTCACTAGATGTCTGCATGTACAACAGTTTGATCGGCCCTAAGCCATACAAGAAGCCATGTCGCATTTTATATTTCAAGCCCCTTTTTATGATAAGCTCTCGATAACAGTTTATGATCGCTGGACATGTAATCCGACAACGATCTACTTGTCAGTACCAAATTTAAATGCAGAATTTTGTAATTTCAACGAACACTCACAGAAATCGATTCCTTGATGGAAGGGAGTTTTCCCCCTCATTTTCTGATGGATATTGATATCATTCCTACATTAGATGCATCTGCATCATCGAGAAGGTGGAACAGAGCTCGATTACGGATAAACAAAAAAGCTGCAAAGTTGCATTCACAATTACATGTAGTATCAGCCCAAAACAAGATTTCCTTAGTCCGGTTTAAGAAATACATGTAGTACGGGGCTAAGAAATGTCAATGTGAAAAGCTTCTAACAAAAATCCGGGGCTTAGGACAGTACGGGGCTAGGGATAGTACGGGGCTAAGAAAACCCAATAAGAAAAGGGTACTTGTCACTCAAATTATCATGACAAAGGAGGGATACAATAAGCTACAGTTTCTATAGAAATTTGATCTGCAAAATGATGCAAGATTGTTTTTAAAGCAAAATGTAATATTGTTTTCATCTTGGTTTAATACCATACTGTTCTTGCATCAGAACAGAAATTGTATGTATTTTGTTTGTGTCAAAGTCAGGGTGAAGGAGTAAAAGAGACATTTCTATTATGTTTTTCTAATTGCAGTTTATAAATTGCATAATTTATATGGAAACAGGAATGCTGATGGAATAATAATACAGGTTGAAATGTTAAAGTGAGACATATATGAACACTTGGCGTGACAAAAGGAGTGCGAAAAAAAATGAAGCATTTTTAGAAAATAACAAGCCCTGAAAAAGTATAGTAGCATTTGAGTACTTATATTTGCAATCATCCATATAGTGGATGAACATATATGTGTATGTGTTGGAAGTAGATCTGTGAGATGACAATAAGTGATTACGTATATCAGCTAACTTAAGGCAGAATATTCTTGCGCAGTGGAGTTTGAGACAGTTGTAATGATATCCCAAGCAGGCCCTTTAAGGATGAGCGATGGGAGATGAGGGATGGAGCATGGGAACCTTTCCCTCATATTCTTTCTGTCCTTGGGGACGCTCCGTTTATCATTCTACGCTAGCGCATGTGGTGCAGATGAAAAGACGAGCTATTTCCACGCCACACGCTGATCAATGAGCGGTTGGGGTACACTATCGATTCTCGCTCGGCGCTGGCACACAGGCAGGGAAGTTTTCTGTTTATGCGCGAAAATGACAGGAACAAGAATGTGATTCCAAACCTTGTGCACACATGCAGTGTAGAACGGGGGAAGAAAGAAAGGCGAGGAGCTAGAAAATGGCAAACCAAATCTTATGTGGAGGAGTAGTCAAGATATTTGGTAATAAAGGGCTAGAATCTAATGCATAACTCTTTGTTTGCCACAGTTGTCTTTTATCCCATGTTATAATTGCAAATCCATAGAGCAACAGTTTATCTGGCACACCCAGGGGGTAATTTCTTCATTGCTTTTGATTGACGTCATCTTACAATAAATCAATCTGTCAGAAATGTATCCAGTGTGTTTTACAATTTGAAGTACAATGTACATGTTTTGTACACAATTAAAGATGTCACTCTTTAGTGGTGGTAGTAATAGCTACACATTGTAGATACATGTCGTTGTAAGGAACAAGAATAATGCACAGAATGGCAGAATCCCGAGCAAAATGTTTGACTATGTATTTTCAAAATAGAATAGATCTTGTATACATTGAAATATACAGTATGTACTCTGTGCTCTCTATCATGATTAATGTGGTTTGATTTGTAGGCGTTTGATTATTGTAGGCGTTGTCTTACTTTGCTCTGTCATCTGAGAGTGGGTAGTGATGGAAAGGCCTATAGGCCCTCTAGGTTCAAACCTGATGATGCAGCGAGCAACCTCATTAAATGCCAGTTTAGGTGTTTAAACGTAATCGGTAGAAGTGGTAGTGTCTACTGGCCTAAATCATGGCAGAACTATTTTTGGGTCATACCCAGGGCCCCGTTGCATAAAAATTACTTATGATTTCATCAATTTTAACTATGTCATCAACTGTAACTACCATGGTAACATTGCTCAACAGCCATTCAAATTCAAGTTTTCCATAGCAGTTGCCATTATTGGCAAAATTGCCATCAATGGTAAGTTTTTAAATGCAACAGGGCCCTAGTCTGGAGTTGTTTAAATTCAACAATTTTGTGAATTTGAGATGAGTGGGACGACAGCAGAACGGCACTCCATTAATCACGGGTCGTGACTGTTATTACCCCTTACCTTTCAAGGGATAGTCCACCCTGAAATTAAGTTGGTTTCAATCAAAGCAGAAACATGAAAGAAACATAAGTGAAGGTTTGACGAAAATCTGTCAAAGGATAAGAAAGTAATGATCGGTTATAGTTGTGATTGTGTGACGTCACATGCAAAGTGCTCTCCCATATGTTGTGTACAATTTCTTTTGAAAATTGTCCTTTTTCTCAAAAGGATATGATTTTTTTTTTACTTGTGCATATGATATATCATCGATAAACATTTTTAGACTCATACCTCTATGAAATAAATATTCCTTCCACAAAAACAGAAAAAGAGCAATTTATGGAATCATACAGCACATAACATATGGGAGAGCACCTCACCCATGACGTCACAAAATTGACATTTCAAAAGATCCTTTGATGGATTTTCGTCAAAACTTCACGAAAAAATTTCTTTCATACTGCTGCCCTCATATAAACTACCCCTTTAACACTATTTATCATGTGATTTTTTGCCTAAATGCAGCTCTGCATCCAGGTGGGATTTCTCTTTGTGACAGATGATAAATAGAGTCTGAGGGGGTTTCCCCCCTTTAGATTTGCAATGATTTGTGACTTCATTATCCTGTGAGCATTGTACATGCCAAAATAAATTGCTCTGTTTGAGTAATGGATTGCTTTGTTTGTGTGTCTTGTGGATATCTGGGATGTATTTGCACCAACAAAAACAAAAAAACCTCCCTGACAATACCATTAGGGAAAAAAAGAGGATTTTTTTTCTGAGAGTATTTTCTAATCCACTGAGCTATTTTTTGCATTTAATTGTGCCCTATGAGGAGAAAATGATTTGTCACATTGGCTCTTTATATCATTATTATCTTTTTTTTTTTCATTTGCATGCGCTTTTTTGCATTGCAGGGATTATAGTGGCATGCGCCCCATTGAAGTAGTTTTCATTGCAATAGTACCCCAGAATAGGCTGCAGAAGGTGAAATCATGCATGAGTGAGAGAATACAGATTAAGTTAATTTACCTTACAAAATGCTGAAAATACTACTTCAAAGGTTAACATTTAATTATTTACTACTTAATACTACTAATGATCATTAGTAATTTGACCTGAATGAAATGTCCAAGTGACAATAAAGAGAGAAAGAATGTACAGAATCAGTGATTATGATAACCATGTCCATACTAATGAATGATTATGGGTACTATAGCTTCTTCACATTTAGATTATATTTCTGTCTGGACAAGTCATATGTAGGGAAACAAATTAAATCCAGTTGATAATAGTCTTGTACTGGTATCTCTTTGAATGTACTTTTGTACCAGTTAACACACAAATTCCATTGAGCAGTATTGTTATCAAGTGGTTATGAAGGGGCTACAGATTTAATTTTTTTATGTGTGCATGTAAATACTGTTGTTTCTTTTACCCCAAATTCTTGAAATATAGTTTAGTTTAAACATGGACCTAGTAGGTCCATGGTTTAACGCACTGAAATCCTGGCTCAATTCCCTGTAGTGGCCATATATCACGACTTTCTGTCTCACTATTATGATGAATGCATGAGGTCTTCATGAGGTTCATGTCTTATTGATGCATAGTGATGGCGAAGGATATATGTCTTTCAATCCCTAGCTACTGTACACTAAAATATGCATGCATGTGTTGTATGTTGGTTTTATACTGAGAGTATAGGGTACAGAAGTGTGATGTCATGTGAGCATGTTGTCAAGACAACTGGTTCTTAACTCTGGGTAGAGCAAACAGCTAGTGGTGGTCATAGTGGAGACTCTCGTGGGAGTGCCTGACACTATAGCCCCGCTGGACAATGGTGCGTTTATGCTCAATATTCGAAGGCAGAATCAGCATTTTGAAACACTGATTATAAATGTAATCCAAAATGAGGTCTACTGGGGTACTGTTTACTGTTGACATGACGTCATTTAAATGGACATACACTCAAAATAAGCATGAACGCAACCGTGTTTTGAACTAAACTTGAATCAAAACGCTGATTTTGGCTCCCCCAAAATTAGCATAAACGCACCCATTGTTTAGTACTAGTAACATGCTTAGTAAAGGATTTGACGCTGCCACTTTGGTACTCTCTTGAGCCAGAGGCAAATACATGTACATTATAGAGTATTGTTACGAATTTAGAGGGCTAATATTGCTCACACAGGTACACTGAGAATTATCCTTATTTGTGTAAAATAGGGGTGACAAAATGCCCACACAGCACGTCTAAATCCTTGCAAATTGTCCCTCCTTGCTGGTCAGAAATTGAGCAAAGCCTTTATAAGTTAATCGTTTTGGCCTCGGTAGTTCATAGCTTCGGCCTCGGGAGTTAATCACTTCGGCCTCGAAGTTGTTTGGTAAGAGTTAATCGTTTCGGCCTCGAAGTTGTTTGTTAAGAGTTAATCGGTTCGGCCTCGAAGTTGTTTGTCGTCCTCTAAGTTGTTTTTCAACCATGCATACGCTGGCCTTCAGTTACGTAATACAAGGCCGGGCCACGAGTCTTCAGCCTCGACCGTCCTTGATTACGTAATTCCAAGGCCACGCTGGCGCGGACAAAAGAGTTTGGTCGCGTGCCTTAAACTCACTGAGGGCTGGCCCAAGGTCACACGATGATAGAGATAGGGTATAAATTCACGAGCAATCCCGAGTTTAAGAAGATTCGGTTCTAACTTGAAACCAGAGAGTTCAGTTTTAGCTTTAAGTCAGAGAGTTTGTATTTTCCGCCTTAGAGTGAGTTCTATACGATTTACTTCAGTGTATTATGCAGTCTAATCGTCAATAAATCAACTTTAACTGACATGTTGGAGTGAGAGCCTCTTCTTCTATGATGATGTGGATCGTTGGTGGCATGCCACGCTACCACATAACGGGTGCACCAACGATCGCCGGAGTGGAGTGCATGTGTGCTGGTGAAAATAAACACATGTAGCTAGAACAATCCTTCACCCGGAGAAAATCCCGTTACACTGGTGGCAGCGGTGGGATCTTGGGTGACAAAACTCTGGACCAAGTACGCTACAGAAGATGATGGACCATTTGTTGACAGTCGACAATCGGATGGAATGAACTCCACATGCGCTGCATGCTGGTGGAGGAGAGCGAGTTGGAGTATCCCGTGATGGGAATTGGTGGACACCTATAATGCCTATAGTCTGATCTGATGGACAGTATGGGGCTGCCTTTGATCGGGATGGTGCTGATGCTCATGTCCATTCATGAGGCTGAGCTCGCTCCATACATCCATTGGAAAGACTCGAGGATATGGTTGTTAAAATTCGGGGTACGGCCTACCGCATCACCAAGTATGCTTGGATGGATGTGGACCTCTGACAGAATAACTTAGCCACTTATAAAGAATTGTAACAATGATGACGACGGAACTTGACATGGACACGGAATGACGACGATGCAACAGACCTTGCTACAATCTCGACAAGTAAAGAAAATATCGACCATGAGTTGATCGGAGTCATCCGACTGCTGTTTTTGTTGAAAAGTACCTAGCTGCAAGCGGGACGATCTACATGACGCCTGGTCTGCCCACCCGAGAACCGACGATGGCACCGATGATGACGAGCTTAAGGTTCGCTCGAACAGGCATGGTGTAGAGTGTGTGCGGGGAGTAGGCGTTGATGAACGCGACACCTGACGCAACCTGGGATACGCCGGTAGGGAAGAGGCAGATTGCGAGAGGGAGACGTGGATGCTGACTTGGACTTGCAGTAGGACACTTAATGGCAATCCTTCATCGTGTTATAAATCTCCATGGGACTCTAATGACTTTAAGTTCTGTGATTCTCAAGAATGATGCGATTGACAAATCTTTATGTTTTTAATGAGGTGCCCTGCGTATCGGACAAATACGCCTTCGCTAGTAGAAAAACCGGGCCGCAGCTTGTGAATTCGTTTGGTTTTGTTTTTGTATGCAGACTTAAAATGACAATTCTTGCTAGTTATTGAATGTCGATCATACATCCAATCTAGTGTTTAGGATGTATAAATCAAGTTATCCATCAGCTCTGTTTGTGGATTGTAAAGTTGCCAGGAAAAGAAAGCCGCATCAGCTAGGCGACGACAACATTAGAGGAATTAAGCGGCCGCCAACTTCCTCGTCGGAGACCAAGAAATAGGGATTTTCCAATTCACGCTATCGCGAACGCGTAACCATATGGATTTGATATTTTTTTAACCGGGAGCCTTAAGCGTTGGTAAAAGTCGTCACCTATATTGTAAACGACGTTGTTTTTTTTTTATGCGTATTTTATTAAGTATCCCTCATTTCTTTGGTTTATACATCTGGATTATTCGCGTCCTGCTCTGTGATCTGTTGACCTGTTATTTTGTTGTTCCTGACGAAGTGGGAAAAGTGTGTTAACATGTGAAATGCATCTTGCGGATTATTACTATTTGGACCAAATTGTTTTTTTGTAACCAATTCTGCGACGAAAAAAAAAAATTGTTTATTTTAGTGCTGTATGGATGGGCACGCAGCATTTCATGTCAATATGTGAAATGATGAATTGATTTGTTTTTAGTGTGTGTAGCGATCGCGAGAGTGTAACGCCATCATGTTGGATGATGGGTCCGATGCATTGCGCAGGTGGAGGAAGAATAGCTATCTTCCTCGGAACTGCATAATTCGGTTATTGAGTTCATTTTATTGTTTTAGTTTCTCAAATGTATCGCGAAAGGTTACATGTGTGTTCTTTTTTCGTCGCAACGCCGGCAGTTTTGTGAAAAGCGAGGATCTGCCCTGCGTTCCTTGATACGAGCGCCATTGCTGGTTTTACCGGGCCGCAGAATTTTCACTTTAAGCAATATTGTTGAAAAAGTTAACCAAATTGGAAGCGTGATCGACCTCATCGTTGTGGCATCCGCGAAGCGTAGCGCTAGTTAAAGCTTTTTCCCACTCCGGAGACACGCAGTAAGGAGCTGCGTCCTCTTCGCAAGTACAAGTCGTTTGAGGACCTCATCCCTTCTCCTCCCCGCCTTTTCCGTTTGGCACTTCGGCAGCATCTTTCGTGGGTGACAAGAAGATAATTCCGAAAGTCCCTAATATGATTAAAACTTTATCCCTGTATTAACGCTCCACGGACTCAAACTGCTGGCACGATAAAATACGTGGACATTATACATGCAAACGGAGCGAGTTTAAATGAGATGATCGTGTGCCACATACATGATGGGACTTAAGTACATTCTTGCTACTGGACAATGAACTCCGTTTGACCAGCAGAATCAATTTACGTTTTTGTTTTGTTATATTTTTTGTGATGTACATGTATTTGGCGAAGGACTTGTATAATTTCTTTTTGGTTTGGTCGAATATGTTCGTTCCAAACGGTTTTCCACCTTTTACGTATCAGTGGGAACGTAGTTGTTTTCTATATTGTTCTTTTATCTATCTCTTTCTTACCTCAGTCTTTCTCTTCTCACATTTCTCCCTTTCTTGAGTGTCCTTCCTTACACTATGGGGACCTCGTCCAACTTTCTATTTTTGTCTTTTCAACATGGGTATTGGTGACCATACTTTTTGTACCGGTTATTACTTCGGTTGACCATTAAAATGTGTAGGTTGTGTATTTTAGTATTAAATCTATAGCTATTGACGTGTCCTTTTCAGTACGTGGTTATGTAATATACGTACTAGTTGACCAGGTGGTTTTGTTTTCGTTGCCTTTTAAACATTTTTATTTAACGATATTGTTTCATTAGAAGTTGTGATGTAAATATGATTATTATGTCGTTCGAGCATGGGCAAAGGAACCGAAATTCGTAATATTTACGTGTCACTACATTTTTCGTGTTTTTTTTTTTCTATAAAAAAGAGAAAGGAATTTCTCGTCTTTTACTTATGTCTGCACAGATACAGGGTATACCGTTCGTTCTATTCAAATTTTTGAAGCATGAGAAAGTGGCAATTTGTCGGTTCTTTGTGATTAGTCTATGTGTGATGATCGTTCTTATTATAGGTAATTGGTGTTGTTGAATTACTGCAGGCACTTTTCCTCGCTTTCCAGCGCTAGTTCTTCCATTCTCTCTTTATCGCTTTACCTATCTCACACGTCTTTGCTTGATTCTATTCTACTCTCCTTTTGTGCCTTCTAGAGCGAGTAGCTGTGTTGCACTATTATAGTCTACATCGTGCTTGAGCAGATTATGCTATCGAACAACATCCCTTTGTGTGTACATACAATGTAATTGGATCAAGGGATTAGGGTGTATTAGTTTTGTGATTATCTCTGTAATCTGCCATGCATTTATCTCTTCTACTTACCGGGTTGTATTACTAATTCGTATTTTATGACACCAGTATAATAATTACTGTTTGTGCGATTGCATGCGTTTATATACGGGACACATTTTATATTTTTGATTTTATATTTGAGAATCATTGGGTTATGATACGACGTAAGACTGTGTTTTAAATTTGGTCCATTTGTTTGATTTTGTCAGTTCCTAATTACTGCTTTTTCATTTTCCTCACTCGCTAAAGCATATAAAGAGTTTCATATACATAGAACTGTCACTGAGGACAGTGACTTTTTCGTTAGAGGGGGATAGTGTTACGAATTTAGAGGGCTAATATTGCTCACACAGGTACACTGAGAATTATCCTTATTTGTGTAAAATAGGGGTGACAAAATGCCCACACAGCACGTCTAAATCCTTGCAAATTGTCCCTCCTTGCTGGTCAGAAATTGAGCAAAGCCTTTATAAGTTAATCGTTTTGGCCTCGGTAGTTCATAGCTTCGGCCTCGGGAGTTAATCACTTCGGCCTCGAAGTTGTTTGGTAAGAGTTAATCGTTTCGGCCTCGAAGTTGTTTGTTAAGAGTTAATCGGTTCGGCCTCGAAGTTGTTTGTCGTCCTCTAAGTTGTTTTTCAACCATGCATACGCTGGCCTTCAGTTACGTAATACAAGGCCGGGCCACGAGTCTTCAGCCTCGACCGTCCTTGATTACGTAATTCCAAGGCCACGCTGGCGCGGACAAAAGAGTTTGGTCGCGTGCCTTAAACTCACTGAGGGCTGGCCCAAGGTCACACGATGATAGAGATAGGGTATAAATTCACGAGCAATCCCGAGTTTAAGAAGATTCGGTTCTAACTTGAAACCAGAGAGTTCAGTTTTAGCTTTAAGTCAGAGAGTTTGTATTTTCCGCCTTAGAGTGAGTTCTATACGATTTACTTCAGTGTATTATGCAGTCTAATCGTCAATAAATCAACTTTAACTGACATGTTGGAGTGAGAGCCTCTTCTTCTATGATGATGTGGATCGTTGGTGGCATGCCACGCTACCACATAACGGGTGCACCAACGATCGCCGGAGTGGAGTGCATGTGTGCTGGTGAAAATAAACACATGTAGCTAGAACAATCCTTCACCCGGAGAAAATCCCGTTACAGTATGTCATTTGAAGCCCGTCTTCAGATCCGCAGTTTAGCACCTGGACAAACAGTCCTCCATGTACCAAATGCATGTTACTGTATAGTTTGTGCAAACAATGTTAAAGGTAAAGGGATGCATGTACATGTAGTAGTGTTGAAGATTAAAGGAGAATGAATTGAATTGAATAAAAGCAGAAAAATCAGAGTAATAGATTGAGAAAATTGAGAAAATTCAGATATTTTGTATTAAAAGGAAGTTGAGAAGTTAAAAAAAAATCATAATTTACAGCACTGATTCCTGATCACCAACCTTCGTGGGCAACACCATTGGTAAAAAATGATGTGATGTATGGAATTGTTTGTGTTCTTAGCACTATACGTAAACAAGACTATACCAAGAGTACATATTACATGTCTTCCTTTGATATAGAGAGCATATTTACAGGGATAGTGATTAAAAGATAGACATCTTTGATTTTTCTCAAACTTCTCTTTCTTGAATTTTTCTGCTTTTATGTCGATTTGTTATAGGAATGTACATGTAGCTTCCCTTTAACGGACCAATAAGAGATGTTATCCTTGCTGTGCTGCTTAAAAAGGCACACATGAATGAGACATGTGGTCACGCAGGAATGACTCTACAAGGATTATGGGTGATTTCTTGACATGTAATCCCTTGAATTTAGACATAATATCTTAAGAGATGAATGCATATTGTTCAAGTGGGAGGGTTGAAATGGGTTGTAGAGAAATACAAATGTGAGAGTGTAGTTGAGAAGACTGTTCAAGTGTGCCCAGATATATACTATGTACACGCACCTACAGTATGTGTATGTAAGTACAGCTTGTTCTACAAGAATTTCCTTCCTCATTCTGACAGCCAAATATAAACAAACCCCAGAAAGTGTCTTGTAATTTCAACAGAAATTGTCTCTTTTTGAGATTTGTTATGGGGGTTCTTTGCTTAAATACCTCCCGAACCTTCCAGCATTTACTCTATTGTACATGATATGAACAATAATGATGACTTTGCATTCTGATAAGAATTCTCTGTTGGGCTAAATTACATCAAGGAAGGAAGGCGACACTATTACCTCCACTAATATCACAGAGACGATCGCAATATTGTTATCGATGGGTTGGACGGATGTCAAAAACAATTTCTTTTAGTGTTCATTCTCATAAGAGAAATCTGAGATGGAGAAGCACACTTGGAATATGATATTGTAGTATGGCACATGGAGGAAGTATGAAGCTATTTGCACAAAATTATTCCTTACGCAGATAGATCACAGGTGTTCTACATGTAACATTGCCAGCAAAAAGTAAAAAAGTTGCTGGGCAACTTGTGACTAATTCAGTACGCACACATCTGAATTTAACCTGTAGCAGACTAGTGGCAACCATGATACATACTAGTACTATTTGTTTGCTGGCCTTGTTTTGTTATCGGTCTTGTTGGTGGTTGGTTGCATGGACCACAGCGAAAAAAATACACGGGGGCGGCGGGCGAATTCGCCCCGGAAACACCTATAAGAGCCCCCGAAACAGGCCAAAAATGCAATTTCAGGGGCGACACAAAAATAGGAAATCGCCCCCGTAACATTTGCTGCACGACTACAAGCAGCCGCTCTCTTCTCGCGCCACTAGCTGGGCCTGGGCGCGGCGCGGCGGCAAGAGAACGCAAGCAAACACTGATCGGTTTCACCGACTCACTGCTGCATGCAGCATTCACTGTATTGGCGCAAATGGCTAGTTAGTCAATGCTGTACGTCGTGTCCGGTCCAACGAGGCAACGAACGTGTGTGTACGCACGCATAGATAGCTAGCGTTTCTTCGATGCGCGCGCCCGATACGAATGCATAGTCCATGTATGATAACCGGTGCGCGTGAGCATGAATAATGAATGCAGCGCGCATACATCTCATGCGGTGCGTGTGTACTGTGCAGGCTCCCAGGGCGTGATATTTTTCCCCATTCGCTCCCAGGGCCGGGCCGCCAGTAGTCTAGGTTCTAGACGTATTTTATCAGCCCGCATTCGTACACAGCGCGCGATGAAACCCAGCGCAACGATATCGAGTGATCGTGCAATCGTAGAGAATTGCCAGCCCGGAGATAAAACTGGCAATTCTCGGCGATTGCGCGATCACTCGATAACGTTGCGCTGGATTTCATCGCGCGCTGTGTACGAATGAGGGCTGATACAATACGTCTAGAACCTCAACCTAGACTAGGCCGCCACACGCGCCGTGGCTAGGCTGCATTGCTTCCCCGGCCGGGGCAGCGCTAGCGCAGGTCGCTAGTGATAAACAAACGCACGTGCGCGTGTTCCTCAAAATACACAGAACAGCAACAGAAATTACTCCAAAATCTCAACAAAATTCAAAGATGAGATGGCCACAAAACATGATCTCACTTCACTACAATCATGATAATCCGACTGCATTCGACTCCCGCGCACTCGATTGTACCCCTCACCCTCACCCTCACCCTGGCCGTGGTCGGCCGCATGGAAAAAATGCACACACCGTATGTATTCCGGCTCTGAACACAGACTTGTGTTGCTGCCCTCTACGTTCAAAGATATCGCGATATCCAAAATGGCGGATGGGCCACAATCGTTGACTGATCAAAATGATGTCAAAAAACCCCCCTAAATTACCGATAACATTCTACTTAATCGCGACAAAATGCTATTAATATGAAAGGTGAGGATGTATTCATGTTAAATATGTTTGTCAAAATCTTTTTTGTGCGCCGATTGATCCGATTAGAATGGATTCTAATGAGTTGTTGGTACAGTGGCTGATACAAATTTTGACATCGCTACTCAATTCGTATTGACTTTCTGTGTAAACGGAATTGTCACTTTTTCATGTACCGCTACACAAAGTCTATGGGGAAACGGAATGTCCATTTCCACCTGCTGAAACAGGAAAAGACCATATTTTTGACGCGAAAAATCACTGTCCCTACAATTTTATCTAGAGTCTTAGATTGTTTGTTCAATAATATTTGAACAGCGCATCTGAAGAAACGGTGGAAAAGATGCACATTTTAGAACTTTTTTTCTGAATAAAAAAAAAAGGAGGCGGGCGGAAAAAAGGAAGCGGGCTGGGATGATCAACATGGAATCAATTTTACATGGCCTAACGCCTGACGGCCTGAGTGTCTGTGTCATTAGTACATGTAATGTGAATTGTACTATGAGCCTATGATAATGAGCATGTGATGGTGTGACCTGTGACTCTCGCCTGTGACTGACTCTGTTGCTGTTGTGTCATTTGATTTTGAATTTGATGTAATGCTGACATGTGTTCACTCACATGTACATTGTCAAATTGACTGAGTCAATGGTGAAGTGCGTTTTCAAAAACGGTCCTTGCATCAAATCAATGCATCGAAAGTTTTCAACGACTTTATAAATAACAAAATAAATGACTACTTTTTAATAAGTTAATGGATAAATATGAAGCAGGAAGCCCCAAACCTCAAACAAAGATATATTTGCCAGTAAGCCTACTAAATAAACTGAACAAATAGTATCCTTTTGTGAATTAATGAAAAAGTAGCCCCCCAAAAGAGTAGCCCCCGAAATGGAAAAAGTAGCCCCCGAAAGTTGAAAAAGTAGCCCCCGAAAATTTCCCAAAAAATGAAAATGGAGCCCCCGAAATTAAAAAATTAATTTTTTCACTGATGGACCACAGTTTTAAAGTGACGAATAATGAATGTGCTGATCGTGCTCATGGCGGTATACACTGCATGTTCTCAGAATATGATCTGATGTAGTGTCACAAGAGGCGAGAGAACTGTCAGTTTTGTTTCTCATTTTCTGATTATTGGGTATACCAAATACAAATCGTAACTTGGCTTATAATTGATATCAGTTGTAACTCTGTACATTAGAGATAGGGGATCGGATTTGCGATCAATTCATATCAGTCGTAAGCCCAGAAGTTGGAAGTATTCCATTTTTGGGGGGCCAGTGACGCGCATGCTCTGCAAAGATTTAGAGAGTACATACCGCACAGCTCTACAATCCTTTCCCTATAATATGGTGTGTGATCACTTGTCAATATGTCAAAGTTTTAGTCCTGAATGCTGGAATATGAAGTATGTATCACAAATAACAACATTGTAATGTTTTCAGGGATATTGGCCCCATAACATTAGAGTTACATTAATGGTACCTCTGCCATCAATGGTAACTACCATGGTGACATCACTTGATAGCCAATGAAATTTAAGGTTTCCATATAAATTGCCTTTGGTAGCAAAGTTACCATTGATGGAAAGTGTTATGCAATAGGGCCCTGTACTGTATGCAGTAGGAAGACGCTGATATATACATGTATTTGGAGCTTGTTGCCTTGTATTTCACAAATTAACGTTCATTTCAATACAAATTCATTCAGCACTTTAGTTTATATACAAATCTATATTGAAGACAACATCATTTTCAATACATGTGAAACTGTAAAACAAATTCAACAACATCTTAACAAATAACATAAACATGTTTCTTTAATAAGTGTCATGGGTCAATAGGAAGGCCACAGAGGCCATATACAGTAAACATTGGTCCACATAAATATGTGAATAAATACACCCACATACATGTGCACACAAGACATAGCTATGACACATAGTCACACAAATTGCTTAAACCTTTTACAAATATGAATCTAATTATAAGAGTTAACTTAACATTTGAAAGAATGAAGTGTTTGTCTCTCTTAAAAATACATGTAATTGAAAAGAAATAAAGGGAGCTTCCCATGAAGATTTAGGATGTTCCTATCAGGCTTACCCCTCATACATCTGGTTAACCCCCTCCGTACTACACAATGATAGTCCCATATCAATTACTTACAACACAGTTTAGCATCTGTGGGACTGAGATGGTTAAACAGCATTGCGATTTGTTTGTAATTATCATTTGAATGGCCTCTTTAAGATGGTAAACATACACTGAGGGGAAGGGGAAACAGGAAACGTAAGTGGAGGAGGCAGGAGGGGCATGCTGGGATAGCCGTGAGCCTGCAGCACTTCAAAAATAGATTTAGCAGTGTTCACACCAAGCTAAATATAAAGATATGGAGTACCAGAGTGTGACGCCATATGAGCATGTTGTCAAGACAACTGGTTCTCAACTCTGTAGAGAAAAATTATCCACAGTGATGTCAGTATGGACTGCTGTTTAGAGTGCCTACAGTATAGGCCTAGTCCACTTGACAATTGGGCCAGGGGAAACTCTCATTTGAGTAATGTTGATTACAACAAGAAACCTGCTTAAAGATGGATATGATGATATCACTTTGGTACTTTTTTGTCACAATTATCATTTTAGAAATGAGATACGTACAGTTGAATGCAGTGTATGGTCCGTAAATCAGACAAACCTGCTTTAGCTACCGCCTGTGTAGAAGATTTAAGTCAAGAAAGATCATTTTTTGTTTCTTTCTGAACAGTGTGTCTCATTGAGCTTATATTGATCTGTCTAAGGGCCATATATTGTGACATAAGCATTCATGGGGTGCCACAACTCTCTGCCCAGAGCTCTATGTATCAGTTTCACATCATGGTTAAACAGCCCCTCAATCTGTCAGTCAGGCTGCTTATCCGAGTAATCCTACTTCTTCCCCTGCATCTTTTTCCCATGTATCTTCCCTGTCAAGTGTGCAAATGTCTCAGTGGTGCATGAAGAGGTAAAGGGATAGTTCACCCCTGAAGATAAGTTGATTTCAATAAAAGCAGAAACATGAGAGAAACATATTAGTGAAGGTTTGCCGAAAATCCATCAAAGGATAAGAAAGTTATGATCTTTTAAATTTTCAATTTTGTGACGTCACGTGCGAGGTGCTCTCCCATATGTTGTGTGTAATATAAATCCATAAAATTCCTCTTTTTATGTTTTTAATGATGGCATTATTATATTCATAAAGGTATTTTTTTTAAAGACGTATTTCTTATGCAGATGCATAGGTAAAAGTCTGCATATCTTTTTGGAAAAAGGCACATTTAAAAAAGAAAATGTACACAACATATGGAGAGCACTTCGCAAAATCATAACTTTCTCATCCTATGACCGATTTTCATCAATCCTTCCCTTATATGTTTCTTTCATGTGTCTGCTTTTGTTGAAATTAAATTGATTTCAGGGTGAACTATCCCTTTGATAAAAAAAAAAATTAAAGACAAAGGAGCCATTTCATATAAGTGTCACGCGAGTCACGCGTGCTGTGTCTTACGAGTCACATGTTAGGGTATAGATCGAGTAATGGATTCAGCTCCAATATTTTCTCAGTTTTGATCTAGACCCTTGTTTGCAAATTGTGTGACATGAAGAAACATGTTTGACTCACGTGACATTTACGTGGCATGGCTGAAAGAGAGAATTAAGCAAAACAAATCCTGGGCTACTTGCTGCGATGTGAACACTGCAAGGAATGGAATGAGGGGTTTCAAGAGGCTGCATCGGGTCGGGTTGGGGGTATTGATTAGGGGCTCGCAGGTGGGATGCACAGATAATGAAGGATGAGCAAGGGGTGCGCCGGCCGGCGCTCGCTTTAGATGTTGACATCACGACCGGGCCCCCCAAATCCAAACGCTGAAATAGTTCCACAGCTGAGTTTGTGTCTGGAAATACGAGGGAGGATGTGATGAATACTTGGCTAAAGATATGCAGTTATATATTCATGTATTGTACAGTGGGATGGTGTGAAATGTGTCATGGAAACCACCCAGACAGAGAGAAACCACTTAAAATGAAAATTATAATTTCTGACTTCCTACATGTATTATGAAAAGATACGGTATGCTCCATATTTGTGCTACCGATCAATTTTAGGGCTCTCCAATATTGACAATTCAAAGTCTTGGAATTAGTTTGAAAGAGCATATCAGCATACTACTGTACATTCTTGAGATATTTTTCTATTGTGAAGAATATTTTATGCATTGCCTTGCTGTTTTGATAATGTCTCATTGAAATGTAAAATGAACATTGCTATGTATTAGAGAGCTGCGTACAATGGAGCCTTCACAATACCGAGGGAATATTCCCAGTATGACGTGAATGTCGGCTCTGAACGAGTCATGTCCACGGGCTGAGTGATTTTTTCCCCTCCCCATTTACGGTGGGAAATAATGCAAGTGGAGGCCTCTGGCTGGCTTTCAGAGCTGAATTTGAGAGTAGGAGAGCTGCAGAAATCAGCTTTTAACGGAGCAATGAATCACCATAAAATGTACAGTGATATGTCTGCAGGTTTTAAATGTAAAACGACATGTTATTGGGGGGGGGGGAGTTATGTCAAGGAAGAAAGAAACATTATCACAGACCATTGTACACTTGCACAAACCCTGTCGTGAATAAATCATGGGTGTATTTTTTCTGAACTTCAGATGCTGCATTCTGCAAGATGCATGTTATACGTTTATTGTCTTGTAGTAACCCTAGGCCTATTTATGCACAAAAATTGATTTTGTAGTGAGGCACTACAAGAAAATGAACGCTAGGCCCATGTACTGTACATCCAAAATGTCACTCTAAAAAATCTCATCATTTACAGTGTGATGCCAATATTAGAAAAATCACAATTTATGCTGCCTGCGTACATTGCCATAATGTGTGACTATCTATAAACAATTGATTTTTAGCCTAAAATCAATTACGGAGCCAAAAATGAGATTAAACAAATAAAATTAGTCATTAACAATCAGACAGGTTTTGGTTTGGTGGTATTCAGTAGCCAACACCAGGATTGATTTTGTGGTTATGACTTATTTTTTTTTTTTTCATGTCTGTGGCTCCCAGACGTGTGGCTGTGTATTCATAGTGTCATACCCAGAATGGCAACGTCGCATTTCAGGGGAAGAGAATTGAGTGTGAAAAGTAAAAACCACTAAGTAACATTCTGTGGGAAAAGTCGGCGGTGACAGGCGAGAATGATTCATGATGGATTCTCTGGGAGCTTAGTGTCTTATTTTTATGTATGACCCTGTCTCATAGGAAATGGAAAAGGTCCATTGGGGTTATATATTACAAAGCATTATGAGCTCTTGAATTTGCTAACAATGAATGAGTTACAGGTCATTTCTGTATACACAAATACGAAAGACTATATCGACAGTGGGAAAAAAGATCTAAATTGAAGAGTCGCACTTATTGTGGACCTGTCTGTTAATTTTTGTGTTGAATTCTTGCTACCGTGGTGATACTTTTTGAGTCATGGGGGCTAATAATAAATTAAATACAGGATTCTGGTTCTAATCTTAAGTGAGAATTACATTGATCTGACATTGTAAAGCGGGCGCTCACTTAGAGTCTCCATTATAATTATCAGTGTTTGCTCTACCCATATAGTTTCAGACCAGTTGTCTTGACAACAGGCTCATATGATGTCACACTTTGGTACTCTATGTATTGGCAGTTGACAAAATACCCTGCATCTCTTCTGACTCTGCAAAAGCACACAATTTGAAACATAACGCTATTTTGCTAATGAAGACAAAGTACTAAAAGGATAGGCGGCTAATTTGGCGGGACACTTTACCCTCCCAGAATAGAGTGTGCATTTCCATTCGTCTTCATCAGCAGCAACGCACTCCCCGGGTGTGCTATTGAATTCATTTGCATATTAGGGTGTGCATGTATCAGATATTTCTTGAGGTGTTGTTTACAAACGCTCATTCTTAACGTTGATTCTAGAATCTGCTGTTTATATCTGCTGAGATCAAATGTATTGTGCCGGGTAATATGATTTTATACGTCTTACAATATGCTCTTGGACATCTATATCTATTTTTTAAATGTTAAATATGCAGTTTCAGATTTTTGAATTAGCACAGCTGCAGCATTTTCGCACCTAAATTCCTAAATCCCACTAATCACATTTAGAAAGGCTGATTCTTGCCAAAAAATATATGGACAGAAACATGCTCTCATATAGGTAGCTTGTCTGTGCTGCATAACCTATTAATGTAGAAGGCAATTTGAGAAATAACATTTTCATGCTAGTAGTCGCCCCTGCATCAATACCGAGCTATATCAGTCATATGTACAATGTATATCAAACTCCCCTGTTAATGCGAAAATAATATTCCTGTGTGTCACTTGTTGAAGCAGTCAAGAGAAAAGATGTTATTAGTACCATTTTTCGCCTCTGCCACCACGATGTGGCTGGGAGCATTATTTGTAGGTTTTTTCCCTTCTCCCGAGTCTTTTATTTGTTATTGTTATCAACACACCCCCTCCTTCTTATATGTTCGTCATACATGATCCACTTTTTACATGGGAAGGCTATATTTATATGTAACCTTTTCTGCTGCGCATCTCCACAGAACAAATTCTTGGTTAATGATGACATCAGAATTATGAGGTTGCCATGGAAATTAGTCAGTTGAACTAGATAGAGATGTAGAAGTTGTTGTCACCTTAGGTTGTTTTTGTGTGCTTGTGTGTGGGTATCTGGGGTAACATATTCATTTTACGATAGATTATGTATTATTCTTATGAAGACTAAAATACTTCTGTCAATCCACAACAGTTTATAACTGGTTAAATGCATCATTATTTGTCATTGCTTGCATATAGTACATGAATGCCTACAGTTCGTATTTTGGAAAAATACATTTGTTTTAATCTGCTGTTTGTGAGTGTCAAGTGTTTTCAAGGGGCATGTTTTTAAAATCCATTAAGTAAGAAAAGCACATCTTTCAATTTGTCCTACTTGATAAATGAATACAATTATAAAAGCTTGGTACAAAAAAACAACATATTGCTACAGTATACAAACTCAAATGGGCTGCTCTGTATTTGTCAGTTATGTAGCTGTTTTTAGATTTTTGTTGAAAATAAGGTGAAGAAAGCCTGCTTTTTCTTCTTAAATATTGATTGAAATATTGGTTTCAGTAAACAATTCAAGTACAGATTATATGTACTTCAAATGTCTAACAAAAATTGAATTGGCATTGTCAAATTTCTATAGACATTGCTGAATGGTACTCAATATGATTGAGAACATACAAATGTGAATGTTCTGTATTGACATATGTATGTGAGTGATTTGTTTCTGCTTGTGTTGGTTGGGGAGGGGGGGGGGGGTTGGTTGACTGGTCTTTGAAAACGTAATACTAATGTATGCTGGGGAAACGCAGAAAGCTCTCTTTGTGGGAAGAATCCCAGTGATTGCCGAATCGTTTCCAGCCAGCAGATG
The DNA here is from genome assembly GCA_963669155.1 of Arbacia lixula. Lineage (NCBI taxonomy): Eukaryota > Metazoa > Echinodermata > Echinoidea > Arbacioida > Arbaciidae > Arbacia > Arbacia lixula. The sequence continues at coordinate 22,221,286 of OZ022581.1, forward strand.
ATAATGAACTCATTAGGGGGAAATGGAGATGCGACCGATCTAAAGGTCGCCAATTGCGGGGCAGCACCCGAGAAGCTATTTCCAGCCGTGGCAAGTGGCCGAGGGGCTTTGGCCGTACATCAGAGATGATCACTGTCAGAATGCGTGTGGATCGCTGGATAACGCCGGGCCTAAAGTAGCAGATGGTCTGAAAACAATGCCGTGTTCACACGAGAGCCCCTGTATCATTGGTACAGCTCATTCAAAATCATCATTTCAATGAGGATTTGTTTCTGTGGACTGCATTTTAATGACGATTTGTTCTCTAGAATGCATTTGAGAAAGCAGGGTGTTAAGTACAGAAGCAGATGGTCTTATAACAATGATGTGTTCACACAAGTGCCCAAGTACCATTAGGATAGCCTATTTCTATTCACAATTTTCATGATATGGCTGTATGGACTGCATTATAAGGGTAGTACTGTGCTATACAATGCATTTGAAGTTGATTTTCTGCTCTCATTCCAAGATTATTTCTTAGAATACTAGTATGATACATTACATTCTTGTAGTCTATGCATTTGATTGAAAGATAAATAGATAGCAGAAAGATAGAGGTAAAGAGAGAGAGAGAGAGAGAGAGAGAGAGAGAGAGATAGAAAGAGAAGAGAGAGAGAGAGAGAGAGAGAGACAGAGACAGAGACAAAGAAAGGAAAACGGATCTGTGCTTAGCCAACATGTATAGGTAGAAAGATACATCGTAGAAAGATAAAAGATATAGAGAGGGAGAGATCAGAGAGAGAAAGAGGGGGAGGGAGAGGGGGAAGGACAAGGGATGGAGAGAGAGAGTGGGAGAGAGCCCTCACTCATTACAGGAGGTGTATGAAAGAGAAACATGCAGTCTGTATTTTATAGGTCTGAGATCCAAATGGTGCTTTGAAGTGAAGTATGATGAGAGGAGAGATTGGATCCAATTAAGACAAATTGAAGATTTATTGCTGTTCTCATGACAAAGTGCAGTGAACCAACCATGAAAGAGGTTCATGTGTCTGATGATTCTCATAACATGAAAACTGCTTCACATTTCCCTTCTCCTTAGTATCTCCATGTATATTCACAGTGTACATATACATTCCAACTTGTTTTGATCCCCAAATCTTTGGTGATAACCTTCTGTAATAATTGTTAAAGCTTTAACTTTTGTAATAATTGTTCCTTGTGTACATGTACATTTAGTATTTTAACAAAATCACTGCTACGTGTATACTGATATTCTTTTTGCATTGGTAGTCGTGACCATAAAATATTTAGTGGATGCAAATGTTTAATTTTTTCCAGCTCATAACTATTAACCCTCTCAGTAGTATTAGTGCTTGGAATGTGTACTAAGTCACTGGGCTTTTCCTGGTTTAGTACTGAAAGGGTCAGGCATTATGTTCTAAACTTTTAAAGTACAAGTCGCAATGTATTTCAGGCACACTTAATGCGCCGTGACTTACCCTGACTTTGTGTTTATGTTTCCCATGTGCAGTGAAACTACTACTTGAGAATGGAGTGGATCCCAACATTGGAAATGAAGATGGACTGACAGCCTTACATCAGGTAAGTAGGAAGACAGGTTGTTCTCCCTTCCCCATCCACCCCCCCCCCTGAGATTGGAAGTCCTCTCACTTGAGTATGACCTGTGCTTATCATGCTTAAAACTCATTTAATAGGAAATCTTAAGCTCAAGCTATATTTGAATGTTACCTAAAGTACAAATCAAAATGAAGCCTCCATCCTTGTTTTAATAATGATAGAAGTAATGATAATTATATTTCTTCTTTCTTTTCTTTCTTCTTCTTCTTCTTCTTCTTCTTCTTTTTCTTTTCTTTTTCTTCTTCTTCTTCTTCTTCTTCTTCGTCGTCGTTGTCGTCGTCGTCGTCTTCTTCTTCTTCTTCTTTTCTTTTTCTTCTTCTTCTTCTTCTTCTTCTTCTTCTTCTTCTTCTTCTTCTTCTTCTCCTTCTTCATCTTCTTCTTCTTCTTCTTCTTCTTCTTCTTCTTCTTCTTCTTCTTCTTCTTCTTCTTCTTCTTCTTCTTCTTCTTCTTCTTCTTCTTCTTCTCATCCTTCTCCACTTCTCCATCTTCTTTTTATATTTTCTATTCATTATCATTATTCATTAACATTGTTCATTATTGTTACCCTTGTTATCATGATGTCCATTGCCATCAATGACTTTCTTGCTGCAGTCCTGCATAGACAACAACGAGAGCATGATGAGAGTACTGGTGGAGAAAGGGGCTGATGTGAACGTGACCGACAGGGAGCTATGGACGCCCCTCCATGCCGCATCCACGTGTGGTCACAGGCATCTCGCACAATTCCTCATCGGAAGGTAAGGACGACAGACCTCTCATAATCTAACCCTCTCAGTACCAACAATAGGTAGTCCCATGCCAACGTACCATTTTTGTAATGTTTACTCCCTTCCTGCACATTCTTAGCTGTATTTCGTAATTCAGCTTCAATGGGTGGAATCCACTTTGAATCTACTAGTTGTTGCTACACCGACACACCTTAGATAAGCTTTAGGGTCACCATTAGGAATATATTGCTTGAAAGACATAAAGATGGTCTATTACAGCACAGTTTGCCACCTATGGAACCGAGAAGGTTAAGACTGATAATTATATGAATTTGATGTAACCACACAAGTTAATATTTCAATATTTTTACACCATAATTGACAGAACAATTAAATCTTAAATCCATGTATTGTCCATTTTAGAAACTTGATGAAAATGATTTGCCCTCAAATGATCCACATTTGGAGTAAGTATAGTGATTAAATCACAAATCCTCCACATGCTTGGGCCGAAAGTTTTGAGGATTTGTGATTTAATTATGTACGTATTTCTCCAAATGTGGATCATTTGAGGGAAAATCACTTTCATCAAGTTTCTAAAATGGACAATACATGAATTCAAGACCATTGGTAAGAAGATTGTTCATGATCACCCTTTTGAAGGCTTTTTGTCTTCCCAGCCAGTACAGCATATTTTTTTTTAAACACAGACGACTTCTTTACGATGTCTGATTTTTCTCCAAACTTTTGCCTATCTGTTTTTCTATTTTTTCTGCTTTTATTCAACTAATCCAAGTTTCATTCCCCTTGAAAAACTCTGGATTAAGAATGTTTGTTTGTTGTACTTGCAAGGAACTCCTCATACCTGAACATGGTCGTAAAAGTCAAGTGACATTTTTAATCACATTAAGTAACAATGGGAGTCTGTACTTAAGGCATGGCTTGGTTTAGAGTGTATACAGTAGTAATAACACCACTTCATCATCTGGTAGACAGATCTATATAAACTGTATATAAACATATGAGAATAACTGGTTGCTATGATTATATCCTGGCTTATGTTCTTGTTATCTTGTCTCGGATAATTCAAGGAAGGGGAATACATGTCGTGTGTATCTCATATGATAAGCTCTCAGCCTACTCACTAGGTTATTCGTGAGTATAGGAAATCCCAACCAACACTACCAGTTTATTCAGTTTATTTAATTAAATTTCCCCTTTCCTATATGAATAGAAGTAAATGAACCACGAGGAAGTGTACCCGCGCTTGAATAAATATTATACATAAATCATCTAGAGTGAGTTGTTGCAGTACTCACGTACTATACAAATGCAGCTAGTGCTCATACATGTATTATTAGTATTGATCATCTTCCACTTGAATACATGTAATTAGGAATCTGGAGGGCTGCTTGTACACTACATGTACTTGTGTGTATGGGGATGAGGGTCAGTCGGGCGTGGAGAGTGTGACAGCTATTGGTGTGACAAGTGGTGGGAATAGGATACCCCTTTTATATCGCTGTGGTATACAAATCTGAAATAGGCTGTGTTGATAAATGGATCTTTGTGAAACGTTTTAAAGTAACGATTCTTATTTCTCTCAGTCCCTTAGGCAATAAATTGTGTTATAATTGATATGGGATTATCAATGGTTAGTAAGAGTCAAAAGCAGTGGTTATAATATTTCTACACTTTTGAGATGAAGGGTGTGTCGCCTACTGTAGTAGCAGCAGTAGTATATCATTTAATTTCATCGAGGCTGGATCAGGTCACTGTACGATTTTGAATTCTCTGGGAACCTCTGATCCCATGCCCTTCAAGATTTCAACTTCAATGTGAATGGGGCTTAAGTTACATCAACTCGGATGTGAACGGGGCTAGAGTGACTTCAACTTCAATGTGAAATGGGAAAGTGTGACTTCAACTTTGATGTGATTAGGGCCTCAGTGCCGTCAACTTTGATGTGAACGGGCCTGGAGAGCCTTCAACTTTGATGTGAATGGGGCATGAGTGAGGAGAAGAAAAGGGCTCAAAGTCCAGGCACCTCCCGGTGTGTGTCCTCTCTGAAGATTGCATCATGAATAAAAGTAAATCTTGTAGCCATGAGAGAGGGCTTCATCAGCATGGGATGTGGTCTGAGTGTATGTGTGTGTGTGTATGTGTGTGTGTGTGTGTGGGGGGGGGGGGGGTATGTGTAGGTGTATAGTTTGTTTGTGTACTCATGCTGGCATATGTCTATCACACATCAATTATTCACATTTTGATACAGATTTTATGTCTCATTAAAGCCCTATTCATTGGAATGCCATTGCTTTTGAAGAGAGACTTGGCAGTCGTGCATTTCAGCAACTGATAATCCCTTCAGAGTGTGTTGTTGTACAAGTGTATTGTTAGAAATAAAGTGTGAAAGTGTAACCATGAAAGCCCTATTCATTAGAATGACATTACTTTGAAAAGAGACTCGCAGGTTTGCATTTAACAACACATAAACCCTTTAAGTGTGTTGTTGTACAAGTGTTTTCTTAGAAATAAAGTGTGAAAGTGTAACCAAAAATATTATGATTTCTACACCAATCTCAATGTGACAGGAGTACTTATCTATGTGGATAAAGCTTGTCAGATTTGATCTTGTATTCTAATCATATAAAATGCAAAACAACCTGAGGGAATTGCACCTCTTCAGTAAAATAAATCTCACAAATTCATGCTTGGATTGCAATTAGTGGACTGTCCTTGAGTCTAATTTTGTTACAGTAATTCTGCCCTTCCAAATATTGTTTGACCCCGTTTTGTTTCTCGAGCATGGCAGTATCCCAATATGGGTGATTAATTTTGAAAGGCAGGTGTGTGTTATTGGCCTTTCATTTTCAGAATTATTTTGAATAACTGGCCTTGCTTTCTTCTTATTCAGTTATTGTCAAAATTTGTTCATTTACATATATGTCAGGGCTGTAAGTTTGAGCCCACATAACAATGCAATTCCTGTCTAGATACATGCTTGATAGAATAGACCTTCATGTTAACATTCAAATCCCATGGCAACATATCCTCTTAATTGTTTTAGAGACATAGATGTATACTGGAGAAATATTGGTACTACGTTGTATGTATTATGCACCTAGCTGTTCCTCATTTCTCCTGCATATAGGGCAATCATATGTCCATACATAATATCACATGAAGAGTCTGGTGAAAGTTAAAGCAAAATCTGACCCAGCATGATTAATCATCATCCCTTCAAGGACAACTTCCTGTACATTAAGATTTGTTCTATTGAGCGTGCTCGTGTAGTTGTCCATCGCAACTCATTCTGCGGACTTGCCACTGTCCCTGTGTGCCACTAGATGTCAAATTTAACTTGTTTTCACTGTGCACAATGCATAAAGGAGTCAAAGCATTATACAACATCATACTCCTTTAAAGAGTCAAATTGGCAATGCGGGGGTTAAGGGTTTTGTTAGTATTAATGATCTGAAAACCCTCTCAATTTTCTGATAAGTGTGATTTTTTAAAAACTTTTAACCAATCAGTTCCTTTGTATTTGTCTGATTTTTATTCAAACCTTCTTTAAAATAGGGTGTCACTGCCCTTCGAACAAACCCAATAATGAAGTTTATCAAAAAAATGATTATGTAAAACATTATTTTGGGCAAATAAAATTTATAACCTAAATCCCATATATGTAGCACATTAAAGAAAAAAACCCACTTCCATATGTAAAGGGGAAAGAGACCTTGATAATAAGTTGCATTGGAAAAAATAAAAAATAGAAAAACATGTCAAAGATTTGAGAAAAAGCAAATAAGGAAGCCATTTATGAAAATGGTTTAAATCATGAAGACTATCAAAGCTTAGTAAATCGAAGATAGACAAGCGATACTCTGGGTGTCGTCTTTTTATGCATGGTACATAACAAAAAAGAGAAAAATAATGTCAAATAAATAAATGGAGTGTCCCGTTAAGGTTGATGATTAACGTTCAGTTCTAGTAATCACAATTTTCAAACTTTGACATTTTCCTCGGGATATGTCTGATACCTCTCAAACTTATCTGTTACTCCATTTTTTTTCCTGCCGCTGTTATTCAAGTCAACTTGTAATTTATCAGGATTTCATTCTCCCTTAACCCTTGATGTGCCATGTGTGTTTTTTTACACCACCAGTGTACACAAATCCCATAGAGCAGCATTTTATCAGGCACAGAGCTGTTAACCCTGTGCATGCTCTTGGTGCATTTCTGCCCATGTTATACACACAAATCCCATAGAGCAGCAGTTTGTGTGGGGCTCAATGAGTTACTGCGGACAGAATCACTCAAAGGTAATTAACATGTACATTGTACCACGCCAGTGCAGTTCCTTCAAGTAGAGGACCACTTAAAGCTGGCAAAAAGTCGAGCCCTTAAGTGTAAGTGGCAGTTTATTAACGTCTGATGGGCTGCGTGCTTGATATTCATGACATGCAGAGTCACATCTTACCAGATGTACTGCCTCTGCCATGTCGGCATACAAGGAAATTAGCACACATCATCTTATCTTTCGTAGCCTCCAGCATTAAGCAAGTGGGTTAACTCATTCTGTGTCATTCTCACATCGCTCAGCTGAATATTCGTAACTTCAGATACAATTATAACATCACAGAATTGTGTTTAGATGCATGTGTAGGCTGTGTAAAGTGGTAAGTGTCACTTTTGCAGGCAATTCGCAGTGACATTAAATTTGTGCAGTTTTAGCAGTTTTACACTACAGTGTATACTGTAATGCAATCCTCTGAATTTTTGTCGGGGGGAAAAAAATCTACCGTGAATTACATTAAATCGCGATAAAGTCTTTTTGTCTTAATTCCAATGAAGATTGTATTAAGACAATGCATGCAAAGCAGCAAGTGCTTATGCTAACCTTTTGTTTGAATTGGTAGGCATAAAAGCATTACAGATTCAAGCAAAAGGCCGGCACAGGCAATTGCCAGTTTTTATGCATACAATACGAGTCACCAGCTTTTGCTTGCCCACCCTACAGGCAACAACCATATCACTATATCTAAGATTTGGGGGAAGAGCATTGTTGGTATGAAAAGTTAATACTAAGTACATTGTTCGTCCAATAATATTAATATTCAACAGGTTTTCAGGTCAGTACAGACTGAATGTTTCATTCAGCTCAGAAATTTCTATGAGCAGTACCAACAGAACAGACCAAGGGGAATAATCTTTTATTTTTGCACAATGCGATCAATGCGAATAATGCACACTTTTCCCACGAATGGGGCTCATTCCCTTTGTACAGTAAGCTCTGTAGAAATTGGATCTGCTCTGGGTAATCAGCGAGATTACCCGCATGATTGCTGTAGTACAGCCTGTGCATTGTCGCAGAGAATAGTACATTACACTTTTAGTCGTCACACAACATTTTAAAAGTACAGAGAACTATGTAAAACATGTGGTCCTCTTCAAGTGAGGATGTGAATATGATTTCAAGCATTGCAGTTGCACTTCCTGTAGTTTTGCATTTGTAAACTAGCAAGATCCGATGTCTCTCGATAGGTTGAGTGGTTTGGGCAACAGCTTTGTTACTTTGTAGCTTTGTTACTATAGCAAAATCTGATGTCTCTTGATGGGTCGAGTGGTGGGGGCAACAGCTTAGGGGTGGGGAAGGCAGGTAGAAATGACTGGTGACCCTTTCTTGTGCTAAATGAGATACCACACTTTGCTCCTGTTTTAACAAAGTGGGAGTTAATTTCCAACAATCCCAATCACCTTTTGCAAATCATAAACGTTGTATTCAGACACTTGTTAACAACAAGAATTTCAATTTATAAACATCAGATTTGAACTTTTGTGGATGAGAATCAAAATTGTTAGGAATCTCATTAAAAACAAGAAAGGGTCATCAGTTGTGTGTAAAGTCATTCTTAGCTTATAAAGAGCTTGGTAAAACACCCTCCCCCCCCAGGAAGGAATCATTTCAAAATGATAAAATCATTGAATTTAAGCAAAATCCAGATCCGAATTGATGGCAGAATGATTCTACAAGGATTAAAACCTGTTATTATACTTTTCCTTTAACGTCATGCAGTTGTTTTAAGCATTGCTGAAGATTTTCTGCTGTAAGTGTTGATATTGACAAGTGTGAAATTGGGCTTGTCCATGTTGAGGAGAGCTTATCACTCTATCCATTTTGGGACATTACAGTTGAATACATGTTTCATCCTTGTCCTTCAGCTAGAGCTGCTCGATGAGGATGAAAAAAACCCTCACGACAAGTTGATTTGTACAAAGGCAGACAAATCAGTGAACAATTGATGAAAGTTTCAGGAAATTTTAAGAACAAAATAGTAAGAAAGTAAAACCCTAAACTTGAGCCTTGTAATCATGCTGTAATGAACTTGACATTTAGCAATCACTACAATTCAATTTAAATTCAGCTTCTGGTTGTAATGTAGGGAATTTCTTGTACATTTTCCATATATTATTTACCCCCTTTTCCATGATATTAAAGCAGTTTTATGCATGGCAAAAGGGTTACACAACCTTTTACTTCAAAATTGCATGTTATCAGGAGACATAAATAAATATGAGTGGGTCATTTAACCCTATTCCAGTGTGTACAACATAGGAGGAAACACATACAAAATGACACATACAATTGGAATTGATATTTGAGAATGAATTTATTGATCAATACCAATGTCCCATATATGAATCAAAAGCTTCGAAGTTAAACTTCGACTTGTTAAAAAAAAAATGTAAATAATATTCACATTTATGCAGATATCAGCTAATTAATATTCATGAGATTTTTTTTAAATATACAAATTTGTATGATTTTTCAGATGTAATACATGATATCACACCTTTATCTATGATCAACACTTACTAAACTTCTCAATAAGGACAACTAGGTATCTTGAAACAATTGTGTGAAAAAAAAATCCAAATTACATCAATAATATTTTTTTAATGAATATATTTAAAAAAACGCAATTATTCATAAATTTGTCAATAATTTGCATAATGAGCATTTTCATTCCTTGAGACTTCCCTTCATAGTTGCAACTGCAATTTTCCTGCAATGACAACACACAGTATGAGAAACAAATCTCCTCTGCTATTCTAATCATTAGGGAAAATAAAGAAATGGTTAAAACATGCAAATGAGCAGTATGAATATTCATAACGTAGAACAATAAAATACATAAGAAATTCATGTTTTTACCTAAATAAACGGATAAAATTCAGGTAAATCTACTTTTTGTAACACAAAGTAGAAGCAATATATGTAGACAGTATAAAATATTACATTTACTGTTTTAAAAAACAAAAACATTTATGATTAGTTAGTCTTTTGCTAACCTCATGTACATATTTGAAGTAGTCCACACAGCTGTTCAAGTTCTCTCACCCCAATTTCGTACCACTCGCCGTGGCATAGGATTTTTTTTTGTGTATATGCTGGCGTGCATATTCATTTGTGAACATGCAGATCTGCCCCAAAACTTCAATAGTAAAGAAAAGCCGAAAAAAATCTATAGCTCTCGACAGTTTGGAGACAGTCTCACGAGTCTTGATTTCCTTCAGGATGATGCCGGGAGCTTCCGTCGGAGTTAACTTGACATCCTTCTTCGAGGGCATCCCGTCATCCTCGTCATCGTAGCCTTGCCAGGTAGATTTCCTGTCATATTGAAAAATAAAAATATATCACAAATGTAATAAGAAGATACTGATAACAAAATGCTAGAAGTATGAATAAATTCATAGCCCATATTCTGTGATTGAATTATAATACATGTAATAATAAAAAACGTATAAAAAAAAATGTCTAGTAGAGAGACTACACAGACTTGATTTGTAATCCATATTGTCTAGAATAGCCCTAAATATGCCAAAAATATATTGATAATTTATCAAATTATTCACTATAGTTACAACAAGCATGAAAGAAAAATGGTTAGAGGCAACAGTCCCATGCATGACATGATGGCCGTTCAGGCTAATTTCAAAATTTTGAATCAAAACATGACTCATGATTTGTGGGGGATTATGATGAAAAAAATGATGTCCTATCACTAAAACTGTTGAGAATTATCTTTTTTGTCATAATTTCATAATCATTCACCACATAATAAGGCATAAATATTTTTATTATTTTTTTCAAAGCCATAAATAGCCCGTAACCAAGAAAAAAAACACCCCTAGCAACGGCTTCAAATGCTTTTACGTTTAAATGTCCGAGCACTTCCGGTTAGGGAACGAGCACTTCCGGTAACGTTTTTGGCACGGTTTGCTAATAAAACCGCAAAAATACACCACAACATGCATATTATATGATTCAGAATAAAATTTCCTACGGAATTATGATACTGAATATTTTCTAGCGATGAATTTTGTGGCAAAAATTACGGGAGAAACATACCGCTTGGGTTGTTGTGGTGCACTAGTAGGTTTTGCACGCTTTTGTTTGCGTGGCTGACCAGTACATGTAGATGTGCTGGCCTGCTCCGTATCCGAAGACAAATCGTCGCTAGAAATGGTCCAATCGGACCCAATATCTCCCGCCAGCATGCCATCTAGCACTGATTCTTCCTCAGAATCAACCATAGATAAGTCTTCATTGATAAAATCATCCTTATTGATCACAATTCAGCAGAATTTTGGTCAAATAGAAGAAGGAAAATTGCGAGTCGCGTGAATGCTTTGCAATGCGTACATGCACAGTGAACGAGTGCGAACGAGTGCGTATGCGGAAGTTCATCACATCGCGCGACCGATTGGAACACGCTTCGGTTAAACGGCCCGATGTTCTCCGAAGCTTGCCGGGTATGCCCATATTTGGGCATCAAAATAAAGCTGAATGAATTCTCTAGCCAATGATGTAAGACTCGGCAGGCTCCGATGTAAAACGAAGATACACGAAGCGATCGAAAGACTCATAGTCTTTTTACCGGTCATACTTACCGGTAAAAGCTCCGAACACTGCAAGAAGGTTAAATTCAGGCGCATTGATTTACATGTAGACTGACATGGGTTTGTGCCTGCCGGCTAATGCCAGATAACCATGTGATACACACTGGGTATAACTGAATGTCCTATTGGTAGTTAAACAACTTTGGGTTGAAGTTTTTAAACCGCACGTTTCTATTTCAATGAAGCATTCTCATGGTGTGCTAAAACAATGACAGCTCGTAGTTTTAAATGCAAGCTGAGAAGTCACTTGTACTTGTTGTACTGAAGCATACCTACATGTACTAGCGAATCACTCATATTTCTGTGTAGCCATATGCATGCGTGTACCAGTATAGCCAGCTAGATCCTAACTAGCCCAAAAGCTTACTTTGAAAGGTAAGAGGTGATTCTAAACTAAACTGGTCAAAACTTCAACTTTAATTGTGTCCTCACAGCACAAAACTATGAGTGGAGAACTATCATGGCTTGTAGTAGTTTTTTGCTTAAAACCATGAGATATCTGATTCATACTTTTAAAACTTCATGTTAACTTCCAGGTTTTTTTTTTCACTTTGAGTGCATTCTAATGGTCCACAAGCATGAATGCAACCACAAAGTATATTAGAGTGCAAGTTCAGTTTAGGTTTTAAGCCCTTGTGAGAACGCCACTCTTGATCCAGACGTTGTTTGTCTCATCAAGGTTTAACTACCTGTGACCAGGAGAAGGACTTATCATGCGATGTCAACTTGTCCTCATCTGCCCGTTCCCAGTGGTGAAGCCCCATCCAATTTGACCTACTAAACCTCACCCTCGCCTTCACACACTATCAAGGGGACCATGTCCTTATCTTTTATTCATCTTAAAGCCACCCCAGGCATGCGCATCCATCCAAATGTTGCCATGGCAGCGCTCGGAATGCATCAACCTGTGGTTTGGCGGTTGCCGTAGAAACTGTCATCTTCCTGTGAAAATTGAGACTTTGCTTATATCAGGTTTTTAGCTCTTTGTCATTTTCTCCTTAATTAATCCTGATTGTGGGATGCTGTAGGATAAGTACATTGTACATCACAGTGAGGCGAGTTTTTTCGTTGCTTGTCTCATCTTCAGCTTCGCACTCATGATCCAATTAACAAGAAGAATCCTCATCTTCCTTTTTTACCTCTAGGTTGTTTTCTACAGAAGACTGCTGAAACAATGCCCTAGGAAATCAATTACTTTGTGTCATATACTAGCAGGAGCTGCTTGTTGTGCGAGTGATAAAAATATAATGAGATATTACATCAGATCAACACTCTGTTACATGGCACTTCGCGGTTGGTACATGGATTTTTAAATGTACTGCTGCGGTTTAGAATTAAATGATGATTTAATGATGATGATGTGGGTAATGGTCTTGGAGAAGAAGAACATAATTAGATGAGGAAAATGATATAGATTATAGCAATGATGGCTATGATGATGATGATGATGATGATGGCAAAGACAATGAATATGACAATGATAATGGTGATGGCAATGACAATGACAATAACAATAGACCATGACAATGACAGTCACAATGAAAATGAAAACAAAAAGAGAGAGAAGTATGGAAGGTTGAAGAAATATTAGAGGACATATATAGCAAGGTACAGAGTCCAGTGGAATCCTACACAGCACAGTGTACAGTACATGTAGTTTACTGATAAAATAGTTACGCAGCATTTACATGTTTACTACCACTTGTGCCTGATTACTCTTTCTGGAAGTAAAGTGCCAGCGATCATCGGAACTGGGTCAGACCATATATATCATTGACTTGAGGAAGAATGATACAGGAGGTGGGTCTGAATCAGCTCGAAGTTAACAAAAATAGCTAGCTACTTGCTGATGTTGGAAATCATCCCGAAGTTGAGATTGCATCTTCATTGGAAATATTGCACTATTTTACCAGCTCATATTAAAGCTGATAAACTGTTGCTGTTACATAACGCTGTACACAATCTATGAACACTTTCTTTTCACACAACCTGATCAGGAGAACGGGAGATTTACCCAAAAGCAGGTCAATTATCTTGATTGCGTTAAAAGAATATATTCATAGTCTCATCTTCAAATCAGATGACACTCTTTAAATTAGTTGCTGTACATGTACATACACAGTGCCCGCTGCTTACAGGCTCTGGCTTGAGTTTAGTCTTGTGAAGACACACCTCAAATATTGTGCTATATTATATTCGGCAAATTAGCTCACTATACAACCATCTATCGCAAAATGCTCACAGGAAGATTTCCTGAAGGAAATAACTGGGTTTTTCTTCCACTTTTGGCTGATGAAGACGACCCTCTCAAGCAAGAATGATACAGAGAGGGTCTGCTTTAATTGCCTTCAAATGCTCCTTGATTAATTGTGGAATGAGGTGAATTGATAAGGGTAATGGGGCTGGTGCATAATTCATCACACGAGGGAGGGCTCTAGGGGCTAGGAGCAGGTGGCATTGTGGCGGTCATAGAGCGTTGGATCATAAAATAGACATTATTAACTCACGGCAGGCCACAATCAAAGTTAATTTAATCTTATCTTATAGTACAATACACAACAATACAATTTAGAAATATATATCTGTAAAACACGAATGCTAAGATGTAAGAAATCTTATTCTGAAAGCGTTGTTTTAGTGTTTTTTTTTCTCACAAAATATGCTTTTGCTTTTATTTTTCTTAAGCATCTCAGCAAACTCTTTGTTCCGATCAAAGGTCGTGATACACAATCCTTTAACAAACCAAATTTTCTTCCAAAGTTCACTTTTAACAAATGTTTTACTGGTCTTTTCTTTTGACAACCCTTAGAACCATTTTGAGAGCTATGTTAGAGTCATACAGTTACATGATAGTACCATATCTGTTAACTGGTATACACCTGTATTTGTAAATTATTTATTACATGGATAATGTTTTATGCAAGATGTTTATTTTTGGGTAGAAATTAATGTTTCCCTAATTTGTTAGTATGTTAATATATTGGGATGTTACTGATACTGCAATTATAGAAATTCCAGTTGTGCATACATACATGTACAGATGTCTTAGCAGCGTTACTGACTTCACATGCATGTATCTAATACATGCAGGTTTATATCATGTTCGGTCAAAAGGGAAATAAAATACACAAGCTGATAATATGCAAAGCATATATCAGCACTGTTCAATACAATGGCATTGTACAGATACTGATCATATAATGCTATTGGTATGCACCTGTAATTTGATGCACTAAGTTTACATTTGAGCTCCTTTGCTAATAATGATAATAATAATTGCATTCATAAGGCGCTTTATACAGACATTTCTAAGCTGTTTTCTGTCTAAATAAAAATACTATACATCATATCGGGATTATGTACATGCATTATACTATACATTACACTAATGATAGGATACACAAGTGGTACAATGCCTAATAACTGTGTGCACCTCCAGAAAGTAACATGATCGTGCACACCACACCAACACGGCAGAACATACTTTCATGTTCTCTGCTGTATGAATAGCAATTCAAGTGTAGGCTATGGTATCAGCAATATGGTGATTACATTTGTGCAGAAGAAGGCTGTAGATATGCAGATGGACCTTATACAGTGGCCATGAATGCAGACATGACTGTGTGATATTCAGCTCGTTTCTCATTATTCCCGTCCAGCTTGGATTACGTGCAGTGTGAAACCCCATCCCAGACGATATGCCCCAGATATTACCTCATCTTTCCTCATCTCTAACTCTGTGATCTTCTCCATTCTCACCCCCCTCGCTCACTCTCTCTCTCTCTCTCTTTCTTTCTCGTTCTTTCTATCTGCACAGGGGGGCACAGCTCTTAGCAATCAACTCGGACGGTAACATGCCTTACGACATCTGTGAAGATGAAGCCACGTTAGACTACATCGAGTCCCAGATGGCCACACAAGGTGGGTACCGGTAGTCATCCGCGACCAGTCCATTGCGTTCACTTGGCTCAAAACAGCGTTTCAAAATGTCTTTTATCATCCACAACCAGTCCAGTGCATTTACAAGGCTGAAAAATGGTGTTTTAAGTATCATTTCTGTTCCGGTAATCATTTAAAACCTAGCCAGTGCATTCACTTGGCTCAAAACAGTATTTAAAAATAAGATTTCTGTCCTGGAAGTCATTCAAAATCCTTGTTGACTGTGCTCAAAACAGCATTTTAAAGATGTAATTCTAGTCATCAAAACAGACCAGTTAGGTCATTTAGGGATAGTCCACCATGAAGTTAGTTGATTTCAATAAAAGCAGAAATATGAAAGAAACATATTATTGAAGGTTTGACAAATATCTGTCAAAGGATAAGAAGTCATGATCTTTTGAAAGGTCAATTTTGTGATGTCACATGGGAAGTGCTTTCCCATAAATTGCTTTATTTCTGGTTTTGACAATGAATTTTTTTTCCCATAGAGGTACATGTATGTGTGTATAAATGTGTTTCTAATGATGTATGAAATCAACAGGTAAAAGGATACATTTTTCTTTTGAGAAAAATGGACATTTAAAACAAAATTGTACCCATTATATGGGAGAGCACCTCGCATGTGAAACCAAATTTAAATAATTTCAGGGTGAACTATCCCTCTAAATAAAAACGTAATATCTGTCTTTCTGCAACTATACTTTTTCAATTTGATAAAATCTTTGATAAAAAATTAATTACAAGTGAGGTATCAGGAGGGATATGCTACATATCAGTATGACGCAGTAGGAAAGACTGAGTTATGTCATCACGTTTGAAATATATCATTTGTATAATAATCTTTCGTGCAACAACAACTGCATACATGTACACATATCACCATGTTTCCCTATAACTGCAAGACAGTAGGCATTACGCTGAATAGCACATTGAGCAACAAGTTGTGGGGTGATGTGCGAAATACCAAATCGAAGTAATTTACACATACTCCGTTGGTGGCGAGATAGAGATGGGAGGGTTCATTTCACCCGATTTCCGCCGCGCTTGTCATGAATTTCACGCATCAATCAATCGTTCGTGTCTCCTGCCCATTTATCGAACTGAATTTCAGATATTGTCTGGTGCATCGAGCAGACAATGTACTTTGCTTTCATGTGTAGCTGTGGACTGCGGAAGCGTTGGGTAATTCCGCATCCAGGTATTGTCATGCAAAATGTACATGTAGCAGTCAGTGATGTTGTCGTCGGTGCGGCGATTAGGGAATGGGCAAAGAAAGTATAAACACTAAACATCATTTTGGCTCTCATGTGACCTTTTAAATGTTGCTTGCCTGAAAAGTTGATTATATCACATGATTATGTAGTCATTTTTTTTCATATTATTTTGGTCAGGGGTAGTGAGCATAGTGTATTGAATGCTTGAAGCACTTTCTTAAAAACTGATCCTGGTAATTATCACTGTTTTCTGGAAAACGGCATACATATGTGTTTTGAACAGAAATTTTAGGCATGCACCCTGTAGTAGTGAGGATAGTGTGCTCCATCCTGTAAATGAATGAAAAACGAGTCAGAAAAAATATCTTGGAACCAGGATTTGAACCTGCATTCTACTGCTCACCAAGCAGTGACTTAACCACACAAGCTACGATAATGTGGAAACAAATGCCCAAGAGTCTCATTCAATGTGACTCATTGATATTCATGAGTACTGGTAGTCTGCCCTAAGGACCATTTGGCTAGATTTTAGTGAAAGGGCTTTCTGGTGTAATTTAAATTTGAAAAGAAATTGTAGGCATGCACCCAGTAAGGATAGCTCCATCCTGTAAATGAATGAAAAGGAAGTCAGAAAAAAATCTTGGAACCAGAGTAATATATGTATGTTGTGACAGTTTGATAAGTATCCACTTACTCTAACATAACTATCCAGTTCTAATTTGTCAATATACCTGTCGCATGTAATTGAGTAATATTTAATAATCATGTAATATTTGTGTGCAATTCTCTGCAGGTATCACGCAAGAACAGATAGACGAACTCAGAGAAATTTTACCCAATGAAATGTTAGAAGGTATGCAACAACTATACAAAGATGGCGGAGACCTCGAGCACAAGGACAGCGTAGGGGCCACACCTGTGAGTATCCCAGCATGCATTTCAGCATTTAAATGTTATTTTTCCTCTCTGTTTTTCAATCGTGGTGCTTGTTCAGCATGTAAAGGATGTTGGGTAGGGGGTGTCTTTTATGCAGGAAAAAAATAGATGGGGTCTCTGGGCGACCACGACTTAATATTTTCCCCCGGTGAGTTACATTTTCTAATCTCAAGAAAGAGGAAATCTAATCTTGTGTGAAACAGCAAGGCTCGTCTTAATCATTCTTTCCAACCCCTTTCACGAATGAGTCAAGAAAAACAAAACGGAGGCACCAACAATAGTATAAGTGTGGCAGTGTTTTGATTGATTGATGAACAAAAGTTATATAATAGCCTGTTCGAACCTGCTTCAGCTTGAAAAGAACAAGGTGGCTGTTCAAACTGCAGTAGGAATGAATGTGCCCCCCCCCCCCATGGCTGAGACAGTAAATGGGAATGACATGTCATGTCTCTTTGTTGCCTCGTGTCTTATTCTTTTTATAGCTGCACATAGCGGTCGCCAATGGTTACGACAAAGTGGTGCAGTACTTGCTGAGTCACAACGTGGATGTGGCTGCACGGGACAATGACGGCTGGCAACCGATTCACGCGGCAGTATGCTGGGCACAGGTAAATCATAATCCAGGCTTCTCGGCCAATCATAATCCTCTAACACCCCATGAAATGAATTGCCATTGACATGATACATGGTGTACTTAGCTTTGGCTGTGACAGAGTTAAAAGGACTCAGCTCCCTAAATTTTATATTTGTCTCTATTATTATCCATCTAATCCTTTTCTCATCGTTGATAAAAGGCCATTGACATGATATATGGTGTGCTTAGGTATGGCTGTGACAGAGTTAAAAGGACTCAACTCCCCCACATGTTGCCTAGTAGTATCCCTCTAACCCCTTTCTCATGACCACTATCTTAAACTGCCATTGAAGTAGCACATGGTGTGCCTAATAGCTTTGGCTGTGACGGTGCTAAAAGGACTGTACTCCCCCCAATGTTTTATTTGTCTTGTCATGTTCCTCGAACCCCGCCTCATGACCATTACATGTATCTTAAAATGACATTGACATGATACACGGTGTGTTCCCATTGGCTGTGACAGTGTTAAAAGGACTTTGCTCCCCAAAATATTTAAATTGGTTTCTACGAGTGTCCCTCCAACATCCCCTTTCGTCCAAATAGCTGTACATGCATGGCTTGCCAATAGAGAATTTTAGATTGCCAGACTGTGACTGTGATCTGGACTCCACATTATATCCTATTGTAACAAACATCAAGGTGTTCATGACGCAATCACATATGCATTGTACTGTCGAGAGCAACTGCCCGTCACAGTCAAAATCGCAGTTGTGGCAAGCTAAAATTTCTCTATTGATGGTAATGGCGAAGCCTTCTGGATATGACAATTATATTTTGTGTTCTAACATTACCTTGCGTAAAACATTACATGAAATTTGTTACCTGCTAATTGCATGTGTACCAGGCTTGATATTACATTACAAGAAACAAAGAGTGCTATTGATGTTGTTGTAAGCAGGATCATTTAATGTATATACTTCACCATAAAGATAATTGTTCAGTTGCCTTGGATTATCGATACCATTTATGATAGCAGGCTGCCCTGGTAGCCTGAATCTGTATACTTTTATGTGAATATGTACTTCCTTGATTATAAAAATGACACTGTTGATATTTAGCACTGTTCTTTGACACCTTTTATATGGCCATTTGAAGGTGTACGATTTCAGTCATAAAGCTACCACTCTGTGTACAAGTACTTTACATTGACACCTTGGTCTCAATTTACAGAAATATCTGTACGAGAGTACTTAACATGAACGAAACAAAGACCGTGTCAAAACAAATACGAAACTTTCAGCATATTATAATGTACATGTAGCAGTATAGATATTTTGAGCATGTGTGATAATACATAATGATAATTTGAATTTGCTGTACAGAGTAATAACATGTTTGGTAGAAAAGATGAAAAAAAACCTTTGTAACATTGATGAATGCGAAGCTTTGATATAAACAAGGAAGCTACTTTATTGATTCTGATTCTGTTTTTTATCACATGAAATATATTTGTTTGTGGTGCTTGGTAGCAGATTCTGTAGAATTTTGCCAATACTGTTCAAAGGATAATTATCAATATATATAATAAGTGGTTCTCTATAAAGCCTACCTCTGTATTGAAAAACTACACATTTTGAATGGTTCCGTTTAGGATTGTACCACACAATCATTATACAAACTAATAAAGTTGATTGTTGAATTACTCGTCAACTTTCTTTTTTTTTTTCGAACATCAATATCCTCTGACCAGAGCTCAAGAGATATATGAGTAGGAGTATAATCACCATTAAAGTAGAAATATTTGTTGATATTTGTCTTTATACTTGATGTTCCTAGCCAATGAGATCCCCTCTTTGTGCCCATGGCTTCTATTCTGTAAGTTTGTGAGCGGATGCCTAGATGACAAACGGTCATAAAACTCTCACTCGCAGCTAATTGACTAATAAATGCATACAGGTGGTGCGTAGATCCAGGCATAGTCGTGCCACGAGGACGTGTTTATGAGGCTCTTATTTCTGACTTGTGAGCACCGAGCACGGTTGTCCGCTTTGCTTGCCTCAGGCGGTAATTTTCCTCTAGACCGCTTTGGTATTAGCTTTGTGCACATACACCATGTATAATGACGTGAGGATAAAAAAAAATGATGCTCTCTGTTGGCTCTCTATTTGGTGTGAATGCGTTGGATTCTGATGGCTGACTTTGACAGAATAAAGTCTTTAAAGGGATAAATTAAGTTGGTTTCAGTAAAAGCAGACACATGAAAGAAACATTAGTGACGGTTTGATGAAAATCCGTCAAAGGATAAGAAAGTTATGGTCCTTTAAAGTTTTGATTTTATGATGTCACATGCTCGGTGCTCTCTCATATGTTGTGTACAATTTTAAAAAAATGTGAATTTTCACAAAAAGATACATATTTTATCTGTGCATTTGATACATCATTAGAAACATGTTTTTAAACTCATACTGTACCTCAATGAAAAAAAAAATATGTTGTAAAAAATAGAAAGAGAGCAATTTATGGAATCATACAACATACAACATATGGTAGAGCACCTCATAAAATCTGAAATGTCAAAAAGTCATAACTTTCTTATCCTTTGATGGATTTTCATCAAACCTTCACTGTCACATTTCTGCTTTTATTAAAACCAACTTAACTCCAGGGTAGACTATCCCTTTAAAAGCGCAAATGAGATCTATTCACACCAGTACTACCGACAGAAGCTATAGAGCAGTTATTTTTTAGGGCATAGACAGACTTAACCATGCTCTTTATGTTGTCCATTAACCCTCTTAATTACATGAACGCAGACAATGTGTATAGCACAATGTACTTTTCAAAGCTTGGTACCAGAATGGTTAACTATAGGTGTGTGTACTTGTTTTACATGTAAACAATCATTAATCTGCAATGCTTTCCCAACAGTGTACGGTAACTGTCTAGTACAGGTCATATCAATTCGTTATTTGCATCCTGCATACCAATGCCTTGTAGAATGATTTGATTGAAGGATTCACCCACACCCACATAAATAGTTACTGGCTGAATATACTATCTGTATTTTTTTTCTAATGATAATGATTTTTGTAGAAATATTGACAAAAGTATTTGCCCTAAAATACAGCTTACATACCATATGATGACAAACTAAGTATTGAGGTACCAAGTTGCATTAATGTGAGGTGCAATTTTTTTCCAATGATAATGATTGTTGTAGAAATATTAACAAAAGTATTTACCCTAAAATACAGCTTACACACCATATGATGGCAGTGAGCAAAGACATTTTTTTTATAGTGACAAACTAAGTAATGAGGTACCAAATTGCATGAATGTGAGGTGCAATGAGGTATTTCTGTGAAGTAGTACACACCATATGATACAAGTGAGCAAACAACTTTGTTTGTTGTTTTACAAATAATGACAAACTTGAATTATGAGGTACAACATTGCATTAATGTGAGGTGTTCTGGTGTATTTCTGTGAGGTATAGTTCTTGATTGTGCTGTATAGCACAGTCCACTCCCATAATAACATGGTGCTTAGGACTTATATGTAGTAAATTTTCTCATGATTTGGTATACTGAATATGGAGGCACATAGAAACATGTGCACTAATTTGAAAGTGGGTCCAGTAGAGTTGCCTAATTAAATTGAAATCTTGTTGTATCCGTACTTGGTATAACGGACTAAATCATCTAATTCATGGAAGCATTACTGCACAGATAATTTGAAGTTGCTCATGTAGATGTACATGTATGTATGTAGTAGCATTGAATGTGTGTTAACACAAGACCGACACATTCCTCCCTCAAAGGGCTCCTGGAATGGGGTGAACCAAAGTATGAGGATTACTTTAAAGGCAGTTTGGTTTGTCTTAACACTAACAATTGTTATGTGATGTAAAATGTTCTCTTTGTAGGATAAGGAAATAATTCGTTTTTGGAAAAATATACCCCGTAAAGAATGGAAAGCAATATGATTTTGTTTAAAACTGTCATCATCATGGATACCGGCATTGCTGGACTGGACACATGTACGGGTAGTTCCTGAAAGCTTGAGGTGATATTTATAGACTCTGTACAGTAAGTTTGATTAGCTCTGCAAAACTTGTGGATTTCTTTAACCTTCTGAATCTTGAACCCGCTCCAAGAACTCTCCAGTGTGACGCATCGCACCACTTCCTGTACCCAGATGTGCTCAGTCTCCTACCGGCTGATGACAAACAGCATAATAGCAGGCCCTGAGACAACCCCCAACTACCAGTACCCCCCCCCCCCCACACTCCTCCCCTCCTCCCCTCCTCCCCCCTCCCCTCCTCCCCTCCTCCCCTCCTCCCTTCTCCCCTCACTTCAAACATCCATGCAACCCCCCAAATTCTATTCCCACCCTTGCTCCCCCACTCCCTACCACCGCTGTTACCCTCTCCACTTCCAAGCTCAACCTGTCCTCTATTTCACTCTAATGCCACCCCCCCCCCCATTTCCAACTCCACCATGCCCCCCCCCCCCACCTTGCCCCTATCGCTTCCCTTAACACTCCCCTCCCAACCCCACCTTGTCTTCCACTCCACTCCTAACCCCGCCATGCCCCCACACCTTTCCCCCATCTTTGCTCCTTGTTCCCCCTAACCCTTCTATCTATCCCGTCATCCTCCTCCAATTTATTACTTTCTAAGATATAATGGTAATTAGAACATTCATACAACACAAGATTAAATCTTATCAACTTGACTTACTATTTTTACAGTTTCACAACCTATCCAGGTTGCTATTTCAGCTAGAGTGGCTTGAGAAGAGAAGATTCTCAAGCCAGTTTAGCTGAAGAAGCAACCTGAAACTGTTCTACTCCCCCCAAAATAGTATGTCCAGTTACGGTAATCAGATTTAACCTTGTTTTGTTTGAGCCTCTTTCCTGGATGACTAAAATGTTTCACTATCGTAATTATAGAGTTAGAAACAGGTGACGTGTATTGAGGGGGAGGGGGATGTTTATAAAGTAATTGACAATATATATATTGTGTGCACATTGTGTGAAAATAGAACCTACCTTTGCATATCTTTTATCTGCAACATTTCTTATTTTTTATTTTTAGAAAGGATGAATTACTTCCTAAAATTATATAGTAAATATAAATGAATGAGGAGAAATGAGAAATTTGCTGTTTGCAAAGAAATTACAAATACAATTGTAATTGTGTATTCCCCTACACAGTAGCATTTTGCTGAAAAATTGAAAAACGGAACCTGCTGCACATATTTTATCTGTAGGGTGAACAACTGGGTATCTGGCGAAGAACGAAACAATGTTTGGTAATGATTTCTCGAATTTGTCTACTTCTAATTCTGAATTTTTTATACAGATAAGAAGAGAAAGGTTATTGAATTGTTGCTGATAGTCATAGTGCCTTTAGACAGTGACATTTGCACATTGCCAAATAGTTTATGATTGATTGATTAACATTGATAGATTTTATTTATAATCACCAAATAAAAAAATACACCAATGTGAGAACTTTTAAACTATTTTTAACTTCTTAGTATGGCTCATAGGGGGCACTTACTAATTTTAATTCACCAGCCATAATTTAATAACGTGGAACTACAATTGATCTCTTTAATTGGCACTGATTTTGCCTAATTTTAAGATTGATGGGCATGGATGTGGCAGGAAGGGGTTGGGGTTGGGGATGGGGGTAATGTCTATAGTTGGGTTTGTGATTACATTAATTGTTGCAAATGAATATACATGCAGTGCTCTCCACCATTGGTTTGTAATGCTGCTGGCAATGTAACATGACCATGCATGCAGTAAGAAGCTTTACTGTAATAAAATGCACCAAACCACAGGTGAATACCAGGTGCATGAGTGAAGTTTTTGTATTACACATGGCCGAGGTATCCCTGGCGTATCACCAGCTATTGTACTATACTCCCATCTTGATTGAACAGGTGAAATACTCCCATATATCTTGAATAGTTACAGTAAGGTGCCTGTAAAGATGTGCATGTTGATTTATGTCTTAGCTCACAAATAAATATATACTATGGCACTCACTTTTGAATCAAAATTTAAATGGAACTTGTTCTTTTCCTCTTCAGCATTAAATCCTGAAGTGATGTTCAATGCGTATGAGAAAGAATGAAAGGATTATTTCATGTTGAAGCATGATAAAATGCACTGTAATGTGGGGAAAGCTTTATCCGTGATACCGGATTGGTTTGCGCGTGATGGAAAGGATGCATTGGCACAGGGCTGATTTGCATGTGCTATTGTGTGATACTTGCACACACATGAATGTCGCTTAAAAAGTTGATATTCTTACCATTCGAACTCAACACTATCAAGAGGCTGTACATTTGGGTACCATCACTTTAATATGGCGTGTAAGTGATACAAGATCCATCACACGTTTTAGGACTTGGATATATGCATGAGCAGGTTAATGCATTTATAATATAATATAATATAATATAATGTTTATATAATGTGTGTTTGTGGACACGCTCCATGAAGATGGATACTAATGTACGCAAATCTTATAGTTCTCATCCTCTTTATTTCATGAGCCTCACATTTTATTCCCTTTTTTTTCTTTTGTAGGAAACATCAAGTAGTTTTGAAATTCAGGCAAGTTTCGACAAAGAGTCAGTAAAGTCACATTTAAGGCTGTGATTGTCCATACAAGCATTTGCTCCAAGCCTAGACACCATTTTGGCAATTGTCTAAGAATCCGTCCATTTTTTATTTAAAGTGTATTGTGGCACATTTGAATAGGATTAGTAATAAGATTTTTGGTTAACAAATATGTCTGTGTGAACATACTACCAAATTATGAACTATAGATGTATTGACATTACATTGAACCACAAAGGAGAAGCCACATGTTACAAAATATATTAACAAAGATATAATTATTCATATTCTAAATTCTGCATTGAGGTTGAAGATATTATTTGGCACCAACAACTTTCTGACAGTGTTTCAGGAGAAACATAATGGTTGGCATGTGCATTTAGAATAAATCCCAGCAAAAACATAGAATTGTTTTGACTTCCAAGAAATATCTTGCAGAACAGAAAACATAGTTTAAAGGATGAGAGAATATCATTGGGTTTTGTTACTTTTAATGTGCCAATGTCACATGTTTGCACCAATGTAGTGCTAGCAAAGGAAAATTCTCCTTGGCGCAGAGAGAGTTACGATAATCCTTGATTTGCTCTTTTCCGGATGACAACCAAAACTGTGGATGGGCTTTCACATGATGCATCTTGCTCTAAGTTTTTAGTTTCTTTTATGCAGAGTGTTGTAAATGAATGGCAGGCTGTCGCAGCATGAAGCTTATAAAATGCAGTGTAAATGCTGGACATCTCCTCGTTCTTTTGCCCCTTTCAAACCAATAAAAGATGAAGCAGTTCTTATAATGGAAAGATTTAGAGAGAGAGGGGTAGTCGTTTTTGTTCCATCATAAGAGAGCCTTGCATTATAGATGGTGCAGAATACCAGGTATGGTATGTACAGTAGGTGTTGTTGATAGAGGCAAAGAGTGAAAAGAGCAAGAGATGAAAGGAGGAACATGAAATAGGAAGAATAATGAGAAGAAGGAGGAGAAAGAAGGGGAAAGAAGGAGAAAGAAGGAGAAAGAAAATAGAAGAAGAAGATGAAGGAGGAGGAGGAGGAGGAGGAGGAGGAGGAGGAGGAGGAGGAGGAGGAGGAGGAGGAGGAGGAGGAGGAGGAGGAGGAGGAGGAGGAGGAGGAGGAGGAGGAGAAGAAGAAGAAGAAGAAGAAGAAGAAGAAGAAGAAGAAGAAAGAAGAAGAAGGAGAAAGAGGGAAAAAGAAAAAGGAGAATGAGGAAGGAGAAAAGCAAAGGATAAAAAGAAATAAAGAAGAAAGGAAAAAATAAGAACAACATATAAGGGATATCAAGAACAGCTGGTGAAGGATTTGGTTTGAAAGGGGTAACAGTTACAGCTTCATATTATTTGGAACATTTATTTTGCTATAATTTTGATGTGATGTTAAAATCAAGAAATGACTGCATATACAATGTATTATTATCTTACTCTTGAACATCCCTGAATATTGTTGCATTTTAAGCGTTCATTGTCATGTGTTTTGAGTGATTACTACCAAGATTCAGTGAATGATGTTTATCATTGGTGGCTGGTACTGTGCAACACTTCAAGCTTACTCAGTGCACTTGTGTCTCTCTTCCATGACTTGTCTATTCACTTTTTCATTTCAAAATAGTTCAAATCTCACAATTGTCAAGGATTTCATATTTTTAAATAGGAACTTTATTTCAAGCTTTAGTGCAATCTTTTTTTTTTTGCTTCAGTGAAAATATGGGAATTAACATGTTCTTACTTTATGACCTAAAAGTTTGTGTGTGTAGTAAATCATTAATGCAGGAGACAACAATGGTCATTGTGCATTACACCTGTCAATTCACTAGCAACTGCCATCACAGTGTGATGAATAATTCAGGATGCTTCTGGAAGAAAGGACCTTATGAGTTGACCTGCATGATGCACAATCATGTGATACATACAGACTTTTAGGTTCCAATTTGATATAAGCGAATATCTCATTAAATATTCAAAGATTACTACAATAATAATCATTGGTGAAGTCTCACAAAACATGCCTCTCAAAAAAAGTCATCCTTTATATTGACGATGCATCAATTTTAGTTTGATTCAAGATGTAACTTTAAAACAAATATTTTTCAAAAGTGTCAATAGTTTTTTTTTTTACACCCATTAGGACCTTTAATGTATCAAGTCACCTCTACACTCATAAAATAATCACATTTTTTATGCTCTTTTTTCTTGGTAAATTCTCACATGCACATTATGCACTACATTTTGTGTAGAAGTGATTCAATTTTGGATGTTAACATTTCAATTTTATTGCATTCTGAACTGTGATCTCTTTGTCCTTCTTTATTTCTATGCAAACTCTTTGTTTCTTTGTGTGTGCTCTGTCTTGAACAGGAATCCAAGGTGAATTCATTTATTTACAATGAGGGGACCTGTGGGTTAGCAATCAACATCACAATTGGTTTGCTGTATTTTACCGAAAGCAAAACATTATTATTAGGTTTGGATGACCTTCAAATTGTTTTCTGGCTCAATTCTTTTCAATAGTCATTGATGTCTTCATGGACCTATTACAGATTTACCAAGTTATCTAATTTGACAATGATTTGTATTTTTTTTTAGTGAAAAACAATACACCTTCAGATTTTGTGGTGAATCACTCACTTCATGGTTTTAACAGCTGCAGCCTGCAGGCAATCAAATGAATTTTAAAATTTACAGTGTGATCACCAAACATGACAACTATGTCAATGTGAACGTGCTACTTATAGGCAGGATCTATTTTCATGCGATTGATAACATCGTAGCTGTGTGTGTTCCCATTGTGGTAGGAAGTAAATGAGAACACTAAGACACAGCACAGGATTAAATAAGCAGATTTTAATCCAAGCTAGGGCTCATTTGAGGCATAATCTTCCAAATGCCAGGATTATATTAAGGAATGCGCAAGTTTATTTTTATCCCAAAGATCTGCTACATAGTTGCCAACTTTATGTCTATGTTAAAAAATTTAAAATCCTAAAAATACTGAGCAGAAATACTTGTCTCCTGCCTACTCTATAGAACAATGAATTAGACATTGATGAATTAAACAGCTGTAGAAGTTCAAGAGTATACTTTTATAGGAGTACTATATTTATTCTAACTCTTCAATGCCACAATGAGAGGAATACATTAATTTGAAACTGGCAAAATGCCACATAAGGTAATAAGTTATATTGTTTTCATGAGAGGTGATTCATGGGATTATCTAAAAATAAGAAATTATGATGGAGGTTTCTCCATTTTTATGAGGTACTGGTACAATTGCCACTCCTTTGCTTACTTTAATATACATGTTTAAAGTGTACATTAAGGTGATTCAAGCTCTTCCACACTCTGACAAATGAGATGAAAAGTTGTATAAGTCCTGCATTGTTCAGTTGATCTACATAGTACATACACTGTATGTTTGACTGATGAGCCCCTTAAAACAGGACATGATTAGAAGATCTTATCATGTCATTAAAGGTAATGGATAGGAGAATTAAAGACTATGAGACCTATGGGACCAGTGATTAAGGCAGAATTATTCCGCGGTTTGATTTTGATGGATTTCACAGACTATATCACTTGAGTTGATTGTGTCACACAATCCCGAAGTTTTGTAATCTTGACCACTTCTATCCATAACCTTTCAAGCAAATTTACATGATATACATGGTATGGTGTTGGAGTATTTACATTTTCCAATTCCTTCATCATTACTATTGATTTTTACCCAAACTATGCAAGCTATATACAAACTATACAAGGTTTTCTATGTTTTCTATGTACATGGAGATGTGTATTGAATGAAACGTTGCTGTAATTGAATGTAGATATTTTCTCTTCATTTATGTGGGCATATACAATGTATGCATGGTTTATTCTGTGTCGATTATGTCAAATATGATTTAAGAAAGCTCAGAACAATAGTACAGTTCCAACATGTTTTGTCTATTATAAGATTCAATGTTATATAATGGATATTATGGATATAGTACCAATGTATGTTATTATTTTGAAGTACCTGATTTGGAAGAGAAATGAATTTGTTATACTTTTGCTTATGCCTCTTAGTACCATGGGTTTATTAAATGTATAGTGATTCAGTGTGCTTTTCATGGCTTGGTACTGAAAGTGTTAAGCCCCGGGGGAATCATTGCGTAGGAACTCTCTGCCTCTGGTGCTTGGGTGCAGTGAGCACCGCCGTAAGGCCCCATTAAAATGTCACGTAATTCATTCCAATCTTTGCCAGGAGTCCTCCCACATTTGTGTGATTATGTGCAAAAGAGAGCCAGCGTTGGGCGCACCTTCCTCCATCATGTTTTAATCATAGCGCCCTCGTGGCCTTCTTAGCAGTGCGCAGACATTGATATGGCCTTAACAGGATTACTCAGCCGAGATTACGCAGTGTAGGTGTGCATCGGTATAATCGCTGGAGACGGCGTTTTTTCGATACTAGCTCTCTCCGTCTGCATGAGTGCTGTTGCGAATCAGACCCAGAAATAGCTTCCTATTTCGGATGTTGGGCAATAGCCCAATCAGAAATAGCATGTTATTTGGCAAATGAAGACAAAAACAGTGTGTTAATCTTGCTGGGGGATCTTTGCTCCCCCCTTCCCCCTCGAAACCGTGGCATTTTTTTTCAAAACAACTAAGTGATATGCAAATAAGTTTTAACTATTGTTTTTTGTAGCCTGGCTCCGTCAGCGCAAAAGCTTTCGGGCAGGTTTCCAGAGATTTCTACACTTTACCGTCATGTGGGCATAGAGATAGAGAGTCGATGCAGTTTTCAAAGCCTGGTTCTAAGAGGGTTAACCTCTCATTGTGATTGGCATGGAGGTGTGTAAAAAGTCAAGAGAGGTATCAAGGCTTGGTACTGAGAGGGTTCATACTATGCATAGAACCGAATCAGGCGCATCTTACATTCATTATATGCAGTGCCTTTATGCCACAGCTTCATCTGGAGCCTGACGGGGGAAATTTTTTTATTATTATTTTCTTTTTTTATCTGAGGTCATTAAATTAACACACTGCACCATGCTGTGCAAATGCACATACCCTACCCTATGCTATGTTATGGTGAATAAAGTAAGATTTTACAGGGATCTTTGTTATTTTCATTTTTTGCAGGGAGGGGGGGGGGGGGGGGCTTACTTGGCCTGACCCCTTGTATTTTCTTCACTGCAGGTTGATCTACTCCCAAATGGGGGGGGGGGGGGGGCAATAATTTTGCATTGCTTTACTGAAGTGGTGTGTGGGGATATTTGGCAGGTTCGGTCAAATGGAGGTTGACCCACCTCCTGGAGGAGAGGCTTGCTGTAATCTCATACTGGGCAAGTGGATTAAAAGGGGAATATCCTCAAATATAGGCAACCCAACTCTGTCCAGAAACATGTCTCATTATTATATTGCAACAATTGATAATCACCTTGATACAAAATAGGATAAATATGTAGTGCTTGATTTGGAGTTTACTATTTAATGGAATACACCGGTGTACATGTAAGTGCACTGGTGAATAAAGAATTCAAGAAAAAAATGGGGCTGAAGGCTGAGTTTGGAACATAATTGCAGACTGGCTTTTGTGCATCCACATTTGAATCTATAGTGCCATTCTCATTGGGCTTAAAAAATCGCGAAGTTAGAAAAATTGCGAAGTTAAGGTGAAAGTTGCCTAGCAACCGTACCAAAAGCCGAACGGTCCTATTGTCCCGGTCCCCTAACTTCGCGATTTTTTAAACCCCAATGAGAATGGCACTCACAAGGTCTTTTCTGCCAGAGACATCATGCATTATTAATACTGTGATGGGAGCTGCTAGTGAATGGAGAGGTTTGATACTGTATATGGGTATTGTTATATCTGATACACATAGATATCTTGCTCTTGATTTGTCAAAAGTGAAAATCTGATTGAAACTTTTAACGATTAGTACAAGAATAGTAATTAATGAAATGTCACAAATCTTGCTCCCCCAAAATTCACACGCTTCAATTCTGTGATGTTTAAATTGATTCGAGATGTAATTGTTTTAAAATGGATCAATTTTTAAAAAAAAATATCGCGTACTATTCTTCCACGCATTGCTTGTCAGATATAACAAATTAAGCAATGGTATGTGACATCAATCAGACTGTCTTCCTAGTACACCATCATGTATTATATTATGGAATCATTACAGTTACACTGTACCAAAAGCAAATGTTTAACTTTATAATGTAATGCCAAATAAATCATGTACATTATATAGTACAAAATGCACTTCAGTAGCAACGTATTAGTATTTGATATGTTTCTCTGAATGTTAATGGTTATCATCTGAAAGTAGCATCTTCTCTTGAGGTTATGCCTCCCGATACTGATGTCATCTATATAAATAGTTTTGGTTTTGGCTTCATAGAGAATCAGTCAGTTATTCCTTCAGCTACTTGTTCAAAGCTTCATGTGAATTAGACAAAGTAGAAAGATTGCTATAGTACTTGAGTAATGATTCAGCATAAATATTGCTTGTAGGCTTCTAGCATTTCTTTAGTGAGTTTACAACAAAATGAATAATCGCTAGTGATAATTGTTTGTCTCGCAATGTATGGTCAACAAGGAATCTAAAAAGATCTCGGCGTTTTGTGTGCTGCTGCTACATCAGGTGTGAAA
Source organism: Arbacia lixula (assembly GCA_963669155.1). NCBI lineage: Eukaryota > Metazoa > Echinodermata > Echinoidea > Arbacioida > Arbaciidae > Arbacia > Arbacia lixula. Next base: position 22,252,518 of record OZ022581.1, read on the forward strand.
CAAAATTGTAGCGAGTAGGGGTTTAAATAGCCTTTGGTCAGTGCAGCGCACTAACCGAAAACCCGCTCTTAAACGGTCAAATACTATTGGCCGGCGCACCCGGATCTCGACCAAACAATAGGCCGCTGATACGGCTCGCATTGTCGGGTGGTAATATGTCACCAACAAAGGATAAAGGACAAAGCCCACTGAGTGGCACTCACGAGTGATCGACCATTCAAAGGGCCGCTAGTATGTTTGCATCATTGGGCAGTAACAATGGCAAGCTGCACTCAATCAATAATTATCACTAGTGACTTATCGGCAATGAGTACCATATTTAGCATTGAAATTAATAATGTTTGCCCTGTTTTTGTAATGACATATTTGTGGACATGTTCAGTGTACTTTTGAGCTCATGAATGTTGTCACATGTAGCAAGTAGAATGTTTACTTATGTGTACTATATTTGTATATAAATTTATGAAAGTCCAAGCACAATTTATTTCCATGGTGTATTCTATACTTTTGCCTTACTTTCACCCTCAATTTTGGTCTTAAAGACTTCCTCATTTCTGTTTTTTTTGTCAAGGAAATCAAAGTGATGTAATACACTGCCTGAGATTCATTTAACATAGTTTGATGAAATCATTAAGCATAGCTTGATTTAATCTTAGTGCGGAAATTAGCGGGATATGGGCGCAGAGGTTTCAGTTGTGTTTACTTGTTCACGGAATTAACTCTAAAGATGCAATAACTTGTCAGAAATGTAATATTTGTGATGTTTGAATTGCCACTTTGCGTTGAACAGGCATCTGTTTTGAGAAATGCAGATCTATCTAATAGTACATATAAAGAATTACAATGTGGCTACACCCAAATATGGGTTGTTCCCACAGTAGGGGTTTACAACCAAATATGGTGTGCACCCATGGTGTCTTCTGATTTTGATTGGTCTAAAGTTAAAGAGCCTTATGGTATCTTGTGGTTTTGATTGGTCTAAACTTATTGAGCCAAACAATGTCTTGTGATTTTGATTGGTTAAAAAAAAAATTAGTTCCCCGAAACGATGGAAACGATGTACCGACAAATACTTAGAACTGCACAAAAGTTTAAGAGTCCACTTAAAATAACTGATTTGAATTCTCTGCTGAGATTAAAAATAGAGAGGAAGTATTAATGAGAATGGCTAATATGTCAAGGATTAACACTAAAGACGTCTCTGGGTAAATGATGCTTTTTAACCTCAATCTCTTATTGCAGGACTAGTATAATAACAACAATGTAAATACAGATGGTACTTGTATCAGGAGGTGCTTGTTTTGTAAATATATCATCATCATCTTTGTGTTTTGGTTCCTTCTATTTTGTTTGCAGGCTGACATCATCACCATGCTAGTCGAGTCGGGGGCCGACCTAGATGCAAGAACAAGTAACGATGACACACCGTTAAGTAAGTGGTCCATTTCAAATGACCGAAGATATGATTAGATAAGAGCTGGGCCCCAACGCATCACTCTGCAGTCATTAGACACAAGTCGGAGCCACTAATTATGAACCCCCCCCTTCCCCCCCCCCCCCCCCCCCCCCCCCCCCAATCCATGCAATTACAATTGGCCACCTCCATTCTAGACATGATTTTTCAACTGAAATTAAGAAATTTTCAACTTATTTTTGAAGGGGGAGGGAAGCGTATTAAACGCTTCAGGATTGGTCAGGATTAGTACTCGCGATAGTCTTTAATCATGATAGAACTGTTTTGCCGTCTTCACCAGGATCTGGATTTAAGTTTCAACGATTGCGGCATTTGAGATGAGTCCTTCCTGGGCTATGTTGCATATATAGGTGCTCAATTATTGGCATCAATGCCAATCAATGCCATCAATGGCAACATGTACAATAATGAGAGCTAATTGGCTGTTGCTATGGTAGTTACCATTAATGGTGCATGTAAGTTACAATAATTGAAAACCTATATGTAACATGGCCCCGGTATCTGGAAATCAAACAAGAAAGGACCCATGGTTTTGGTAGAACAGCATTCCATCGATTATGGGGCCAGTAGATTTGACATGTACCCAGATAAAAGACAAGACAATGAGTGAACAAATCCCTATGTTATTCTTTTTTTTTTTTTATCTTTAATTGATGTCATAAAATGTTATCATTTGATATACAGGTTGCATACTCCCACAGAGAGTACAGTGCCTAACACCCTGACAAGGTTGTCCTACTATGTACCTGACCTCCTGGGCTCCATTTTTCAAAAGTGTTGCGATTGATCTTAATCGATCTAAGTTTTGTTGCGATCAAGCACAATTCCTATATACAAGGGGGGGTCATGGTCGAATACAGGTACAGACCACTGGATTCTTGTGTAATGCTCCATCCTGCTCGTAGGGCAAAGGCATCCCATAATGCACTGCGCAGTGACATCCGCATTTGGTTTGCAGTCATGTCCCCTTCCAGTCTCTTACACTATAGTAGACTGGGAACAGACACGACTGCAAACAATATTTGAATGTGGCTACTTTCATGATATGCGGTCTGAATAATTGTTTTTATTTACTGAATATCCTGAATTGATCTCTCTTCCTTGTCAGGTATTTGTGAAGACGAGGACATCCGGACCCTGATCCAGCAGCTGAAGGTGGAGATCCAGTCCAACCGCATCAGGCCCTCTGGAGGTCTCATGAGGAGACACTCCAGCAGGAAACAGCGAGGGTAAGCACCCCCATCATGACCCCCCCCCCCTCCCCCCCCAGGAGGGACAAACAGATGAACAGACAGATGGTCAGATAGACGGATGGATGTGCGACAGTGCTAACATACAGTACTCTTCGCTGAAAAGTGAATCACAATTTCCACCATTTTACAATTCCAGCATCACCATGTTCAGTATGAGCAAACGAGATATGTGAATTCAATAGCGAGTGGGTCTGCATATCGGTAGTTAAAAGCTGTATGGACTGCCGGCCCAGTGGCCCACTAGGGGACCACAGCTATTGAAGATGTACATCCTGTTGCTGTTAAAGCTACTGCACATACAAAATGTAATTGTTAGCAATCTTCTTGCCAATGGTCTTGAATTCATGTATTGTCTATTTTAGAAGCTTGCTGAAAGTTATTTGCCCTCAAATGATCCACATATGGAGTAATTAATGATTAATGATTAAATCCTCAAAATGTTCGGCCCAAACATTTTGAGGATTTGTGATTTAATCACTCATTACTCCAAATGTAGATCATTTGAGGGTAAATAACTTTCAGCAAGCTTCTAAAATGGTCAATACATGAATTTAAGACCATTGGCAAGAAGATTGCTAACAATTACCTTTTGAAGGCTTTTTTGCCTTCCCAGTACAGTATATGCCCTTTAAAAAGGTAAAATGGTGATTCACTTTTCACTGAAGTGTGCTGTATAGCAGCGCAGTAGGGCATTCATCCATCGTTCGTCCATTCGTTCATGTGTATGTCCTTCCTTCTGAGTATTTGTTCTGGGGGGCATTTCATCAACATTTTTTGTCTGACAAGTTGTCTTTCTCTGACAGTTACCATAGGAACAGTCAGATGCTAGTGCCTCTCAGCCAATCAAAGACGAGGATTTCACTGAAATTTTCAGCACTGACCATTGAGTCAGTGCTGACAACTTTCATGAAACGCCCTACAGGTCTTTCACACAAAAAACATGTAGATTATAACCCATTGCTCTTATTGTTATTTATTTGATCACTAAAATAACATTACATAAAACAACATCACAACAAAGAGATACATGTATAACAGAGCAAAGGACAAAATACAATAGAATATAGATGAAAAGATGTCAGAATGGGACAGCATGTGGCTCAGGGTCTATAAAAGAGAAGAAATTTGATGTTGCCCGAGGGCATTTGGCATCAATTATCAATATCCATCGAACATGTTGTTTTTGTAGATAAGAGTAGAATTTCAGCTGTACTGATACTTTTCATGCTTGACCCATTTCATATTTATTATCCCTTACTGAAATCCCTCATACATTACACACACATAGAAGTTTGATGTTAACTTTGCAAGATCATGTTGTTCATGCTCATAAACAGGGCAACCTGAGAAGGGCCCAAAAAACACTGTTAAACATATTTATATTGTTTGAAAGCCCATGTTGTATCCTTGCATTCATAATACAAACAAATCATATAGACAGGGTTCCTAGCCCATCAGAGAAATCAGGGGAAATTATTTGACTTTTTTCAGTCAGGGAAAAGTCAGGGAACGTGATAGAAATTGCCTCAAATCAGGGAAAAGTAGGGGAATTTTGATTGGCCCCAATATCAAAAGTAGTCAGTCAGACTCAAAACAATATCCAAACAACATCCATTGGATGACTGGCTATAGTTTTTGAGTGTAGCCTCTTTGACTGTAGTACAAGAAACTGTAGTTCATGACCTAAATAAGTCCTCTAACTGATTGTGTACACTAAAAAGCCAAAAGGGAGTAGCGCCTCTTGCTCTATGAAACTGGAAATGATTTGAAATAATTGTCATGGAATTTTGAGACTTCATAATGGAAAAATCAGGGTAAAATGAGGCAATTTTGTTTTCTTGAAATGCTGGGAACCCTGATAGAACAGCAGTCTGTCTGGCAGGGGAAGAGGTTCAACGCAGTAGCCATCCTTCTTTGTGAATTAGATTTCCTGCAGATTTTGTTGGATAGGAAGCAAGACTATCTTTGGCCCCAAGGTTGGCAGCGGTAAGCGACGCATGTTGAGGGGACGATTAATCTGGGCCATCTGCCCTGCTGAAAGCTCTGTAGCATGACTGTAGCCTTAGTGCCAGACTTTACAGTACTGTATGTGGACACATGAGGGGCGTCTTCATTAGCTCGAGCTGGGCAAAATAGCGAGCTTGTTCTGATCGGGTTAGCTAGCCAGATCAAGAAATAGCTAGCTATTTGGTCGAGAAAATTTCCCAAGAAATCTTGGGCTAGATGGAGCTAGCTCGAGCTAGTTCGCGAAATAGCTCGAGCTAGTTCGGAGCGTCTTCATTAGCCTGAAAATTTCTCGATCCCGGCATGCATCAGCGCCCACGAGGCATTGTTTACGTAATAGGTTTTTACATGTGCGTGAATGCGAGCTCACAACTGAAGCCATGCGGTCATGGCCTATTCCTGTCACACACTGCTGGTATGTGCGAAACTTGGGATAATTTATGCAACCCGAGCTCGAGCTTACGTATCCCGAGTTTCGAGGCTAGTTCCCCGGATCAGAAAAATAGCTAGCTATTTCGTCTGATCGGGCTAATGAAGACACACCTATAGACTAAGCCACCGCTAACATATTGAAGTCTGGACACTTTGCCCCGAATTTGCAAAGGTAGTGTAGATTTAGCACATGGTTTTGGCAGATTTCATGGTGTCTTTAGTGCACTTCAATTAGCTCATACACTTCAATGATGAACATACACTTCAATGATGAACATGTGTCTTTCACATAGGGTGCTGAATTAATGCTAATTACTATGGATTAATTTGAATTAACCATAGGTTTAAGTTTGAATGAAAAACACTCATACACTTAGAAAGATTCAATAATGAACATGTGTCTTTCACATAGGGTGCTGAATTAATGCTAGTTGCTATGGATTAATTTGAATTAACCAAAGGTTGAAGTTTGAATGAAACCATAGCAAGTTGGATAGATGAAGCACCCTATGCTAAACATTTGCATTCATTATCGGACCTTTTTTTTTTAAATGAAGACACAAGCACATTAATGCCATGAAATCTGTATAAACACAAAACGTCTACAGACAAATGGGAAATTAAAGAAATTTCTTTTCAAGTTGACATCAGCTAAATGTTGGCTCAGCACATGGAACATCAAAGCATTGTCATGATTATGGAATTCTTTTGACATTCATGAGCACGCTTTACAACCCACACAGATGTTTGAATGTATTATGCTCGAGTTTGTACTCCTTCCTATAACACTTCCCTGCTTCTTCCATCTTTAAATGGGGAGAGCACAGGCTGGCTAATCTGTGTGTCCAGCCTCAAGTTTGATCCAAGGTATGAAATAAAGCAGCAGCTCACAGTCTTGAACCTAGACTAGCCTGTGTGCTGACAGTACAGCTATTGAATTATCAATGTTGCAAATTGTGCTCTGAGCCCATTGATCTCCACACAGATACGTAACTTTCATCTGCAATCATTATGAGTGTTTTCAATTATGATGGATGCTGTTTTAGTAGGGCTTGATGGTTATGAAGCGAACCTCTCTGAAATACAAACCATTTGTTCAAGTCAGTACTCACACATTCACAACAGCAACAAAATTTATCCCCCCACAATTTTAAAACCCCAATATGAATTAATAATGTAGTTCTATAAATATCTCTGAAAGTTGCTGTAATAAGGATTGGAATGAAGCCCCATAATGTGTGGCATACCTTTCGGAACATAATATTAATTTGATATAGGAGATTGATACTACAATGGAGGACATGAAATATTCACTGCTCATAATCATACCTTTTCAACAGAAAACACAACATTGCATTGAAACATTGAAAAAGAAGGTCTGTGAAGGATTTATAAGGATTGAGAAATAGCCCCAGAATGTGTTTTATAGTCCATGCAGGAGATAAAAATTGATGTTTATTTCAAGTTTCAAATTTGTCACATCTCTTGAAAAACATATATAGTACAAAGACAGCATTGAGTGTATCAAATGACAATGTTTCCAACATAAACACGATGAATAAAAGAACAATTCAGACAAAGGAAAAGCAAATGAATTATTGAAAAAAACACAAACAAAAGAAAATGGCACATTTTGGAAGAAAACTGGGACAAAAATGGAATATATTGCCTCAATTTCACGATTCTGCATTAGTCAATTGTCAATTATACCAATAAGTTTCTGCCGTGTTACCAATATGTCAGGTTGTGATTGTATTTATGATGTACTATTGCTTTTTAGTCAAGCAGGGCCCTTGGGAAAAACAGTGTCCCAATCACTGACAAGGTTACCCTGGATAAATAACAAATGAATAAATAAGATTCATGAAATGAATTAACTTGATTGCTCGGTGATCGTTGATTAGGTCGTCGATACGGAGGAGCAGCAAGAAGGGGGAGATGAGGAAGTTAGACGCCAAGGGTGAAGCCGCCTTCATACATTCCAGATCAGAGGTAAGAACCTGAGGGATATAGACCTGGGGTGCATTTCATCAAAGGACTTGTCAGATATTTTATCCGACAAGTTTGCTCTAGGCCAATAAGATGCAAGCATTTCAGTAGCTTATAACAGTTTGTCGGATAAAACGTCCGACAAGTCCTTTGATGAAATGCCCCCCAGGTTTAGTAGAGCAGTGGCGAGTGGTTGTGCTCAATCGCTCTCTGAAACGAAAGATCACAGTCTCAAGCTCTGCATAGACCTGCTCCTACTAAAAAGCCGCGAAGAGCAGCGGCGAGTGGTTGTGCTCAATCGCTCTCTGAAACGAAAGATCACAGGTTCAAGCTCTGCATAGACCTGCTCCTACTAAAAAGCCACCAAGAGCAGCGGCGAGTGGTTGTGCTCAATCGCTCTCTGAAACGATAGATCACGGGTTCAAGCTCTGCATAGACCTGCTCCTACTAAAAACCCACCAAGAGCAGCCAAGAGCGACACTCTCTAAGAGCAGCTATTATGTTGGCCTTCAAATTGGCAACAGTTTATTTAGAAAATCAGATTGTATTGAAGATGTATTCCATTATAGAGTGAAATAGTGTGACAAAAATGAAATGTAGAGCAGTAGATGTGCACAGTTCAAAAGCAAAAGTGTGGTTTACAAATTTTCATCAGGTTGCCATTTTAAAGATTTAGTAAATATTTTGTGTTAACTTTTTATATGAAACAAATCATTAAAAAAAGCTGATATATCACATCATACAAGAAAAGTATGTTCATGTTATACAGATATCTATGCTTTTTTCGTTTGATATATCCTTTATGATTTGTAACACTGGATAAGAAAAGTTGTGGCTGGTCTTGCATGGGTTAAGTTTACCACAGTCACAGAGTTTAGTTCATTAATGCACACTGGAGAGAAGGTGTCTGCCTCTAACTCCTTCATTCCCCCTGTAATCCAAGCTGGTTTCATTACCTAGGCCCAAACAGGAAGAAGGTGATTATGAGTTATGCAAGTTCCCTAAGTAGCCCACTGGGCTTTCCGTGTTGAGGGAGGAATCAAGGAGAACCTTGCTCCACTTATAGATGTCTGGCTTTTGATCAGCTGTAGGGCCTTAAAGCCAATTGCTGGCAAAATTTATTTGGAATGATGGATAACTTGGAAAGGTCATTGCAAGTATTATTTTAACATGCCCATTTATTTATGAAAGCGTGGTAAATTTGTGTGTTTGTTTATTAATTTGTTTATTTTCTGTTTATCTAAAATTCTCTCTCTCTCTCTGTCTCTCTCTCTCTCTTTCTATCTATCTATATTCATCATATTTACCAGTCTAACCATTTGCTTCAAAGGCTATATTTCTCATGTAGAATGGAAATTATGATGTTTAATCTTTCAGAAGAGAGACTTGAACATTTATTAAAAAATATAATTCTCCTATATGTTGTTTTGTACTTCATAGATCAAAAGATTTGTTCAAATTCTTCCCTCCACAGGAATTAGAAAACTCATCTGAAGTCCAGGTGACAAATATTGACGATGTGCAGGTGAAAGAGGAGACCAATGGACACTTAGAACAAACAACCACCACCACCAGTGGTGATGATGAGAACAAGGAGGAGGGTGGTGGTGAGAATGGGGAGGCGGGGGAGGGGGAGGGGGATGAGGAGGGGCGTGTCACCCCCATGCCCGTGATCACGGAGGAACTCTCAGACAATCCAGAGAGCCCACGGGGCAAGAAGACCAACGGCGACCTGAGCGAGGGCAATGGCACGGCACAGGAGAACGGACGAACGGACAGTGGGGACTTCGACGAGGGCGGCACGCACCAGAAGCGGCTGGTCTCCATCCTAAAGAAGCGGCCCGACGACCACATCTCGGGCAAGCCGCAGAAGAGCAAGAAGGAGCAGAAGGAGGAGCGGGAGAAGGCCAAGCGGGAGCAGAAGGAGCGAGAGAAGCAGGAGAAGCAGCGGCAGAAGACGGCCAAGAAGAAGGAGAAGGAGAACCGCAAGGGCAGCAACGGTGGCGAGGGGGGCGAGGTGGGCCCGGGCGGGGACCAGACGCTGTCGGAGCTCAAAAAGAAACGCGCCTCCCAGCAAGGGAACAAGTCTGGCGCCACCAATGCACCAGAGTCAGGTAGGTCCCTCATACTCGCATTCTCTGTGCATCAAATCTTCAATACAGAATGACTTGTGGTCAGCTTGGTCTTTGTTCATGCTTGAGATGGGTGTGGGTATGCATGGGTATACTGCAAGAGCCTGGCTCTCAGTCTGTGGGACATTTCATATCCAAAATTATTGGAAGGATACATTTGGGTCTAGTTCAGATGAGACTAATTTACCCCTTCTTCTGGGCGAGCCATTGAATAGCTATAGACGGACTAGGCTACTGTAGCCAGACCTGTATATTCTTGAGATTGTATTAAAAATGCCAACAGCTGGGGGGCTAGATGCTCATTTCCTCAATTCAAATAACGTTATACAAATATGGAAACTACCATGGCAAGCATTTTCTGTCTCAATGCTAAAAGTGAGTAAAATTACTCCATAATTTGCAATTTAAATCAAATTGATTCTTAGGAGCAATATCTCTACACAACCTGGACCCTCTCTGATTAAAGGGTTGTACAGAGCTCACTGCTGAACCACACATGTGAGTGGTTTTTATGTGGGTAAAAAGATAACGAAAAACTAGGCCAATGCTCATACATTCAATTCAGACAAAGGCTTTTAAATATATAATTTTTTTTATTATCTCTGGGAAGGGGGGGGGGGGGGGATTGGTGTTCTTGTTATAGAAGCAGGTAGTTACCCAAAGGTCAAAGATATTATAGTAAAAATCAAAGAGATGAAATGGAGATGGGCAGGACACTTATATAGAACACAAGACAACAAAAGGACCAAGAAACTCACAGAGTGGCAACCAAGAACAGGCAAGCAAAGAAGGGGACGACAAAAGAGAAAGTGGAGAGACGAAATATCATCATGCACAAACACAGCAACATGGAACAGAATTATAGCAAATAGAAGCAAATGGAAACTGATTGGGGAGGGCTTCATCCAACAATGGATGAACAATGCCTGATGATGATGATGCTGATGAGTTACCTGTGTCTTTTAGTGCTATGGTATCTTGTAGTGATGTTAATTATTGCACGTTGTAACTGGAATGCTTGTTAATGTTCAATAGTGCATTATTTCCACATGTGCATGTTAGTATGGATGTGTAGATTTAGGAATCTTTCTTGCATAGACTTACATGCACAGACAGGAACTACAAGTAAATTGTGAACTCGTAAAAGCAAAATAAAGTAAACGTGAACAAAATCGATGGAGAAATTAAGTCCACGTAAGAAAGGAGCTTAGACATTGGAGTCTTGCCAGCTACTGAATTTGTTCAGATTCACTTTACATGTACTCTCGTTCAAGTTATATTGGAACACATTGGATGTCTCTCTTGTTCTATATGAACTTTCTAACAGTGCAATAATCGTTGCTTGGATTTGTAACGGCTATTAAATAAAGTGGTCATATGTTTTTGATGCGGTTTCTCTTTTTGAACTGCACCCCATGTGCAGTGTTAAAAAAAAATCTGTATTTATTTGGTGGCCGCAATGAGCATCATATATTACAAAGCCAATTCGGTTGTTGGACTCCAGTGAATACAGATTACAAATCATCAACTTGACTCAGATTCATAAACCAAAAAAACCCCCTAAAACTCTCTGGAATGGATTTCATCGAAAGCCATGCCACTTTCTCATACCTCTTCATTTACACACTTCATGCCTGCTCACCGCCATAACCTTGCACATAGCTGGCTGCTATGACAACTGGAAAGCAATTTGGCATCTAATGAATTTAAAAGAAAGTACCAGAGTAGTACTGCCAATCCTATTAAAAAGCTCACAAAAGCAGCATTGTTTTTATGTCCCTCCTTGGCCCGTATTCTAAATTCAGTTGAACAGTATGCAGTTCCACTGATGACGGTGCAAAAACTTTATGATTACAGCCTGTAAAAGGTACCACTTCTTCCCCTTTGATCATACCATTAATGAAATGGAGTCGATCAATATGAAATTAAAGCAAAATATGTGACAGATAACATTTTTTTTTTTCATATGTTAGAAAGTCTGAATACCCAATGATACTCTATACTGATTTACTTTTATTGATAAAATGTAAGGGATATAAATGGTTAAGATTATGGGACTCGTAGTCACAGCACAACTTTTCTGTTGTGACCGGGGTTCCATTTTCAAAGGATTTCTTGACGAAATCTCCTCGAAACGATAAAGTTCTTTAAATCAGATGAGACTGGACTAGTGATTACAGCGGATTGGTCCTCCTGTGATTATGGGTCATGTTAATCTTCACCGTTACCATCCATGACCTTTAAGATATGGCAGGATCATAAAGCTATACGTTGTTCCTCGTATTACATAATGGAAGTTTATTGTAACCAAAGTATTTTCAGGGTGAACTATTCATTTGACTTTGTCATTGTCACACAAATCCTATAGTGCAAGCTTTAAAATGGCACAAACTGAGTTACATGTAAGAGCAAGAGCTTTATAAAAAATAAAAAGAAATGCATTTTTATTATACCAAAATAATTGAAAAAGAAAAAGCAGAGAAGCATTTTGCAAACGACTGGGGAAAAAATAAAATCAGAGTTTTACTACCAAGTTTAGTCACTATCCATAGATTTCGTGCAATACCATTATCACATCCGGACGTAAATGTTTGTTTGTTATCAGGTTGCACCCCTTCTATGCGCATGCATACGCACACATTGGACATACATGTACATGCACATGTAGAGAGTAGGCACTGCCCTCTTCTCACACACTCACTGTCTCACTCCCATAGTCGTCTCATCAATTTGTTCTCATAGTACACTTTGCACAGGTATGAAGAGTGTTCTGTTCATTGGTTCACACAAAGCAAAGTCTTAAAAAAAAATATCCTTAAAAATATCAGCCAAATTGTAGAATGAATAGAGAAAAAGTATAAGAGTTTTCAGTATTTTTGCCCTAAAAAGAGATAAAGAGATATTATTGTGAAGTCCCTGATCTTATTTTTAATTTTAACTCTAAATTGATTTTGTCAATGATACAAAGTTTGTTGAACTTCAGAACAGAATTCTTTCCATAGACATCTTTGTGATGGTCCCACTCATATAATGTGTATGAATATGTTTTTTTGGTATTTTTGTTAAATAACTTGATGAATTTCTTACCTATAGGTGTTTTTTTTTTGTGATAAATAATAGTAATCAATGGGCTGAAAAAAACTGTTGTTTGTTAGTTTTACAATACAAAATGAAAGTCTTCAACTATATCAGCAATTTACACCTGTATTTAACATGCGACTACATTCCCCTCCCTTACATTGCACTGATGATCTGTATGCATAGAGTGTAAACATTCTACACTGGTATTTACACCATATATGAATATATGATTATATTCCCATTGTCAGTAAATGTTTCATATGTTCCTTGTCACAACCAATGTACATGTTATCCCTTTGTCCCCCCCCCCCTTTTAATTTTCTTTAAAAGTTTTCCCTACTGCAATAGTGTAATGACCCTGACCTCTTGCGATGAAGCTGTGATCAGTGAGCTTTTATTTTCGTGAGGGTTTTGTTTTATGTCAATTTTGCAAATAACTGTTGGGTCAGGATTTTTAATAGGACATAGAAATATTACTACATAATCTTGAATGTATTTCACAGTGCATAGTTTTTACATTCATGTAGGTATGTCTCTGCTCAAGCAAGCGTAGCCTCTCTTGAGCATTGAAATGCGTAGTTACACTTGCACTTAGGTTTTCTGCCAGTCACGCGAGCCAACTAGTGCGATATTTTATAAGTAGGGCGTGCTGGGGAAATGCACACATGTAAATGGAAGTAGCCCGCTTGCTGTCAAGTGCGAAGCTTGTGAAAAATGTGGCCCCGTAGTCTGCAAAAATATTAGCTTCTAGAGTGCTTATCTTCCTGTATTGTACATCGGAAGTCCATATAGGCAATACACTGTTTGAGAAATGATCTTTCTTTCAGGTGTTAATTAGCTTTAAAAATAAACCATCTAGTATGACAGTTTTAACTGTATTCATTTGTATTAACATTGAGCTTCTTTCCTCAAAACAATATTAGCATTTTACTTTTGTTCATTATTCAAAGAAATCAATCAACCATTTGAGGTTAGATCAGTTTGATGAAAGGCTTGAACAGGTTTATCGATATCAGGTACTAAGAAAACATATTTGTATGAGAAGATTGTTTCAAGATGTAGGATTAATTAATTGATTCAACTGTATTAATTCAAAATATCCATGCTAACATGCAATTGAGAACGTGAGAGGTTGGGAGAATTTACACTACTTGCAAAACCCTGAGTTGGATGTCATTGTTCTAGAAAGTGCTGTCAAACTGTTCTCTCCACCCTGATTTTTCTGTCCGACAGATTCTGACTCAGCAATGGGTATCAGTGAGGCCGTGAGCAGATCAAATGAGAGTATTAATGAGAGAAAGTGGGTCCGTTGCCGGATCTGCTAGCCCGCTGGGCCCGGCCCGGCCCAGCCCGGCCCTCCCCTCCTCCCACGAAATGTGTGTGAACTCTTTCTCTTCTTTTTCTTCCTCTTGTGCTTGTTCATGTAAATAGCGGGAACATGTCTCTTGTATTCCCATGTACCTGTTTTTATGGAAGTGGTCTTGTTTGGGCATTTTTACAGGGATCTCATCTAAAGTCCTATTAACTTGTTAAAACCAGGCGAGCCCTGTATTGCACAACTTGTATGCTTTCACAAAAGAGTAGTATACAGTAGGTTGCAAAAGTGCACAGCCACACAAAAAGGCTTTTAGTAGCATACTAGTAGCATATGATGCTCTTCAAATGATTGTGATATCATTTTTTTGATCTACACCTTCTACCTGATGAAAATATAAATGCATGAATAGATATATCTTTAAACCATAATTAGCACAACTTCATATATATGTTTGTGACTACAGTTATTATGTTATTTCTCAGACCCCCTTTACACACAAATGTATCCTAGTGTCCTAATCCATTAACATGCAAATATTCCCTTTCTAATACCGGTAATACTGTACTTAATATCAGATGGTCACCTATACACCTACTAATTCTATCTTTATTGTAATAATGTGGCAGAATCCTAATCGAATCCATCCATTCATTTCAAGCTGAGTTTTTTTGGTCACTGTTCCAACATCACATTGGCATTTCTTTTGGAGTGGATCATACCTGTACCCTGTCTTGAACATTTTTTCCCCATCCGTTCATTTTGCTGGATGTGAGAGAGAGAGAGAGAGAGAGAGAGAGAAGAGAGAGAGAGAGAGAGAGAGAGAGAGAGAGAGAGAAGAAAGAAAGAGGGAGTGATAGAAACAATGGGGAGAGACCCGGAGAGAGGGGGACAGAGAGAGAGAAAAATACTCTAATGTATCAACAATTCTAGTAGGATATTTAAAAAAAATGTTGTTTTTTCCCCACTGGTTTCCATTCTATCCTCTTGTCCCACGTCATCATGTTCCAAATTCATTCCCCTCTCTATGGATAAACATATATTTTCCAAACCCCAAACAGGTACCTTCTTGTATATTTACAGTGGAGCCTGAGATCTAATGCACAGTGATTGCAATCAAATGCAATCAGCTCCATACATTGACTGCAATCTGACTGCAATAGATTGCAATCAGCTGTGACAGTGATCTCAGGCCCAACTGTAGTTTCTTCCTTTCTTTCTTGTTCGTTTGCATGTGTCCTTTGCATGAGTTTGACACCGCATATATCTAGTACCCTATTCTACTGACTTTGTGGATTGCAAATGTTTCAGTGATTCCTTGTCTTCACTTGTCTTTCCCAGTGGCTTCTTATTGTAAACAAACTATGAAGAAACACGAGTGAATGTGAATAAATTCCATGATTTCTGACCATATATTTATTCATAGAGATACTGTCCCAGAGATACTGTGAATGTTTCATTGCGATTGATTTCTGATCATATCATATTTGTTCTTATAAACACAACACAAAAAATAAGTCCCCCCCCCTAGGCAAAATAGCATAACTTTTTATCAAAGAGGCTTTGGGCAAAATAATTTGGCAGGATTGTTCCTTAACTTATTGGCTAACTTATGTGTAAAAATCACATTTATCCAATCAGTCATGCATGAGTGGGCATATTTTAAAGGCAGAAATGTAATTTTTCAAAAGTCACAAGGGTAATTGTTAATGCTGTTTTAACAGTACATTTTGGTATTTTTTGTGCGATTTTTCAAGTGTATTCACTCAACCATGACACGAAAATAACTTCTTTAAATAAGAGGTCATGTTACATCTTTGTCAAAATATCCAGAGTTTTATTTTTTTTCACAAAAATAAACGGTTTTTAAAAGTTTCAAACTCAAGAGGGATGAGTGTTTGTTAAACAGTGCTCACTCAACCGGAACAATAGGTTTAGTGTCGGTATAGGTTTAAGTGCATCGAGAGATGGATGAAAAACAATGAAAGGACATAAATCATGCACCAGAAATGGAATTCATCAAAGATTCATATGACAGAATCTTAAAATTACCCTTGTGACTTTTGAAAAGTTACATTTTTGCCTTTAAAATGTGCCCACTCATGCATGACTAATTGGATTACTGTGATTTTCACACAGAAGTTAGTCAATAAGTTAAGAAAGAATCCTGCCAAATTATTTTGCCCAAAGCCTCTTCGATAAAAAGTTATGCTATTTTGCTTGGGGGTACTTACATTTTTTGTTGTGTTAAGATACTATGCAGGAGAAATTGTTTATCATTGCCATTGTATGACATTGAGTGCATAATTAGAAGTTATATTTCTATCAAGAGACCCATTTATTGATTAATTCTGTTGTATCATTAACACTGGTACATGTACATTTTTATTCATCTTATTTTTTTTTAGTCCTATATGCCAAGCTGCATACTGTACATGACCAATTATTGTAACTCATTTCTGATTCCAACTTCCACGGTATTATTCCAAATGCTAGGATCTCATTGGCTATTAGTACAGCAGTTACAATTGAACCAAGTTACAATAATTTTACCTTGCAGTGATGCCTTTTTGTTTTATGTTCACATGATCAATATTCATCATCATTTTGTGCATCGGGCTGTGTGGACACTATTCATGTACAAATCATAAAGCCTATGACATATTCCTGTTTCTAATAACTGATACATTAATGTGCCTTACAGTATCTGTGTTCCATTTCATATAAAGTAAAAAACTTTCTTGGGTCTTTGATTAGAGTTTTATTAGCAGCTATTTTCATACCTTTCTGTTATATTTGTTTTCACCACTCTTGTTTTTTCTTAAATGGTAATACTGGTTATCTACTGTGAGACATGGAAGTTTGGGCTTTTCATTTTCAGACTCCAGTTTGTATTGGTGGGGGTCTGTCTTAAGACTTGTACTGTAAAACTGTTAGTATCTCTATTTAGAGGGATCAAAAGCTCTATCGATCTTTGGTGCCAAAATCTCATACGATACAAAGACATCACTCTATCTTTGGGAAGCATTTTCTGCTCATTGAAATGTGTTTTCAAATACTTCTTGGGTGCCTTATTAATGACCAGGCAGGGACTTTTAAGAGCAAAAACTATCATAATTTTCTCTTTCAAATTGGCAGCACTTTCACAAGAATTACCTTGTTGCATCATTTTAAAACTTGTTGTATGAAATTAGAAATTACTTTTCGGGTAAAAAAAAAAAACCATGCAAATTAGTGCAATAGTTTGGCTACTTTGAAAGAGCAAAAGTGTGATATTAGCATTTGCCAATTTGCAGATTTTAATGATTTCACATTTAAAATCATTACAAATGTGAAACATAACATTACACAACAAAAATAGGTTCACTCAGGGCACAAACGTATATGTAGTTGATAATAATTTCCATGTAAGTCAACATAACCACTTGACCAAAACAAGTAGGAAAACAAGGAATTGAGAAAGAAAAGTATAGAATGGCTTTTTAATTTGCCTAAAGGAAATTAATATTTCTCTCTTACAAGATACAATTTAAGGTGTTAAAAAGAAGCTATTGATTCAGAGCTGACTTTCTAAACAAATGATAACATCTTAAGAATCCTGCATGAATGTGATATGTAAGATGTGCACTGTTGCATTGATTTGTTATTGCCATTATACTCTGTGTTGTTTCATTAATATGTACTCCTCAGTTATTATTCAGATATATCACATGCTATTTCATGTTACAGGTAGCCCCATTCCCACCCATACTACCATAGATGTACATGTATTTTCACACCCTTCCACTCGTTCAATATATATATACATATATATTTCTGCACCCCATGTCCCTACATATCATCACATACGTGTATCCTCCCATACACATGCATGTACTTTTAGTTTTCTGAATGTAATTTTCTATGTAGTCGTGTAAAGAGCAGAAGTGAATATATCAAAATGTTAATAATGCATTTTGAAAGCATGTTTGCTTGACTGCATCTTCAATATCTCCTTTACGATACGTTACCAAACTGGCATGATATAACGAGGCAGCACGAAAAGCATACATGTACATGCAGCAGTGTAGAACTTGTGCGGATGAAAAGTTGTTTATATTGTTTTGTTGTAATAGCCTATAGCCTATAGGATTCTTATCAATTTGATGAGACAATGTTTTTTACACAAAGGATATAGTGAGAAATCATACAATCAATGTATAACAAATCATTCTTGGTAGTTATAATTCTGTTTTTGAACAGCTTTGTGATTCAAGCTTGACTTCAACTCAAACAAATTTTAAGGCATCACTGCATTGCTTACTGGGTCTTTAAACTGCAGGATCCCGACTACAACACTGATGTTAAGTCTACCATTTTCTGTGAGGTGCATTTATAATGGACTTAAACTCATTATTATGTTCATCCGTTTGTCTTGCAGAGCTAGACATTGCTGCCAGCCCTCGCCCCCTCACCCCTTCCAAGCAGGGGGGCAACAAGGGCCCCCAGGCCCGGCTACGCCTCCCCAGACCCCTGACAGGGCGCTATGATTTTCACACGGGGGAGGAGGCGGGGCAGAACGGGGACGCGACCCCCACAGACGAGGGCGTGGGCAGCGCCCCCGACAAGGAGCCGGAGGACAACATCAAACGCTTCTCTGGGGTTGCCGAGGCAGTCGGGGATGATTCGGGGAGAAGCTGTTGCATCATCAGCTAGGCGTGGCTTGGCGCCATGGCGATGACGCCATCAAACTTGTTTTGACAAAGAACATTTACTTACTGCTCGGAGAATTCAATATGATGAGGACTACCACATGGTGTGCCACCAAACTCATTGTATATATTTCTCACCATGCAAGGCCCTTCCTTCAAGGATCATATCGATATGATGAAATTGAAATGTGGAGCTGTTGTATCATCAGCTAGGCGGGGCTTTGGCAATCATGCCATCAAACTCTTTTTTTTTGCAAAAACACTTGCTCTGCTCGGAGAATTCAATGCATGGAGCTGTTACATCATATAGACATGGCTCGGCACTTTGGTGATGCCATCAAACTACCTTTTCAAAAACATTTATTTTTTTGGTCAATTTGATGAAATAAGAATGTAGAGCTATTGCGTCATAAGCTAGGCGGGCATCAGGCCCTTCGAAACGCTCATTATTCAAAGACAATTATTTTCTGGTTGTCCACATCAAGATATTGATGTGGAAAATTTGAGTAAGCAAAAAGAGGACAATCAAAGGGAGCTGCGATACCATGAGTTTAATCAACATATGCAACGCAATGACATCTTAGTTCATTAGTGGACGGGATGAATCTAGTGGACATTTTACCCAACCTGTTATCCCGGAAATTCAAATGATTGTGTTTGGAAAATGAGATGGGAGTCGACATATCTTATTCCAGAGGATTGGACTTTCTTTCTTCTGGATGGACATTTTGAAGCTAAATACTATCACGGGAGAGTTGAGAAAGGGCATGTACCTGTATTTAACATGATATATACACCTATGTATCAACTGTGTTATCGAACAACTATTGAAATGAGAGAACGTTCAAAATGTGAATTTAAAGATGCTGTGCAGCATCGTTAAGGGTAACAACTGATTTTTTCTGAGGTGTTGGTTTTTATTGTGAGAAAATTTGAGAATGAGTGGGCATATTTTTATGTTGTTGCATTTGGGGGAAAGAGTGCGACAAAGTTTGATGCAGTGTTTTGATCATGGGACTTTAGCAATGTGAAGGCACAATACAGTTATTATTTAGGACAAAGTGTTATATTTCCACAGATGAAGACAAAACATGCATGCGTGGGTGGCAAAGATTACATTGAATGATTGAATCAAATTTGCTTTGTAGATACATGAAGCCTAATGTGATGTTGCACGACAGGGGATGAAATTAAACTACTAGCATCTCAAAGTATTGGTATCAGGTGAAGTTGAAAGCTTCTAGGCGCATTTTGCCAGTATTGAAACGAGTGCTCGCTAAATTTCTGTATGCAGGTTTGAGCAGAAAAGATTATGCTGTAGAGTGGATGTCACTTAGTTATCGTCATAGCAATAACCCCGCCCGTATACTTTAAGGCCAGTAAATTTGGATCAAAAGCAAGCTGACTTTCCTCTCTTTATGTTAAAAATTTAAAAGAAAAGACTCCACCACCACCCCACCTCGACAGGATCTCTTTCTTTATAAACTGGAATACAGCAGTATCTTATGTTAGTGTTAAATGCTCAGAGATGACATTTCAAGTAAGGTCTAATTTGGGGTTTGTATGGAAATACTTGTGTATACCAAGAGATTAAGATATAAGGTTCTTCAGCGTTATTCCATATGAGCTTAGAAGTAAGGATGCATGTTAGACTGATGTTGTCTCAGCTTCCATTCCGAGCTAACCATTTGATGGCTTACATGTACATGTACATTAATCACTCGCTTCTTCGACATCACAGCATTGCCCCTGTGATACTAAATGAAATGAAATGTGTCTTCCAGTGTTTAAATGCATATCCCATCTATACTCTCAGAAATTCACGCATATTCAAGACTTGTGTCCGAAATGAATCGGTTTGTAAGTTAGGTCTGTATCGCTAGGCATAATGCTAAGAGTAGTTCAGCAGCATGTTATGTGTAACCTATGTGTTTTTTTTTTACAAAATAGACTGATGTAATTCATAACATAATCTCGTGATTGTTGCTGTACCTTTTGGTTTTATTGGACCAAAATGTTTTTCTCTCCTCTCGCGCTCCTTCCCCCCTTTTTTAAAAAAATGATTTTCTATTCAACATTCCAGCTTTTGCAGGATAATTAATTGTGCATTGTTTTCTTTGCTTGTTATCAGATGTACACATTCCAACTGCAAAATATATATATTGCTATTCTTCCTCAAACACCTGGCCACAAAGTCTAGTAAACCAATAGGTTCTTCATCATTAGCAGGAGGGCATTTTAATGGTGTAGAGGGTATATCCGTTTTTCAAGTCTAGAGACTGAATTTAGATGGATATTACAATCGTAGCCATGGTTACTGGATGTGAAAATGTATCGTGCGTATATATGTGCACCATCTCCACTCTCTGGGAAGTATTCACATTACCGTCCCCCTCCCACCAACCAGGTACCCATTTATACTCCTGGGTGGAAAGCAGCAAGGTGTATAAAGTATCTTGTTGAACTTGGACGGGTTTGAACCTGTGACCTGGAGATCTTCGGTCTCAGTTCAAAAACCACTGGACCACGACACCTCCGCATCAGTGTTCTGAATGACAAGACTTTGCAACATGTGCTATTCATCTTTTAGCAACATATATGTGTGTGTGGAAAATCTCAAAATGGCACATGGAAAGCTGCCCTTTCTGCATCAAAGGAGCATTTGTTGTTATTATTTACAAAACCAATCGTTATTGTTTTAATGTAAAGCCTGTCATGATCAAACAGAGTAATGGATGAGAGTGAATTAGTTTTTATCAGTGCATGATTTATGCAAGACTTCTTGAGACTCACAAATAGCATGATAGTGCTTCCTGTTAATAAATCAGGCCACAGGGGACAATCAGGGTGTCCATTTTAAGAAGTTTTGCTTCATAGGGGCCCTATAATCATTTCATAATATGGTCATTTCAGAATAAACATGTTTGCCAATTCACAGCAGACTACTCTCTGCGTATTGTTGTGCAGTTACATAATTGCTCTTACATTTCTGTTTCTTCTTGTCACTATAATGCATTCCTAATTTTCTGTGGGGGTTTTCACAGGAAAAAAGTGCACATTTATTTGATCGCAATTGTAGATTCTTGGAAAGTTATTCCGGTCGTAAATGTCTGTAGATTATCTTTTTTCTTTTTAAAACAGGTTTCGTTCCATGCTTCTATCTGTTTAAGAGTGGATTCGTACTTTATATTGCCAGCAGGTCTGGAAAGTTCTACGTAAACTTATAAAAATGTGGTGGAACGTATTGCAATTTTTTTATTTACTTGTGAGATGTTAAAGTATCGTAAAGTGCAAAAATAAATGCATAGGCTCGGCAATTTGTTCAAATGTACTTCTATGGAAAGTAGTGACACAGGAAAATCAGTTGGGATCGTGACTTACTATCGTGCTGTTTTAATCTGACACGTATGTTGTATGTAGTGGTTTAACATACATATCTTAGCGGCATCTTGTAAAAACACCCTTAATTTTCTTACGCACATCTACAAATTAATTGTGTAACAATGTCCAAAAAATGTTTATTGTGTATGTGTTTGTCGCTCTTCAAAGTTTGAAGGGGACGCATCTCTTGCTTGCATTGTCCAGTTTGTCTTGACACATCTACGCAATATAAAATCATGGGAGTGTATGTTTTTGGAAAAAATTATGGAGTTCAGCTTTGGTTATCAATGTCCTCTATCAATGATGAATGTATTAAAGCATACAGTCATAGTTTCACTAAAAATGTTTCGGATGCAAATGAAATGGGTCAAAAAATCATTCTGAATGGTAGATTGCAATCTACACACTGATGTCCCTTGATTGGATATGTGGTCATTGAATAAAAATCATCTTATTTTACAGGGTAAAAGTCTTGAGTCACAAATTGAAAGCATGCTTTTCAACTATGCAAATGAGGACAGACGACCTATACAGGAGAATAGTGATCAGAATGGATCTTCTGTTTTAATCTGCTAGAGATCTTATAAAAACAAGAAGTGGAAGGTAGAGACACATAGGGGGATTTCACATATTGCTCATTAGAACAATGGATCACACACCAATGTTTCATATTATATATGTGCAGAGATTTGGGATTATGGACTTGTTTTTAAAGCTAGGTGTGTGTTAAAATGCAGACGCAATCCCTTGTCAGCCTGTCAGTGAATCTGGAATGATCGGTCTGAAATGTTGACACCACCGCCATAAATGGGAAACGGTGCACATATCTGGCTGAAGCCTTCTAACCAGACTACAGACTTTAAACTTAATATGGTGTCACAATTGAGTACCGGAGTCATGTTTTCATATGAGCATGTTGTCAAGACAACAAACAAAATCACATTATCGGTCTGATATTGTCTAGCGGGCCAGTGTCAGGTACTCCCAAATAGAGTCCCTGCTGTGATCACTGCTCCTTGCTCTACCCGCATAGTTTAGAACCAGTTGTCATGACAATTATGTGTATGCTCAAATGACGTCACACTTCGAAACTCTATAGAATCTGTTAGCTGTAGACTAATAATGTCTGTTGATCTGTATGGATGATGGATAGAAGGGCAGGGAGGTGAAAGACAGAATAGGGAGACCCAAATAGAGTGCAAATGACAAGGAATATCTTTAGTGCAATCACTGAAATATGTGGCTACAAAAGAAGAAGCGCAATATCTAACACATTTTTTTCTTACTGGTGGAAATCATTCCCTTTACAAGAGAAAAAATGTATTGAAATATGTTTTTTAATCTTTATTGACTTTTTGCCTAAAACTTGTTGGTTCTGTGTCTTTCCATATTTGTTTCTCCCTTCAATTTTGCTGCTAAATGTTGGCGACATGCTACAAAACAAACATTGGATGGCTCATATATAAAAAGAAGTTGCATTTGACGTCTTTCCAAATGTATTTTTGCACATTGGCTTGCGTATCATTTTTACCCAGCATGCACTCCTAACTAGACTTTTAAGCCTATTACAATATTTTTGTTACTCAATAGGGGAATAAAAATTCTATTTAATAACAAGTTGATTACAATAAAGGTAAAACAAAAACATTGAAGCAGATTCACACAAAAAATGGAACAACAGACAATGATTAATAAGCTAAACATTTCTCTGAAAGTGTTGATCCTAAAGTGTGGAATTGCCATTTTTCAGGAATTTCCATTTACAATGGAAATATGTTCCATGATAAAACTGACTTAAAAAAAATGTTGCCAATTTGTAAGCCAAAATAATGATCATAGTTTCCTGAAGAAGGTCCTGATCATTGAGATAAAGAAAGCAAAGGCCAGTACATCAGTGGTGAAGAAGCCAAATTGGCAATGCCAGATTTCATGGCTCTTGAGGATTTTTAAACAACCCATAACATTCTTAAAAATGTGTCTGGTTTTCCTCAAATGTCACTTCTTCTGTTTTTTTCTCTGCTCGTATTCAAAGATCAACGCGTTACGAGGGTTTTGTTCCGCCAATAAGATCATAAGGGTACTGTTTAAAATAGGGGCAATAAGAAGAGTTTATGGTTTACTTTCTCTGATGTTAAAGGATGGATGCATGGACGTGTGTATGTTGCAATGATTTTGTCTTTCATATATCATATAGTTATATTGTTTTCTGTGTAGATAGAAGATGCCACTGATTTAATAAATGTGATGGCTTTTTTTGCACTTGTTTCTTGATGTATCCTTTAAGGGGACATATGGAAGTGAAATTTTTGAATGGACATGACAACTTGAGCAATGAGCATATTGTTGTTATTTGTTCTGAAGGTCAGTGTTTATGATTACACTTGGCAATGTTACTGTAATATGCAATGTTAGATTAGCATGCCATATCAAATATCTCAAAACATTTTTTTTTCTTTTAAGAAAGAATGATCTATAAAGGAATTGATTATGACAAAATGGCTCGGTATTGAGAAGTACTTATTTGTATATTTTGACTTGACCAAGATCTTATACTTAGCTGAATGGGAAAGTATTGCAATTCAGTAAAATGTATATTATGAATCAACTGCGATCTCTTGAATTAGCACAAATCAATAAATAATAATGGAGTGTCTAAAAATTCAGGTCATATAAGATAGGACTATTAGTTTTTCTGTATACAAAAATTGCGATGCAAAACTAGGATGCAAAAAAAGAAGAAGCAAAAAATGAAATATCCATGGCTTGTACTGGCGGTTGCTGAACAAATTTTCTGAATTCCTTGTTCAACTAGTTGCTGAGCATATTGACTCGTCGTAGTTACTGTTGTTTTTAATTTACTTTTTGTGTATTTACATGTGATTCAAGGTACAGTATATATGACATTTATTGTGAAAGCAAACTCTTCACCATGCATGTATTAGACAAGCATGATGCGGAATATCGGCATGCCCTTTTTGTAGTCATTTATAGAGACTTCTCTTTTGGTTTCACTGGAATGTTTCCCAAACATTGGTTGTCATAGTAATCATATTATTGTTCTTATTGAAATAAAATTGTTACAATTAATACAACCTAACTTGAAGTGATTGAGTTTGAACATTATTATAAGAGGACAAATTCTCCAAAATGCCTACAAGAAATGATTTATGTCATCTGATATTCTCGTGAAATGTCTTTTAATAATTTGTAACTACAGGTTATTTTTATGCATGACAAGACCAGTATTCTTATGTGTTTTTTAAGAGTTCAGTTGTGAGCCTGTTTGATGGATCTGATGTCGCTGTATGTAAATGTCTTGCTTATTGTTACAAAATGGTAAAAAAATGCTACAAAATCATTTTTTCTTGCAAAACTCATTGAATGTTTCTCCGTCTTTAAAACATGTGCACAATTACTATGTTCACCAAAAAATGTGTGAATAATTTTTGGACGTTGAATATCAATATTCACTGGTTTTGGCAAAATATGGTTTGGGTAACCATTTTCAGAAATCATGCAGAGATTGAGAACAATACTATGGTTGGTATTTTAAGGATAGTTGAATTTGTGTTTTTTTAAATTCAACAGTAATTCATATTGTTTCTGTATCAGCACTTTGTAGTGTGAGGAATATAATATTGGATACACAAGACAGCAGTTATCCCTTCTTCAAACAAAAAATGTGTTGTTCACTTCTAAAGGAGCAAATGGGGCAAGAATGTACAAGAATTCAGGTTACCCCTGTAATAGTGCACAAACACCCCATGTTTTATGAACTGTTCACTAAAATTTCAGATGTTATATCAGCTAACACTCATGGCAGCCTTAACAATTCTGTACCTTATGATTATAATTCACATGATTAAAACATGCAGCTCAATCATATAAACTTGTTATTCTGATATGCTACTTTAACACATTGATTGAAGGGAAGTGAATGGCCACTTGCTGTATTTTTTCAAAGGGACATTGGCATACATGTATGTATTACATGTTACCTGATTACACAATGGATTGCTTGACTAAAATGTGATTGTATTTGTTTAGTTACAATGGACAAATGTAGAGAGTGTTGTACTTAATTCTGATTACTATCCAAATTGCCTTTTTCTCACTGTGGTTATTTTAACGTCATGTACAGTAGCACACATTAATTGAAATGAATGTTAAATGAATTGGAATCGTCAAGACCTGACTTACACTCGCCACTTTTATTAACGCAAACAGTCAAGAGTATTGTATAGACATGTAAATAAAGTATATATGTGCCATTACTGTCGGATATACGTAGAACTAAAAGAAGTTTATGATATGTAGATCTCATATGACAATGTTGCTACCATATATAGTTGAATATGCCTTTTTTGTAGAAGTTGTAATGGGTTTACAGCTTACACATGTATAATGTACTTATTGTAATATGACAGAACTGTATGAAAATGTATATTGATATTTGTATGAAAACCAGATATAAGAGACTGAATATATATGAATTTATAGAACCCTCTTTATTGCATGCCTTTTCTTGTGGGGACAATGTCAAATTAAATGATTCTGATTTTTGCTCAAATTACCTGAAAATGAGCAGCATATTTTATATCACTTTTATAGCAATATTCTCTGCACTTTATATTTTAAGACTTAGATTAAAATTGATGTAGATTGTTCCAGCATTTTCAAATCGAGAGACAGATGAAATACAGAAACAGTCTGTAACTCCAACTAGCATCAGTGCATTTTATATCCATTGTGGACAGTCCAGAGACTGTCCAGAGACTGTCCGAGAACTGTGAATGCCCAGGGCTGGTATGTCGGCCTTATCGAAGTCTTGATGAATTCTTATATTGATCAAGTCGACATGATTTAATAAAAGTCTTCATGAAAATGTTTAAACAGACTTCCAATGTGTTCATTGTCCTGTGCACCTTTCATGGCAACCTTTCATTTGTTCAAATTGAGAACCAATGCTTAATATTTCTCTTTGTGTGAACATGTCTTAACCAGCTTAAGTTTGTTCAACTCCATCTTCCCATCTCTCTTTTGGGGAGACTCACACAAGAATTAGACTTTATCGATGTTTTTAAGACAAACATGTCACACTTTTAAGACAAACGTGTATACGTCACTTTATGAAATAAGTTCAAAGTGTATTATTGTTGAACATTATAAAATGAAAAAATTAACAAATATCAAATAACGTAATATTAAGTCAGAAGTGACAAAAAAAACCCCCATTGGCTTTAATGATAATGGAAGAAGACTACATATTCATACAAATCTACAAAAGTGAAATTAGATTAAGATAAAGACGATACAGTCATCCCATCTATGGAATACACCTACAAAAATGTGTACAACAACATGTACAAAATTACATTCATCCCTCGCACATGAAAATCTCTCCATTTATATAAGCCCTTGATACTGACCAACTTGGCCTCGATCATGTTGACTGCATTATCTGCATTATCTATTTCTTTATTGGGCTAATAAAGCAAAGGCAGTTTATACATAGAAGTAACAGCTGCTCAGTTCCAAGAAGCAGTGGCTGGCGATACATCGGGCAAACCTCCACACTGCTTAATGGGAAGGAGAGACACACTGCTATAGTTGCAAATTCCGTGGGCACCTGTGGACAAGTCCTTATACTGTAAAAACCTGTCTGTACAGACCACCCCATGGGGAAAAAAAAGGCTGTCTTAATAAACAAGTACAATTGCACTGCTCTACAGGGATTCAAGTTGAGTGGTCTTTACAGACAGGTGGTCTTCATAGACAATACACAGGGTATACTGTTGTTAAAGAATGTCCAAGTGCACCTTTGTTAATAAATATAGAGGGAAGCTTGTCCCATAGTACACCGCACAGTGACGTCCAGATATTTTTGCGGTTATGTCCATTTCTGGTCTCATGCAACTAGTAGGCCTACACTAGAACTTTCCTCATACAGATGCCACTGCGTACAACTGCACAGTTGATTGCGCGCATACGAGCTCAATCGAGTGCGCGTTAAATAGCGCCCGCTCTTGTAATGCGCCGTCTCTGCCAAGGTGAACGAAATTTATTGCAATTGATTGCGTTCTCGATCAAATGAGCTCATACGCTCGCAATCAGCTGTGCAGTTGAACGCAGGCGACACTGTATGTGGTATCCTGCATGAATTTCTTTCCAGGCTCCTTGACGTTCCTATTTGTGAAAGTGAAACACTACTACCAAATATCTCGTGATGCACCGTACAGCGACAGCCAGATATTTTTGCGGTCATGTCCGCTTCTGGTCTCGTACACTAGTACACTAGACCTTTCCGTATATATGGTAACAAAAATTGTACACAATGTCCTGAATGAATCGCTCTCCAGTATTCTTGATGTTCCCATTTATGAAAGTACAACATCACTAGACAATATCCCACAATGCATTGCACAGAAACATCTGGATTTGTTTTGCAGTCATGTCTGCTTCCGCTCTCGTGCAACTAGTATACTACACCTTTCCTTATATGTGGTATGGAGAATTGTTCACAACATCCTGAATTAATTTCTTTCCAGTCTTCTTGACGTTCCCATTTATGAAAGTACAACACTACTAGACAACATCCCGTGATGCGCCGCAGAGCGAAATCCAGAATTGTTATACAGTCATTTCTGCATCTGGTCTTGTGCAACTAGTATACTAGACCTTTCCTTATGTGTGGTATGAAAAATTGCTCTCAACATCCTGCATGAATTTCTTTCCAGTCTTCTTGACATTCCCATGTGTGATAGTACAACACTTCTAGACTATGTCTGTGGATTAATCTGTCCTGTTACGGTGCAAGCTTCCGTTAATCTCTCCAAGTCACTTCCACCTCGTCTGTTCGATATCTGGAGATGAATATGGGAAAGCCGAAAAAGAGGGAAAGAGGTCAAGAAAAAAAGGGGGAAAACATAACATTGTCAGATTAAGATATATGATAAGATAAGATAACAAAGATATATGAAAGACAAGGAAAATGTGACCAGAGAGTCAGAGGATTCGACTCTTTGCCAGAGTGCTGTTTTTTGTTGTTGTGAGTTACGAGTGCAAGAATGCCTCAATGGGACAAAAATAAGACCTGGCTATGAGAGTGTGAGGCAAAGAGGAAACATTATGAAGAGAAGATGGATGAGATGAAGAAGAAAGGAATATGAGTACACATCAGAAAGAGCAGAGGAGAAGAAAGAGAAAAGAAAGAGGAGAGATGGAACGAGGAAGGCCAATACAATGTGGAGTGGACTGGATAATGGGGTGAAAGAAGGGTAATACTGCTAAAAGAGTGAGAGGAAAGAATAGCATAGTAACATTTTTATAATATAACAGAGGAGGGAAATGGTGAAATGTATAACAAGTATAGAAGAGAAATGGAAAGAGAATGAGCTCGATGTATGATGGGAATTATGCTAGATGGGAAAAGATGAGTTATAATGGTCGAAGAGTGAGAGGAAGGAAAAGAAGGAAAGCAACATTGCGTAGAAAAGAAAGTGAAGGAAAGGGGGAATAAATGATGAGCAGAAAGAGAAAAACAAATATGGAAGACAAATAAAAAGAGATGTTATACTAGTCGAATAATGAGAGGAAAGGATAGAAGAAAGCAACATTACATAGAAAAGAAGGGGAAAGGGGGAATAAATGAAAAGGAGAGAGAAGGACAAATGAGAGAAATGAAAAGAGGAAGTTGATACATGTAGAGTATTATAATACAATGAGAGAAACAAAGATGAGGTCTACTAGGGGATGATGCCAGTGACAGCATTCCTAGACACTCTCTGCCACACAAACACACAATCATTCAGATACACATACACACTTCCACCACCCACATGGTTGTTTCTTTACTGTCGTCACAAAGAAGAGAGTTATAGGGTAACATTTTGCTCAGAATGAACGGAACGTAGATTCTACACATTGTGTAAATAAAGACAGATGATGATGTGTATGATGGATACCTCTGAGTACACCAGGTTTCTTCCAGAGGGGTGGTGATACCTGCTTGGTACATCTCCCAGCCAGCTTGGGCAATCATGGCTCCATTATCGATGCAATACCTGGGAAAATAGAATAAAAACAGAACAATCCTGAATATCAAAGAATCAGCACAAATGTTGACAATGTCCAAAGCAAAAATTAAAATAGAATAATAAAAAATCTATCTCTCCTCTTTTCACTGTATCCTAACCTTTAAACACCCCATAAACGGGTCAAATATCCTAAAAGATTGCAACCGTATTGTGCTACTAAAAGAGTTCATTTTTTTCTAAATAGTGATGATAAATAACGAAATATTAGTGCAAGAACACAATTTTTTTTACACAAGTATGACATTTCTTACATGGGTAATTTTATCTAACTCAAAGAACAGCTTAAATGAGAAAATCTGAAACTCTTGACTCAGACTTCTTCAATATCTTTTCTAACTTTTACTGACTCATTCATCACATGTTTCCACTATTATTGACAAAACCTTTCTACAGGGGCAGTCTTCCCCTTGAACAAAAGGAAAACGCCTTTAATAGCAGAGAAAATGATAAGACAGTATTACCTATCATCTGTCGCACAGAGTGAGGCTCCTCTTTCTTCAGCCATCTTGCCCATCATCTCCTGTAGTCTCATGTTACCTGAGACAAAACAGCAAGATAAGTGAGACACTCCATTTGGTGTTTCACTTGATCAAATTTACAATTAACTACCATGCAACAATTTCAATTACTTTTCAGTTTTCACTTTAACGTTAAGCTTGCATAATGGAAGAGTCTTTAAAAAGCTACCTAAAATAGTTGTCAAATGAGCATGTTGCCAAGACAATTGGTTCTAATAAAAAATCTAAGCAAAATCTCTCCAGTGAGAGGTTTACCAGTCCAATATTGTCTAGTGGGCGAGTGTTGGGCACTCCCAATTAGAGTCTCCGCTGTGTTGACCACTGCATGCTCTACCAGCATAGTTTAGAACCAGTTGTCTTGGCAATCTGCTCACATGATGTCACACTTTGGTACTCTGCGAGCACCACTGGTCCCCCCCCCCTCCCCCCCCCCCCTCCTCTGGTGTCTACACCCCTCCCCACCCCTACTGAGGGAACTTAGTTCTTGGTACTCACACCCAACACCATCTACGATGAGTACCTCTGATGACCCCGCTCGACCCCTACCAAGACACAGAGTTCTCTTTACTCACATCCTACACCACCTACTATGAGCACCTCTGATGATCCACAGTGGGCCATGGCTCTCTCTGTAATCTCAACCAGCATGGCGAAGATGGTTTCCTGGAGAGAGAAGAAAGTAGAGAGAATAAGTATATATATTTTTGTTTATATAATAAATTATATAATATAATATAATATATATTTATAAAATATATTATTATATATATTATATAATATTATCTATAAATTATATTTCTTTATATAACATGTTTAAGTGAACAATGGCCAATGAGGAAAGATCTGGGTCCCATAACATAAAGGTTTGCAACCACTTGCAAATTTGAAAAACAATTCTGAGCGCATGTAACAATGGCATTGACTGGCCATTGCCATTTTGTGATTGATTGCAAACCTTTGTTACTGGGCCTAGAAGTCTAAAACTAATCTAGGCACAAGGGCACTATAAGAGAATCCACATAGCCCAATCAAAGGTTCAAAGCAGCTTATACACAAATAGAGTGAAGGGTACAAGAACATCACACACATAAGACATGATGCCTGGGCACCTCGCTCTTGAAGGATTGGAAATATATAGTGTCTCGAGAATATCCTTGATGACAAGACAAATCAAGAATTACTACGTGCCTCTGAAAAAAGCCAGACAGATAAAAAAGACTGGTAGACTTGGGTGGTACTGGTATATGGCAAGATGGAAGACATTAGCTCCAGGAGGCTCTGAAGTGTCATTCAATCATCCACTATCTGATGGGATGGAAATGAATCTATGGGCTATGCTATACCATTGTCAGTGTATGTGAATGACATATTTTTGCAAGAAAATTATCTAAGGATGTGCCTCTGTAATGTTGCGGTTTAATCATTGTACATGAATATGAAAGGGGCTCATGACAGTATACAAATGATGGACTGGTTTGAGTGAGTCGGTACAACTTGTGTGCACAAGATCACTTTGAAAGATATACACACGCAGGGGGAAGCCGAGTGTGTCTTCGACCTTGCCATTGTTACCGCATGCACATAATTCTACCGAATCAAAACAAAAAAGCACAACTTGTTTTTAAATAAAGAATGGGAAACAAAGAATATAAAGGGAAAAAAAATCCCATGCAAAAAGTTACTGGACAAAATGTCCTGACACATGGTAAAATTTCCCAACGCATAGCATTTTCGACTCACCTCACAAGGAAATTAATTGTCATTTTTTTTAAATATAACTTTATCTCCATAATAGGCAAAACAGGTCCAAAATGTTCATAATTTGTATCATATTGACAATTAGAATGCATTATGGGAAAATTGATTGAAGTAGGAAAATTCTTAGGAGATTCTTAACCCTATTCACTAATACCTGCAAGGAGAAGCAGAGGTCTTCCGGTGTGCACTCCCCAGCCTTGAGTTTCTGCTGAGCTGCTTTCTGATGGAAACAAAATGCAAAGAAACATGCTATTAAACGAGAAACCTGTAACTTACTTTTGACTCTCACCCAGGGCCATGTTGCATATAGGTTTTCAATTATACTGTCAATTGAAACTACCATGGCAACAGCAAATGGGCTCTAATTTAGGCACCTGGCGCCATGGTAGTTAGCATTGATGGTCAGTTACAATAATTGAAAACTAATAACATGGCCCAGAATTGATAATTGTGTTCTCCATCTTGTAATGGGTGGCAAAGCATGTGAACAAAGAACAAATCCTAAAATCAGGGAATTTGAAGAAGAAACTTGTCAATACCCACCCTGGCTTTCTGGAATCTGGATGATACAGACGTCATATGAATGGAGTTCACAACATCCTAACTCAGACTCTTAACTATTCCTATGCGACAGACACCCCTTGCTGCCATCAGCACAAACAAATCATACAGGTCAGCATTGTATTAAGCACTCAGAGACTTAACCCTTACATTACCAAGTCTTGAAAACCCCATTGACTTATCACACATCTCAGTGCTAATGTTGCTGAGGGAGTTGAAGGGATCACCCCCCCCCCCTTGCCATAATTTGAACTGTGTCCTTACCTCGATGTATGACAAGAGACCCGAGAAGGACACGTCCATCCCTTTCACCACATACGGAAGCTCAATGTACTGCTCACCCCTGAAAGACAAACAGAGAAACCCACCAAAGATCATACCATCAATCATTTGCTGATATCAAGACATCACTATAGAGACACATGTATAATTTGATTAGTAAAGTTAGAACATGCTGTATAATACACACACCTGTATGGAAAGACTGCCCAAGAAAGACTGTCAATTTGGGCTTCATGAACAGGTGGTCTTTATGTCCAGGTTCCTGTGATACAGGTTTCAATATTCACCTGAAACAAAAAATGTGGTCTTCAAAGGCAGGTGGTCTTTCTCTACAGGTGGTCACTACAGCAGGTTTCACTGTATTAAGTGGCATGGTGAAAAGTAGTTTAATTAATTGACTGAAATACTCAACTACATAACTAAACTACCAAGAGGTCCAAGAGAATATTAAAGAGTACATAAGTAACC
Source organism: Arbacia lixula (assembly GCA_963669155.1). Classification (NCBI taxonomy): domain Eukaryota; kingdom Metazoa; phylum Echinodermata; class Echinoidea; order Arbacioida; family Arbaciidae; genus Arbacia; species Arbacia lixula. The sequence continues at coordinate 22,285,953 of OZ022581.1, forward strand.
ATTAAGAAATCAATCAAAACATCAGGTTTTGATTTAACTTAAATGAGTAAAACAAATGATTACATTTTTTCCCTGTTGAAATTGAACTCTTCCATTTCAATCAACGGGTTCTCTAATCTGTAAAACACAGTACTCTTTCTGCTCTTGCAAGAAGATGATTCAAATGAAGATGTGGAAAACTCACTTTTTGGCCATTTGCTCAATGTTGTATCCAGGACTTGGGTCATTGGATAGCTGCAAAAAATGTAAATACAATTACTTTATTTTTAAACCGTTGCTCACAGTAAGATTCTCAGGCTTTGTGAGCCCTGGTCCAGTTAGGATGTCAAAATTTGCCATGGAACTGCAGTAACCAAAGGGGTGTGGCTTAACTATGTCCAATAAGGTTGTTTATTCATAGCCTGTTGTCTATTGACCGAACAGCAGATTGTATGGGAGTCATGCTGTTTAGTAATTTGAGTGGAAAAAAACGCCCCAGCCGATATATAAGCGGGCTCAGTACAGAAGAGGTTAATAACATGGTTGATTATCATCAAAGTTGGTCCATGAATAGTTTCACTGTTTAATATGTGATAGTCCTGGAAAGGAATGTTGGTTCATTCTTTAGGAATAGCTCTAAAAAAAAGCTGACCAGAGGGCGAGTGATAAAAGAAGAAAACAGATAAAGTGGAGAGGGCGAGAGTACAGTATGCTTTCTGAACAGCTCTTTTCAGAGCTATTCCAAAAGAATAACCCAACAGTTCTTTTAAGGACTATCACATCATGTACTACGGAATTTATCATATACTTCTCATCATGCAAGAACCTTCCAATGAATATACAAAACCAGTCTATAAAGACGTCCCACAGAAAACAGAAAAAGGAGTCTTTAATGAAAGGTAGTTTTTTTCTAGATTGGTGCAATGAGTGTTTTGAAAGATCCGCATTCAATATTTTCTAAAGGCAGGTGGTCTATAGAGACAGTGATGTTTATAGACAGGTTTGACTGTAGCTTATAAGCACAAATGTGTCCTTTACACACAAAGTCATATTAAAGGAATACCATCACCAGGGTCATGTTGCATATAGGTTTTCAATTATTGTACCTTACCATCAATGATAACTACCATGGCAACAACCAATGAGCTCTATTATTGCACCTGTTGCCATGGTCGTTACCATTGATGGTAAGTTGCAATAAATGAAAACCTATACATGCAACATGGCCCAGAAGTGAAAGCTGTACCAAAATTCAACCAAAAACAAGTCCTCCAGCTTACTAATAGATTATACTCATGTCTATAATAAAAAGCTTCACCTATAGGAATCGCCTCACAAAACTAAACCAAAAGCTAGGGAGCACATCAATCATCATACCTTCAATACTCTGGCAAACCTATCCAGGCAGTTACCCACAGCGATGTCAATGGTCTCACCAAAAATGCGGTACCGGTGCTCCGAGTATGCTATTACCTACAACAAACAGAAGCAATCTTTTAATGGATATTTATGTATTGGTATCTTAACCATGGTACGTTTTCAGGAGACAAAACTTCTGCAACAAGATTTACAGACATCTTTTACCAGAAGAGTGGAATATGTAGAACACGTTGGTTTTCTTCAGAACACCATACTTCTGCAGCAACAATTACCTGGATCATTCAGGGTTTTATCAACTTCTGGAAAATCATTTACTTGGTCAAAATTTACTCCAATACATGTGGATGAACCAACTATATACATCAGATCAACATGAAATTCAACAGCATGCAAAGAATTGAACTTCTCAATTTTCTTGTCCTCTTGTTTGTGAGTGCATGGATGTCATGATTTATAAGTCTCAACATTAGTAGAAAGGACATTTTTCATTCTGACAGAGGATCACAATTTTTTTTTTTTTTTTGTATATTGTAATTTTTCTCTCACAAATGTCTTTTAAAAAAGAAAGAAACCTTGTGTACAACTGTGTATGAAAAAAGCATGATGTAATACAAGCAAAAGCAAAGACTGGACTACTTACTTGTGTGTTTCCACCACTGACATACAGCACTGTAGGGTTCTGAGCGCCAGTTACCAGTCTCCCCATTTCTATATCTGATTCAAGGAGTGCATGTCAAGGAAATAACGATTATGATGAATAATTATTTCATCTTTGGTTTGCAACGTGAAAGCCCCTGATGACAAGGACACACATGTACTGTACATGCACATTACACTGCTTGAAAGAATCTGTAAAGAACGGTACACGCTTTGATTACAATCTACCAAGATGAAATCCAGTCTGATAAACTATATACTATGGGAACCGGGTATACACGGTCCACAGAAAAGTAAGATACTCAGGATGTTTAAAATCAATGGTATGTATCTTTTTATCATTTTTTATTATATTGATGTGTGTATATTCAGAAGTTTGCTGGTTAAGTACAATCAAGTTCATATTTGTACCATTTACTTGGAAAAATGTTGTTAAAGTGGGCTTTGGCTAAACATTGAAACAGAATGTACACAGTTCATATAGCATACTGCAGTAAACACAAAAAGTGGGCACACAATGGCCATATCTGGCACACCAGCGAGTAAGCAGTGTGATCACTATTCATCCATTCTTTATCAATAGAGAGCACAAGTGCTGTACAGTGGCTGCGTAGGCCCAATATAATTGCGTTTAGGCTACCTGTCCTGGGCCCTGTTGCATAAAACTTACCATTGATGGTAACTTTGCTATCAATGACAACTTCTATGGAAAGCTTGAATTTAATTGGCTGTCAAGAGGTGTAACCATGGTAGTTACCATTGGTGGCAGAGTTACATGCTAAGTTTTAGGCAACAGGGCCCAGGTCTACAAATTAAATGAGTAAATATGACGTGAAAGGATACGGCCAATGCAGTGATTAACTCCGATGATAGGAACATTCCACAGCTGGGCTACTGTCCTTGCTACCACGGCAACAGAGACCAATGGCGCACCCATTCCTGGACCTGGAGGAAAGAGGGTAAAAAAAAAAAGAACTTCTAAATTTCTAATATCATCTCCATTCTACAAGAACAAAAATATTCTTTCCTGTCACATGTATTCCTATGTATTAACTTTCTCTAAATTGATTTGGAATGAGTAACTAATTCTTATGGTTAGATATTCTGGTTTCTCCAACCCTGGTCTAGTTACAATATCAAAATTTGCCATGGAACTGCATTAACCAAAGGAGTGTGGCTTAATTGTGTCCTAAAAGGTATTTATAGTTTATTCATAGTCTGTTGTTCATTATCCGTACAGCAATTTGTGTGGGAGTCATGCTGCTTAGTATCTGAGTGAAAAAAGAGCCAGCCCGCCTAAGTATGCGGGATCAGTAAACAATGGGTTTAAAGCGTGAGATAAATACATGTGACAAGAAACTTTGACATCTTGGTGATACCTTTTGTATAGCAGACACAGTCAATGTCTTTATGAGTCAGCTTGGCTTCATCTAGTGCTCTGTCAGAAAGGAAGAAAAAGAGTGAAAGTTCAAAATTCATGAAAATACATGAGTGAGTCAACCGATCAATTGATTGAGAGGCGAATGTTTCAGTACTTTGATAAAAATGTTGAAAACTGCCTGCATCTCTTTCAATATTGTTACAAATTCCACTAACCTGTCCCATTTGTAAAAAATGCTTTAAAGGTAGGTTTCTGGTACATAGGATGGTCATCAGAAAATCACTTTAATGTCACTATTTTGTCAGATAGCTGAGCTGAACGCATTGTGCATAACTATGCCATGCCTGGCTCAAATGAAGCAAAACCATACAATACAACTGATTGAGCAGGAGGAGGTGCAGTAAATTAATGCGTGGCTCACAATCACATTCTGTACCTGACGCGTATTGTTTGCACCGCAGGTTTTGTACACTGGGGACCATCCTGCTGGTACAAATTTGTTTGTTTGTGAATCAGGAAAATAGAATATTGTTCTTCTGGGCCCTGTTACATAAACTTACCATTAATGATAACTTTGCTATCAATAGCAACTTCTATGGAAAACTAGAATTTGATTGGCTGTCCAGCAATGTTACCATGGTAGTTACCATTGATGGTAGAGTTACCATGAATGGTAAGTTTTATGCAATGGGGCCCTGGTAATATTTGTTATCATTTATTGTTCATCACCTTCTAAGGATGGTCATGATGTGCTGCTGGTGATGTCTGGCTGTATCCCTGGGTTGGAAACCTGCAGAAATGAATCAGAAAATAAGGAAATATCATTTAATTTTGACATATTTTTTTCTCAGTGAGTGATTACTTGATAACATCACGTGTAACTTTAAGAAGAATTTGTTGCTTTTCCTTGTAAAATATTGTTGTCATTTTAAGATCAAAAGATCATCATTTTGCTGGGAGTGAGTCTCTGCAAGTAAACAAAGTTATATATTGGGAGGGAGTTTTGTTAATTTGGTGTTTGAAATTGTGCAATTTATTAAACCCTTTGTGTGCCAAACAACCTTATTCTTTATAGGATTAATGCGCATTACTGGTGAAATATAAGCAAACGGCATGTAAAGAGTTAATTGGCCAGATAAGAATGATGGAAGGCTAATCAAAAATTTATTGTTGTAGTTACAGCAGAATGAAGAAAGAGGAAGCCAGTGGCTCAGAGACTAGGCTGGGCAAAATGTTTCTTTTTACGTCTCTTTCAAGTATTCTGTGCGACACTAATTATTGCTAGATATACAAAACATCCCACGACACCCAAAATACTGGTCCTGGCAATGGCATGGTCGCCATGAAAATGTCACAGAAATAACAACACGAAACCTGTCAGCATTTGAGTCTCTGCTCCGAGAGCACTTATTCACCGTATACATAAAATAACAAGAACATAATTAACACTCAATGGCTCCAGATTATGTATCCCACCAGCTCTGGGGGGTGTTCGTAAGCAATAAACGACTTTACGTACGGCTGCATGGTGACTCTTTTTTGTGCTAAATGAGATACCCCAATTTGTTCCTGTTTTGATACAGTGGGAGTTAATTCCCAACAATCCTCTTCAAACTTGACAACTCATAAAATTTGTGTTCAGACACTTGTTAACAACAAGAGTTTTAATCAATTAAGATCAATTCAATTTGATGGGTATCAAAATCTGATTTAGCACAAGAAATAGGGTCACCATTCATGCATAAAGTCGTTTGAAACACACCCCTGGTGAGTCATTGTATAACACATCGTATAATTCTCCTGTGACAGGAATGATCGATTGTACCTTCGCCAGGAGGGGTGATGTAGGTGTGTCTGGGGTTGGACAGCACCTCTCCATCTCTGATGATGCCGATGCCAAGCTTGTTGGCACTGCCTTCAAAGCCTATCACCGTGGGCATCTTGGCCGGGTCACTCAGCTAGCTATGGTCAGTCTGTCAGGCTTCACCTGGAAGAGGGAGAATAAAAGCCATGTGTAATTATCTGCGTTTTACTTCACACACAACAAAAATATTGTGGATGACTTGGCTTGTACCACTCTGAGAGAAAAAAAAAAACACTTTTCTTTACCTCCCCTCCCAAGTATTTCATTAGAATTACGTGACATACACATGTAGCATCGGCCTAACTAGACAGGAATAACCATCTCATTCGGGACATTCTTTAATAAAAATTACATCTTTGGACATACCCCCGAATAAAGACGGTATATACACACCACAAGCAACTTGGCGATATAGTACAACGTACAGTTCAATCCGTTGAGTAGAAAACTACCCGAAACTGCAGAAAGTTTATGGGAAAACAGATTTTGAAACTATCATAGCTACTTTGTCTAAAATTTTAACATCTTTCAAGCTATGATGCAACAAATCTACTTCAATCAAAATTAGATCTATATTACATATTTATAAATTCTAGGACTAAAATTCGCCTGAAATATATAGAAAGATGAAAATTAAAAACTTCCTTTCCGCCAATCACACGTTTATCACAGACATTTTTAATCTGCTAGAGTCTGACATAAATTTGACCAATCAGAATGTTCAATGGGTTGTGGGCTATGAATATTTATTTACAATCGTCAATCGGTTCAATGAAAAAAAAAATAGCACACAGCAAACGAGCGGGAAAAAATGTGTGCATGGGATAAATTACTTATTCATATAGATCTATGCATTAGCGTTTTTGTATTCAAAATGGCAACCCGCATCAATTGCCATATACAGTGTACAGGTGTAATGTTCAGTCTCTAGATCGGGCGTTCAATTCAGAGGAGCCAGATGCAATCTCAGCTGATTTAACGTCCTACAGACACTGATTTTTCAATCTAAGGCCCAACCCATGTTGGCCCGAATGGGAAACAGAGAAAAAAAAAAATTCTAGGAATTAACGTAATGCCATATTTAATTTTGAGTGAAAAAATGGAATGATTGGTATCACTGCTACACTGTAGTACTACGCTAAATTTAGCAATTAGTACACAAAATATAAAAATACATGCACAATTGTCAGCTCCGGCTGTATTATACAGCAAGTATATTACACGTGTAGGTATGGCCTTGGCTTACTGCGACCAGCCCGCTCACGCACGCTGCGCGGGAGCAGTCCCGGGGCTAGGCCTTGGCAAATCTCAGCATATCTTGTCTGGCACACACACGGATTGAGGATGTCCCTTTTTCAGATCACCACAAAACCATCGAAACATTGGCAAAAGTTCAAAACATATAGAGAAGTGTAAGCAAGCTCTATATTCACAATTTGAAACTGATACGTAGTGTAAAATTCAAATAATGCACGTAAACAACGTCTGATTGATAGTCTTTACCTCAGGCTCTTAGCAGTTTGTGTTGAAATATCTGCTTTATTGATTAATGTGTTTATTAAATTATGAAACGCATTATGAAAAACATTGTTCTATGGAAGGAATCATCTCCAAAGTTTGGTAGTTACTCATAAAATTAGGATTTCACATACGCATAATAACCACATAGATACTGTAACAAAGACTAATACTTTTTTCGTGGTACGAAAAAAGTCGGTTTGAAATTTAACGGCTGAAATTTTTTACATATACAGAAAGCTTCAACATGCTATATTCTTAGAAATGGTCTTGAATCACACTTTGTTCAATTTACGATCGTGATAGACGATTTCAAATTTTAAGCTTGCAAAAGGGACGGACAATCTTTAAGGCTAAGCAGTAGCTATTACTAGGAAGCCATGTTGATTAAAGTTACTACTTACAGTTAGACTGTAAATGTTGTTGTTGCTCCAACAAGTCTGCACGATGGCTACTCCAACGACACAAGTCAGCTCACGAACTAGTATAGTACTACTACTACTAACACACCTGCATGCTACGGGCACATTAATTTCTGCAGTATGGCGCTGGCTGTTGCTTGCTGCTATGTTTGTTGATCTCGAGGTATTAGGTATTACACATGTGCATTCTATGCGCGCGTAAAGCATTGGCATTACTTCGCGCATGCATTGTACGGGAATTTCCCTAAACATGTATCAACTCAAGAGAGGGCGTGTTGGGAACAGTGGTGTGATTCCCAGGCATTCCTCTTCTAAATTATGGCAAATTATGAAAGAGAGAATAAAATTACGGCAGGAAATAATAATTCAGCATTACCGTAATTTTTCTATAATGTGAAATTTGATGTTACAATATCTTATAATAGTTATCACTCCATCTTTACACACAACAACCTTTGACATGCATATTTTTCTTTAGCACTGCCAGTGCCACTGCTAAATTTATTTTGAGAAGACAATCGAGTAGCTGCGAACGTTTTGAGAGCTGCTTTACCAGTGGTTCGCAATCATTAATAGTCTTGAACCTGATATAAATTTCTGATATTGTTGGATATTAAAGAAGCGAACTACCACGCCTTCAAAATGGATTCAAGGACTGCTCATGCAGATATTTCACCTCAACAATTGCAGTCGGCAATGAAAGCTGTCGGGCAGGCCATTCAGCTAGACAGCAGCGGGAACAGTCGGGTGAGTTATGGGAGATCGAGAGTGCATGTCGACACGACTGTGCTCTGTAGTCTGTTGTGCAATGCAGTCATGCTATAACCGTCTCACTTGGAACATTCTTTCATCGAAATCATGATTTCTGACACATCCCCATAGGCATAATGCAGTCAGAGGAGCCAGATGCAATCTCAGCAGATCAAATGACCTAAAGTTGTAAAATAATGATAAGTCTAAGACCTGATTTTTCTGTCTTTTATGGCATAATTTATGATTATGGTCCACAAATTGGCCCCTTTCCTTCACACCGGCCCCCGCATATTTCTGCTCAATGCACGTTCTAGAAGGTTGGATTCACAATTTACTGTTTATTTTCTGTTTTACAGCTTGCTTTTGTTCTTCCGTGATTTTCTCTTCGATCGCCAAAACTTTCGTGTCAATTTTTCACTGCACTGGAACGAGCATGATCGAAACGCATTAATCGATACTGGTGAAATGTCGATCGGCACTGTAGGCCTAGTACTTGTCAGATTGACAGAGACATTATCGGTAGGGGGCAGTTTCAATGTTCAGTGTTGTGAGTGTGCGATGTTTTACCGAGCGATATTCGAAGCGCAAATTCTCTGAAAGTTTATCATTAATCTTCAATCCCAAAATAATTTTTTAAAGTGCATAATTTTGCTGATTTGTGAGAGACATTTCAGTATTTTACCTATTCATCTTGGTATGAAAATATTTAAGAAAACAAGGGGGCCAGTTTGAGGCACTCGCATCATACCCTTGACAATTAAAACCCCTGCATATTTCTGCTTAAGTCCTCATTGTATGCTATCGAAGGTTGGATGCACAATTTGTCATGTATTTACAAATTAATTAATCAAATTCAAGATATTTGGAAGAAAAATTTAGGCAAAATATAGATTTCATTTCACAATTGCACATTTTCGTTTAAAATATTTGTGTTTTTCAACTTGCGTTCATACTTCTGTGATTCTCACATCGATAGCAGAAAGTTTCACGTCATTTGTTCATTCCCTCCTTCAGTGATGTGAATGGGCGATGTTTTACCAAGTGATATTCAAAGCTCATTTTCTCCAAAGGTTTTTTGCTAATCATCAATAAGAAAGCATGCACATCATGGCCTAGAGTTTATGCGATTGCACATAACTTATGTTAGACAGTCTTCTCTAACTTTTTAAAGCATAAAGGAGTAACAAAGTCATATTCCAATGAGGTGCTAATTTGCTTTTGTATCACAATTTGTTTGTCAAATTGGTAAGAAAAACTTTTACTTGATGCTAAACCCAAAGAATTGGTCTTTTGTAATAATGTTATGTTAGTCTGACCCACCCAAAATTAATTCCCAGGTTAAAGCCTAAACCTAGGCTCAAGTTGCTCAACCATGATATCTGGCATGGTGGATGACTCATGTGATCCAGGTTTATTCAGTCTAAGTTTATTGTTCCTTTCTGTTTCCTTCTTTTATTTGGGTCATCTTCACATTTGTCTGGATCATACTTCTACCACCTTTCAAGCTGGGATTGGATTCGTCTGCGTTGTAGGATGACTTTCCCCTTTATGGAGAATTTGAATTACTCCAGAAAGCCCTTTCACTAAGAAACAACATGATCCCTCTGTTGTTATTTATTCAGGATGCATATCTGCACTACCTGAGCTGCATGCAGTACATATCACAATGTCTCCTACAAGATGCAAGACATAAAGGTATAATAGTGTACTAAGTATATTTGTGTGCGTGATGCAGTCATTTGCATGTTGACATTGATCTTCCTTCTATGATTATGTAAAAGGAAAATGTTCTTTTTTAAAATTGATCTTTGTTGGACTTTCTGGATAAAAGCCTTATTATACATATTTCTGTTTAGTGTTTCTGATATTCATGTTGTTATGTTGTATGTGTTTGTATTATTAGTACACAGCTAGGGCCCCAGGGAGAGCACTATCAGAGCAGTATACACGCCTGTTGATGGGGCTATCCTTTATAAAGAAGACTGAATGAATTAATAAATAAGTCAAATAAAGCATAAATATTTCTTCTACGTGATGGATGCTTGCCATGTTTCATTACAGTTAGCTGAATACACCGCATGAAAGAAATGGAGCTACAGTGTATTTTAATTTATTTTTTTTTTACAAATTTTACACTATGCAGGTTTCCCATTTAAAAATAGAACCAAATTCTATGAAAATAGAAGAGGGTGATGATGGAAGGGTTGTGAGCTAAACACAGAAATGTATAAAGAAAAGTAAAGATGGAAAAGGTTTTCTCAGAAAAGAATGTCTTGCAACAAACTACTGGTAGTAGTTTCTTTACATATCAGAGAGAGGGATTATTAGCCTTGGCATTTCAGGCAATATGTTCTGTCTGTGAGTGTGATCATGGGAAAAATGTGAAAAACTCAATGTAATCCTTGTACAGTTGAACCTCCTATAGAGTTGACATGTATAGAAAGATCATATCTACAAAGACCGTATTAATAAATACTATTTAGAGAATAATAACACTTTTAAAAGACTAGTAAAAGACCATATTGTTTCCCTTCAACTTTTTCTCCATTGAAACCTACTCCTATATGTTGAAATAATCCGTACATAAAGATTACCTGCTGATAAAGACTTCCAGTGGCCTATCTGTACAGGTTTGACTGTAGTAAGAAGTGTGATCTATGTTTTGTCTTTATTATGGCAGTTGCTCAGCCCACTCCTGTTTCTCTGAAGTCGAAGTCGGCAGCGAGGATGGTGAAGCTGGCTCAGCAATGCAGCGAACGGGTCGTTGACCTCATGAACAACATGGGTGGGTGGATGTGAATGAGATAGAAAGAGAGAGAGAGAGAGATACATCTAGCTAGTATGAAACCTGCTGTAGTGACCACTTGTAAAGACCATGGCTATTACTCTGAAGGAAACTGAAGTCAGAACTGTTGTACATGTAGGTATTGAAGTCAGTTCAAATTCAGAGAACTGACTTATGTCAAAAACTGTACCATTTAATCAATACCATAAGGCAAAACTTCGATCTTAACTTTTACCAAATACCACCACCCGCCTGTTTTTTTGTTCTTAAAAAATGGTATACTGAAAGAAACTTAAGTAAAAAATCTGTCTCAGCTTAGAAGTCAGTTGGTAATCTATGCATTGACTTATAAAATGTGCATATATAAATCACACTTATGAATCCTATGTACAGAAGTCAAACTTTTTTTCAGAATATCACACCAAATGTTTTGTTTCTCTTGAAAAATTGTTTTCATTAAAACCTGTTTTAAAATATCCTGTGTAAAATGACTGCCTGTTCATTTACAAAAGTTATGAAACTTGGCATGGATCAAAAGTATACACTTACAATGATATATAACATATATCACAATCATTTATAATTAAATTTAACAGTCATAGTGTCTGGAAAAGTGAAACACTATCCGAGTTTATGTTTGAAGCATAGCTACCGTACTCTACAATCATATACTGCATTGCAATACCCAGTGATGTGGGGCTCACGTTGCACACACTGCTTGCATTACTGTGGACAACCACTGATCTTTGCGCAGAGAGTTTTAAGCGTAGAACCATAATGCATGCTGATTGCCGTCTCGGTCTCTAGGTTACCGGGACCACAGAGGTTTTTGACGACCCATCAAAAACTTATTTGGATTCGTAAGATCAATATGATTCTGCTCAAAGTCAACTTTAAGCTATTGTGAGGGAAGTTCTTCAACATTATTTTTCCAATTTTCCTAGATTTTTGTGTGACTGTGAGAATGGCTTTGACATTTTAAATGAGTCACTTCCAAGTCTTTTGGTGAGATTTGATTGCCTACTGTTTCCCATGAAGAAAGTACCTCAAAATGTCAAAGTACCCCTTAATTGGTATTTTCTGTCTCATTTTGATATGGTACTTTCAAAACCCAAGGATTTACTGTAAGCCATGCACAGATATTCTAAAAGCAATCGTTCGACGCAGGCATCCATTATTTAGTATAACGTCCATATACACCAGTAGTTAACAACAGAAATATGCTGGTGTTTTGATAGTGAAAGTTGGAAGTCTAACTTCCTGTTTTGATAGAACAGGGACTGTATCCTTTTAGCAATTTTCAAGGCATTTCTTGTACAAAACAGAAATAAGCACACTCTGTGCAGAACAAGAATAGTCCATTTCTTACTGGAGGATAAAACGACACATTTGATTTGGATGAAAGTAGAAAAAATCAGAGAAATGGGTGGGTGACTTTCTGCAGGCAAATCTCACTTTGATAAGAAAGTTTTTCAAAATCATGGTCAATTTTAATTGCCTTTTGCAGTACTGTCAAATTAAGTATGTATTATTGTGTGAGCTGTGGAAAGAATAAAGTACAAATTACAAGTGGACATTGGCTTGTTTATGCATTTCAAACATGTGAATTGAGTCTGCACAATACACTCGACATCTAGGTATTGCATGGAACGTAATGTACAGCAACCCAACTGCTGCTTATGAAGGATTTTAGAGCTACAAAGTTTGCAAAAAATACCCCAACAAAATCTTAAGACCTCACGTATATATCATTTTAGTATTATATTATTTTAACTATGATTTGTTTGTCCTTCTAGATGAAACGCCCGCTGTATCCACTGCAACCCCTTCCAGCCCTCCCCCACCGTATTTATCTGCCAGCTTTGCCACACCCCATCCCCCTAGTCCCACCCCACCCACCCCCCACCCCTCCTCCCTATCAGCCTCTCTCCCCGTACCAGCTGGGCGCCTCAGTCCCTCCATGTTCCCATCCGTCCCCTCCTCCTTCTCCCATGCTGCCCCCACCCATGTTGCAGTGGTACGGCCCACCGTACAGCAGCCTGGCCAACAGAGTTCGACCATTCCACCTGTAATCCCAGCCCGGCAGAGGTAAGATTTGTTGCCTCTTATTTGTCTTTCATGTTTATATGGCTGTTTGTAATTGTATTTCAGTGAGGCTAACTCTTGTCTCATATACAAAGATGTAACAGACGTTTATGAGTCAAAGTCGTAGGTTACTTGAGTTGAGAAACTTGATTGTAATAACAGCTCTTCAGTAGAGAGCAGTGGAATTGATCTGCTGCCCTCAGGGTTCATTTATATGCAGTTGAACTTTTAACTTGTTTTTGTTTTTAAACCCTCATGTATCCAATATCCCTTATACAAGGGAAGCAACATTATTATTGCTCTTTTTTTATTGGGAACTTTTGTGACAAAGAATAAAGCAGAGTTTATACCAAAATAAAATGTAAGAATAGACACATGGATTTGTAGAACAAAAGGATAGTGATTTTGGTGTTAAAACACAACTGTTAAAAAATGTTCCTGATTTCACATTTCTTTTCACCAGTAATCCACACAAACCCATAGAGTTGAAGTTTGTTTAGCACACAAATGGTTAGTAGCTTTTGACTTCAATAAGCACTTATGCCCTCTTTACAATGGCAAAAATGTCCTTAGCCCCGTTATATACATGTAGGCGGGGCTAAGACCCCCCATAGCCCCACCTATAGTACGGGGCTAAGCTTGGACCACTTTCTGTTCACATTGGTTTTTACCAAAGTTGGCTAGCTCCACCGATAGTGCGG
>OZ022581.1:22304477-22566185 GCA_963669155.1 Arbacia lixula
GCAGTAACAGTATCCTAATCACTCTCTTAGTTCTGACTGGCTCAGAAAAAGGGCCAACTTGCATGCTGCGCTAGTCCATAATCAACAGAGCGCTATTCTTCCATATCCATTTTAGTTTAATAGCCTGGCTCCTAGTCTATTGGGCAATTCTAAACCAAACTATTCAATAAAGGGTCTGGCTGCGGTAGACTAATCATTCTTGGTTTCTACTCCAGCCCCCCCAAGAGTGATGCAGTGACTAGTCTTAGAGTACCAGACTCTATTTGTCAGAAATGTGCAACAGCCTACCGGTAGAACCAGGCTTCAGTCTAGTTTGATTTAGGATTACAGGGGGGTGTTTCACCAAGCTGTTCGTAAGTTACAAACGACTTTACGAATGACTGGTGATCCCTTCTTGTGCTAAATCAGATTCTCAATGAACAAAGTGTGGTATCACATTTAGCACGAGAAGGGATCACCAGTCGTTCGTAAAGTTGTTCGTAATTTACGAACAGCTTGGTGAAACACCCCCCAGGTAGGACTCTTCTGAAAATGAGAAATTATTTGATGAAAATAAATGAAAGCCAGGCCGTGATGGAAAATAGTCATGATTCTGGACTGTTGTCATGACCACTGCTTCCCCTAACCTTGAAACCTGTTATTTAGATTTATGGGGCTTTATGAACACTAGTCCAGTAAGGATGTCAAAATTTACCATAGAACTGCATTAACCAAAGGGGTGTAGCTTCATTGCATCCTATAGGGCATTCAAAATGCATTCATAGCTGTTGTCCGTAGAGCAGATTAAAGGCTTTCATGCTTTGATTCTGTGGGGAGACGTCACTTCACTATTTAGCTGCTACGCATACTTGCGAACTTAACGCACGTATGCGGCACGCAGCGAAATAGCTGGCCACGATCAGGGCCGAAGGTTTAGCTTCGGTAAGGATTGTGCATTCTAACCAGGCGGGTAAATGCGTAAGTGCCTGAGAAACAATACGCATAGGTAAGTGTGCGTTTTGCACAGAACGCATGGCGTACACATGGGGATATATCCTGCGTACGACGCGTGAAATCCTTTAAATGGGAGTTGCGTTGCTTAGTATCTGAGTGGAGAAAAGCCAGCTGGTGTACATGCAGGCTCAGTAAAGAAATGGGTTGATTCAATGTATTTTGCTGCTGCATTTATCATACATGTATGTGTCTATTACATGGTACATTATTGTTAGACATGAGAGCTTATTGACATGTCATGTTATTTTTTGTGTGCAAACAAACTCAGCAAGGAAGACTTTTCCAACATAAGTTGATTCCTTATATACTCTTTAAAGTACCACGCGAGAATTTTTCATGAATAATACACACAAATCACATAGACAAAAAGTTGGTCTGGCACACAAAGGGTTAAAGGGAATCAGACCCGGCGCTCAAGAGGGCGTTATTCCATGTAAGCGCATGAGCGGACAGTACGTGTTGTCCAATGACGGCAATGTTATTCGATAATTTCACCGGTTACGCAAATGCCATGTTCCGAATGCCCGAAGAATGTCGATTCTCAATCTAGGTATGCCGAAATACAGTTCGGCTCATGATTCGGCGGCTGTTCCCTGCTGGCTCCGCCCACTTGCATACGGTACTTCCAGCTAGCACTCACGTACGTAGACTAGTACTAGTAGTAGTACTCGTATGTGCTTGCATGCGTATGTAGCTAGCTGGCTGTGCATGAGCATCAACGTCTAGCGAAACAAGTACACTCTTCTTACTTTGAATCTTAGTCTTACCCTCGAACTTAGTAACTTACGTACATGTACATTACGCCGTTTACGGTATGCACAAACGTGTACTGGCATAGCTCGCTCGGCTAGCGCTCACAACGTACGTGAAAGGGCAAGCAACGCATATCCGCAATCTACCAGTTTGATTGACAGCGTTACTCGTCAAACTTCGGAACTAAGATGGCGATGATTGTGACGTCATCCAACAGCGCCCTCTTGAGCTCCGGGTCGAAATTCCTTTAATGTGGATCAGTTTACAGTAGACACATATAATGTAATGAAGAATTTCATTTCCTGGGGAGAAGTTGTAGCTAGAAAGAGTAATGCTACTGCTGGTACCCCTCAATCGCAAAGCTTATGCACTTGATCTAGACATCAAACAGTAGGGCAAAACACATTATGTTGTTGCAGTTGTTGCTATGGATATTTTATTACTATTTCTTCCCTTTCCATGCGCTGTGCTAGACTAGTTGTCAAAGTTCTATCAATGAAATTAGCTTTTATCTCTTGAATTTCTCTGACTCTGCTGGTACCCTCGTTGCTAAAGGTCATGCAGAAAAACTTGATCTTGATATAAAACTAAGTTAGAAATTACCAAAAAAAAAAAATATGTTGTAGCTGTTAAAAGGTTCTTATATTGCTACTTCTTTTCTTTTTATGTTCTCTGCTGAACTGTTAATTGTAAAATGATTGTACAGTATATGAAACTAGCCTCTGACTCTACTGGTGCATTGTTACTGGTCCATTGTTACTAGATAAACTTGATCTAGAAAACTGGCTTAATAGTTACTTTAAATTCAAGGTTTATAGATGAAATGTGACAATTCACAAGGTAAAATCATTAGATATAAATACAACATATACATGTAAATGGTTAACCTTACTATCTTCTGCAAATCTGTAATACTGCTGTGAATATTTCTGCTACAATTCAAATTCTTAAAGTTTAATATTAATTATAACTTACATTAAAATTGATTGTAAAAAAATGCACAACACAATTAAGCTAATTCTAGCAAAGTTACAGTACATCAGTATTGAGATTCATCAATACATGAGTATAATGCAAACTGTAGCATATAGTGGTTTGAAAATGCAAATGTCCCCTTGATAATGATGTTGTAGAAAAGTGGTGATAATTTTCTTTAAAATCAATTTGAAAATTCATTCCAAAATTGATGCAATAAGGAATTGATTCGAAGTTGAAGAAAATACATTGAATTTGTTTTTGTTTTAAAGATAATTCTTACTAAATACTGCTAGAACTTCTGTCCTTTACATATATTAAGCATCATTGATGTTTACATTAATCTGAAGTTTATACAAAATAATGACTTTGAATTTAATGATATTGTATGAAATGTCATTGAAGTGAACATATCATCAATGTAGAAGTTAAAGAAAGAGTTTTAAACAAATCACATTGATTTGAAACAAAACTTTAAAAGATCATAACTTTCTTATCCTTTGACGGATTTTCGTCAAACTTTCACTGATATTTTTATCATGTTTCTGTAAACAATCCCTTTAAAGAATTGTTAAAAATTGACCCAAGATCTTCTTTTCCTCTGCTTTCTTCTGACCGTTCAGGGATGAGACGCTGGGGCCTCTTGAGAAAGCGTACCGAGAGAACAGGAAACTCATGTCTGCCTACAAGAGTCGGCTGAATAAGATGCAGACGGGGAGAAACAAGTCGCTTGTTGTAAGTCTCTCATCATTCGGGACAAATGTTTGTTTTTTTTAAAGCAAAACTGATCACTATTTGGGTTTATAAATTGGCAACACTTTTTTTTTTCAATGATATTTTTATTGGAAATCGGAATATAAATTCCATTATATATTAACAAAACATTAAAATCATTCAAGTTACAGGAATAATAATGCCAATTTGAAGAGCAAAAGTGGGATTGCAGCCTTTTCAGTGCGTTGCCAATTTGAAGATTTACCCTGGTAGTGATCATTTGACCTTTAATTTGCCTTAAAACATCCATACGAAGCTAATATACATTATGTAATGCCCCAAATGGATTCATCTGGTGCAGAAATTTATGTTTTTTTGTGTAGTACATATTTTGGAAAAAAATCGTGAATTTTCAGATCGCGTTTTTTGGGGGCAAGTGTAAAAAGTGAGACATAAAATCGAGATTTAAAAAATCGCAATCTTAGCAAGTGTAAATGGGGCCATTCACTCTTATAAGCTGAGTGAATGTACCTTTATACAATTGTGTCCAAACCAACCCAAAGTGTTAATCAAAGACACACATTTCTAAACAAATTTGGCAGTGTAGACACAATGGGGACATTTTGCACAATTTTTTGTGTGATTTTTCCCATGCTCGGACAGTTCTGGCTTAGAATGTTGGCATATGTTAGAGGTCTTACCCATCTGTACTGATTTGCATACAAGGATATTGCTGTCATCCAATCTTTTTTAGAATAATGGGTGCAGTTTTATCATGGCCTACTATGCAATTGTATTATTGTCTAAGTATGTCTTTTGTTTGTTTTCACACATGTCCATGTCTCTCCATCTCTCTCTTTTCTCTGTCTCTCTACTCTCACTCTCTCTCTCTTTCTTCTTCTGATACATTTACCATCTTGAATGTCAACTTTCTATTTGGTATTCTTCTTTTCATTCTAGACGTTGTATACCCCCTACTCTCTTTATCTCTCACTCTCTCTCTTTTCTCTCTTTATATAGTGCTCTCTTTCTCTTTATTATCCTCTTCTCTTTTAATTACTCAATAAGTATGACCATTTTTTTGCCCAATCTATGTGACACCCGTCCCCATGTTAGGATCTAAGCCATTGCTTTTCCTTCACATTCACTGTGTTGTAATAAATCCGTTTTGTCGTATCTTGCTTTCTCTGTGTTTCCTGTCTTCCCACTCTATGCTACCAGCATATCAATCGATCCTCGCATTTTCACAGGCATATTTTCGGGCTCGTTCACACCAGTAATTACATGTGCAGCATGTGAGCATTTCTCGTTTCCTGCGTGAATGTGTGGACCACATAAATATACACTTGTAGAATGTGTTCACACCAGCACAACACCACTATAAACACAACAAAAAAAGTAAGTCCCTCCCTAAGCAAATAGCATAACTTTTTATTGAAGAGGTTTTGGGCAAAATAATTTGACAGGATTGTTCCTTAACTTATTGACCAACTTCTATGTAAAAATGACACTAATCCAATTAGTCATGCATAAGTGAGCTTATTTTAAAGGCAAAAATGTCGCTTCAAAAGTCACAAGGGTAATTGTTCATGCCATTTTAAGAGTACATATTTGAATTTCTTGTTCGATTTTTAAAGTATTTTCACTCAACCATGACAAGAAAATGACTTCTTATGTTTACATAACAGGTCATGTTTCATTTTTGTCAAAATGTTAATTTGTCACCAAAATAAAGGGTTTTTAAAAGTTTCAAACTCAAGGGCAACTTACACCCAAAGATTGTGATCTTAATAAAATCACGATTTTTGCTTGCCAGTGTAAATTGGCCTATTATTGCAATTCTACAACATGTAGAATGCGTTCACACCAAAACAATGCCACTAACTATATCATGAACTTCTTACTCATGCCATACTTGTTCAAACAAGAACTTTCTAGTTTCCACTGATAGGATAATTGCAGTCCTGTTTACTCAGACCAAACCTTACAGCGATGATACGAGCATGACCATTGAATGCCAATCCAAATAGGAACAGTACAGGATCCTGGCTGCTTCTTTTCTGTGGCGAGTAGAAACGTTTTCTTAGCAGCAGTATGAACACAGTCCATGTTGGCCAAGTTGGTTAGCCACAAACATAATGTGCCGCACATCCCTGCTTCTAGCTGTCACTCTGCTTTGTCAGTGCGACCACAACACATGTAAAGTACCTATTTATAAATACAGTCTTTCTTCTTACAACTACATAGTGGTAGACCTTCGCAGATATTTTGTTTTGTATCAGTAATAAAAAATATCAGTATTAAAAAAAAAATGCAGAATTTAAAGACAAATGTAAGAATAGCAAGGCATCAAACAAGCATACTCTACCATTCACACTTTTCTTGGACAACATATATAATTTCCAGTAAAATACGATAATCCAGTACAATGATACTATGATGTGAATAGGCCAATTACATCCTCAAACAAACACATGTACCTGGCCTTGCGAGGGAGGTTTAATTCTTGTAGATACATGTAGGTATAAAGATATGGCATGTAAAGGAACTTCGTTCACATAGTGGGAAAGAGAAATTGAGCTTAAAGCAAATACCAGCATATATTTCTGCCCTCCTTTTAGTTTGTGCAGGCACTTAAAGACCTTGCTCGCTCATTTATTAAAGTTAAGGTAGAGTATTGTCCTGAGATGGCATTTCTGCAGTACTTGTTGATTAAAAATGAAGTCAGGCCAGGTGACAACAGCTCTAAAAAGAAACCTTTGAGGATATATCACACAAAGTTGGGGATTTTGTGTTCTGTAAAATGGTAAGAAACCTTGATTCATCATAATTCATCTAAATAAATGCTAGCAATGGTTAATATGAAATGGAATTCAGGTAATTTTTTCGTGAGGTCAGTCATGGTGTTCTTCACTTAGGTTTTGTGAGCTTCCCCTGACACTACCAATATACGCTTGTGGTCTTAACTGGAGAACTAAGCTAATGAAAGATGTCCTTTCTTTAAAAAATGTTGTAAAAGTTTGCGATTTGTGGGAGGCTGGACATGACATCTTGCCTTTAAGACCGATATAAAAGTCTGTTCAATAGCGGTACAGTACAAATTAAACCAGAGTGCCGGGTAGGTAAAAATGTACATGTTTAGTACATTGACAATGACTTAACAAGTTTGACAATCGGCTTGACGTCTTACGTCTCTTTGTGCAAATTTGAGTGTACCGTGATTCCGAAAGCACATTTTTTCTTACTTTTTTCCCTTCTTTGGGAACCTTGCTTGTGTCATCTTTACACATGGACTAGTGAGGATTAAACAATCTAACATGAGTTTTTTGGAAGGGAGAGGCAAGACATGTGTGTTTGTTGTATATATTTGCTAGGAGAAAGCAATGACCCGGACTGCCATTATGTTGACCTCATCTATGATGGTAAGTTTGGCAGAGCTGCCAATCAGCATAATTTTGTTGTACTAAGTATGATATTAATGGTAAAAATACAACAATATAATATTTGGAATCAAAACATGAGTTTTGAATACATTGTAAGATTTATAATCAACTCTGTAGGTCTCTGTCCCCTTGTAAGATTCTTTAATATAAAATGTGTTCAATCTAATGTTTGAACAAAATGATTTTTTTTGTGTGTTCAATATTTTTCATCATGAGATACAATGTTGCAAGGAAAATGGAATTTCCTTCCTTTAGAGTACATAAATTTATTTCGCAAATGTAGCTTTCGCTGGTATGGAAGTAAGTTAATTTGAATGACATTGTGTACACATTGCTGAATCCATACAACAAAATGACAAAGAAGCTGAAATAGATGAGTTGTCTTACTTTTCTGTATTCTTGAATTTGGTGCACTGCCATTTCATCTGCTTCCATATAGTCTGTTCCACAGTTCACAATTATACTGACAATACTTGAACAGGAATTATAATACTTGTACATTTATTAGGATAAGAGTTAGCTTCAAAGGGAGATTTTTGTCCAAACAAAGATAGTTTGAGGAAAATTGAACTAATTTAAAAGAAAGGTATGATGTTTTAATGATAAAGTGATCATTATTTTTGGTCTTTCGGCTGTGATTGTTCAAATTTTTCTCCAGGAAATGGATTTTTGCTAATTCCCCCCCCCTCTAAAAAACCCCATTTTTTTATGATTAGTGTGTTGGTAGTAGGTAAAGGAAGTTCAGCCTTTTCACAAATCATGCAAATCTGCATGGATCAGTGGTATACCCTAAAAGCAAATTGTGTGAAATCTCACAGTCATAGCATTCTCCAAACTTTGTGAAGAAAAGTGAAAAACTATCCATGTTTACGTATAAACATCGACAATGGTCTACATTCATATACCGTATTGCACCAACCACTGCTTAGGTCAGCGGGGTTCTGTGCAATCAATGCGTCACTGTGGTTTGCTGAGATATACTGTATACACCATATATTTAGCGAGTCTAATTTTTTGCGAATTGGGACTTCCCGACAATTTCACGAGTGGTTAAATTCGCGATTGTGGAGTACATGACAAATCAGTATCATTCACTCATTTTGGGAAGCAAAATTAGCGATCCTGCAATAAAACAGAAATGCTATAAGCTTGTAAAAGAGCATTGGAATAAAGGCAGTGCAAGAATACGTACATGAATAATTATATCTACAGTGACGGGAAGTGACACGCACGTATCCACGCACAGTAGGCGCGTGATCATGCACCACACACCTTGTTTATTACTGTCTACTGCATACCATGTACTAGTAGGACATGTGCACGTGCACGTCGTATTTATGTCGGGTTCAAAGTTAATATTTTTGTGTGTCTTAAATCCGCGAATAGCACCCCACCCATGAAATTTGTGAAAATAAAAAACCTGCAAAATATATGGCGTGCACAGTATTTCGGTATGATAATTTCTCCAGCAGTATGGATTTGAGGCTAATCTTTGATCATGTGATGATATTTTGTTCTTGTTGTTTCTTTATAGAATTTGACATTCCAGAGACGGCTGATGGAGAACATGGCTATAGCCAAAGCTAGAGAGGCCAGCGTATCCTTTACAGTTTTTAATTGTAATTATTTTTTTATGTGCCATAACTGTGTTTTTTTTTGCAAGTAATATACAAAAATCCTATGGAGGAGCAGGTTTCTGGCACACAAAGGGTTAGTGATTCTATAAATGACATGGAAGTGAGTACCAGTGAAAGAATGAATGCACGAATGAATGAATGAATGAATGAATGAATGAATGAATGAAGAGATGAATGAATGCATGAAAGAATGAATGAATATACACAAAAGAATGAATGAATTTTTCCACTCAACAGTGCAATATATGGTTGTATTCTGTCTTGATATTTGATCTACTTGTGGGTGAAAAAAGGAAAGAAAATAGTAAAAAAAACAGTGAAAACAGGAGAGATTATTTTATCTAACGATATTTAATCAAGACTGTTTTGTAGTTTTAGTTTTTGGTATTTAAACTTAAAATGTTTAAGATGAAATGGAAATAGAAGGAGAGGGTGGTGATGGGAGTTGTTAGCTAGTCACAAGTAGAAAAGAGGAAGAGAAGAAACATATGCTGAAAATGAAGTAAGTTTTGCAACTATAACCATACATGTAGCTTTCTTTCAATGTCAGAAAGAGAGGGGGTATTAGTCTCAATGTTTCGGGGATGTGCTCCATTATCAGGAGAATAACTCCAAGAACCAAGAGCTGGGGGGTGTTTCACCAAGCTGTTCTTAAGCTAAAAACAACTTTACGCACTTCTGGTGAATCTTTCTTGTGGTTAATCAGATTTTCAATGATTTTGATTCCCATCAGTTCAAGTTAAAAATCTGTTCTTTGTAAATCAAAATTCTTATTGTTAACAAGTGTCTGAATACAAAGCTCATGATTTGTCAAATTTGATGAGGATTGTTGGAAATCAACCTAAAGCAGGAAAAACTGGGGTATCTGATTTAGCACAAGAAAGGGTCACCAGCCATACATAAAGTCATTCTTAGCTTATGAACAGCTTGGTGAAACATCCCTTTGAAATGTTGTTTATGTCTTTGACGGTGTTGTGTGAATATCTCCAAGAACCAAGGCCTGAGATGTTGTTGTAGTTGTCGTCCTTGATGGTGTTGTGTGAATATCTCCAAGAGCCAAGGCCTGAGATGTTGTTGTGTTGAAGATGATGTTGTTGTTGTTGTCCTTGACGGTGTTGCGCACAGCTGGCGAAGAAGATCAAGGAGCGTCAGCAGCGGCTGCAGGAGCAGGCGGCCCAGCGCTTCTCCTCCAGTGGCCAGCCTACCAGGGAAGAGCTGGAGCTCAGGATGGTCTACGCAGACATCATGGAGTACGAGAATGTCAAGGTATGGGACTGTAGGGCCTTATAATGACATCATGGAGTACGAGAATGTCAAGGTATGGGATCATGGAGCCTCATAGTGAATTATATGGTTTTGTTTGATTCTATTTCTTCCACTCAATATTAAAACAAATAATGCAGAAATACAATAATACAATATTCCATTAATGACAGTGCAAATTAATAAAATTTAAGTATAGCTATCGAGTTTCACTTTTTATATAAAAAAAACAACAAACAACATAAATAGTTGAATTATTTTTAATGGTTGCATATAATGTCAGGGGGAAAAAAGGGGGACCTCAATGAAGCTAGTTTTGTTGGGCGAGATATCTAAGTTAATTAGGAGTATGGTATATACAAATGGGAACATATTAATTTGGATAGACAGAAGGGAAAAGAAACTAAATGAAGAGAGCATGTTGTTGAGAGGGGATGAAAGAACAAAGATTTGAGGGCCACAAATGACATCATGGACAATGAGAATGTCAAGGGATGGGACTGTAGGGCCTTATAATGACATCATGGATTATGAGAATGTCAAGATATGGGACAAGGCAGTGCGAGTGTTGTTAACCATTGCGAGAATATAGAATGCTACATGCACATGTGATAAGCTATAAGCAATTTTGTTTACATTCATATGTTTACAAGGAAAAGCAAGTGTTAAAAGTGTAAATTGTACTTGACTGTATTTCTATCTTGATAAGGCCTGGCTGCAGGAGTGGCGCAAGCGGCTGCAGGACTCGCCGAGTGACCTGAAGCTGATCCACGACCTCATCACCAAGATCCTGTCCTGCGAGGAGCACCCTCTGACTCAGATCCTCAAACGCTACCAGATCTCCATCTACCACAAGATCATGCCCCTCATTCAGCGTAATCTGCCCTCCATAGAGGAGATCATAGTGCCCTACAAGGATGTTGTGGCCTTGCATCTAGACGGTATGACTGATTTCTCTTATTATTGGGTACATCAAAACCAAGATGTGGGACTGATACTCCAAATTAAAAGTGCATGATCGTCATTATGGAAGGGGAGTGGAGGTGCGCACAGGCTTTGCGAAAGGCCCGTTGACCTGTACACATTGCTTGTGCGCATTACATGCTCGTTGGACTAATGACATAAGAGATCCAACTCCACAAAAAAGACGGAAGCTTCGCAAACATTTGGCCAGATGGCTATCACACAAGCGTGCGCACATCACTCCTTGTGTATACATGTACCGTACCATATCAAAGATTGCTGCTGATATCGCACATGCACGAGATCGCGACTGTCAAAGTTTTACCTGTCTTGAGGGTGGGGCTGATAGAACTGCCACCGAACGCAGCGCCTACATTTTCTTTAATCAATGTCCCACCATACGGGCCCTGAATATATTCAAAGTAGAATTGATGACAAGATCATGCCCCTTATCGGATGAGAGTTGCTCTCCTTCGAGGAGATCTCGGTGCCTTACAAGGCTGGCCCTGCATCTGCACTGTACAATAATCCAACTTTAAGATAAACTGTCAGTTCATATTCAGGCTCATCATTGGTATAGTTTTCTTTGGACAAGAATTTTTTATATTTCATGATATGAGTTTTGATGTAGTTGTTATTAAAGATTATCACATGTTGCCATTTTTTAATGTTCATGTGTTTCAGAGGCCAGAGCTGTACCTGAGGGTGGTTTCACAACCCCTGATGAGCTGGATGAGAGCATAGACTCCATGCTGGCAAAGCGTCTCGGTGCCCTCCGTGAAAACAGCTCCTCCAGTGTCGAGAGTGAGAACTCCGAATCCAGACAGCTCAGCCAGACGGACAGCCTGCTCTTTTCTCCCAGTGAGGTCAGCGATGATGTCCTGGAGGAGCTCTTGTCGGAGGAGGATGCTTGTGACCATAGCAACGGGAGGGAGGATGGCGTCTCTGGGGAGAGGAGACGCGTTGCTAGGAGCGAGGGTGGAGAAGAAGAAGATGCGGACGATTGTCGGGGTGGCGACAATCTCAATGATAGTGGCATACAGAATGGAGAGGAGCTCTCGAGTGATGAGGGACTGCCCTCCAAGAAGACAGGAGATAGAGGCAGTTGTCATGGTGAGGAGGAGGAAGACGATAGCGATGTGGTAGACAGGATGAAGGATATTGTCACTGAAATTCGGGAAGAAGTTGAGGAGGCCATTAAAGATGGTGACAGACTCTGCGAGGAACTGGAGAAAGGGGAGACAAGTATTTGTGACAATGAGAATACAACAAACGATACAAACCTTGAAGAAAGTGGCAATGACACTGCAGCAACTAATGGTGATATTGTGCTGGAGGACAGCAACGGTTCAAGAACTGATTTAGAACCTAGTGATGAAAGCGAAACGAGAACTAATGGCACTGGAAAAGGAGTGGGGACAAGTTCTGGGCTTGATAGTGCGTCGTGTACCGACCGTGTTTGCAGAGAGACGGAGGAGTCCAAGGAGAACAATGGAGACTTAGAACAAAGTGTAGGGGACGAAAAGGCGTTATCTGATGAGAGCAAGGAGAGGAGAGTAGGAGAGGAAGTAAAGGAGCTGGAGGAGGATGGGGAGGAGAGGATAGCAGAAATGAGGGCCGAAGCTCTGAAGAGACACCTCAAAAGCATCTCCAAGGATGTACTCATGTTTACAGGTGAGAAAGTCAGGCATATTTCAAGAAGGGTACGGTTTATGAATGAAAACCCCTACCCAAGCATTCAATCAGTGCTGATAATTCTAAGCTCTGAGATGGTATTGCCAAATGTTGGCGTGTATCCCAAAATTAAGATAATCTTTTATCATATTCTATAAAAAAATCTCATGGATGTTTTCAACTCTTTTTAATGAGTCAGCCCACCGTATCTCTGATTGCACATTAGTAAATGTCAAATCTTGCAGCCCCCATATTTGGTCCCAGGGTCAAGCCCTCCCATGGCGCTTGTGTCCTTCAGCGAGATTATAAATCCACATTGTTGCTCTCCCCTCAGGTGTATAATTGAGTACCTCAATGGGAATGGAATGAATAGATGCGTCTTCATTAGCGCGATCAGATGAAATAGCAAGGTAGTTTGCTGATCTGGGGAACTAGCCTGAAGTTGCAATCGCGTCTTCATTAGCTCGAAATCCGGGATACGTAAGCTACAAGCTCGGGATGCATATATTATCCCGATGTTCGCACGAACGCAGTGTGCGACGGGAATAGGCCATGACCGCATGGCTTTGGTTGTGAGCTTGCATTCTTGCATGTGTAAAATCCTAACGTAAACAAAGCCTCGTGCGCACTGATGCATGCCGGGGTCGGGAAATTTTCAGGCTAATGAAGACGCTTCGAGCTAGCTCGAGCTAGTTCGCGGCTAGCCCCATCTAGGCCAAGATTTCTTGGGAAATTTTCTCGACCAAATAGCTTTGCCTGATTTGGCTAATAAAGACGCAAATAGCTAGCTATTTCATGATTTGGTTAGGCTAACCCGATTAAAACTAGCTACTATTTTGCCACATCGGGCTAATGAAGACGCCCCTAGTGCTTCTTGTTGGCTGCCATGATGCTACAGTAATCCCATGGGAATGGAAAGATGTCACAAAGGACTTACAAACATCCAATGACTGGGCCAATAATATTGTAAAGTGCTGAAGAGATGATACTTTTTCATATTAGGCACTATCTACTTAAATACCAACAAAATTATTATTTTGGGAATACCATCTTGTAACGTCTGTTTATTTCTTCAGCTCTCACAGAGATTGCAGTGCCTCCTGGTGATTGTAAATTAATTATCTTCCCAAGTGTCCAAACTCTTCTAAGTTTTTTTTGTGATAATGAGATAAAATTCATTCCCGAAGAGTGATTTTGGGAATACCATCCTGTCAGTATCGTCAGTACATTTCTTCTGATCTCATTACCTTGAAGCTTGCATATGAGATACAATTGTTCCTGAAGATTTCGATTGTCTGCTTGTACATTTCCTCTGACCTCAGAGAGACTGCAGTCCCTGCTGGTCGCCGTATACGAGCAGCTGAACAGCACGGTTGCTAGGGAGCAGTGCATCGCTGTCATCGAAGCTTTCTTCTTCAAGGACATCTGGCAGCCACTCCTAATGCTCTTCAGGTGCGCCCTCACTTGCTCACATGTGTCCAAGTGCCCCCGTCAAAAGGCTCTTTTAGGAGTTATCCTTGGATGATGGACAGAGCATACTGCCTGAAAATGTGGAGACTGATATTCTATTTTTCTGATACTGAAAGAACCATAGAGTTTGTTGTGAAACTTACTTTATTTTTATCACACTTTTCCTTTTTTTTTTCTGTAAAACTACTTTGTGACTTGTTCACAACTTCCATCAGCACCATCTCATTCTACTTCTAGTTTGACTTAGTTTTTTATTTGGGTTTAAACACTGAAAACTAAAGCTCAAATAGTCTTGAGTAAAGTGTTATGAAATCGGTAACAATCCATCTCTCCTCTTGACACTTTTCCCTCTTCTTTCTTTACTTCTGTCAAGTATCCTGAATGCAACCACATGGTTTTACTGAAAGTTTTATTTTCTAAATAGTGTTTATGGAAAAGGCTCTTACAGGCAAGTATCCAATAGCTTTGTTAGAAGGCTTTTCTCAATTGTATCAACTGCTCCATCCTAATACCCTTGTGAAATGTCTTGTTTTCTGGAGCTAGGGTCCCTTGAATGCTTACGCAAAAAAACCCAATTAGCTCAAATTTGAGCGTGCTCTCCGGAGATAGGCAGGACCGTGTTCGCTATACAATTAGTGTTTATAGAGTTTCGGTATAGATTTCTTTTGTGTGTTGAAACCCTGCTCGCTCTATGACGATTCTTTATACAACGTATAGCTATACTGTTTATAAAAGCTTCATGTATACAATGAATATTTTGTGTGTGGTTCACCTATGCAGAAAGATCACCTATTCTGTTTTCCATGAAGACAAAGTGTGTAAAGGATGAAATTCGAAGCCATATATGTATTTTCAGATAGGGTTACAGTACATGTATATTGTATTAAAAGCGAAGAATAATTCTCAAATCAATTACACAAGTCATGCTCCTTGTCTTCCCCTCTCAGACGATTCAATTTCAAGAAGGAGGAGAGTGCCGCTATTGCCATGACGATGTACAGCAACGCCATGCCGCAGCACATTGGAGTGCAGGAGAAGTTCTGTCTTCTCAACGAGGGCACCCTTCAAGATGGGGATGGGTCGCCGAGCGGCTACCCCTACCAGCCGGTCGTAGAGGAGCTGTGCAAACTCCAGGGGTACACATGCCCCCTGCAGAAGCTGGAGTGTGTTGGTGAGTAGTAGTGGTGGGGGTGGTGGTGGTGGTGGTGGTGGTGGTGGTGGTGGTGGTGGTGGTGGTGGTGGTGGTGTAGTGATTAGAGGCTCCTGAATCTCATTCAGATTCCTGAGGTCCTGGCTTTTCAAACGTTTACCAGCAAGGAGCTGTGTATACTCCAGGGGTGCACATGCCCCCTGCAGAAGCTGGAGTGTGTTGGTGAGTAGTGGTGGTGGTGGTGGTGGTGTAGAGATTAGAGGCTCCTGAATCTCATTCAGATTCCTGACGTCCTGGGATCAAACTTCTATCAGCAAGGAGCTGTGTATACTCCAGGGGTACACATGCCCCATGTAGAAACTGGAGTGTGTTGGTGAGTAGTTGTGATAGTGTAGTGGTTAGGGCTCTTACATCTCATTCTTGAGGTCCTGGCTTCAAAACCCCTCTTTCTCTGTCCAGTACTCTCCGTCTTCCTCTCTGTTTGTTAACAAGGGTTGGCTGACGTTACTATGTACTGGTTATCTAACAATACAGTTTCGCTCTTGGTGAAAAACCTATTTGCAATGCAAACACACAAAAAATAGTTTATTCTTCATACCATGGCATTTACACAACTTTATATTTCAGGTCTGCAAAAGAAATGTGCTATCTTTAAATACCTGGCATGGATAATCGTGAGCAAATGTAATCCTTGCTTGTTTTTTTTTTCATTACCCTTTTTCATAACACGTGATTAAGTTTTAATTGTGTATGATTCATAATTGGTAACCTTCGCATGATTTATGTGTCCATCACATGATCAATCTCAAGACATGGCAATGATGGCATCTCGTTCTTGCATGTCTTTCATATTTCCAGTGCGGGTGTCCAGGGGGATAATCGAGTGCGTGGAAGACTTCTACGAGAAACAGGGCAAGCCACGGCAGAGTCCAGAGACGACTGTGTAAGTACAACGTCTTGCTCTGACCATTTATCCCACAAGAAATGCAGCAAAGGCAGTTGCAGCTAGGATATTGTGTTTTGTTGGGTTGTGTGTTGAGATGTACTATAATCGATCTATAGTTTGGCTTTAATAAGTCTGATGTCAAGGGAGGACTCAAAGACTTGATGCATGTTTAGGTTTGCAGTACATTTAATACTCAAATATTTTCTGATGAATAATTTTTCTGTGATGAATCTGTTAATATCTCTGCTTCCAACACTCTGATAACTCTGAATATATAAACTGTTTCTGTCATAAGAAGTGAGTAAACAAGTATAGTGAAATTCATGAAGAAGGTCAGTGTTTTGCATGTATAATGACTCGTACATTATCATATTCCACAAAAAATGGATCTTGCTACGTCACAGTTCCTGAATTCCAGTAAATGTCATTCAAGGATGAGCCCCATAAAATTTGTGGGTCAGCTATAGCCTTGAGAGTAATTGGGCTTCTGGAAAGTGGCCATAATTTGGGCAGGCGTGTGGTAAATGGGCTTATATCACATAACAATGTCATTAATGGTTCTCATGATACACAGGTTTGAAAGATGTATCTACACAAAATATGGCCATTGTAGTAGAATGACACTCCTTCCAAGATATTCGGTTACAATGTGCAACTTTTCAATTAGATCTTCATGTGTAATAATTCTATGTGATTGTTTCACCCTTGTGTACGGTAGCTGAGAATTGTTGGAAATACATTTTACTTTCCCACCCTGGCAGAGAGTTCTAACAAGTTATTTGTTCATTCATACCTGTCTGATAAGACTTCCCCAAGGGAAACAACGATAAGTATGTATAGGTAGGTGTAGTTACATACAAGCTGTTCTGGTAGGATTCCATTTGAAAAGCCTTTACAGGAAAGTGGTCTTTATAGACAGTGGTATTTAGAGAGTGGTCATTATAGGTTGGTCTTTGCAGACCAGACAGGTTTAGTTGGAATCATTAAATTCTTACCTTCAACTTTGTCACATCTTCTTACGTCTTCCTTTCAATCATGTCCAGTGGTTGTGACGACCTGCTGCCGATCCTGAGCTATGTTATGATGAAGTCAGCCATGCCACAAATAGTGTCCGAGTGCAGCGCGATGGAGGAGTTCATTCACGAAGGGTAGGTCAAGAGATCACCGAGATAGATAAAGTACCGC
Organism: Arbacia lixula; assembly: GCA_963669155.1. NCBI lineage: Eukaryota > Metazoa > Echinodermata > Echinoidea > Arbacioida > Arbaciidae > Arbacia > Arbacia lixula. Next base: position 22,321,644 of record OZ022581.1, read on the forward strand.
CCATAAGATTCTTTAAAATACCAACTGCCCATCAAATAATAGTAAAAAAAAATGAATTCAGATGTACTGCTCAAGAAATAACTATTACAACCTGCCCATTAAATTAAATTAAATTAAATGAAAATAAACAAGATGACATACTACCCCTTTAATAAAAATACTACCATATAATAAAAATTGATGGCATATTGCACTCTCTGATCATGAAATAAGAAGGTTATTAATGAAATGAGGATGGAAGACAAGTCATTAGTTTGGTGCTCAATTCGGAAAGGAGGAGGAAGAGGAGAAGGAAATGAAGGAAAAATAGAAAGAGAAGGAGTAAGGTCAAACAAAGAAAAGTAAAGGATAACAAATATAATGTTTTATCTGGTAAACAAGTACCTGTTTTGGTGAAGAGGGTTTCTTTGCCAAAGAATGACAAAAAAAAAAAGGAAGAAGGAGGAGGAAGAAGGAAAAAAAGGAGAGGGAGAATAATGTGACAAGAAATGGAAAGGTGAAACAAAAATCACACCTTCTATTTTTGTCTTCTTATGTGGTAACCAGGTACCTATTTGTTGAGGAGGGTTACTGTCTGTATGAAAACAAGAAAATGGAAGAAGTGAAATGAGAGAGAAAAAGAGGAAGATTAATGAGAAACAAAAATCACATCTTCTATTTTTGTCTCCTTATCCGGAAACCAGGTACCTGTTTGGTGAGGAGGGATACTGCCTGATGAAATAGGGAAACTGAAGAGAAAAGGGAAAATAAGAAAGAGGTAGAATAATGAAAAAATAATAACAAATGGAGAAAGTCAAACCAAAATAACATCTTCTATTTTTGTCTCCTTATCCGGAAACCAGGTACCTGTTTGGTGAAGAGGGATACTGCTTGACAACGTGCCAAACAGCTCTCAGCTACGTCTTAAAGCTCGGCAGCGAGACGGAACTATCGAGATGAAGATGCCAATGGGTGCGACAGTGCTAAAATTATATAAAGACGTAGATGATGTCATGAAGGTTTGCGTTCTAGGTTCTCAAACAGGAAAGGTTTGTGTTGTTAGGGTACAATTTAATGGTGTAACCCCTAACTTCTCGAGACAACAATTTGCAGAATGTTGGAAGTGTTATCATTCTTGCTTGATTACGGTTGCTTTATTGGGAATCATGATCCTCATTATATGAAAAGTTTGAGGTTGAGAAGGGACCATGAATTTGAAAACAAGATTTGTCATACAAGTTATTTCTGAGAACTGACCAGTAATATGAAGAATAGGCTTTGAATTCATGACAGTGCTGTGAGGAAGAATGTCTGATATCAGAGGTGAGAATATGACATACTGATTGAAGTCACACCTCTTTCAAGCATTCTCTAATGCAAGCATCATGGCTGCTCACTAAAGTATAATATTTTTTTTTTAGTACAATTATTTCCTTTACCTTATATTGGTAGCAATAGTAAAGCGTCAACTGGTAATTATTTTGATTTTGATTTTGATTTAAGTAATTAGTGTGTAACAAGCATATGTCAGTGTCATGGAAAAGGTTGCTTTTAGAAAATGCAGACCTATCAGTGGAGCAAATTCTTGTAATGCAAGGCTGACACTTGCACAACTTTTGGCTATGATTTTGTCGTGGCAAAGTCGTGCCATTTTGGGGCACGAACTGGGAGGCTCTCGCACTTTTGCGACTAGTTCACTCATAGTTCTCGACGAGTTCACGAATAGTTCACGAAGTGACACATTGATATGACACATTGACATTGACATAAACTGGCATGAAGATTTAAGCATAGTTTACGCACTTCCTGCATTGGCACGTCTAGTTTGCGCAATTCGGACAGTGTCATGCCGACTTGGGCCTGCCATATAAAAAGGGGGCCTCCCCAACCCCTGGTGAGTTTTTAATTGGCTGTGGAAGAGACAACATGCTGAATGCCAGAGACACAATCATTCCAGGGAAGAGAAGATGCCTGTACCTGGCAGCTGCTCTGACTAGCCATTGTTGAACAGCAGCAGGAAAGGCTGGAAGAGGCAGAAGAGTAAGAAAAGGCGACTGGGGGTTCTCTTTGCCAAGCTCGGCCAACCTCAACTCGGCCTCTTCTGTCGTGCGGTACTCTAGGATTTTTTTCTCGGACACCCTGACCTGCTTCTTCTGCTGCCTGGTAGCCTCGTCCTCATTTGATGGCTGTCCCTGGCTTTCGAGTGGATCCTACTGTGTCTCCGGGATAACATCGACACTTGGTATGGATGACTGGGGGGAATGATCTCTCTCAGCGGTCTCTGCCTCTGGCCTGTCAGCTTATGGCCTTCTCTAAGTTCTCTGCTTTGCTCTTCCTCGAGTCTGCTTTGTTTTAGGCATGTTGTCTCTGTGATATAAGTTGTCTCTTCACTGGCCATCTCTGGAATGGCGAGCAGTGTCCAGGAAGCCCTATATATACCCCTTCACTGACGTGAGCGCCACTGTCCCGCTAGTCCACCCCCTGGACTGTATTTAGCAATCCGCCGACAACGAACGTTGGTGGCGCATCACATACAAAAAATTTTCACCCTGACTTTCTCGGGTGGACAGATTCGTGGAGTCGCGCAATCAGTGGTCTGGCGCAGTGTGCGTACTATGTGAATCAGTGGCGTAATGTGTGTGGGAGAAGAGGCGGACGATAAAATACGGCCAGTATCTGGACTACTGTCACGCAGTAGTCATGTACTGCTCGTGCCATCAATGCGTGAAGTATACGTGACCGTGTCAGTGGGAAGGCACGGCCACGCTGCGACGCGCAACAATTCATGAACATGTCGTGAACTCGACGTGGCAGTTCGTGACAGTCGTGGCATGGCGCGCACTGCCATGCACTGGCAAGCATCCTCCCACATCGTCACAGCAAGTTCACGACAAGTTCACAAACAGTTTGCACATAGTTCACTACCTGGTCAGTACATTTTGTCGTGACAAAAATTTTTAACATATCAAAATTCTTGTCCCAACATGACACGCAGTCACGATGAGTTTACGCAAACTTCACGCCAGTTTACAACTAGTTTGCGCACTGGCAAGACTCAATTCATGCCAATGCGTGCCACAGAATCGTGCAAGTGTCAGCCTTGCTTTAGTCTCAATAATAAAGTGTTTTTCGAAAAGTAGCCATCATGTGAAGGAATATTGTACATGAGTTCACTTTTCATGAATGTCCTTGTCTAAAACATGCTGTCTGTAACTCCAGTAAATTTTACCAACTTCATATTTTATTTTCATTGTCTTAATTGTGTCAAGAACAAGTGGACTGTATACCTTATTGAGGATTTCATGCAAGCAATGAGAAAATTGCTTACTTGGTAATTATGTCTTATAAAATATACTTTCAGTCTGGTTAGGCAGAATCAGTTTTTACCTCTTTCTCTTTTCACCTGTCCTTCTTTATGAAATATCTTTATGAAATGGCAATTTACAGCTCTGCACTCTATTGTCATCAGATTTTCCTCACACATTCATAGTCTGCCGCTCTGAGTTTCCAATGTTATCAAAATCAACAATTTCTCATTTTCTTCCCCTTCAAACATTTCAAAAGGCAAATCTAATAGCTTCTCTGGTAGTGAGCAGATGTTGCTTTAGTATGTATGATGACATCTTGTTAAATTTTAATCAATAGTGACTGATTTGTGACCATGCAATTAACAAAGATGAATGCATTTAAATTTTAACTTGAGTGATATTGTGAATCCATACTTGTATTCTAGATTTTATTTTTGAAACAATTATAAAAACATGTGTTGAATTTGTTCATAAACATTAATATTGGTGCTTTGGTCATGTATTTCATTTGTTTCACTGAAATATCCATTATAATAAGCAATATAGTAGCACTGCAACTCATCCATCGTGACTCTCTATCTGCACTGAACTGAACACACCTTCAACCAAAAATAAGTTAAACCCTCTCATTACCATGGGCTCATTCATTATTACAATTCAATGGTCTTTTAATGCCTTGGTATGAAGAGGGTTCATTCAATATGCATATAATTATGTTATATATGTTTATCTTTGCTTAATATGCACTTACTGTATCTACATATGTATGTTTAATTTGGATATACTGATTTTATATTCATCTTTGCTTCTGCTGCTTCTGCTTCTTGCTTGTTCTATAAACTGAAATTATGATCACGTTTGCTGTATTCAATACTAGACCCTGTAATTGTGCTTAATGGCAACCACACTTGCACTAAATAACAATCAGAAGTCTGTATATTAGCCAGGAGAGAAAGGGGATTGGACTTGTGATCTATTCAGATCAATGGTAACTCTTTATGTGACGGGTCCGTGGATGCTGAACATCTCCCCTTGAATCATTTTTATCTTGCAAGGGAGATCCATTGACCATTTATATCCGCAGTGCAAAATTGCTCTCAAGAAACAGTCAATGAATTAGGGATTTCAAGCCATCATTCAGTCTTTTTTATGCTGTCCTTTTTATGTTTTTATCTTGTAAATATATGTTTGTGTCGAAATTTTAACAGGAAATCAATACACGTAGGAGAGATCATGTGATTGTAAGTCCTTGTTTATTGCTCCACAAAGGATAAAATTGTTGGAGGATGTTGACAGTGAAAGCAGATTCTAAAATGAGGGAGTTTCCAAAAGGGATATGACAGGTGGTATATTCAGATATGGTGTTGCATTGAGCGCACTTACATTTATACAAGATTATGTCACATACAACCAATCCCTTCCATGCATATCATTAACCCTTTGTGTACCAGGTAAACTTCTACACCATGGGATGTGTGTGGATTAATAGTGACACAATACACATGTGGTATGTCAAGGGTTTAATGTGGGCATTAAGGTGTATTTTTTTATCTTTTATGTGTGAGTATCATGGACTGATCATATTACAAACAATGATGTCCTCGAAAGAGCAAAGTCATCCCAAAACAAGTGCCACAAGACAGATAAATCTCTTAGGCCTCATACTTCAAAAGAATGCTCTTGAGAAAGCCACCCTCACTGGTGCTGTTCAGGGACGTGGGTCACGAGGACGACAAAGACTGACTTTTCTCTCTTGGCTCAGAGATGCCACTGGCACAAGGCTCCTCGATATCATACGCCACTGCCAGCAAAAAGAGGAATTCATTCTGACATGCAACATCAAATTCTGAAAAGCTTCTCCAATTGATTGATTGGTATGGTTTAACATCTACACCTTTGTCACCAGCTTAAGAACTGCCATGACATGATATAGCATTAGGACAACATGACTATGTGTTTGCTTTATATACCTTCAAGTTTGCCAATTATATATGTAGTAAAATGCTCCCACAGCTTGAGATTATTCACGCTATTGGCTGTTTAGAGCAAGAAGGGCGTTATGGATGAAACTGTTGAGAACCTGAAGGCCGCTAATGCTAGAGGAGATCTATGGCTTTTGTGCCCTTCTAGTTTTTAATGGGTTTATCTTTAATGTCCTTCTGGCTCTGCACTGACAATATGTTTTCAGATGTAAGGTATTTATGCTTCCTATGCTGTGTATGAAATATTTTTCGCTTGCAAACTTAAAATATTGAGATATGATTTAAGTATGCTTCATGTACTATACAGTATACGGTACAGGGAAAAAAGACCTTGAATGCATTCCTAGTTAATTTATAGCATAGGGGGTCTTATACTTATGATTATTGCTTAATAGTTGATCTATCGACGTCTTTAACTTATTGATGATCTGGAAATTATATTCATTCTTTTAATTAGAGTCATTAATTGCACTCTTTGAGAATATGGTGACTAATTTAGTAAGATGGATAGAATACACCCATGCCCAATATGCCCAATTGGATATTGTGCGCAAGAATATTGTCGAGTTGAGTAGGGAGATATTGAATATTGATATTGAAAATGTCAGAAATGTACTTTTCATCTTAACTTTCTGTATGTGTTGTTGTATGCTACCTTTTATGTTATATGAATTGATACAAGTTATTACAATATTACTTATTGAGGTAATCTGCCATGAGTTATTTTAGATGAAAGGTGTGTTTTTGCATGATTTCTTGTCATTGTGATTAACTAGTAAATAATCATGTATATTCTTGTACTGCAAATAATATTGTATCAAAGTGCAATCAAGTTGAACATATGCCATCAATAAATGCTGTTATTATAATTATGAATGCGTATTGGAACATACCAGTGTATTAGCTGTATTGATGGAACCACATTAAGAGAGAGAAAAGGAGAGAAGAAGAAAGAAAGGAATGGAGAAGAGAAGATTTACCATAGCATGTGCCCGATAAATTTGAGTGAAAGTTGAAAGAAAGAAAGAATGAAAGAAAAGAGACAGAGAGAGAGAGAGAGAGAGATAGAGAGAGAGAGAGTGAGAGAGAGAGAGAGAGAGAGAGAGAGAGAGAGAGAGAGAGAGAGAGAGCGAGAGAGAGAGAGAGAGAGAGAGAGAGAGAGAGGATGGGAACAAGGGAAGTGGGGGACGGGAGGGTAAGGAAGCAGGCGAAAACGACGGCGAGCTGCGCAGAACGTCCATTAATGACGGCATACGCAGGTTGGTCACCTCTCTCCTCAAGGTGACCAGATTTGGGGAATATGGATGACGACGATGATGATGATCATTTTCATGAGGAAACATATTTTTTTAGAAGACGACGAAACACATACCCATTAGTAACTTCTGAAGCCATGCCACCTACCCAGGTGTGGAAGACTTAATTGACTTTTAAGCGCTTACTCATGAAAACAATAATCATTTGAAGGAGAAGACCAGAGAAAATCCTCAAGACGAAAATATCTTGAAAAGTGCTGACAAATAACTTCATGATAATATTAATTTTACCGTCGATTATCCCTGTCTCTAGATAGAATTAATGATTACTACCATGACTACTTGTTCCTCTTAATCTGATCTTTTCTCTTTTCTCTGTTTAAGTATCATTGACTGCTGTCATTTATTTATTTATCATTATTTTAATCTCATCCCTCATTCATTATTTCCTCTTCATCACCGCACCGCATCTACATCATCTCGTTTTCATTATTTCATTCCTCTCTGTTCCTGTCTCTCGTTATTCGTTATTCTTCTCGTAGCGTGTTCTTACTGCTGATGCTGTTGGTATTGTTGTTTTGATGACTGTTTTTGCTGGGACTACTGCTTGTATTTTCAGCTCCCAAAACATTTTTATTTGCTTCATTCAGTAACAGTATATGTTTTCTTCTCCAGCTTGCTAACTAAGCGATAAAATCCTAGAGCCATTTTATCGGGACGCGATGACTTCGTAATCGTCGCTACTGTCTTTCCATCGTGATTATTGGAGGATCTTCCTCTTCTTTCTCCCCTCCGTATTCGGCAGCACTCCCCGTCCTCCCTCATGATTCGTTGCCTCCTCCGCTCTCGATATCTCAAAGGGAAGGACAAAGTGAGGGATAATAATGATAATAATAATAATAATAATAATAATAATAATAATAATAATAATAATAATAATAATAATAATAATAATAATAATAATAATAATAATAATAAATAATAATAATAATAATAATAATATTCAATTCTTAGAGACGCATAATACCACTCAAATAGTCTCTATGCCATGTATGCGTGTGAAAGTAAAAATTGATTATGTGAGAATTTGAAAATAACTCGTAATTATTAAACAGATGCGTTATCACAATAGCTGGTTATCACAATCTCAACGCAAAATTGGGGGGAGGGGGTAGAGAGGGAGGGATGGAGAGAGAGAGAGAGAGAGAGAGAGAGAGAGAGAGAGAGAGAGAGAGAGAGAGAGAGAGGGGGGGGGGAGAGAAAAAAAGGGAGAGAGATAACAATTGTTTTTTTTTCTAGATTATTGGAAATGTTCAAGTAGAATCATTGCCTTTCTCGATCAACCAAAATCGGTGTCCTACATGTAGGGAATTGAGAGCCAAATGTGTCATGACAAGGGAAGACAGGAAAAAAAGATATACTTATCAAGAGAACTTATTTCTTGGCGCAAGCAATGTCTGAATTTAAAAATGATTTATACCTCGGCGGCATTTGTATCAATAACTGCACGAACGTGCCCTGATCGAATTACAGAGGGTGGCGGACGGGGGCAATGCAGGGGCGCGCCTCCCATGAGCCCACTCAATCCTCTATCATGATTGTTACAAGTAAGAAGAGGAGAGGAGGAGGGCAATTTTGCGCCCTCTGGATAATTCTTTTAAAGCCAGTTTATCTCACTTTAGCATACTGTCCTGTCAAAGATGTTAATAAAGGCCACCCCAAAAGAAAAACCGGACTCTGAATAAGTGGCCTTTAAGACACATAGATTGCTGTGTAAAGACCCAATTTGAAGTTGAATTTGAACGCCTAGCTAGTGTCCTTCATTCTCCATATTGCATAATAGGGGGAAGTTGAGCTATAATGCACCACGCAGCGACATCAGGATTTTTTTTCAGCCATGTCCGCTTCCGGTATGGTGTAGGTCTAATGTATGAGACTTTCCACTATATGCGTTGGTTGGGGTTTTCGCTACCGATGGGTCATAGATTCTTCTTGGTTTGATAATCATTGTCGCAATAAAGAGGAGAGGGGTGGGGGTGTGGGGGAGGATTTTGTGCATTCCGGATTAAGGTTTGCGCATTACAACATGTTAATGTATTACCACAACCCCCCCCCCCCCTTCCCTATCCATGTTGAAAGGTTCTGGAAACGCCTCACGCACCTCGCATTAATATCTCGCGGTTATTACCCGTTTTTCTTGCCAATCTTCAACAGGTTTACGGGGATTTTCTCCGCCAAAGCCACAAGTACAGATGACTGCTTGCGCAAAGCCCTCGCCAAATCTCCAATAACCTTATTTGAAAAAATACCCCCCTCCCTCCCCTCCTAGCTAGCGCCGCTCGCCTTCTCAATCTTGTATGAAAGCAGTTACACTATGTGTCCGGTTACCCATATTACATTGCCTGTATAATTCCACCATGTTGTATAATTTCCCCCAGCATTATAGCGCAATCTTATTATTGTTACCCGCCCTTCTTTGGTCGCGTTCACCGCGGCCGGAAAAAGTGCAAAAGCCGTTCATATTCCGTTCGCAGAGAAAAACGAAATCCTATTATGTTTCAATATGAATTTCGAGCCACCGACTCCCGATGTTCGGTTCTACATAATATTCATTGTGCATCTGTCGATACACCTCTACGGGGAAGAGCGGTTTCATAACCAGCTCTCTCCTTCACTTTAAAGCTTAACCCTTATCTGGTTGCCCTCTTTTCTAAAGCAATTGCGAAATGAATTCGCAGCCATTCCGCTCGTATATCAACACAACGTGGTTGCGCCTTTTCATTGTATAGGTTCAGTTAACACTGTGTGTGTCACAATGTGCATTTCTCCAATTAATACACACAAATATCATAGGACTATATTTTGCATGACACAGAAAGCATCGTTCTCTGTGTAGCTGTTACTGTCCAGGACGAAAAACCAGTAGAAACCAGTAGAGAAAAAACTGGTTTCTACTTGAAATTTCCTACTGGTTTGAGTATAGAAAGTGAAATGATTTCCAGTAGAAACCATTAGAAAAATACCAGTAGAATACCAGTAGAAACTAGTAGAAATCTCTACTGGATCCAATAGAAGACCAGTAGAATGCCAGTAAAAACCAGTAGGAATCTCTACTGGATCCAATAGAAGACCAATAGAAGACCAGTAGAATACCAGTAGAAACCAGTAGGAATCTCTACTGGATCCAATCCCTACTGGTTTCTACTGGTTTGAATATGGAAAGTGTAATGATTCCTAGTAGAAACCATTAGAAAAATACTAGTAGAGTGAAGTAGAAACCAGTAGGAATTTCTCCTGGATCCATTAGAATACCAGTAGAGACCAGTAGAATACCTGGAACCATTAGGAGACCAATATGAATCAAAATTAAAACTGTTGATGTAATACTGATTTTAATTTATTTCAGGATAATCCGAATTATGGCATATTTCGTAATTGTTCTATTCTATTCTATCCTACCTTATTCTTATTCCTATCCCTATCCTGCCTCCTACCATTTCCCTCACACACTTTCATAATATATATATATATATATATATATATATATATATATATATATATAAATATATATATATATATATACACTAGTACGGTTACAAGGTTCATAAGATATTGGTTACTACAACTTACATTTAAGAAGAACATTTTTTGTTGTTGTTATCATTATTGTCTTCAATTAAGTAGGTGACATTCACTATTTCATGTTTAAACTTCAAATCATTACTTGGTAAAATTCCTTTTATCTGGTTAGGTGGAGGTTATCTATTTAAAAGTACAAAATTATGATACGTGAATACATGTATGAATATTCATGAGCATCTCTACTTCTACTGGTTTCTATTGGTTTCTACTAGTCTCCAACACCAGTAGAAGTCACTGGTCTCTAACAATTTCTACTGGTTTGACTTTGTATTTTTTCACACTCCTTTTTAAACCATTAGATCTCGCTGGTTTCTATTGGTTTCTACTGCTTTGACTTTGTATTTTTCACACTCCTTTTCAAACCATTAGATCTCATTGGTTTCTATTGGTTTCTACTGGTCTCTAATAGTTTCTGCTGGTCTCTATTGGTTTCTACTGGTCTCTAATGGTTTCTACTGGTTTGACTTTGAATTTTTCACACTCATTTTCAAACCATTAGATCTCACTGGTTTCTGCTGGTCTTCAATAGCATTAAACTCTATCTTTTCTACTGGTTTCTACTGGTTTCTACTGGTTTGATTTTGCAGTTCCTCTTCAGACCAGTACACTCTACTGGTTTATGACAAAAAAAACCCCAGTAGAAACCAGTAGACGCTCTTTACTGGTTTCTACTGGTTTCTACGGGAATTTCGACCTGGGATGCAAAGAAGTTATTTAAAGACAGAGTAGCCAATTTGAAAAACTCATGGTGAATCAGAAGTATACCCTAACGATAATGTGTACGGAATCTCATAACCATACCTTCATGAATCTTTCCGAAATAAAAGTGCAAGAAATGTCCTAAAGCTTACAAGAGCATATTTATATAAGAGACTTGCGCACACGTTTCACAGAGTGCTTTGCCAAACGTCATACGACCAGCACGCACGTACGTGAACATGGTGAATGCTGCGCTCTACTTATTTCAATCATACTATTACGTTAATGTTTATAGGTGATATGCTGTGATATATAGAGTGGAACGGGAGGGATGATGTAGATCAATAAAGAAGATTAAATGATTGAAAAGCAAGAAATGGTACGATCGTAAGGAATGAACATAATATGAAACTCCACTGCGGTCAAAATATATTAATAACATTACGAAGTAAGATGATGTTTGAAGGTTTGCATGGTGGTATGATCTATCGCGAGAGAGGTTTACGGTAAACCATGTGTAAAGTCCTGGAACGACTGAGAATGGAAAGGCGAGAAAGTAACCATCTCACCAAGTATATCGTAAACCAACCCACACCGACCGCTATCGCTCACTCATCCGACGAGCCCACCAACTTAGCGACAAGGCACATCTTCAACAGGAACTCGAACACGTCACCCACGCACTCACCTCCATCAACCAGTATCCCAGACGGAAGATCAACACCCGAGCCTCCCACCGCAAGACCAACGTCAACACAACCGGAACCCAAACCAACATACTCCGCTACTTGGGCAAGACATCCCACCGACTGCAACGCATCCTCCGCTCAGCCAACATTCTCGTCAGACACCAATCTACCCGCAAGCTTCACTCCATTCTTCACTCCCACAAGGACAAGCATCCCCCCAACAAGCAACCAGGAGTATACAAGATCCCCTGCGACTGCGGCAAAGTCTACATAGGTGAAACAAGATGTGATTTCGACACCAGACTCGAGGAACACAAGACCCATCACAGACACAGCGACTGGGACAAATCAGCCATCGTCAAACACGCCCATGAAGAGAACCACATCATTCGCTGGGACAAGAGCCACCTCATGACCACCACCCGTCACTGGAGCACCAGAAGAGTCCAAGAAGCCATCGAAATCCACCAACACAACACCGTACCCCAAGACCCAGGACTTCACATCAACAGCACCTGGCACCCAATCCTTCACCAGAGACCAGAGACTCCCGTCCTCGCTCCTCCGCCTACGCAAGCCTCCCACGTCCGCATACCAACCGACCACCGATTCATGCCAGCCCACACACAGAGCGCCACCACCCGCCGAGACCGCCGGCCCGCGGTTCCTCCCACGTCCGCACGCACGCCATAAGTACCGCCCCAGAGCTAGCCTAGCGAAGACTCACTCCTGAAGACGGACAGTCAATCTGTCCGAAACGTCGAGTCTACCTCTGTACTCTTCAGCTCTTCACGCTTTATGGTTTACAGTCCTTTTCAGGACTACACTCATTTCGAAAGAATACTCTCCTTTCAAATCTCCTCCTCTTTCTCGCTTTTCCATTTCACCTTCAATGCTATCCACGTTTTCTCATCTCTATGCCACACACACACACACACACACACAAACACACAATAACACACACGCACACCTACCCCCTACTATCTCCAAGGCTGTGACGAACACGCCAATTAAGCTAGAAATCAGCCCGAAAGACAATGCCACGTCACAGCGCGAGGACATCCCAGTCCCTCATTGCTCCAACGCACTGCCCTCCGTCCCGCCTCGTGTAATGACCTGATTCATCACTCCTCTGGACAGACCATGGCTCCCACGGCCCTCCTCATTCCGCCCTCACACCTCCAGTCCACTCCGCTCCCGGCCCGTCCCATCCCAGGAATTCTAGCCCGGCTTCCAGGCTGTCGAACATTTCAAAACCAAACTATTCATTAAAAGGGTCAAGCTGCAGTAGACTAATTATTCTTCATTTCTTTTCATGATCCCTCAATACAAAGACGGACTGAGACAAATGTCGAATAATGCATTGACGAGTCTTAGAATATTAGACTGTATTTTTCAGGTTGGATCAGAAATGTCCAGCAGACTGGAAGCAAAGGCTACAGGACTCCGTGTTGCGATGCAAGGCGGCAGGGTGGGGTGGGGTGAAGAGGTTTGTGGAAGCAAGGGTGAGAGTATTAGTATTTTCTTTGTTTCTGGCAGCCCATTGACTCATAGCTGAGCCATCTGCTAAAATGTCCGTTCACATAGAGGCGAATTGCCGTTGCCGCTTGTCATTAAACCACCTTCTTTTAGGCCGTTTGCACGTGATTTTGCCTCTTGCGGCAAAGTGCAAGCGGCGACCGGCAGTGCAAACCGCTTTAGTGTAAACGATTTTGTTTTGTTATTAAATTGGGCTTAAATGATGAAATTGACATTTAAAAGTACAACAAAGCAAATTTGAGCTTAAACCAACAAGAGAAGAAACGAATCCTAAATCGTCCCGAATTAGGATAATTATTTATCGAGTGAAATTGAAACACTTAAAGTTGAATAAACCTAAAATAATGACAATTTTAAATCCAAATTGAATTAATGTACAAGTAAGCAAATTTGAGCTTAAACCAACAAGAAAAGAAACGAGTCCGAAATCGTCCTAAATTAACGTATATATTCATCGAGTGATATCAAAACCCCGATCTTTGATTTGGGCCTCACTTATCAAACTGAATGCATTGAAATGAGCATAGACCGGAAGATGAAAACAATTAAGGCAAGAATGACAATGAAGACAATATGCAACGGAGCACTGACAAGTACTGATAATGCACTGCATCTTATCATTGATATAAATAATATTTTCTGGATTGGAAAGGCAAAACCATTTCATTCATAATGAAATATATACCTTCAAGTAGTATGTTTCATGCGGTACCGTACAGAGGCATTCCAAGAAATTGCAGATAATAACATTTTTCTGGGTTATGATACTGGCGATATCAGAGATGCTTAATCGGTATCGTTCGTGAAGATGATGCTGTGGAGATGATAGTTATGCCCAGTTTAACGTCAGTTTGATTAGTATAAAGGCCACGGCAGACGACACGATCCGATCAGTCGTACGACTCTGCGACTGGCTGAATCGCAGGAACCGGCCATTGGATTTGTGCAGGAAGGTGACGTCACATTTCCAGGCGGAGGCACTTACGACTGCAGAATCGTGGCAGAATCGTGTCGAATGTGGGGGGTTAGTTTTTCTCGAAGGACTCCAAATGGCTTTACCTGTAACATTCATCTAAGTTGTGCTTCTCTCAGTCAAATTCTATGGGAACTATTATTGCTTCTGTTTATATACTTTCATTAATTTCTTAGAAATGAGACCCATTGTTGCATTAGCGGTGGACTTATGGGAAATATAGTGGACGTTAAAGATTCTTACATGTAGATTGTCTTGACTGTTACTGTGACGTAGACCAGGCGTGTCCTGGGTTAACCTCTCTAGTGACTGAGCCAAGTGAACTCTTTACATGCCAGAGAAACTGTAGCTATTTGAGAAGTGTCGTGTTTTTAATTGTGCCAATATGCACCAATGGCACACAAAGAGTAAAAACCGCTGCTCATCCTGATCGTCGATACAATGAATCACCGCGTCGATCGCGACCGTGACAATGGGCGAGGGTGATGATGATGAGGATGACGATGTTGATGATTCAGTTTCTGTCTTCCACGCACGCGGTAATTGGTTCGGGCTCCGCGGGACCAATGACACATAGCGGAGCCATCTGTTGCCCCATGCATCCATCCTGGGTTCTCTTCTTCTTTCTTCCATTCTCTTTTCTCCTTCTCTCTCTCCGCCTGTTTTCCCCCATCGTTTTCTTTCTTAGTATATGTCTCTTACTGTTCTATCTTTCTCTTTCTGTCTCTATCTCTCTCAATCTCTTTTCTTAATCTCTTTCTCTCCCTCCCTCTCTTTCTTTCTCTCTCTCTCTCTCTCTCTCTCTCTCTCTCTCTCTCTCTCTCCTCTCTCTCTCTCTCTCTCTCTCCCTCTCTCTCTCTCTCTCTCTCTCTCTCTCTCTCCCCCTCTCTCTCAATCTACTTCCTAATTGTTTTTTTCTCCCCCCTCTCTCTCTATCTGTATCTATCTCTCTCGCTCCCTTCTCTGTCTCTCCTTTCCCCTCTCTATCTCTCACATTCTTCTCTTTCTCTTTCACCTTCTGTTCTTCTGTTTTCCTCTGTCTATCTCATTCCCTCTCTTTCTCTTTATTTCTTACTCTCTCCCCCGTCTCCTCCTTTCTTTCCCTTCTGTTCGCATCTGTCTCTATCAATCCGTTTTATCTTCCTTCGTCTCTCTCTTTCTTCTGTCTCTCTTTTCCCCACCACTTTCCCTTTCTTTATTTCTCTCTCCCACTTTTTCTATCCCTCTCCCTCTCCTTTTCTCCCTTTCACTCTCTATTTCTCCTAGTTCTATCTCTTACTCATCTCTCTCCTTAAAATTCAACCACGTTTTCGCGCGTTAAAATAATCTCCTTCCTCGTTTTCCGAGCCTCTAACCGTGAGTTGGTCAGCCGATAAATGTCTGTCTGTGAGCGAATAGATGACGCCGATTAAAGACAGAACGAACCCCATGCTGGTAGAGCTGATTTCTCCTTTGTTCTTAACTCCCCACGCATAGCGCAGCATGACGTGATATCATATGATATCGCATTTCAAAAGGTATAAACTTGCGTAGGCCTATACCAAGATTTGAGATTTCGTCAGGGCGGGGGGGGGGGGGGGGGGGGTCACCTTTCAGATGTGAATAATCCAAATTTAATTTCGTGATGAGGTTTTTAATTTTCACACGTTTGAGTAAAACGGTAGTGGCGCTGGTGACGATGACGACGACGACGACGACAATGATGATGATAAGGTCGACTGCAATGTTGAAGACCATGAATGCTGCAGCGACGACGACGACGATGATGACGACTAAATTGGAAGACCAATAACGCTGTGAGGCCAAGATGAGACCACTAAGGATAGGAATCTGACCAAATGGGTTGATTAAATAAGTTTACATCGAAAATGGAAAAAAGGTAAATGTAAATACAGAATACATGTACTTTTGATACCAGATCAAATTTGACATGACCACTATCATGTCTCATTACACATGTAAATTAATGTAAAATTACTGCCCCCAAAATACAAAGATAAGGTGCATATACATATATTACATGATAGATATTTAGGTAAATAGA
The DNA here is from genome assembly GCA_963669155.1 of Arbacia lixula. NCBI lineage: Eukaryota > Metazoa > Echinodermata > Echinoidea > Arbacioida > Arbaciidae > Arbacia > Arbacia lixula. The sequence goes on from OZ022581.1 coordinate 22,337,755, forward strand.
TAGATAGATGGATATGTAGATACATGTAGATACAGTATATAAAACATTTTACGCACACACACATACATACAATTATATAGACAGACAGAGATGTAGACAGACTGACAGACAGACAAAGAGATAGACAGGCTGACAGAGATATAGATAGGTTTGAAGGACACTTGAAACAGACAATGGATGATACATACACGTTTTCTTGTTGCTGTTGACCCGCCTTGCCCCTCCTTCTCTTCCACCCCTCGCCCCCTCCGTCTTTAATCCACCATGCCCAATCAGCATGCCCCATCACCCCTGCTTTCACACCTCCGTCTCTCCCATCTCGCCCTCCCCGCTCCTATCCTCTTCAGGGGAATCATACATACCTTGAAAATCTTCGCCGACCAAGGGGCACAGGATAGACGGTTAATGCACTTTCATGTAATTAAATTCCCCCACTAGTACTGCTAGACGAAAGAGGGGGGTAAGAAATAAGAAGACGATCAACAAAAACACACCGGTTAATGATGGGGAGGACCTTTACACCTCAACGGTCAACCTAGTTTGAAATTCATCATCGGTGCGATTCACTGGGCGCCTCCACAGTTACGGTAAAATAATTACTCACACGTTAAGCTGGCGCGCAAATCCTCTTAGCCCAGGCGTTATCCACACTCCTGACGCAAGTTTTGGGCCCAAGACGGGAATTAATTCCTATTTCTGTTCATACAAGCCCATATGCTCGCCTTTTAAAAGACGAGAAATTAATTTGATATGCGGCAATCAGCGCGGGTGTAGTAAAAGCGCCGTTTGCTGAGTTGCCAATTTGAAACGCGTGGATGAGGCAATGGGCGGAGGGGTTTGACCCGAGCAAACAGGTGGTGCGTGAGTGTGAAGGAAGAGAAGAAGGAGAGAAAGGAGAAGAAGGAGTAGAAGAAGAAGAACAAGAAGAAGAAGAAGAAGAAGAAGAAGAAGAAGGAGAGAAAGGAGAAAAAGAAGACGGAGAAGAAGGAGGAGAAGGAGAGGAAGGAGAAGAAGGAAGAGGAGGAGAAGAAGAAGAAGAAGAAAAAAGAGAAGGAAAGAACAAGAGGAGAACAAGAGGACAAAGGAGAAAAATATGAGGAAGAATAAAGAGCAGGATAAAGTATATAGGAAGAGAAGAAGGAGGTGAAGAAGGAGGAGAGGGTGAGAAATATGAGGGGAAATAAAGAGGATAAGGTGTAGGGTAAAGAGAAGGAGGGGAAGGAGAAGGAGGAGAATATCAGAAAGAAGAGATAGGAGTAGGGGTAGGATAATGAGTAGAAGTTCATGATGGCGACCATGATTACAAGAAGTAGCAGAAATAAAACAGCAGATGATGATAACAAAAATATTAAAGATGAAAGAGAGAGGTTCATGAAAAAGATGAAGGAGTAGGATAATGAGTAGGAGGAGGAACAGGAGGAGGAGAAGGAGAAGAAGGAGAAGGACGAGAAGGGGAATACGAAGAAGGATACTGAGTAGGAGGACGGGGAGAAGGAGGACAAGAAAGAGAAGAAGGAGAAGTTCGTGATGACGATCATGATTACAAGTTGAAACACAAACAAAACAGCAGATGATGATAACAAAACGATTGCAAAATCAAAGAGAGAGGCTGATGAAGAAGATAAAGGAGAAGTAAAAGAAATAAGAGAGAAAAATATCCACCATGCAAAAAAAAAAAATAGTGCATTTTACAGGAAGAGGCAGAGGAAGAAAAAGATACAGGAGAATTACGTTGAAGAGGAAAAGGATTAGGAAACAAGAAAAATACATGTACCAATGTTGTCCAAACATGCCAAGGAATGAACAAGTTGGAAAATCCAGCATTCAAATATATAATCATTATGTTCTATGGCGTTATTTTATCCAACTCTTAGTGTAATACACATTTTTCTCACAGAGCGGTACTGTGTCGTATACAAAGGGTTAAATTGTTTATTCATTATTACACACACAAACAAACTACAACCATGCATAAAATTCAGATACAGTAAACGTTAACAACAAACAAAACATAATAAACATGATTCATTCATATAAATATTCTTTTTTGTGGAGGGGTCCAAAAAGAAGCAGGGCTTGTGAATATTGGACTCCGTATGAAAATATGTAGAAATTATGTAATATATAATATGTGACATAATTATGTGCCACAAGTAAATTGATTCACACATCATACACATAGATCTCATACAGCTACGTTTTGTACTGCACCGAAAGGGTTTAAAGTAAACAAAAAACGAAAAACAATTACCAAGAAATCGACACGAAAAGATACAATCACAAATATAGACCCATCACTAAGAATAAAAGAGCTTCTGTTTTCTTTTCCATGTCTGTCAACTCATGCGTTTCATGTGATTATTATTAACCAGCATTCAAAATCACGTTATAATCAGAATGACAGACATTCAAAAGGCTCCAGATGTGATATTAAAAATTCGATGTTTGGTGCTAATAAGGCAAGATGGAATTGATGATGACTTTTGAAAAGGAATAAACGCGAAAAAATGAAATATATATTGTTAGCCTATCATAATCTATGATCATATCTGAGAACTAAAAATCATTCAGTGAATATATTGCCTTGCATGTGTGTTATGTCCTGATTGATTCATATACCTCAAAATTCGATAAACAAAGAAGATAGGTCTGCTCATTTTATATTTTCGGTTACCCCCCCCCCCCCTCCACCCCCGCCCCCTTCACATGACCATTCCGTTCTTTTGATTTAACCCTGTACAGGCCAATGGGGCAGTTGTTTACAAGTAACACACACACACACACACACACACACACACACACACACACACACACATACACATACACACATACACACACACACACACACACACACACACATACACACACACACACACACACACACACACACACACACACACACACACACACACACACACACACACACACACACACACACATCATACAGAGCAACTCTTGGCCTGGCGCAGAAACAGTTAATGCATGAAGAAATCATGATACATTTTAACATATACCTCTCTTGTTGCTAAGCAAATATAATCATTGCTTACAGTTAAATTTTCTGGCTTTTTTGAACCCTGGTTCAGGTCGGATATCTACATTTGCCATGTGATTGAACTTGATATTCATCGAAGGTTACTAATGCAACGAATGAGTTCAATTTAATTCTATATTTGTGGTTGTGTATTTTCGTGTCGATTTCCTGGTAATTGTTTTTCAGTAATGATATATCGTGTGATCATTGGATTAGACACGGCAAGTGTCAGGTTTATATACTGTAGATAGTTGTAATAATACAATCCCATAAGGCTTTGCAATTGTAGCTCCCGAGTGAATTTTAAAAGTGAGGCCTGTTTTGTCCATTAGTCCTCAAGGTCTTGTAGATTCTGCAGCGTACATTGGAAATGTAACGAGAGATGGAGGGAGGGGGGAGAGAGAGAGAGAGAGAGAGAGAGAGAGAGAGAGAGAGAGAGAGAGAGAGAGAGAGAGGAGAGTGATATAGAGAGAAGGAGAGAGAGAGATAAAGAGTGAGAGAGAAAAAAAAAATTACAATCTATCTATCGCTCTATCTATCTATCTATCTATCTATCTATCTATCTATCTATATGATTATGTATATATGGAGAGAGAAAGGGAGAGATATATAAAGAGAAACGGAGAAAGGGAAATAGAGAGAGAGAGAGAGAGACACACACACACACACAGACTGAGAAACAGAACGACATATAGATGTAATTGTATAATTATATATAGAGAGCATAAAAATTAGAGAGAGAAAGAGGCAGACAGGAGAGTAAGAGGAACAAACAGGCAGAAGTGAGTGAGACAGAGAGAAAAGGAGAGGGAGAGAGAGAGAGGGGGGGGGGAGGGAGAGGGAGAGGGAGTGAGAGAGAGAGAGAGAGAGAGAGAGAGAGAGAGAGAGAGAGAGAGAGAGAGGGGGGGGGGTGAGGGAGAGAGGGAGAGGGATAAACTCCTATAGCGAGAGAGAGAGGCGGGTAGGGAGAGGGACAAACATGTACTCCTATGGTGTATGTGTGTGTGTGTGTGTGTGTGTGTGTGTGTGTGTGTGAGAGAGAGAGAGAGAGAGAGAAGAAGAAGAAAGAGAGAGAGAGAGAAAGAGAGATGGATACATTCAGAGCCCTTCATATTTATAAATTACATTGCCATTGCCATTCAACATGTCACATACACGCTCACACACTTGATGGAATCGTTTGGGCCGGGGAGGTGCAAGTTCAGTGAAACTCTTGCATCTTCCTGCTTAGCCCTTACATTACCAGGCTTTTAAAACTCTACCAGCTTTACTACACAAGTCCATGCCAATGGTCATGAGGGAGTTAAGCCATGGGACGAAAATACCATTGTTTTGCTCAAACTGGTTTTATTCTTCACTCACAAACAAATTTGATACGGGTTCTTCCACTCATATCAAGCTCGCGTAAGAAGCTTACTTAATTGATCACGTGACAACAGTCGGATGAAAGGGTAAGGGCTCACGTGTTCCCAACTGCGCAGTTTGCATGCATGCATCGACTCAAATTCAGTCACTTTCTCAAAATGTGTGTCTGCGAGATTGATTCGCCCATTGAATCTCATGTTTGGAGGCATGTGCAAACATATGATAGCTAGTCTACCATTTCAGACTCATTGCCAGAAGTTTGTACCTGCATATCAAACCACCACATCGTAGGGTCTTCAATCTGTCTGAATCATACTTAGGCCTATATTTCCCTCACCTTATATCCGCCATTCAATAAGCCGTTTGCTAACTATGTAGTAACGCGTAAATATATTCACTCTACTTCGTGAGTCAGTTTCAATGGTTAAAACACACCCCGGGTATATTAATTGTTGCTACTGGGACAAACCTCGGGGAAAAATTGGATCACCATTAATAGCGTATTGTTTGAAAGACGTGAATAAAATATGCATACATATCAGACATGGTGTACGCCCTGCAACTTTCAAAATAGTACGATCATTGAGAAAGATGAAGATAATCATGAGCAAAGCTTGGCCAACTCGATTTTAATACGTCACAACATGGTCAAAATAAGTAACAACATGGCGCATCTAATGTTGTTATCCGCTGCTTGCCCAACAAAACAACACGCGCCATGTTGTTACTCTCCAGATAGCAGAATATCTGGGGTCCATATGGGCTAGATATGGGTTGATCTGGGCCTGGATATAGGTCCCATATGGGGAGCATCTGGGCCCACATGGCCCCATTTGGCCAATCTGGGACCCATCTATATTTTGCACCGTACACCCCCTCTGGGGCCCATATGTGCAAAATGGGTTAAAAAGATTTGAGGTATGATATATCATACTTGGATAAGCGACATACGAACATAATCCTAACCTCATCCTAATCTTATCTTATTCTAGCCCTTTCTACTCAATCCTATCGTATTCCTCAGTACACTCACTTTCATGTATATTGTACTACGGAAATTTACTTTAAAAAGTATTTGTTCGTCCAATTAAAGATGAACATTTTGTCGTAATTATTCAATTACGGGACATTTATTTATGTTTTTAATAAAACGGTTATTGGAATTTATGCTTAAATATTCCTTTTATCTAGTTATATACCGGTCATCTATTCAAATGTACCAAAATATGACACAAGTCAATAGGCCTAATGCACTCATAAATATTCATAAGCATCTCAATTATCATGTGGGTAATTCAAGGTGGAAAAGCCCATATGGGCCCCATATGGGCCCCCATATGGGTTTTATATGGCTCAGTCGACCCAGAAATAAGACCACATTATCCATATACATACCACATGGGGCCATATGGTTTCATTATCTGGGTTCTAGGTGGCACATATGGGCCCCATAAGGGTTGAACATGGTTCGTATGACCCCCGTAGTCCCACATGATTCCCATATCTGCCCCAGATACTTTGCTATCTGGGTTCCAATTACTAGTTTCTTCCAATCACTGGAATTTGTTTTGGTTCTTTTTTTTAAACTCTCGGCAAAGCGTGAAGGTGAGAGCGCATTATACTTCTAAATGTGCTATTGGTCGAAGGGCTTCATTTTAATGGTATACTTTTTAGTCAATTTTACGGGTTGGACATGTAATTAGTGATATGCTGTTGTTTAATTTTGACTCGCATCATCCAAGCTTATTGTTACTAGAGATAAGGATAGAAAAAAAAATTAAAGTGGATTTCAAAAACAAAAACAAAAACAAAAACAAGGGGGAGGAAATGTTACGGGTTGCTTGATATATAGAGATAGATGGAAAACAACTAATCAGAACAAATTTAAAAAAAATCAAAAGATTACGCAATGGTTGCCAGGCGTTCAGGTGTCGTGACTTATGGGCCAAATCAATGACCTTTTACCGACTACCATTAGTGCCCTTCTGATATGGCGATCGGCCCAAAGCATGTCTCTTCGTAAACTCCTGGAATTCTAGCCGAGGCCCTGACGATTTAGGGGAGGAAACAAGGCTGATCCCAATCACACGGTGCCAAACCGCAAAAATCCTTGAACCTGTATTAGCGTCAGACGAGATTCGAACCCGTGCGAGGCGCACGAGTGTGAGCTTACTGCCGGCGTATTAGACCTCTCGGCCATAATAGCGTCGGTGCTCGACCGGGAGATTATAGCCGCTACATTGTGTTTATGTTTATGTTTGCTTCCCTCCAGGATGAATGTTTTAGCGACCCTAAGCTGTGAATGTATCGTGCCCGAAATCGTTCTTACACTGTGAGCATGGTCTTTTGTTACGCGGACATTTCAAAAGGACCCTTTGAAATTTTGTCCGCATAACAAAAGATCGTGTCCGTAGTGTCAGTAATACACACAGACCCTTGGTACACACAGAGTCATGACCGTATGTATTCAGAGTACATGCTAATTTTAAAGGGTTACAAAATTAGAAAAATAAGTTCCCACTGATCTATGTAAAATTATCCACTAAAAACGAATTTCACATTTGTTTGCCGCAACAAAGTCTCATTTTGACGAAAATTTGAAAAAACGCACACCTCCGGTGACGTCAGAGAAGTCAAAATGCCATAGATTGTACGAAAGTCAACCAGAGACCATTTTCGTAATGACTTCACAACCTTCCCCCTAACTCCGTAGTAACGCGTTATTGCATCCATCTGTATCTTATTATTCAGATTCAATGGATGGAATGCACTTTGAATTTCGTAGTTGTTGCTGTTCGGACAAACCTCGGACAAGCTTTGGGGTTCCTATTGATAACGTATTATTTGAACCGTTGGCATTTGTGGCACCTGAGCTTGCTCTTGCTGCTCTTGTCTGGTGACATTAACATCAACTCTGGCCTTTGCCAATAATCCATTTTTGGAATGTATTCACAACTTTCCCTCTTTATACTGCCTTGTAGCGCGTAAATACATTCACCTATATCCATGGTTTCGTGATTCAGTTTCAATGGATGGAACGCAATCTGAATCTATTGGTTGTTGCTACTCGGACAAACCTCTAACAAGCTTTGGGGTTACTATTAGTAACGTATTGTTTGAACGACGTGAATAACATTTGATTACATAATGAAAATGGTCTGTTTGTGTGGGGATGTGCATACATTACGAAATTGGTCTATCATGTCTATTAAAGAATTTAACCTATCATGAATGGACTTTCCTTTGGTCTATGATGACCCAAGCCTCATCAAACTACCAGACTTTCAGCTGCTTTAAACAATACGCTGTATTTCTAATTAGGCAATGCCTTTCTCTGAATAACAACATAACATCAGTTTTGAGAAATATGCAAATCGTGCAGTCTTCGCTGGGAGTGCTGATCTTGATGCACACACGGTGAGTAATCCATTTTCGTAATGTATTCACAATTTTCCCCCTTATTGCCTGGTGACGCGTTATTACATTTACATGTATTTCGTGATTCAGTTTCAATACAGGAAACGCAATCTGAATCTAATTAGTCTTTGCTACGCGAAAAAACCTTGGACAGGCTTTGGGGTTACCAATAGTAACGTTTTCTTTGAACAACGTGAATGAAATTTGATTACATAATGAAAATGGTCTGTTAGTTTGGGGATGAGCGAAGGGAAATTTTGATGAAATTGTAATAAGAATTCGGTCCGCAACTTTTTCGGACACCTCCGGACACAAATTGAGGTTAATTCCATGGAGGTGAAACACTCAATAAACGGTTTACAATATTATTGTAAGGACACCCTATTATTTTAACGACATACATAGGGCTGTTTTATCAAAGACTGTCGACTTATGAGAATCAACCTTTGTTTTATTTCATTTGATACTTGTCGAATACATGTAGGCTAATCACTTTTCCTGTTGGTCTGTTACAATTTTTTATGTTTAGCTTGCTCCCATGTCTTCATTTCAATTCAATTCAATTCAAATCTTTATTCATTTAACAAACATAAATTAACAACTTTCATAAACAATGAATATAAGGCATCACCAGAAAGCCGATGGCTTGTGAGGTGTGATAACCTTTAACATGTGGTTCAATAAACATAAGTATAAAGTCCATTATTTAAATGACATACAGTAAGATGAACCCGAGTACACAAATTACATTCAAATACATACTTAAAAAAACGCATCAAGGAAAGACTAATACAAGCGAACACACACGAAGCAAAAAACAAAAAACAAAAACAAAAATGTTTAACAGCTTTAGACAATAATCAACAGAGTAAACAGTCTGTGATATCAAAATGTCGAAATATAATGCGGCTATGTATACATCCATATATGTATACCCCTTCCCACGCCCCGAGGGCAACTCGAATTACAACAAAATATGTGACTACGCACCACCCAAGCAAGGTCGAAAAACCTCCACGTGCTCAATCATTTCAATAGTATGAGTGAGTTAATAACTTTGTTGCGGAGGAAAATTACCTTGCGACCTCCCAAAGTTATAGGCACGATCAAGCTACTTGCTCTTGAGTGCACCGCAGTATCACAACTATCGACATTCCTGACTTTTCACCACATCTCAATCCTCTTTGAGGATGCTCAAACTAAAATCATGTCTTCTAACATTACTTCTTTATTTTGCTTAACTGTCTCTTTATTAAGCCAGGAAAACCTTATTGGCTTATACAAACATTTCATGCACATAATAGTACTGATCAAAATTCTTCAGAAAAGGGTTGTTCCCCCTTTTAAATGTAATGAGTGGTATATGTATATTAAGAACGTGATTTGTACTTATTGTTTCCAAGCTTTATAATATGTGTTTTGTGAATGTGCTGGGATCATATAGCTATGTTAAGACACTTAATATAGCTCTATGCCTGGGATATACTGCAACCATGGACATGTTCCTGGGTATACTCCTATAGAGAGAGAGAGAGAGAGAGAGAGAGAGAGAGAGAGAGAGAAAGGAAGAAAAAAGAAAGAGAGAGAGAGGGGAGGGGAGAGGGACATACTACTATTGCGGGAGAGAGAGAGGTGGGGGGGGAGGTAAAGAGATATACTCCTGTAGCGAGAGAGAGAGAGAGAGAGAGAGAGAGAGAGAGAGAGGGAGAGAGAGAGAGAGAGAGAGCGAGGGTGGATGACAAATGACACAGGGTGCATTCAGTAGTTCGAGTCTTGCTATCAAACTTTATTGAGGACTGTATCATGATTGCGGAATCAAAATAGATCTTGCACTTATCGCACTCCGTTATATATTTCCAAAAAATATATGTATTCCGGAAATCGACTCTAATCTGGAAAACAAAAATAGAGGATAGGCCGGTACGATTACACCGACGTATAGGCAGATGAGAAGAAATGTAAGAAGAGCTAAAGCACGTGTTGAATCCATAATACCGTCATCGATGGTGATATTGACTTCTTATTTGCATGCATAGCTTTCATCTGGATAATACGTTCAGTCCATCACGAGCATGTGTACGTCTAGAGTGCATCTTGCTTTCTCGGCTTAAATCGAGCAGAGATCGGCGTTATTTTTCATTATGGGCCCCAAGGCGCATCGCGGGGCGATATCACATAGTTACCCCTCGGCAGTCGGACTGTATTTTCACACGTTCGGCGAAATTACTTTTGCCACCCCGGCCTGGGCTCGTTGGAGGGAGAAACAAAAACGACGTCTCGGCGATGCTAACAGGTTGGTAACGTGTTGGCTTAGGATATGATCTCACTCCCTTAATCACCGTCATTTCCACGAGCCGGCGCGAGAAGGTAGACAGAGGACTTCAGGGAGGTAGGACAGGAGGAGGCGTTGATGCAGCAAGGACAAACCTGGAATGGGATGCGCCACTCGATCGAGTATTTGCACACTCGGAATTCGCCCCTTCTGTCTTCAATATTTCCGCAAATTTGCACGTTTTCTTTGTTCATTCGGATCAGAGGAGCGACCGTTTTGATTTTTGTAGTCAATATTGGCTCTTCCTCCGGTAGCTTCGTAGTACGTGATGACATTCTACAGTCATTACCGTTACTGCAAAAGTGTTTGAATATGAAATGAATAGAGGTGTGTGTATCAAACTGTCGTATGGTGCAAACTGTGTGTACACAAATTAACAAATATAAACAAACTGCAGAGGAATTTAACGTATTAAAAGAAGGTAATTCTCAGCTAATACCTTTTTTTTTTTTTATTGTTGTAGTGATTTTTATTGGGATTATTGGCTAAACATGAACACATATGAACACATACCTAATTAGTACATAGCAGAGCTCTCGCGACCTATTCTCGCACATAATAAGCAACGAAGATTTGGTTTTAGAAGGAGGTGATCCATCGTTTCCCTAAAACCATCCTTAGATAAGGCGCCAAAATCGACAAACCACACAACAAAGGTTGCGGTGTCTGTACGAACCCACCGACTGACACCGCACCAGGCCTCCTCCGCCGTATCATCGGGATATCCCAACAGCTAACCCGGAGAGCTCCGGGGGGATGGATGCGCCTATAATCCCCCTAGATTAAGCCGCTTACGCGAAATCCTCGCCGATACCATACTTGCGCTTAAAGTAAATCACTTACTTCATCCTGTGAGATAGGCGGCGCTATCATGTGGACGATTCTGATGCGAAAGACAGTTTTGGGTTCTATCCCGTCTAATCTTGATACTAACTTGTAAGTAACCGACTGCACGCGTTGGAGCCCTCTAACCCCTTTTCAATTCCTGGGGTGAAACTGCTTTTATTTCATGATCAGTACACCTACAACCGTACATTATTTTTTTTTCCAAAGGTTAAGTGCTTTGCCAATTCTACATTAGTGAATTACATTAGCCTATGAAATCGATTGACTCGACCACTTGGAGTAGGAATATTTGTGTGCGTTTGGGATATTAATAGTATTGCAAAATGTGGTGCAACAGCATTGTTTCAAAGTACGAGATGCATTTTTTGCGTCGTTTGTCTGCTACCTTACTCTGCGTGGTAACAAGATCGTGAGCAAAAGAAGCAAAGGAAGAACCCCCGAGTTATTCATGTTAGTGTCGCTCCTTTTTCACACTCAAACTGTACTGTGTTCCCAGCCTTGAAATTATATTACAGAATCATCCTTATCTTCCACCTCTCCTCAACATTCTTAACCGAGTTAATCCCTTCTCTTCCAGATCCATAATTTCATATAGTAATAGAGTGTATTTACAGCGCCCAAAACGCCTTAATGGCGCATAAAGAGTTCATAATATTTCTCTGAATCATTCAAAATCAGTTGGTCGTATAGCTGGGAAGTTCTCTGTTCCTCTTCGCATAGGCCGCCACTACTCACCTTCTCACCACAAAGAATGACCCAGTTTGCCTCTATACGTCCCTTCTCTCAACAGGTCACGCGGTTGATTGGAAAATCTGTCATCGTCGAGATGGTGGTCGACATCGGAGCTCGGTATCGGGTTCAAATTGGCAGAGGCTTCGGTTCAGAAATGTTTAGAATCTTGATTAATCAGGTCTTTTGGCAAAACGTGGGGTGAGATGAGGTGATGTGTGTGTGTGTTTGTGTGTATATATATATACATGTGCATACAAATATATACTGTATACACTAGAACGTGTGTGTGTGTGTGTGTGTGTCTTGCCGTTCTAACGACGGTCATAACTCGATATACCTTATTTACAGAAAGGGAATAAACAGGTTGGCAATATTTCAAGGGGAAATATCAGAATACAAACATTTCAACCCATTCCATATCAACAAACATGGACGTGATAACATTCAAGGTGAACATTTGATGTAAGAAACTATTAGGAACATTTCGGATTTGTAATAAAGCAGTTTTAAAACAAAAACAAAATAAAAGATGATCTTGTTCGAAGAGTAAGTCGCTTTATTGTTTAGTCATCTGTGTACAAAATGTTAATTGTCTCTTTGCTCAAAGTATATATACTCTTGATTTACTAACGTTACCGATAAATACATAGCACGGTACAGTGAAGTCTGTGTCAGCGACCACCTGCCTATAAATACCATATATCTTGCGTCCCTGGAATAATGTTTCTCATTAAACCTGTATTAACCATTTGGATTTCGGATAGAATGCTGTTCTATATAGCATTTGTGTATATTTTTTTTCCAAAAATGCATAAATGGCGTTAAAACAGTTAAAGTAACCTTTGGTAAAAACATTGTTGGTAAAAACTTGAAAAAAAAAACAAAGACATTTTTCTGATACATGGTAAAGTTTGGACTATAATTCAGCTTAAGAAATGTTATATGTGTTATATCTGAATATCTCATATCTGGGCAACTGATGTTTAAGATAATACTGTAAACACAAGACATAACTCGGAAATTTTATGTGCCCCAAAGAGATCATTGAATTCTTTACAACGCATGCATCTGTTTCATAAATCTTACCATTAATTGCAACTCTGTCATCAATGGTAAGTAGCATGGTAACATTGCCTGACAGCCATTCAAGTTCAAGGTTTCCATAGAAGTTGCCATTGATAGCAAAGTTATCATCTATGGTAAGTTTTATGCAACAGGGTCCAGCTGAGGATCGGCGGCGGAGAAATTGAAAGATTTGTTGAAGATATACTTCTTGAAGAAAAGAGGATAGTAAGAACACCGAAGAATTTTCTCTCGACATATTCTTAACTAAAATGACATTTTGGACACATTATATGATAACGTCTTCTTGGTACCTTCGCTAATCATGAACATGATTATTTAAGACGATTGCCATTCTTTATAAGCACACCATTCCTCAAGTTTCTGATTGTTACATACTCGACGCCGTTTGCGTGACAAGGTGCACGTAAAATGTGTACAATTCCCCCTCTCCTTTGGAATGCATTTCAAAAAAATATATTGTTACGAGAGAGGCAAGAACGAGCTTCCCTCGTGTATAATATATTATATTATATATATATATATATTATATATTATAATATATATTATAATATATTATGTGTGCCCATACAGTCGTGTATATTTCTGCACAAACCAAGGACACAAAGTAAGGGTATATGCCTACAATATGATTATTCATATTTACAAGGTACCAAATGTATCTGAAATGGTATGAATCCCAGTGTAAATGCATTAGGCACGTAGATGACGAAGGAAGTATATACCTGCAATATGATTATTCAAATTTATCTCAAATGGTAAAAGATGCGCCGTTCTAAAAGCACTCCGATGCGCCACCCATTCCCAAGCAATGTCCGACATTACTTCATATCATGTGCATTGTTAGCAGTAAGTCCCGGTCTAAATACATTAGGTCAAGGAGAAACCCAATGTACGGTAAGGCCATCGCAGACGACACGACCCGATCAGTAGTACGACACTGCGACTGGCTGAATCGCAGGACCCGGTCATTGGATTTGTATAGGAAGGTGACGTCACATTTCCAGTCGTAGGCCCGTACAACTGCAGAATCGTGGTGAAGTCGTGGCGTCTGCGGTGGCCTTTACGTGAGGATGCTTTTACGGTGGTATCTTAGGGGCGCAACAGGAGTTTGAAGAAGCATCCTTCGACATGATTAAATTATTGTGCCCGTTCGCGCCATGCAGCAGATGAGGGCGTCACGTGACTGATATATCGGCTGCCTGACTCGAATCGAAGGCGCACAATCTGCCATGACTAAGCCAAGTTGGCGTAATGTGGGAGGGGTGTTATGGGGAGAGTGGGAGGGGGCTTGAGTGGGCTGGGGGGGGGGGGGGGTGCAACGTGTGTGCCAGACGGTAGAAGATGGTGGAACGATAGAGGGAGAGGGAGAAAGAGAAATAATGAGAGAGAGAGAGAGAGAGAGAGAGAGAGAGAGAGAGCGAGAGAGAGAGAGATGGAGAGGAGGAGAGTGGTGGAACTGAAAATATTATTTTAAGTACAAAATGAAACGTGGGGGAAGGAAAGTAAAATTCAAAGAAATCTTCAGAATTCTGAGACAATACATTACAATGAATAATAATCTCGCTTTACTCATCGATACCTAAATGAATAATTTTGTTGTAAAAACTGAGACAACCAAAATGCATATGATATACAGATACATTGTATAGGGGGAAAACGTATGTACAGCACTAGGTACGTGTAGGTCTGTGTGTTAGTGTGTAGGTATGTGTGTGTGTGTGTGTGTGTGTGTGTGTGTGTGCTGACTATTTGCGATATCATAGACATGAATGTTTTCCTAGTAGGCTTATGACAAAACATTTCCCGGAAGAGCGGTGGATTATTTTGCTAACGTATGAACTTAATGAGATAAACACACACATCATAAGCAATAGGACAGGGCGAGTGGGGAAGACCAGCGTGGAGAGTAAATGAGAGAAAGAGTAAAGAAACGGAAGGACAATATGATATATACAAAAAGAAAACGGGTATTATGCCGTTATTACAGACTACGACCCATATCATTCCCGATTGCGATTGGTCGTAATCAAATTATCGGGGTGATATCGCTCCTGATGAGCGAAGCGCGAAATCGCCTCTCGCACGCACACAATCTCGATTCACAAACATGTTGCATGTTAGTCTTTATCCAGGGATGATATTTATTTTTGATAACAATTAGATTTGAATATCAGAAATAGTAAAAAAAAAATCTATATCATGTGCTTCTGACATTTTAGCGAAAAATATTCTTATAGATGTGCGATGAAACAAGCTTAAGATACATTATTACAATTAAGATACAGATCAATCAAAATAAAGAAGAAACGACAATTCCTTGGATGAGGCACATACATTTCTGAATGTCATTATGCATTATCATTTTCATCGCATTCGCATGATTACATTCTGAAACTTACAACTCCAAATTTTGTAATTGCCCAGCATCAGTTTTAACTTTTCGCGTTTTTTATATTTACAGTCCATAATACCCTAAAATTGATTTTAATAAAAGTACTAGCAGTATTTGCAAGATATTGATACCAATAGAAATAATCAAGCACTGTAAAATAATTGCAAATAATACGTTTTCATGAAAGAGTAACGAGTTTGAGCATACAGTTATACATTATTGTTTTGCACTGCCACTAGTCCATACGCAAACACGACAAGAAGCAAAAACCCCCGCCTTGATCGAGACTACAGTTAATAGGTGTGCCTCCTGCAAAAGGCAGTTTATCGCGGAAGAGCAGCACGCTGAATAGAAACCTGCCACAGAAATTACCGCCAAAAATATGGAACAAATTTGATTAGCAAATATCTTAGCGTCTGAAGGCAGGGGGATAGGCGGTGTGTTCCTGCGTGCACGTCGAGATGAACGCTGCTTAATGCCAGCGATGAAAAGCAAGACCTAATTTTGTGCTTTGAAGCGGAGGAGGAGTTCGTGCTTGATTGTTCTTACTGGTCGTTGAGATGCTGGTAGTCATGGTAGTAAGGAGGAGACGATTAGGGACCTAGTCTGGTGGCGGGAATCGTGGTGGTCTTGTCCGCTTGATTCGCCTTAGCGGTGTGTCGATGCAGAAACGGCTGATGGCTGGCAATGGCTAGATGGTTGGATGCCTGGATGGATGAACAGGCTGCTGGGTGAATGTCTTCGCTCCCTTTGTTGCGTGGCTAAGGAGATGCAACTATTATAAGACATTATAGACATGGGTAGACATAAGAAACAATATTCATATTTCATATGCGTTGATAAATAGATAGATTGGGTGATAGAAAGATGGATGAATGTCTTCACTCTCTTGTTGCGTGCCTTAAGGAGATGTAAATAGTCGCCCCTTTCGTTGCGTGGCATAGGAGACGCAACTATCATAATGCATTATACATGGTACACATATAAAAACAATATTAATATTTCATGTGTTAATGGATAGATAGAGTGAATGATGGGTGAATGTCTACACTCTCTTGTTGCGTGCTTTAAGGAGATGTAACTATTACAAAACGTATATAATATAGATATGAATACTAGAGGCTCTTTGCTAGTGAGTGTATCATGGGTGAGAGACAGATGATCCAATGGATTATAGATTGGTTGATAGTGGATGATAGAAAGGGATATAATTACAACTGTAGCTATACAAATAAAAAATAAAATATTTAATACATACGTAAACATATCAATGGTTCCTGAGTATTAGATTGTGTGATTGATGTACGGATGAAAGAAGATAGGTTCATTGTCTTTACTGTTGCGTGGTTTGGGATATAGAAAACATTCTTTTACACTTCGACTCTCAGGCCTAGGGAAACCTCGTCAGCTTTCGTTAAAAACTGCACCTCGCATTCAACTACAAATTTACAAGATTTGACAGTGTCTATCTTACGAAGATGTTTCAAGAAGAGCGTGGCAAACTACTCACGGATGGTCAGAGCGATTCGATTTACCGTTTCACAGACGTACGTAGACGAAGTCATTTACGTTATTTGTCACAAACTGTAATGCTGATTCAATATGACAACCCTAAACCGATTGATCAATGTAAACGAATATACACATCGTCCATAGCAACACTCTGGTAAGATTTTGTTTACGAGGCATATCGAATTCTCGTTATGTTAGACCTCTCTGGCATCACTAGCATTTATGACGGGTCACATTGAAACAGCTAATGAAATGTTTGGTCTTATTAATAAAAACTGACCAACATTGCGATAAAACGCAACATGAACGATACGCAATGACCGGTAAACGATCATTGCTACAATATTTTCATGACGTATTGATTTATAGTTCCTGAAACAAAATGGTTTGAAATAAACACGCATCTCCTTATTCCTTTCGAGCAGTTAAGCAAAACAAGATGAATTTTAGGATACGCATGTATTATTTGATTACAGTCACAGTCTTGAATACAATTGATGAATTTCATCCAGAACAAGAATCGGTGTCCAAAAATCTTGACAGGTTCTTCAGTTGCACTAGCAACTTAAAATGGTTCCTACAAAATCACCGTGTTCCTCTCTCATATTTCCTTCTAAGGCTTAAGTGTTTAGAACGTAAATTCAATTTCAAGGCTGCGTTCTAGTTTACACGTTGTAATTTAATGGAAACTAACACCTGTCGAATGCATCTTAGAAGTCCATTTTTACTTCGTATCTATGTTCATTGGCACCGAGTATATGGCCAACGTTTCATGTGAAGCTCGTATCAATTTAGTGCTGTGACGTTATTTAGCAGGGAAAAATCATCAAGGTTCACATAGAAGCGGTTTGCCAATATTACCGTCATGGGAAACCATATCACAAGACGAAACACAACTATAGCGCTAACATCTCTCATCAATTTCCATCAATATAAAAACAACATTAGCGTGATCATCGCCATCCTCATCACCAGGGCCTTATTGCATAAAACTTACCAATAATGGTAGCTATGCCAGCAATGGTAACTACCATGGTAACATCACTTGAGAGCCAATGAAATTCGAGGTTTCCGTAGAAATTGCAATTGGTAGCAAAGTTACCATCAATGGTAAGCTTTATGCAACAGGACCCAGATTTCATCTTGAGAGTGATGATTGGCTGCCCACTTTTTTCAGGCAGCACGGTAAATGATTCCTCTAGGGATTGACCCAATCGTTGATAAATAAATGCATTTTGATTATCAAAGAATAAAGAAATCATTAATCTTGTTGCGCTGGAGGTTTCTACCTCACTGATACAATAAATTGGTATATCCCGACTTTTTCCTTAAAACTATATTTCATCCTGGCTGATCGTGATTCGTGTTGATGTGGTCTTATTCATGTACAAACCCATTGTACACTCATGAAGAACAAGGAATCCTTCTGATTTAAAGATTTGTAACAGTTATCGTTTTAGGCTATCCCTTATCAAAAGTATATGGTTCAAATTTGCGTATATTCTTGTTAAATTACATAAAACAATAAAAATTTAAACTACAGTTTGAATGATTTTGGTTAAAACTCAGTAGCCAAAAAACGGCATTAAGAATACGTGATCACAAAGAAGATTGTTGACAAAAGGGTCTCATCCCTTGCGGATTCTGTGCATACCACCGTGCTGTTTCTAATAGCCGAAGCCTTGATTTAATGCAATTGTGTGACCCACGCATCTCCCACACAGTGGATAGGGCATTAAGTCCCTTACTACCGAGCTTTGAAAACTACATTAACTCACTGCACATCTTCATTCTTATAGTAACAAGAGGGTTAGCTCATGGGGCTAGCCGTGTCATTTTTAACGCCGATAGAGCGGGCAGGGAGCGTGATTAATTGCTGGGGCAAATCCTCAAGCCAAGTCGTGTAACAGGCAGTGCTGTGAAGACAGGCCACCATACATTATACGGTTCGATCAAATCCGATTCGCATTTAAGACAGAGTTACATTAAATACTAGGTTGCTTTACCATTACTTACGTTTAGGATCCTTTTCTTCTCTTCCGTATTTTCTTATACATCACATCCGTAATTATTTATATACACTTAGATGGATAATTATGGAATGATCGACAATGATTGAAGTCGAGTCATGGACGTGCCATCTTACTGTGCGATGGGCATTGTTCCCGCACTCTTGTTTTTCTACAGTATGCGCGCGTGTCGCTCGATGCGGTTTGTGCCTGTTGAATTCATGCGCACCTGATGACATGAGATGGAAAGTAAACAGGAGAGGTTGCACGGGGTCTCTCTCTCCCTCTTTCTCTCTCTCTCTCTCTCTCTTTCTCTTTCACACACACTCTGTCTTTCCAGCTTTCTCTCTCATTCACACTATCTTTCCCGGCTCCTCTCTCTATGCGAGTGTCTGTATCCATCATATCCCTTATCGTTTCATCACGATATGTATGTATCTCTCCCTCTAGACTCCCCCTATCTCTCTGTCCCGCTCCTTATCATAATCGTCGTCATCGCCATCGTTCTCACAATCTTCATCAACATCATCATGTTTATATCCATCAGTTAATCTACCTCCCCTTGTCCTCGGTCATCCTCTTCCGCCTAATTTCAACATCTTCACGATCATCATCATCACCATTATGATGATGCTGATCATCATCACCATCATTCTCCCCACCCGCCCCCGTCTCCCCTTTTCTCCCCCCTCTCTTTTTCTATCCATCACGTTTTCCCCAATAATTTTTATTGCGATTCCATTCAATACATACGCGCCCCCCCCCCCACACACACACACATACCCTCTCCCAATCTCTATCTCTCTTTCACAAAAACACATACATATAGACTCCTATCTCTCTCACTTATTCTCTCTTTCCTTCTCTTCCATCTTTCTCTATGCCCCCCCCCCCCTCTACCACCTCACCTCACCCCTCCCCTCCCCTCCCCCTGTCTCACGACATAATAATCTCTGTACCCATCCAGCCACGACCAGGCCGCTCTTCATCAGTGCATCCTAGAGTGCAACCCGAGGGCACTGGAGGTGAGTGCTTCCATCCCCGCCCCGCCCTGCTCAATTTTTTCCCCTCCAAAATTGATGTCTGTAAAAGATTAAACAAATTCAATGAACTTGCTGTTACCTCATATCTATGTCACAATATTATCATGACTGTGACTCAAACTTGGCGCATTCGTTGTTTGTGCGGGTATTACTACCACATACTATTTTTGGCATCTATATACTATAATGTGTATTATATTTATTCCGTTCATTTGATCAGTATAATTCTACATCGTCGCTTGTTTGTTGTGTTCAAACACTCGTCCTTGCTGTTATGATTTGTATTGTATTTTTATATCAATACTGACTTTGAATGATGCACTATCATTTTATGTATCACTCTGTTCATTGTAACATCGTATCGCTGTTCCTCTCATTTAGATCCCTTGCATGCTTTTATACAAGAATTTCACCGAGATTGTTTATATATGTTTTAAAGAAGCATGTCAACTTTCCTTTCTGTATCTTGTTTAGCACTTGTTTGAATACAAATGCATTGTATACCAACCCACACGATCCCTATACGCTCCTTGGACTCTGTATATGCTGCTTTCTAACATATCCTTGGGAGAAATGCGCTTTAGTCATGCCGGACTAGCCCTGTCGAATTCACTTTCACAGGGGCTGAGGAACTTTCCTCAATGACCTAGAAGAGCAACTGAGAAAATCCATTGAATGTGTTTTGAAAACCGATATTCATTCTTTTTCTTCTAAGATGGTCTTTTCCTTTGTCATATTTATTATCTGTTGTAAAGCGCCTTGAGCATATTATCAAAATGGAATATGGCGCTATAGACTATAACTCGTATGTATCATGTCTAATATCATTATTATCATAGAAAATAAAAATGTACGCGGACACTCTCTCCCGAGCACTGGATTTTCCACATTGGTGTTCCTCTTCTACGATTCATAAGAATTCCGCGCCGTGACTTGTTCGGCGTCATTAAAAAGCCACGTGTGTATAGACTTTCCTTTAACTTCATTTATTCGTGTTGGGAAGGTTTGATTCATAAGGATCCTCATAGCGTGACCTGTTCGATGTGATCAAATATCTATACCCGACGCGGGGAGACCCCGCATAACCCGCGAGAAGCGAGAGAAAACACGCCGCTTCTACCTACCCGTAGGCACTTGTGGATTTGTACCTGTTCAACGCCGGCCGCGCCGGGGGAGACGCTGCTGTTGTGAGCCTCGAGATTCGATAACACAAATGGATTGGAAAGCTTCTAACAAGATCAGCGGGGTTTTAGCCAAGATGTACCGCCAAAACAATTCCTCCGAATGATGCCTGGCTTTTTACTCGCGGACGGTAAAGAACCTGTGCCGGATAATTCTAATAAATCCAATATGCTCGATATTTTGTCGATGTGCGCTTCAAGAATGGCGCTGACCCAGTTGCGATGATATTTTGTTGAAGGTACATACAATTCTGAACATGTTTTTCGAAAGGCCACATTCCTCTTCATGGTGGGTGCTGTAGGCCTTAACGTTTTTAACGCTTTGAGAGCCACGTGTGCATTTTATCACCAGCAGTACACACAAATGCCAAAGAGCAGCACGTTTAGTGGCAAAGAAGGAGTTAAACAACGAAGGGTGTACTGTCAGGAAAGAAAGGTCGTTTTACTCTTTCCTTCACGTGTGTTGATGTTGGTTTGGCCAAGCAGATTTTATTTTGCAACCTCTCGCTCTTCATCCAATTTGTGGCGTTTACGAAGTACTGCATGATATCTGTATCAAAGCAGTGCACCGCAAAGAGAAAGAGAGAGAGAGAGAGAGAGAGAGAGAGAGAGAGAGAGAGAGAAGAGGGTGTTTGGGGACGGGTGGTTGGGGGCCACCTGCAGTACGGACGAGATGAATGTTAAAATAGACAGCTGAATAATCATACATTTTTCCTATAACTGCTTTGACCTGATAGCATTAGGCTACATGAATATGGAACACTCAACTACCCTGTAAAACGTAAGAAAAATTGGGAAAAATACAGAAGAATAAAACTAATATTATGAGAAGTAAATTTGATTATACCTGCCTTCGTGCATAATAGAATTAAGACTTCGCATTTAAAGTTGTCATTGTTTCTGTCTCCAGGGTAATTTAGAGAGTAAATATTGTTCTAGATAATTTTGATATTTTGTTCATTGTGTACATAGACAAAACCCATACAATAAAAGCACAGATATAATGACTCATTTTGTTGAAGCCAGACTACACACAATTCCATTAACACCGATCACCGACCTTGTCAGCGCCTCATAGTCCACTTACGGGGTAGCAATCGATACCGGAGATGATACGATTGACTGAAGGACGGGAGGAGGGAAATTAGTGTATCGATACACAGCGCAATTATCTGATTATCTGTCGTCTGGCCACATGTCTCCCGCACCCCACAGATTGCCGAGAGCGTGGAGTGGAGAAAGGATAACAAGAGAAAGAAAAGCATTATCCCGACCAAGGACGGCTTTGTTAACTATTGGAATAGTGTATTGACTGCCAAAAATGAAACTTGTTTTTTTTTTCAAGCACAAAACATAGCGTAAGATCATTTCTTGTATCTTGTCAATGACTGTGGTTTCCAACACAAAATGGTATAGCCTAGGACTACATGAGAATGCAATCAACCCTTTTGGATATTACACTTGTCATCTTTGCAATTTTCTGACACGACACTCCGTCAATTCGCTCACAGGATCGGATCATGATTGTCTATTCAACATGTTGCTAATAGGCAATGTAGGCTATTCATTTACTTTTAAGAACAGTCGTGAAATGTGAACTCCATAGTTTGAAGAAGAACCTTAACTTAACCCTCCAAAAGATGTTTGAAAACAATTTGATAAGGGATGTATCTCGTTTCATAGCAGGTACATTTCATTCTTACGTTTGAGGTTATATTTATATATATTATACTAGTAAAGCATCCTCGAAATATGATAGGACCCATACACTATGAACCTGGTCTTTTGTTATGCGGACAAAACTTTCGTAACAAAAGACCATTGTCATTGTGATAAGCTTATGGCATACATGATAAAATTTTCATTTGACCCTCTGAACTATTGTGGATTCATATTTAATTTCGTGATTGGCTTAATGTCTTGAATAATACTTCGACTTTTAAAATTCTCTTATTTGACAGGCTACTAGCAGGAATGTAACATGTTAACATCAACAGGAGATATGGGTCAGGATGTCACCGTTGATCAACAAACTCCTGTGAACTTTTTTTGGTCGCCATAAGAGGCGCCCCCATGCTGGTAGCACAGCGTACAGGTAATGAGTTACGCCGAGGTAACACAAAGGGATCACCTACCAGCATACGCGAACCCCGATATTCTTCGCCAAGTTTGTCCTTGCTCTCTATCCGCCCACTACCGTGACAGATGTCCAGATCTTCCGCCATCTTTTGTCGTGGCCGAGATTTCATTTCCTACCACACCCCATGTAGTGTGCGTACATGAGTCGCGAGGCGCGCGCGTGCGCTGTCCACGCACCGTGTATAGTATAGGCGGAGACCGGGAAGGAAGCTCATCTCGGTGTATACTACGCACGCGCAGCGGGAGGTAAAGCGGTCAGCGAGCTGCACGGCGTGTAAGATATTACCTCTTCATTATCTGCGTGCGCCTCGCTGCTCACCTAGGAACCCACGATGGAAGTGTTATTACACGCGCGCACTTAACTCAAGGAAATGCAATTTCCCGAAGAGCAAGATTAGGTTGGATTAGGTAGCCACTATATCGGTGAACAAAAGGGGCAATAACATTTTCATCGCAAATGATGGCTGGAGAGCGATCCTTGACATAGTAGTGACCTACTTGGGCAGGTGTTTTTCATTGTGTGGCGTTATGAAGACTTCCCGGTGCAGCGAGTCTCCATACTATGAATCCCATGGTCACAGTAGGAGAGTTGATAACGTTATTGTATTTAACCACGAGGTGGTAAATTGAAGATCGTATTGCAATATCTTTAACAAAAAATGTCAATCATTGCTAATGGTAATTCAAAAGCTGAATAGTAACTTTTTCTTTCGAACACGGATCACCGTAATCATTTGGTCGTGTAAGTTTAGATGTGTACAATCTTAACCGTTTTAAGTTCATACAAAATGTCAAACTTAATTAATGACTAGCTTCTTTTATGCTTAAGATGATTTTAAATAGCATCTAAGCCTACACACCATCATCACCACTGCATCAACTCCATTGTTTTTAGGCAACACCAACACAAATGATATCACACGTTTTATAAAGAGGTCCTTCAAAAAGAGGTACACTCGCCTCCTCTCCTTCCTTCTTTCCCTTTTATAGGTTTCTTGTCCTCTTTCGTGCTGCTACTCAAAATGCTGGCTCAGCTTCTGCCATTGATTTATGACCTAAGTTCGCTACACATAGACTTGACAATGTCCTCGGCAATAATCCAGTAATGATCAACACGACTACGACCACCACCACCACCACCACTACCACCACCACCACTACCACCACCACTATCATTACTACCATCACCACCACCACTACTATCAACGCCACCACTACTACCACTACCAACACTACCACCACCACTATCACTGTCACTATCATAACTACCCCCACCACCACCACTACCACCGCCATCACTACTTCCACTACCACTTCTAACACAACCACCACCACCACCACCACCACCAGCATCATTACCACTACCATCCCTGCTACTACCATCACCACCACCACCACCACCACCACCGCCACCACTATTTCCACTACCACTATTTCCACCACCATCACTATCACTACCACCAATGCTACTACTAACACCACCACCATCACCACCACGTCACCACCACCACCACCATGACCACTATTATCACTGCTACTACCACCACAACCAGCACTACTACTACCACCACCACCACCACCACCACCACCACCACCACCACCACCACCACTTTCTAGTACTAACGGGCAAAGCACCCAACCACACAAGTAGCTATCTTCGGGTAACGTTTATCGTCCGCAAGTGTCCAACTCGTACATGAACAGACCTATCATTTTTTATAGACACATGTTTTAGTTCGTATTCCATAGATATTCAGTGAGATGTTTTATACTATAATTATTATATGATTCAATTGTTATTTTATTTGACTTTTTTTTTTAATTTTCTTGGATTTCCGTATCTCTCATATAACAACAAAATCGGGGATATTGTGTATATAGTATATATCATCTCTAACAATTATTGCAGTGTTGGAAATCATCATGACATGACATTTGCAAAGGAGAATCATATCCCTGAAGCGCAATTATGTATTTAAAATCGCGACGAAGATACTATAATTTACATGATTTATATGAACACTTCTCAGTTTTAATTAAGGTAGTATTTGTTTTCTTGTTGGGATGAAATGTCCTAATGTGCTACTAAGGAAAAAATTTAAACATTATTGTGTCATAATAAAGGAATGTTACTTTATATAACACAATTTCGTTGAAAAAAGTTAAACTTGATGAAGGAAATAGGAAATATATTTATCATTTTTTTTTTAATCATGCATTATTCTGAATGCCGTTACTTTGTTTGATACTTGTTCTATTATGTACGTCGTATCAAAAAGAACATGTGAATATCTTAACCGTGTTGTTACTTCGTTTGTATTCAATGTGGGAAACTCTGTGTGGGGAAATGCTGCATATGAATTTGAATCTAAAGTTGCCTCACGCTGATTTAACCACAGTCAAAAATGCATATGCATTCCTTGCACTGGAATAAGTACATGTTTTTCAAACGGATGATTCTTGCTTAAACCAAACTAAGATACACATGCCTTTAACACAACTGTTTTGCATTATTATCAGGAACTTGGAAGAGGCGAAGCCTACAACTAAATTTAATGCTTAGGAGGCGTACATATTTATGTAACATTCAAGCCGCATTATTGAAATGTGCTTCTTTGCTCTCCACACAAAACACTTAAATCTATTTCTAGTCACCCTCTTTATCCCTAAGCTGCAAATTTGAAGAGCCTTTTTTGGAAACAATCCACGTCATTATTTCTAACCTTTTTCAATGAAGCCTCGAGACCCAACTGTTGAGGTACCGCTGGCTCACGAGTGGGCGAATCGATTTCATTCCTTTTACCGCCTCCAAATTTTCGTCCTCATTTCGTTAATTGTGTTGATCTTTTGCAGCTAGGCGTGCGATTACCGTGTTGCTAACTTAATAACGGCCTCCCTTATTCCCATTCCGTCTCTTCATCTTGTGTCCTTCTCCCCGGCTCGCTCCCTGTGTCTTCCTTGAGCGGAGCGAGCGAGTAGCCATCGGGCCTCCGTATTTACCCCTCCGTCTTTGATTTCGTTAGGGAGCAGGTCGCGGGAACCGGGCAGAGTGGTCGAGTCCCGAAGGACATTCTCCCCTGCGGCATTGGGTCTAGCGCGACACTGACAGCAATGCGCAAACGCGTCCATCACAGCTTCAATCTGCGACAGACTTTCAGAGATACAGCGGGATGTAACTGCATGCAAAGAAGGAGTCGGAAGATGGAGTGAAGTATATCATTATGTAGACAGTATTCAACAAGATATTCAACAAACACACCTATGTTTGTGGATACAAGCATATCTTACTACAATTCCATAAATGTCACGGCTTGCGCGATATCGTCCTGCACAGTTACATAATTCCGTAAACCCTAAGCCGTTGTCTGCCAGGCAAAGTGCTGTACAATGAAAAGTACGAGTATTACATGTGAAAAATTGTATCGGTAGCGCATACCAAGATAGACGACCGCATCTAAGAGTAACTGAAAGGGATGGATAAGTGGTGTCATAATATTTAAAGTAATTCTTATAGTAACGATGCCGCTGGTGATGATCATAAAAGACAATGGAAAAAATACGAGAAAAGAGGAAGAATGAGAGGACTGGTGAAAGAAGAACAAAGAGAATAAAGAGAAAGAGAAAGGGAAGTACGAGAAAGAGGACATATAGGAACATATTATATCCAGATCAAAAGAATGATAGAGAGAGATGAAAAAAAAAACCAAATGATGAACACGCCGGAGAAGAATAATTGACTTGTATTTTTCATTTATATTTATATATTTCTCTCCTTCCATATGTATATATAAGAAGGACATATTGAGAAACAGATCTTGAAGACAGAAAATATGTGTTTCTTTTTCCTTGCAGAGCCCATCCTCAGGGCCACTTTTCATCTCAACATGGAACATCTTACATTGATTCACGAGCATGTTCTCCCGAGACTTTTTGAAGTTGGCGACTGAATCCATAAAAAGAAATGTATTGATCCTGAATTTGACTCATAAATGTTGTAGTTTAAAGACCATGGAAGACGTGCAGCTGCAACATTCGGTCACCATGGCCACAAGTCAAAGTATGGGGATTAAGGAGGAGGGGATTACGGAAGGAGGGGATTAGCATGATCATAATTACAAAGGTTAAGGTTCAACTTGGATCGTCTGCTGAATAGCTCTTATAGTAAGCATCATGTATTTCCTCCCAGGCACAGAAAAAGAATGTGGTAGGGCTAGAATAAAACATTAGGTTCGAAACACATACAGACTACAGTTACACACATAATCACATGCATACACACGCACACACACGCACGTGCACACAAACACATACCTATTTATTCGCTCACAGACACATTATGATATATGATACACACACACAAACACACACACGTATGCATACACAGGGAAAATATTCGCGTTAAAACGTGTTTTCAAACAACATTGCAGATGGATATAGAAAAAAAGCGTTATCAAGACCATGTAGAAATAAAGAGAAATATCTCTGTGTTAATTGTTAGCTCGGACAAAGGAATTATATTCAAAACTTTGAACGTTGCTTTTCCTGAAAGAAGTCCTCTAGACATGCGCAATGGGGGAACCTACTCTACAGGACATACCTGAAAGATAATTATGATAAAAAATAGATGACATTGTGTCGATTCCTCTCGTGTCGACAAGAAAACTGCGTTGTCATTTTCTTTCATATCTTGCATCTTTTATTTCATTCGACGAGCAACAACAAGTTTACAAAGCATCAGGTTCTACCCGCAGGGCAGGAGGCTTAGTGCAATACACCTGCCCCGGCATAGCAAGTCCGGCCGGATCAGAGGACGATTTAAGGTACAATATTCATATCCGCATTGTCAGTGACTCTGACGATTGTGTTGAATATTCTTCGGCGGAGGGGGGGGGGGGGGGGGGGGGGGGTTAGGGTGGTTGTCTACGAAAAGCGCCGCTGATTGGTCGCTTCTTCTATCTAAATACGCAATGTGTATATGTATGAATATTGCTATCCAACCCAAATATATAACATATATACACACACTGCACATGCGAACACACACTACACAAAAACACACACAAAAAAACACACACACACACACACACACACAAACATACAGAATGTACAGCACCCCCCCCCCCCCCTTATCCCCCCTCATTCCCCCTTCCTTCTCACCGGGACCCACGGCGCGGGGAGCGCGGGTCCCTGGCGCCCCCGCGAACCGGTAGTAGTGGATCAGCTACTGGCCACCTGCTCGGGCTATGTTTGATCACATTCATAAAACATTCGGCTTAACCCAGGGGGCTAAAAGCCTGCCGATAACAGCCTCAAATATTGATCTCCAGATTGACTTGGCTTAAAGGCAGAATCGGCCGTTTGTCTCCATCGCACACTCAAATACCCATTCATGTATCTATCTATTCTCTATCAGGAATTTGGCGTATCTTGCAGGTAGCATTAATCAAAGTTCATCCCAAATAAAGTGTTCAAACCGTATTGATAGAAGAGTAGATTACAAGTAAGGCAAATTGAATGGTAAATGCCATGTCGTTAGCGGTTTACTCCCATCATTACAATGCCTTAAAAACTTCAAATCGATCTATAAATGATTTCGCCACAACTATAATTAATATGATAAAATGATTAATACTTGGGCCGAGATATGAACTGTTAATTTGACTTCTGACAAGTTATTTGCATTTCACTGTTTATTTGGTAAAAATCGCGATATTATTAAAGATATTAAAGGATTATACTACACTAAATTCCTGGGTTCTTCGGGCCCTTCCCCTCTCAATCATTGTATCATACTGCTATCATCTTATAGTATGGTAACTTTTCTTTGATTTATGTTTTACAACTTAAGTTGGAAGTCAATTGGGTGTTCTTGCGAGTTGTGGAAAAAAATCAAGCTGAAACTTGAAACTGTACACTATATAATTCAATCGAAAAAGAAGAGTGCGCTCCTGCATTTGATGTCAGAGAGGGCAGCTTTAAGACGTCGTGGAAGCCAGGAAAATCCTCGAACATGTGTGATTACCAAGACAAGCTTTGAGACGAGTAGACAACAGTGTTCGTATCAGAGGGAGCAGATGAAATTCCCACTGCTATAATGATGAAAGATTTGTCTCTTCTTCGACAAAGCCTTGATCTTGAGAGTCATCACCCTTGCCTTCAAGTGACTGCTTCGTTATAAAAAAAAAGCGAAAATAGAGAATAATGGTACATGTATTTCATTGCGCGCCTGTCAACCATTGATTATAATTCTGTTGTAATATAAACGATGAGTTTGAAGCTGCTGGGTTCAACGACTTCTGTTTATGGTTTCAATATCATAAAGCTAATATCTACTCCGAGAGCACGACATTTTACTCCATCAATAAGGATCACGCGAATATCAAATCTATACATGTATTACCTGATATGACAGAATACCATTGATAGTTCTTTCTTACCCAGGGAAGGACGAAGAGGAACTCTCAGGATAAAAAAAGTCAACCAATGCATGAACGCATCAATGGAAATTGCTGTGTTTTATAATATTATCCATGATTGAAATTGTTTATGTATTATACAATATATTTGTTTGATGAATTGTAGCGAAATAATGATTGACCAACCAAACATTATCCAATATTAATTTGAATGAGATTCTCTCTTAATATTGTAATAAAAAATATTGTGATGACGCCATTTCTCAAACAGTATGTTTTAAACAATGAATGTTAATAACTGTAGGTCATAGGTCACATGTATCAATTCATGACCCTGATGACGACATAGTCAGTCGTACAACACTGGATGCATAATAACATAATGTCAGAACATGATGTTGAATTCTGCAAACAAGTATTTGGGAATAGTTCATCAATAAACTCTTTGGCATAGAAACCGAGTAGAGATTAATCGCCGAAAGAAAGAGATCTTGAGATGGAAAACGTGATTAGGGTCAGAATTCAAGAATTCATACGTTAACACCACTGTTAATCAGTGATGTATATCATAAGTTCAATCATAAGTATGACGAGTCAGCTTTTATGATTAGTAGAGTTATGGGAAGGTTCATTAAAATGAAAACGAACATTATTTACATAGTCGGTGTTATTACACTATTCTATGCTGGTAAATGTGTATTACCTCGGAATCCCTTTGTACGTATCTTTGCTATTATGACTATTTTAATGAGTCATGTTTCTAATTGTTGCGATATGTTGTAAGGAAATATTAAAAAGAATAAATAATACAATACTGTAATCAGTCTCTACAAATGGTACATTAAGAAATACCAGAGTGTTACATGTTCTCCATGCAATCCCCATGCACATGGCAGTATTTCTGAAATGGTTCTGCTAGATATCTCTTGTTAAAGATGTGTGTATTTGCGTACACACATTGTCCATTGAAAACGAATAACACAACATCGAATCAGGCCTAGATGCCTGCGTAGATTTTCGTTTCATGTTAAGCGATACCTGGTTGGTATATAAATTCCTGAAAACTGGTTTATGACAGGTAACCGTAATGGTTTGATGGCAGCCACAACAACATAATTATTTGGATAAGAGGATTCATGAAATCGTTATTTTCTATTATGTCTACAAAACGAGCCATGAAAGATTTCACAGTAAAACGCCACATATCCAGTGCTGCCAGAATTGGAAAGAAGATCAACATAGTTATAATCATATTATTGTTATAATACCATATAACCATGTGAATTCACACTCTAGGCAAATCATACATATTTAACTTTCACTACTCCCTGGACTGATGACAACATTATAACGACAATACCTGTATGTATAATGTTCTGAGCTCCCATTTATATACTATCCCATTTATCATATAAGATGGGATTTGGCGCTTGCCGCGTTTTGCAATTATAACTCTTCGATTACAGCAAATGTGTGAAAGAATGATGGTCGATTTTAAATACTTCCATTCTCTCAATAATAAATGGGTGGGAAAGAACCTTGAAACGTGCGCTGACGAACTTTTCATGCGTGGGCTGACTTCTCATTTTAGAGGAGGCTGATTTCATTTCAGAATAACATATCAAATTTCACGAATACTCGTACTATCCAATGATGATAAAATAAGTTTTTTATGAAGGAGCTGCTAATTTAAGGTAATTAAAGCCATTCTCCACTAACCACCATTATACTGATATCATAATGAGAGGTTGCTCAGTTTCCTAATTCTGTTTTCTTCATCCTTCACACTACTCAAGCACTTCTCTAAATTGGCAACGGTGTTGAAATTTTCGGCGGCTCTTTTAGTACCCGACCTTAGTTAGCACCTTGATGTACTTGCTCAGCATGTGATGGATAATGTGAGCGGCCGATGACGCAACAATGCACTTCACGGCAACTATGAGTAGAGCAGACAGAGCTAGTCGGAAAATGCGACCGCCAAACGTGATAAAGCAGAAGCAACAAATTATTTAAAACACGCCCCCAACAACAACAAGAAGACTGACATAATATAACAACTCCAAGAAGAAGATGAGAAGAAAAAAAAGGGCAGATGGAGCTGAGATGAGTAAGTGACACGGTTGACTAAATCAGAGTATTTCTTGGGGAAAATAATAGCGGTAAAAATAGTAGTCCCATGCATAATAAATCGTGTTGGCTCAGACGCCCCGCAGGCAGTGACATGGAGAAGGGAAGAAGGGCAGTAAATATCTCAGCGAAATGTAATGTCATGGGAATTAACGTCCACGTAAGGAAACGGGGACCTAGGTAATACCTAAATGAAACAAAAATAGGAAAGGTATATGAAATGGAATAGCTTCTATTACACACACTCGCCCACAAAAACACACGGTCACAAACACATAATGAAAGAAATTATGATTTCGAAAATCCTATATTTTTTTCATTGCTTTATGAATGGTTACAGTTTTAGTTGTACTCGCGTTTATAATTTGTTTAGTTAAACCACCAAAGATCTTAAGATGGGGATTAAACTCTCTTATTATATATTTTAGTAGTAAATAACGAGGAACAACTGACTCGCCTTTAGGGAAGACAAATAACCACGAGTTAATTAAACGACAAAGCAACACAATACCCGAAAGAAGCTCGAGTAATCATGTGATATCATGGCTAGTTTACATATTACTCTTCATTATTCATGACTTTACTGGAAGTTGCCCTAAACAACATTTCGCCACCGCAGCAGGAAAGCGACGGCGGGATGCTGAGCCGAGACTGCGGGGAGGTTTCGAGCGAGTCAAACCATCACTTCACACCTCGCACTGGCTCCGTTAATTGGACGTTGTTATGTCATCAATTTTTCAGTCATGCCGATTTGTCAGACGACCCAGTTGGTGGTGAAACAATGAGAGGAGGAGGGAGCGGGAGAACTACATGACAGTGACGGGGAGAGAAGAGAAGAGAAAAGAAGGGATCGGAGGAGAGAGGGTGAGATGAAGAAAGAGAGAGATATGAAGAGAGAGAGAGAGAGAGAGAGAGAGAGAGAGAGAGAGAGAGAAAGAGACAGAGATGAAGAGAAAGAGAAGAGATGAAGAGAAAGAGAGAGAGAGAGAGAGGGGGTTGTTGTGAAGGTGGGATGTGGCGAGGTAACAAACCCCTTACAAAGCGGCATGGCTACATCAAGAGGGGAAAGGATAAAGAAAAAAAAATGTTAGTAAAGTAGATAACCAAATATGATATCAATATATACAAAACCTATACTACAGCCAGAAAGCATGTGTGTGTGTGATTGTAACATATGAGATAGATTGAGTGACATGTAGAAAAAGAGAGAACGTCATTGCATGTAAGACATTGTAATATGGTTAAAAATATTGCTATTAAAACTAGAAAAAAGGTAAAATAATGTAAAGGAAAGGAGCTACACACATATACTTGGGATAAAAGACGTTTGGTAAAAATAGTTTGAGATAGAAACATGGGCATGGAGAGAGAGAGAGAGAGAGAGAGAGAGAGAGAGAGATAGAGAGAGAGTAATGAGAGAGAGAGAGAGAGAGAGAGAGAGAGAGAGAGAGAGATGTGGAGAGACCCAGTGGACGTATATGGATGTTTCCATCCCTCCATGCTCAACTATCTTTGACCGTATCGGTTTCACGAGTGCTAGTACCATTTTGTCGCTCCGAAAACGATCAATCTATTAAAATTCTCACACGCTCCCTTATCCACACAATATGACCCAAGCGCTGTACTTTCTCTCCAGTTTCCCTTTTCGGAGCGATGAGGATGCTTATCCCCAAGACATATGAAGCCCAAGGGTTGCTTGTATAGATTTAACTTATTCTGAATCTAAACGGGAAAGTTTTGCCTCAAATGTTTATGGGCCCTCAATGCATGTTGTAATACACACAAATATCTTAAAGCAGCAGTTTATCTGGTACACAAATGTTAAATAGGCCTACACTACGCAAGTGATAATGGAGTTTATTTTGTTTTATGTTTCGATTAAATGTGTCATGTAGAGCAGAAGAAAGATAATAAAAAATAAAAATGGAGATAGAAATGTTACACAAATGAAAGATTGATGAAAAGGGGAAGATAATTAAGTCTTTTTGCGCTATTAAGGCACTTTTTTCACTGGTAGTTTACATCTTTCCACTAGAGCAGTAGGGAATCTGGTAGCGAAGGAGTTAATAGATACAGGTAGAAAGAAGATGTTGAACAATAATTGAAGCAAGCAAGAAAAGTAAGAGGTACCAACTCTTCATGCACCATAATTACATTCTTGCGCAAGCAATTCACACAAACCCCCAAGACAGCCATTATTTTGTTTGGCGTCCAAATGATCATAGAGCTCGATTTTTTCTCTCCAAGTTCAGCGCAAAGGAGCGACGACCTATGACCATAAAAATCCAATATTACTACGTTCTCCGAATAAAAATATAAATGCACGTTCGATCGTTAAGTCAAAGATTATTCATACCATGTGCAAAGGAGAGTGAAAACGACATTTCTGTGCAAGAACATAACCAAAAATAATTTAAAGCCACAGTTTATCTCATGAAGATATGAAAGTGTTGATTAGATATTTCGAATAAGTTGCTACTGTATGAACGATTGTTCTTTACTTTCTACTACGGACACTACTGAAAACACCAAATCATGAGAAATTATGATTAATGACTCAATTTCGTCTCGACATGAACTTATAAGTTGTAGGGATGAACTTGTTACATCAAGACAACGATATATATGGCCAATGCGTTTTGCCCGCAGCGCTGTTCTAGATAATAGTGTTGTGTCGATCGGAGCTCCCATCTGTTGAGAGGTTTTTCCCATGGTTATCCTTTGAGAGTTACAGGGTAATTTTTATCCATTCTGTCACTGAATTTTTCAGCAACGTACCTTGACATCAATAGTTATTAGGTATGCCCCCCCCCCTCCCCCCGATACGGTTTTCTAAGGCAAACAGGGTGGGGATATACTTTATGCCGACCGCCGGAGTTTTGCGGTTGGTGCTACTGCATCAAGGCCGGGTCAGGTGAGTGGGTTGACGCGCGCGGGTCCCTCCCCGGGAGGTGTTGGGTGCGCAGGTGGCTAGGCAGCGGCGGCAATTAGGGCTCCACCGGGATTGCGACGGCGCGCCCGTAACTTCGCGCCTTCACACCTCACAGAGTGCATGCGTGTACGCCGTGGTTGGCTGGGTGGTTGGTTGGTTACTTATCTACTTGGCCCGGTCGATCGTCTGTTGTCAGGTCGCGGATTGACGTTGTCGTCTTCGTGGTTTGCGCTCAGACTTGGTGTGTGTGTATGTGTGTGTATATGTGTGTATGTGTGTGTTTTTGTGTGCGCGCGGACTGCATGCGTAGCGCGCGTCTCGCTCGAGCGGTGAGCCGTGGCCATGCCTCGGAGGCCCGTCCAATCACCATATGGCAGGCAAGGTGATGTGAAATGAAATCGTAAGACGTGATCGCGATTACGATACCAGTGTGTGGGTAGGGCACGGGTGGAAATGTGAGCGGGCAAGAGAAAGAGAAAAAGAGAGAGAGACACACACACATACACACACACACATACACACGCATACACGCACACACGCACACACACACACACACACACACACACACACACACACACACACGCACGCACGCACACACATACAAGAAGAAATTGCTAACCCAACTTTTGTGAACTTTATCCTAATAATCCGATAACCCAGTACAACCAACGATATTTTGTCACATGAGTTAATCAATATAAAATGAGCAACAGTATACCTTTCAGTTTTCTTCGACAACTGCTTGACTTCTAAATATTTCGAAAGGTTTCGTCAAATGTTTCTTAATGAAGTTTACTACTAGTGCTAAGCCAGCATACTCTGCCCCGCCGTATCCCTGTATGTCATGGGACGCATGAGTATATTACATCAATTGCGATAGAGCATAGGACTTTAAACACATTGCCGATCTTTGTGTTATACTGTATCTGAAATATCTGTAATTATATTTTACACAGCTCTGAAAATAGTCTTTTTTTTTTAACGATAAAGTACATAATAGCGAGAGCTTGCTCAAGAAGATTTTACCATCAAAGAAAGGCCAACGCATTCAAGCCACCTGGAGATTCTCTACAGACCGCTCAAAATTATTCTTCCAAAGTTGCAATAATCAAGAAATTACGTATTCATCCCATCTTCTTTTTTCTCCCTATGTTTGAATTTTAATGCCATCATCCATCATCCACGCCAACGTGCTGGATAAGAAAACAATGCAGGAGTCAAAAGATGATATGCAAGGAGACTTTTACAAGAAAACGGACAACACCCCTTCCGTACTCCTCCGAGGTCTCGTATAATTTCAACAGTTGTCTCTTGGTATAAATGTTTCATAAGACATGCATATCTCACCCACTTCGGAAGCCGCGCAGTCCACATTCCCCCAAATTGCCGCATTATACTGCTCACGATCTAAATGTAAATGTATTTGCTCTGGAGGGGTATGAAAAATCATGAATAATTTCAATCCGTCTCCATTATTTATTCAGAAAGAAACAGAGCTCGCCACGACTTGTTGAGGGGAAGATTGATCTTTAACGAGGTCTACGTTTGGCGTGCGTATCTTTCCTTTCTTTAGTTCTTTCTTCATTTCTTTCTGTAATTTGTTTCTTTATTTCTTTCTTCACTCTTAACTTACTTTATCTTACCATGAACGTCATCTACACCTATACTATCAATCAATCTGTGTTATTATGTCGATACCCCCTTCATTCTCCATTCTTGTAGTGGATCTCTTTATCACTGTTATCTCAATGATCGATTTTCCTGCTGAGTACTTCTTAATTTTGCCCCTAGTTATAATACCTTGTATATCTTACCGCAACATATGTATATCTATTTATGTATCCATTCAATATCTACCTCCTTCTCTCTCTTTCTAACTATGCATATCTATATCTTTATCTCTCTTTCTCTTTCTAAACATATATATGTGTTTGTGGGGAGTAAAGGTGTAGATGAATACACAAACAGATACATAACCCCCCCAGAAATGGTAGTATGCTAAACATTCCGGTCATAGACCTTTATTAAAGGCTCTTGAGAAAGGTCTATGACTGATATGTTGGAACATATATACAAATAAGAAATTGAAGAGGTCGTGTTGTTGATGGACATGTAGATGCAAAATACAATATAATAAATACGCTGGAGAAGTATATTATACTGAAATGTTCGGACATGGCCTTTATCTACTTTTTATCATTTCAATTCATAAGGCATTCGCATATATTTATTATCATACCTTTCAAAAAAAGCATCATATGCAGCTTATACCATGCTAGCCTCAATAATTTCAGAACTGATTTCATTTTCTACTCATTGTATTGACATTCCACGTATTTTCTTTCTCTTTTCTCTTACTATTTATATGTTAACTCTTTGTATGCCACATGTCTGTATATTCATAAGTAATACACATACGTCCCATAAGTCTGGCTCACAAACGGTTAAGATTCGTCACAACGACCTTTCCGTATATGTCACTTCTCCGGAACATGTCTATAATCAAAATGCTTTCGGAGTAGAAAAAAAATATGTCATCGCTGACGCAAATACCCCTCGGCTAAACACGCTCAACGACTTTCATAAATCATCATTAAGTCATAAAGATAAAATATTATCTCGGAACTTGTCAGGTGGTTTTCATTCCTTTATCCGAGAATCGGAAGATGTATGGGAGTGGAATGGGTCGATATTTGTGACTTTCTGTCTTCATAGCATATGGACGTTTTGCGTTTCACGGAAGGTTATTGCCACTAAGCCGTGCTTGTAATACATTCACAACTATCTTAGCACGTTATCATCAAATGTATTTTCCTGATTCAATTTTAATAGGTGGAATGCAAATCAGACAAACTTTGGACAAGGTATATTCCTGTAAGAAAGCTAATATTCATCAGATAGACGTTTGTAATATTTTTCGATAAGAATTATAATTTATCATTTCGGCTCCCCCATTATCCCATGCAACAAATGCATCACATTACTCACGTGGAATGCACTCTTCAAGAGTCCATTCTACGCCCCTCACTTCATCGTTAACTCTGTTTATGCCTTTGATTGATTTTGACACAAATATCAAATACATCCAATGGAGGAGTGTTTCCCTGGCACCTAAAGAAATAATGTACAAAAATCTATTAGCTTACTCGCTATGTTAAACGTGGATAATTGAGCACTGTACAACGCATATACGTGTAAAGCAATGCAGCGTTAAAAAACAGAATCCACACTTCAATTTTCGAAATATGCTTTCTACACCTTGAGTCAGGGATCTTTTCTTGCTCTTGGAATCCTATCCAATACCTTTCAGACGAAAGGTAACAGGTTACTTCTCGTAGCTACAGGCAAGTCACACCGATTGCTCTCAGTATTCCCGTCCCTCCATCTCCTTTCTCCCCTCTCTTTCTATCCCCCTCTCTCTACTACCCCCCCCCCCCCCCCCCGGTTCTTCCTCATCTCTCTACAGCCTACCGTGTTTGCTAAAATACCCAGTGGTTTGGGCGCATTCGGCTTCGTACCGAGCCGCCCAAGATAAACAAACAACCCCCATAATGTCACATGTATGTATAATGGCACCAAATCCCACCTCATTAATCTTTCTCGCCGAGCGAATGAGAAGTAAGGCAAAACCAAGCAAGCCTACCGGAGAAAAACCCAATCACGCTGTGGATAAATGAATTACTTTTTTGAGGGGGAGTCTACATAAAGACATCGAGAGAGCAGGAGAGAGTTGGAAGGAAAAACATTAAGGTAGGAACAGCGAGATGCTCTAATCACAGGCGCGCGGGGGAGAATGCTATAAAACCCTAAATCATTGTACGAAATGAAATCTAAATATTTTGATTAGGCTGACAGTGCGCTCTGGTCTTGCTTGTTTAACGGTGCGCGCGGTAGGACCGCAGTGCCCACTTCACACCAGAAATATAAACCACCACGAATTGTCCATACCACATATTATGAAGAAATATCGTCCCATCATTCGTCGCGAAGGCACATTCGGCTTTTGTTTGCAGGCATATCCGCTTCCGGTTTAGTGTACTAGTATAGATGACTGTAAATTAAAAAAGCCGGAAGTCGCTGCGCAGTGCACTATGGGACGGCTTTCTTCTATTTATTCGGTATGAAGAATTAATACCATCCAATGGTAAAGCTCCTCTTTTGATTTACAGTTCATAGTTAGGACGTCTTCTCAGAGGCTGAGTGAAGCAGAATATTTGGAATCAAAATATGAAGAATTTAATTGTTTTGTTTAGGAACGCCTAGAAGCCTGGAAGTGAAGGTTACATGATTTGTGGATATAGATTATGACGGAATATTCAAAATAAGAAGTCTGCTTCTCCTTATCCCCGTCCATATCATCTTCTTTATGACCGACGAAGGTACAATTAGTGTAATCAATTACGCGCGTAATACCAAGGAGCAAAATACCTGTTGATTTTGTCAAAATTGACGTAGATAATATCTTATGTGAGAACTAAAGAGTGGCATAATAAAGTGACGTAAGGTGTCTTTTATTCTAAAACAAGGATGTGTGTTTAAGAATAGAGTATGAATAAAGAACCTCCATCTACTATCAAGCAACACAGATAAGTCATTTCAAACGTTCTATGCGATAATTTCATATCATACTGATTTTCCCCTATATATTTTGTCATGACTTCAAAGTTTAAATTGTAGTTCTGGGGCCGTATCACAAAGAGATACGAATGGTCGTACACCTGATCTATCGATAGTACGATTGATATTAATCATAAAATTGCATCCCAAAATAAGTTGTTTTTTATATTACGAGGTCGTTTCGACTAGCAATAGATAGCAATAATATTTTTGTAATAAGGAAATGTGAAATACTGCTATCCTTAAAGGGTATATACTATTGTTGCGATAGAGCATTCATTTTGAGAGAAGTGGGGTTATCTTTTTGGTGTGAAAGGGTTGGCGACTCGTGCAGGACCTGCGGATTTTGATATACGGATTAATTCCCGAAAATTGAGTGTATTGTCACGGGCGGGATCAGGAGGCAGCGGGACGGGATAGAATCCAAACGTGACTACGAGCTGCCTGACATTCTGACGGAGTGCCAGATTAGGCGGGAGGAAACGGATGACGGGAGGAGGGATGGAGGGAAGGTATGAAGGAGAAGGGAGGGCGAGGAGTGAAGGAAGGAAAGAAAGAAGGTAGGAGAACGGTATGAAAGGAGGGGGACGGAGGGAGGGAGGGATGGAAGTTTGGAGAGATACAAAAGGAGGGGGGATGAGTGATTGATAGAAGGTAAGAGAAGAAAGAGATGGCGCAGATGGGGATGGAGCGAAAGAAGGAAGGAGGGAAGGAAGGAGAAGAATGAGAGAGGTGTGAAACGAAAAGGGGGGAGAGAAAGGGTGAGTGAGAGATGGAAAGTCGAGGATGAGAAAGACGTTAGAGATAGATAGAGAGAGAGAGAGAGAGGGGGGGGGCATTCAGATTTCGCGTCCATCCGTCCGGATTCCGGAAGTCCGTCCGTCCACCAGTATGTATCCATATTTAGACAACTTGAATCGAACTAGTAAAAATTGCATTTCCCTTACAGAAGATCGCGTACACTCTGGGATAGAATTATCAAAGGTAGAGGCCATATAGACTCAAAAAATACAAATATCATGTTATAACTTGTTGATAGGGTACTGCGCTTTTGACATGTTTGATAATGACTCTTAGCGCAAGGATGCACCACCATGGAAACCTAATAGGCCCCATGTCATTAGGAAACTCCGTCTTTCGGTCACAAAGTCTACAAGGTGGAATGCTAATGTTGAGGTGTCATAATAAACTGCATGCCTTTTGATAACGTGTGAACAGAAAAGTCACATTTCTACAGTAAGATTTGACTGCAATGTTATCAGTACATCGGCAATTAAATTGTTTCTCGAGAGGCGCACTACGTTTTTCACAGGTCAGTCTTTCTTCTGGAGTTAGACGGCAAACAATCCTCCATACTAGGAAAAACTTTACTCGGATTTTGTTTGCAGTTACCATGGTTACGTCCGCTTTTGGTCTAGCGTACTAGTGTGTGAGACCGGAAGTGGACATGGCTGCAAATGAAATCTGGATGACTCTGGTCGGTGCATCATGGGACGATTTCCTCCTGTATGCGAAATAGAAAGTAATAACTGCAAGAGGGGCACATTATGATCCGAGAAGGCTCACATACACCTCTGCGAAATGGATACGATTGCGGACCCGGCAAAACCTGGCATATGTCGTGTTTTTTCGCATTTTCGTATTTTTTATCTTCAATTTGCTGACATTTTCCTGATTATTTTTGTACAATAAATCTTAAGGAATAAATGATGTGCATGTCCATAGAGATCAAGAAGAAAATTGAACGGAACACGAGAGAAAGAGAAAGAGAAAGAGGGAGAGAGAGAGAGAGAGAGAGAGAGAGAGAGAGATTAAAGACAGCCAACAAAAGTGGTTTGAAATGTATCTGATGTACATGATGTAAATGAAGATTTACGAGGTGTGTTGGTGCGTGCGTTCGTGTTTGTGTATCTAAATAACATACATGGGTGTGTGTGAATATATGTATATATATGTGTGTGTGTATGTGTGTGTATGTATGTGTGTGTGTGTGTGTGTGTGTGTGTGTGTTTTGTGTGGTGGTGCACGCGGGGTGGGGGTGATAGGTAGAGAGATTGAAAGATAGAAAGAGAGACAGCGAGAGAGAATGTGTGAGAAAGAGAATGATCAAGGCAGTGGAAAGGGGAATGAAGGAAGAGATCAAATACAAGACCAAATCATTATGAGTCGTAAAGAGGGGAAGACGGATGGGGAACAGGGGAGACAGAAGGAGATTCTCAAGAAAGAAGAGCAATCGTAACTTCCTAAAAAGGCCCCATAAATTTCGCAAGAGCAATCATAAACAACGGTAGTAAAATGGCAACCGCTCTCTATTCAACGCCATATAATGAAGTAACTGCACAGTCTTTCATCGTAATACCAATCGTGAGAAAGAAAAAGAAGGAGAGAGTTGAGGAAATAAGGGGAGCATTGGGGAGGCGGGGCTTCGTGTTAGATCGAGTTGCTAGCGTGTAATGAGAGCCGGGTGATCGGCTCACCAATACTGATTTCTGTGTATGTGTGGTTTTGTTCTACCGCTTTTTTCTCACCTCTCGCCAATCTTGCGCTCTTCCACACAGCAGTCTCGATACAGACGACTATATCTTATGTACGTACGGAAGCATGCCGGCTTTCGTTGACTCCAGACCGCGTCCGTGTTTACTTTGTAGCGCGATATATGGCCCGCGCGCTCCTGCCGAGGGCCGGGGTAATACGCTTAATGGGAGCGGCGAAATTGAATTACATCTGTTGACACACCGTTTCATAATACTCGCTGTATTGACTCATAAATAGCACGTGTACACGTGTAAATGTAATTATCGTATTGTTATATACTGGAATCTATTTAAGGCGGAAATCAAACGAATATGCTGCAGAAGTTGGCTCGCTGGCCCATGGAAGGGGGTCTGATCTGTGCGATTGGGTTAATTCGCTATGTTTTATCCAAATAGACTGAAATCTGCAGTTAACTTGCGTGTTCCACATAATCAAACACGGTTAAATTTTGATTCAACAGACGGCTAAAGCAAATAGCGAAATTGTGTTTCGTCCTTCTGCTGTGTATTACCAAGCAGACGCCATGTGTTGGGGTAATCTTTCAAAGCGCAATTACTCGGCGCTGTTCCCTTTTCAAACACGATTATAGGCTAATTCCAGCTCAATTAATACTCCATAATCCATGTTAAATCACGGAGCATTGCACCGGAAATTACACAATCCGAAATATTCACTTATATTGGCGGGTTGCATTAAGCATATTATTATGATTGGGTTGAGCAAAGATTACTAAAAAGGAACTTCAATCAGATGATTGGAAAAGTCGCTCCCTGAAACCCTTTTCTTTATTAGTAAACACTAGAAGCCATTGGAAGACATACATTTAATCATAAGGTGGGGTGGGGTGTGGTGGGGTGGGATAGACGTTGATAAGTGTATAATGGGAGGCAATATGTTATACAAATCACGTAGAATGTTCAACTTAACGTAATGACTAAAATGAAAACGCATAAACGTGGAGGAAAGAATGTTTTAATACTAATTTTGCCTTGGCGATTCTATATATGATTTGTATCCACGCCACGGCTACGGCAATGGTGCCAAATAACAAAAAATAACAAAAAATAACAAAAATCTGTTGAGTAGAGGCCTAGCCAAGAATCTTCTGAAAATGCATACTCCTCTGTTGTATTGTTTTACTAAATTGTTAAGCAAAGAAATCACAGGTTACATCGGGGTGGCATATTGATAACAATGACGAGCGATGGAATGATTATTTATGAATTTGAAGAGATTAAATTCAGGATGAAGTGACGATGAAGTGCCATAGTGGTAACCGCCACTTTTTAATTTAAGGAACGTTATGGTATATGCCTTAC
This sequence comes from Arbacia lixula, assembly GCA_963669155.1. Lineage (NCBI taxonomy): Eukaryota > Metazoa > Echinodermata > Echinoidea > Arbacioida > Arbaciidae > Arbacia > Arbacia lixula. Next base: position 22,380,789 of record OZ022581.1, read on the forward strand.
ACGATTGTTCTTCAAAGGGACATGTATATATTTTCATGTACAACATCTGCACTCATAGAGACTCAAGACGAAATGAGGAGATGAATATCATATACATCATATCTTTTGGTGATCATAATACACGTATTAGTATCAACAGCTGTCTGATGTTGTACGCCACGGCTACGGCAGTCGCACATCAACGTTCTATTGTAAAAGCGCGCCAGCTACGATGGTAGTTTTTTTCCCCTCACAGCTGGAAATAGGAGACTGAAGGGGGGGGGGGGGGGGGGAGGAGGGGGGTGCACACAGCGACATAGAGAGGGGAAATGTGGTAGAGAGGGATTAAGAAGGATAGGAAGGGAGAATAAAAGAGAAAGAGTGAAGGAGATAGAGAGAGAGAGGGAGAGAGAGAGAGAGGGCAGGAGGGAGAGTGAGAGAGAGAGAAAGAGAGTGAGAGAGTAGGGGAGAAAGAGAGTTAATGAGAGCAAACAAGAGAAAGGAGGAAGAAGGAGGGAAAGGAGGAAATGGAGACTCAGGCTGAGAACATGGTCAATGTCAGTGCTGTATATTAGAACCAGGAGTTGCATGTATGGCCGTGATATCGTAATGTTTTCTTTTGTTTTACATTTTACCAGTCCCCACCACCAGATCATTGACATTTGTATTATCATGTGGAGCGTTCACAGGCTTAATATAACATAGTATACACGTTCACAGTAGCACCCTTTACAAATCACGGAACATCATATTATGTGCAGGTGGGGGGGGGGGGGGGCAGGGGAGGATTTGCTTCGAAATGTAGAAAACGCAAGAATAAAAAAAGACTAATTAGGCCTATAACTATAAATTGATGTGCATCATCTCTCCGACATATTCCCAAATTGTACGTACTGTTTGCCAGCACTGATGAATGGTGGTAGGAATAATGTACATATGTGCCTCTATGGAATGAGATACGAGTTTGGGCAGGGGGGGGGGGGGGGGTTGGGTGGGGTGGGGTCAACTGCGGTATGGGGGGTGGAGTTCTTCTTCCCTCTACCCTTTAGCGGCGCCCATGCGTTGCTCACCGGGGAGAACACAACACCTCTCTATCCGTGGCAGCAGCAGCATAGAACCGAACGGAACCGAGCCGAAACTCGGCCCGACATGCGAACCATCTGTTGAGGCATTTCTTGGCCCGGTCAGGCCGGAGCGGGCCGGGCTGGGTCTAGCGATGCATGATATGAGTTGACGAGGGGCACGGGAGCGATAATGGCAAGGGTGGAGGAGAGGTACATACGGAACGGATGCATGGGAGTAGGGAGGAGATACATGTACGGAATTATGCGAAAAGGTCATTTAGAAGTCAGATTTAGGATGTGAGCTCCATACTTTCATGCTACCACCAGTTGACCGATAGTGACACGATGAACAATGGTGTAGACAAACTCTAACAGTTGGTGTTCGTAAAGTACAATATAATGTGATTTTAATGCTTACCAATCCAAGCTGGTGAGTCTCAGCCCGATATATTGGGTAAGGGGAGGGGGGGGGGGGGGGGGTTGGTTGTCGACAACACTATGGGGTCGGACACTTTTATAAATTGATTAGTTGATAGATATACTATTACATTTATTATAATAAATTCAGGTCAGTAGTTTTGTCTATTAATTCATCTTCATGATAATGTTAATCAATATAGCAATATATAAACCAATCATCAATAACTCTGTGTATGTACGCATGGATGTATGTTTGTAATATATCAATCATGTCCATCTTTATATATCAATCTACCTATATATTAATCTAAAGGGTACTGCCTTTGCATGACCAACACTGTACATGTATGTATGTACATGAAAATATATTTCCTTTGATCCCTTTTTTTTTTATTAATTTGTTTATTAAGTCGTATAACGTGGCCCTAGTTAGACGATGCTCAAAACATCAAAAAACACTTTAAACACTTTATATCTTCCTACCGATCTATCTCTCTATCGTGCTATCTATATATCCATCCACCAATGTAGGTATCTGTTACTCGTACACAGTATCTGGCCCATCAACCGCGTATTCAATCCGCCCATAACTCTCTAATGTTCCACTCAATCAGCATACACCTGTGTATGGATACCCTGCCTATCTATCCCTGATCATACCTTTCTCTTCTGAAACCAACAGAATAATAACAACCCAACATCTCCGCCCAGCTTGGAAGATGTTGTTTATTGTTTAGAACAGGTGATTTATAGTGACCTTATTTCTGGCTGTTTATTTACCCGAGGGGACTTACATTCTTACACAAAAAGGTGCATATCTGTCAGCATATGTGCTACCTACAGACAGGTATCTATTTCTAATATCCATTATTAACGAAATTTACCCTCACTCGCGTACCTGTCCCACCTGAGATAAATGTATTTCGGATTTTTCATATTTTATATCTTGGAAACTCTTCGTGTTTATCAAACCACTTTTTGATAGCTTCACAAAAATGGGTTTTGGTGTCACGGATTGGGCTGATGACAAGCTAAATCTGCGGCGCACTAATTAAAGGATGAGTAAAACTGATTATATTTAACAGGTGAAGAACATAATAATGTAGAAAACAATACATGCGCAAGAAATACAGAAAGAGAACGCAAGAAATGAGGGGAAAGGGAGGGGCGGGGGGGGGGGGGGTAGACAAATTGGTAAATGAATAGATAGATAGACGGATATAGTAAGATGGCAAAGGGAAGTTAGATAAAATAAAGAAAGAAAGATGAAGAGACAGAGAGATAGATACATAAAAGAAGAGTGGATATATATGTGACAAAGAGTGATAAGGAGAGGGAAAAAGAGAGAGAGAGAGAGAGAGAGAGAGAAAGAGAGAGAGAAAGAGAGAGAGAATCAAAGAGAGAAAGAGAGAGGGAGAGAGTGAAAGAGAGAGAGAGAGAATGGAAGTAAGAGAAAGAGAAAGAATGGAAGTAAGAAAGATAGAGAGAGATACATTAGAGGCAGAGAGACGAAGAGATTGGAAGAAAAAGTGTAGAGAGAGATACAGAGGAAGAGAGAGAGATACAGAGACAGAGACAGACAGACAGAGTCAGAGAGATTAGCCGTTCATCAATATAAAGTCCTTGACAATCACACATTTGAAATACACGTATATTGCAACACGTGGTATTGTTATTCAGGTGTTCGCCATATAGGAAACCTGCATTTGACTACTTTATCGATTTACAAAACATGCCTTGTTGATTACAGCAGATGATATTGTGATATTGCTAATTTCTTATAAACACATGCTGTGTTCTATTCGATTCGTCCTTTTTTGCAGCAGGTTGAAAAATAATTCACAGCAACTACTTATTTTCTCGAGACACTTTCTTATTAAGAAATGTTTCTGGTCAATAATACATAGCAACGCAAGATTCAATTTCAATTACATCAAAAATTAACACTGACAAGGACTCTTATCCTAAGAATTTAATCGAGGAAACATACATGTCAACTTGGTAATCATTGAAATTGACCACTTTTTTATGTGGATGTTATCTCCGTCTGATTGTGCATCATCGTTGTGTGAATTACAGAAGATGGCAAATGGACATGAAAGAGTACAACGCTTTCTTTCTGTAAATTAACATTATTCATTGCCATTGGCCGACCAAAAGAAAACAGAAAAATTGAACCATCACATATTATATTAACAAAAACAAAAAAAAAATATTTACGAGTATCAATTTTTATGACTGTGAATAAATATTGGGCATCGACAATTAATGTTGCTACTCAGGGAAAGTGAGGTGAATTTTTGTTCTCTTTTTATAACACAGACTGCAAAATTAGTCTATTCTTGTCGAAATTGATGCACTGCCACAAAGAAATCATGCATGAGACGGAGAAATTGAGAGAGATTCATCAGTTCATGACTGCCTTTTTCTTGAAGTATAGATGGGCAAAATGACTGCTGAGTAATTAGGCTGAAGATAGCGGCTAAATTGTAAACAATCTGTTCGCTACGGGAGGGGCTGAGGTGGGAGGGGGTGTCGTATGTCCTGGAGATAAAGAAGAAAGGAGGGGGGTGGGTCGGATTTGTTCCTTCCAATTATTCCTAGGCGGAGGGAGATGCTCTCGCAATCACAACAAACACGACTCAAACACAATAGACGGCACGATTAGCCGAGGCCAGCCAGAAATAGAGAGAGACCTTTGTTAATATTACACCACTGTAAATACAACGACCACTTAATGCGAAATGCGAGATCCTCCTTCGCTTTTAATCTCGAAAATTATCCACTATCTTCCGTCCCTCGGGGAGACGCGACAGTACAAGAGGAAGAGAGAGGGAGATAGAGGAGATATATGGACAGGGAGAGAGATAGAGAGAGAGAGAAAGAGAGAGAGAGAGAGAGAGAGAGAGAGAGAGAGAGAGAGAGAGAGAGAGAGAGGGAGGAAGAGAGAAAAGGTTGGTTCGTGCGCGGAGCTGGAAGATACGAGATTTAAAGGGCGCTGTTTTCGGTTAACTTGTTGATCCTATAATTGACGCGTTGCTGCTAAAATACTTCCCCAGTCTGTTTTTGGCCGCTTTGCGGTAAGCCAGCGCGTTTGAAGTATTCCGCGTCCATATCCCATTTCAGTATTTTCCAGTTCTTATCTCACACTTGAGCAGAAGCGTGATCGAGTCTGGTTTTTATCTGTGAAGGGCAATGAAGAGTTTTAATGGCAACCGCTAATACATGAATATCTCGCCCCAATCTCGAGACTGGAGAGCACTTTATTGTTCATAATTGATGGCCTATAAAGTGCCAATCAAAAATATTACAAACATTATTTCTCACCCATTTTTGACACTGGAGAGTCCCGTCAAAACACTTGATTTGGTACAAATAAAGTTAAAAATTGATTTCTTTTAATAGAAGACTTCTAGTAGGCCTATAGGTTTAATTATTTTCTAATGAGACACAATAAATGACTGTTTATAATTTACCTAAACGAAATGAATAGAATAAATACTATAAGGAAGAACTCGTTTTATTCATGATAATATTTGTATTTTGCTGTTTCTACTCTCTGGTAATTTAATCAAGAGCAGGTTTCCTCATCAAACCAACCTCTCGTCGCTCTCCGTCATCGCTATCCTTTTGAAATCTCAGACCAGTCTTACTTTCTTGATTATTGATATCTTCTTTGATTAACAGTTATAACACCTCTTCACAACACGCATAAAATAGCCTAGTTCCCCCCTTGAATTTAGTTCCCAGTCTCCAATCTTTGAAGGACTCCACAGTCTAATACATTAACATGTATTATGTGGACGACATATAATGTATATGAACACGGAAATCAATCTCGCCATAAGCATAAGTGCTGCAATTTTTAGAGGATAACGGCAGAGCGCGAGTACGTCACTTTAAGGTCTCATCCTTACAAAAAATTTCCCCGGCCAATTTTTCTTCCCATCCGTTCAATATTTACCGTGGAATGCGAGCGAGCGTGCGTGCGTGCACATTATAGCTGCCCGTACCGTCTGTGTTTCAATCGAGCCCGGTCCGTTTGGAGCCTAATTAACCGCCCGTGCTAATACGTGTCAACGAATCGATAAATTATCCCGATAGTTTGTTATTGACAAATTAAGGGAACGAGGCTGCGTGGCCCGCGCTGCGCCGACCGGCTGGCTGGCTGGTTGGCTTGCTAGCTAGCTGGTGGATCGTGCATACATACGCTAGAAGAGACAAACACGGGTAAGGATGAGTTTGTATAAGGTGTGTCAACAATTTGCCTTTCTTTTTAAAAAATATCACTGAATTCCTTTCATTGATTGCATCTCGAAATGCACACATTTGTTCTCTTTATTCCGGGAGTTCTTGCAGTCCTACCCGTGTGGTGTTAAATATGGTAATGCAAACGGCGTCTGTTTTACATTTCTTGAATTTAAAAGGCAATGATAAAGAAGCTAAGTGTAAAATACACTATGTTTTAGGCTTTACAACGACAAACGCACAGAATATAGAACAGTGTATTGAAATGAATTATTATGATAAAACAAATCTTAGTAAACTTGTCTGTTAAGTAGCACTGGAACTGATAGAACAAGCAGAAAGCTAAAATAAGAGTATCGCAGGGAATGGGCTTCGCCAGAGAGTAAATTATGAGAAAAATTGCCCAATTAGGAGGGGTGACTTTAAAACGAGGAGTGCAATAAACACCCCCACGCTCCCTTGCTATAAAGGTAAAGCTTATATTTATCATGTCTATACACGAACTTGCCCACCGTGTACCCTCCCCCTATCTCCTCCAACCCCATAAAGCTTCAAGTGGAATTACCGCGGCGCGCGCCCCACTACGATGCGTTTCGTAATAACGTGTGAAGCAATGCATAGCCGGGCCACCTGTCGTGTGAGGCGAGGTGTGACGCGCGCGCAACACGTAGATGAGGTGCGTCCGTAACCAATCAAGCTTCATATTGCTTGCCGCTGCTATTCCGGGCACTTGTGATTTATAATACACAGTGCCTAACATCACGCACAGCGCATACATCACGTCGAGTGTACATGCACCGATCAAAGGGCAGCTATATCGGTATACGCTCATCTTGGGAGATTAAAGGTACATATGAACCGCTGTTGAGGAATTCTCCCTTAATGAAATCCAATGTTGACTTATTTTGGTCATATCTCTTCAAGCATATGGCAGTATCTGGATTTTTTTTTATTGATGGCAACATATTAAAAATCTTGTATATAGGCCCATTTGTAATTAGATTTATTTGATGTTGACGTAGAAGATTAAGGGAAGGGGAGCAACACGACGGCAAATAATTGCGTGACTCAAGACAATTGCAGAATTGATGCAAAATATCAACCTTAGAATTCATCAAATACGCACACAGTAGAGATAATTCAGACAAAATGATCACCTTTGCCGCATACAATATATAGCTCTATGTATGTCGGCAGTAGAAGAAGAATATAGTATTTGATGTCAAGATCAAGAGTAAGTCGGAATCACTATCTGTTATTTAAGAATATACATGTTCAAGTCGTATACCATTTATCATGTATTAATGCATGCATGATTACCAGAGAAGTATTCAATACATTATGTATTTTCATTTTGTATTATATACTTATTATAATAATTATTATTGCTTTAGTGTTTTGCTTTCATTCCCTGTATAGTTGTGCGCACCGCAGTGGTGAAACTAAGTTCACATCTAACACAGATTGTACATAGCGCAAACACTTGTACTGTATTGACACGCTGCAGTTACCGCTTCGAGCTTATCAAACAAAACACACTCCCCATCATTGGCATCTATAAATGTAAGATATAAAGTTTGGAAACAGTGCTAAAAGTGTAGACGATGAGACGATACAGATGAAGATAAGAGAGAGCAGGCGGGTCCAGTGGGATTATACCAAAATGATGGGATGGAAAGACGGCAGACGAGAAAGAAGAATAAAAGAAGGAAAGTGACGGGAGGGGACATATAGGAAGGTAAACAGATTGAGAGCTGGAATAAGAGAGATGTGGTTATGGGTAGAGAGGGTGGAGGGTGGAGGTGGGAATAGAGAGAGGCGCGGATGAAAAAGAAAGCAAGAGAAGTAGAAATTCAGAAAAAGAGTGGAGGGTAGAGGAAGAGAGAGAGAGATAGAGAGAGAGAGAGAGGAAGGGGCTGGGGTGGGAGGAGGTAAGGATAGCGAGAAGGAACAACTTAACCAACTACACGTCAAGTTATGCTGGCAATGACTTCGCTCAATACATCTCACTTTTTGGGACATCAATCGCGAAAGGTACATCGCACTGGGAGCATACCCTTTAAGCTCAAAATATGAGATTGTTATATGACTAGTTATATTACACCCATCTTAAAATAAGTAACTAGGATCATTTTCATCACATTATCTGCAGTGAACGCATCAACCCTGTCCATAGAAACAGGAATGAGATGGGGAGAAAGAGGTAGATGAAGCCGCAATGGTCTTTGGGCATGGTTACTTGAAATACAGGAATAGAAAATGTATTGTATAAGGAAGAATCACTTGTTCCCCGTAGACTGGTGCCGGGAAGAATGAATAGGGTATTAAAAAAGGAGGAAGGAGTGAGACACCGTAGCCTGACAATGCATCGAGTTTGGCCAGAAGGCTCGGCGGCAATTCCATCAAATACTCACGATTGGAACGATTAGAAAAAGAGCTTTTTAGACCCATGTCTCGGAGCTATCCGCAGTGAAGTACAGAAAAATCGAAGAGGGGTCTTAACTGGGCGCTTTGAACTTTCATCGATTTGGGGTTGGGAGGGGAGAAGGTCTATGAACGCGCATACACGTTCGTTTTTATGACTGAAGTGACTCTTGCATTTGTTTGCATGATGAAGGTTAGTGAAGGGTTGAAAGAGTGGGGGGGGGGGGGGGGGGGGTTAGCGTCGATGGCCTATCTTTCACGCATTTTGGTGTGTCAATGGGTCGGCACGTTGCAGTTACACATCCATCGCAAATGAGCAATTGTCAATGAGCCATGGTTTTAAGTGTTATGAAGAATAATCTGCCAGAGTTGTTTATTCTGCAACACCAATAGTGTATTTGATGCTAAACTATACCTTATAATATTCGTTACCTATCTACTTTATTAAAAGGGTTAAGAGGTGAGAGAACATATTCCAGTGACGGAGTGAGATGACAGGATGAAGAATTCGACATCTTTAAAAGTCACAAATGTTATTGCTATAATACCAAATATGATGATGATATTATTGATAATGAAGATTATATACGTGTGGAATTGACAACGTAGCTATAATACCACTAGCATAAATCTGGCCTAATGGTGAAGGCACCGGCGTTCAAAGACAGGAACCCGAGTTCGATTGCGGGCAGAAAAGAGTTTGTCACTCTTTGTGCTTTATGGCAGTGGAGCGGTTTGAAGGAGTTTTCAACTTTGCCATGCTATCAATAAATGTGTGTTACATTTCTTTCGCTCAGAGAGAGAGAGAGAGAGAGAGAGAGGGTGTGTGTGTGTGGTCTGTCTGTGTATGAGATATATATGTATATATAAATATATATGTAGAGAGAATATGTGTGTATGTGTATTTGTGTACTGATAATGACGAACTCATTTTCATATTTTCAAGATGGAAGAGAGCAAAGCGGACGGGAAGCGCTGGAGAGTGGCAGCGTCCAACGCGGCGGACACAGGAGCGCGTGCGCGCCCATGGGTACCCGGGACCAAGCATCGTCCACCTGCCCAGCTGGTCTATTATGATGCTAAGATGCCCGGTGTGTACCAGAGAGAGATAAGGGGGTGGGGTGAATTAGGGAGAGAGAGAGAGAGAGAGAGAGAGAGAGAATGATAAAGATGATGCGTAGACCGTGTAAAGTGAGATACGGTAATAACGATATGACTAGTTAATCAAGAAAACGGGATGGGACCAGACAAACAGTGAATGGGAGTACGAGAGTGAGAAATGGGGGTGGGGGTGGGGGGGGGGGGTGGGGGTGGGGGGGTAGAGAAAGTGCGAGAGATAGAAATGTAGAGAAACAGAAAGAGGGTGATGTGGGGTGGGGTGCATCGGATTGGATGAGGAGTCGTGTTATACATTTACATGTATCAGAAATGTGCATATGAACGGTAAGGACAAATAAACACACACATACAAAAAAACCCGTAACACCCTTTTCAAATAAGCATAACTTTTAAACATAACAGTTTAACGCAAAATAATGATTGGCAGGAGTGTTAATACTAAACACATAATTTCTGTGTGAAAATGTGATCAATCCTTCAAGTCATGCATGAGTGAGTACATACAAATGGAAAAATGTCACCTTTCAAAAGTGTCGCGTGGGGGTATAATTGTGTGACAGGATTTTTCTGGTTTTAGTGAATAATTAAGTGCTAGTTTTGATCCCCTTTCACACCCCTGACATTTTTCATATGTTTTACGATTAAATGAGCTCCAATCAAACATTCTCCTCCTTCAAAAAGTTTGAAATGGTAACATCCATTAAGTTTATTGAAAAAAGGGAAATTGATTATTTTTCAGTGTTTGTTCACATTTTGTAAGGACATGGGAAGCTGTGACAATGCAACAACAACAAAAAAAGCTATTATTTACTGCTTTGGGGCACGAGAATGACACCTGTGACTTTGAAAATTGGCAATTGTATTTTGAATGCAAGCTCATTCATGCATGACTTGACGCATCAATCACATTTTCACAGATAAGTTAGTTAATGAATGTAAAAATACTCCTTTTAAGCTATTTTGCTCAAATTCGTTTCGTTAAGGAGTTATAGTATTTCGAAAAAGGGGGACTTTCTTTTTGATGTGTTTATTTCCACACTCATACGTCGACATCACGACGTATGCTGTACAAATTACGTTCATATAATTTTGATTTACTACGTAATATAATAACACGAGGGTCCAATATTGCCGTCTATGCTGGACGTGTTGGTATTATATACTTCACTCGTTGACAATCACCACTTGTTCCATTTAAAACGTGACTTGTTTCTATACATATGTAGTTTATTTTGTAGCGGAATGTACAGGCCGTATTTTAAATAGTTACCTCGAGCAACTTTATGAGGTTCAAATGTAAACTGCACGAGTCCGTCACGGAATCACAGTGGAGAATACAGGCCAATGTATATTTGTTTTTCATCTAAGTATTTCGCTGAAGAAAAGAATGGCTTGATTTGATTTAGAATAATTGTGGTAGAAAAAGCTTGTAGACCGCACAAAGAAAACCTCGACAGGCGGCGTGTTGGGCATTCCTGATGCGGAGATTTTCTTAAAAATATAAGGCTGCTCCTTCGCCCGATGGCCATATGCCCAAGGGTGGTATCATGCTTCTTTGTGTGCTTCTTCTATTCCTCTCCCCCTTCCTCTCTCTCCTCTATCTTGCCTCTTCTTTCCTTCCTTTCCCCTCCCCCAAACCCCCTCAAATTCTCAAATTCTTCTATATCGCGCGCTTCTCCTTTTCCTGACCGTTCCCCTCTCGCGCGCTCATTCTTTTCAATTTTCGTCGGCGAGAAAGGGCGTATTATGAGCTAAGCCTGTTGCGTGCGTGCCTGAGTACATCCCTCTCGTATCCAGTTGCCAGGCGCGCTCCAGCAGTCGACACGGGCTCATTTTTTTTGCTCGGGAGGCCACTTAATGCACGCTCTCACTTTCCCGCCAGAACGGAGAAGGGAAAACGCCTGCACTCAGTGCGGTAACAATAGCTGGCCTCTTGTTTGGAGTGGCTCGTTTGCCTCTCAATTGTATCTGTCCGTCTATCGAACGCCCTGGAAAATCGAGAGAGAGGGAAGGAGACAGAGAGAAAGAGAGAGGGAAGGAGACAGAGAGAAAGAGAGATAGGACGAGTGGGAAGGAGAACGAAAGTGGTACGGAGGTTTTCTTGAGCGCGCGAAATCCCCAAGTCGCCGAAACATCAAACCACGGGATTGATCTGAGAGACCACTTTCCACACATGATGAAATCGCAGTACCAGAAAGAAGGTCTGAGCGCTCCCGCTCAGTGCGCCAACTTGTTCGCAAAAACGCCTTGCACTCTCAAGAACACACGTACACGTGTACAATAATTCTTACGCAAAGTACGCATAGGTAATCGTTCAAATGACATGCACAATATACATAACATACACAATATCAAGAAGGGGTGGTAGTTTAAAAAAAATAAGTTTTGAATAAAGGTTGAAGTTAAGTATCCTTCTATCATAGCTGTGATTGGCAGAACAGCGCAGTTTTCAAAATACCGTCCTTGATCACTATAAAAAAAAAAAAAAAGCTACAAGGGAGAAGAGAAGCACTGTGACAGCATGCAAGGCACATTTTGAGAGCAGCCTGTTGCGTGCAGGTCATAATAACTTTGTATTCCTCTCGTCGCCCAAGCTACAGGAAGTTAAGGGAAAATAAACAATCGATTACCTTAGAATGTGGATTCGGACATTAAATATGACCAGGCTAAATCCTAAAAACTGAAGCGTTCTGACACGACTGATAAACCAAATAGTTTAAGTACTCATCAATGTTAACTTCCTGACACTGTAGCCTAGCAGTATCCGAGACCAATGGATATCAGTACATCTTTGTCTAAAGTGCAATATGCTAACATGTTGCTAAAATACCTAGCTTTACCAAACTATTGCTTTAAGTATTTGTTTATCATGAATACATGAATATATTTTGCTACTCTGATGCTACGTAACTTCACCAGACTGGTAAACATGTTTTGGGAGTGACTGTCCACCTGTAGATGTAACAATCAAATTGGAGAAGTCTTAATGTGCCAGTCTCGCATTTTTGGAGTACCAATACGTACAGACTCTTCAGAGCAGTAGTTCGCTCCGCACACAAGGGGTTAATTCTTTCTTCTTCACGTATGGTGTGAATGTGGTTGACGGTCTCGATTAATTTGTTACCCGCAGGAAAACAAAAACTGACTCAGGTGTGAGAAAATGTCCGGGTACCCTCCCTCCCTCACTCTCTCTCTCCGGGAAAATGGAACACGACAGACACGGATCCACCCTCAGAGAGAACAGAGTGACGGCACCATCGACCTCTCCTTGCTTCCCGGCAGCGTGTCCGTAAATGTAACCCATATTTGCCATCTAGTCTGTCATATTTGGATAATTTTTCGATATTAAACATATCCAGTTACCGCGGACTCGTGCGCCCGAATCCCCCCACCAAGTCGCGGGCGTATCACGCGCCACACTGGATACCGCGCAATTCTCCGATGAAATGTAATGTCTATACGAACGTCGATATCCCGTCTGTGCGTCGTGAGAGTGACTGTACTTCATGAACTTTTCTTTAGGTAGACCATGTGTACTTTTTCTTTTAGCGTGCACTATCTCGAATCGTAACAAGTTCGTTGTATGTATTTTTACATTCTTGATCCTATACCGGTGTGGAGTTGTCTCGATTGGAGCAGCCATTTTTGTTTGAGGGCGACTCGACAACATGTTGTTGTGTTGCCATAGGCAAATTGTATCCTTGAACACATGTGACTTTCTCTCCAGCTGCGTGCTCTTTCCCGGACTTAAGCTCGGTCAATCATAGCTCATGACAAAACAAACATATGTACAGGTATGTCTCACTGAGAAATGTCCCGATGTCAGCTCTCGTCAGAGATCTACAAAAAGACGAATTGAGTTTAAAAATATACTTCCCAGAGAGAAGGTGAGATTAAACGAAGCAGTATCATGAATGATCCAATCATTTTTCGAGCGAATTAAAACAAAAATGCAATTGATTGATCCTCACCGTTAAAGTCCACCATAGATGACATGATCCGATCAGTTGTACGACTCTGAAACTGACGGAATCGCAGGATCCGATCATTGGAATTGCGCAAGAAGGCGACGTCACATGTTAGGTCGTAAGCCCTTTACGACTGAAGAATCGCTTCAAAATTGTTTCGTCTGCGGTGGCCAATATGCATTAAAGTATCATAAAGCATTGTTGGGTCTTTTATTCTTCCATAAACATTGGAAAGGTGAACGTTTTCAGTTCTTTTATGATATATGAACTGTTAAAGTAGGACACTGTATTTACCTGAGGGTTGTGGTTACCAGTCATACCAGTGGCGGTTTCATGGTTTCTGCTACATTTGTTTCTTGTGGTCAGTGGTGATGGAGCCGTCACGAAAATTTAATTTACACTACTGCTAATGACGATGAGAAGATCGTAAGAATGGAACTAAAAATATTAAACACGACATGTTTCGATAGAACTCTACGATTTCAACTCGTATGCGCAACGAAGTATGCGACACAATCAATTGAATAACTGTTGTATATTAACCGCTCGTTTTGTAAAATATAAACAATATCTCATTTCATGATCCAACAAGTCCTATGCGTCTAATGTAATCATCACTTAAACAGTATACCTTTTTCAATTAAGTTTCTTAATTGAGGGGAACAACCGCTCTATGCACGGACTTATAGTTCACATTACGCCATGCGTTACCACGTAAACCGTCATGCGTGTACGGCGTTGAAGGTGATTAGTCCTTTGGGAATAATGTTATGTATGAAATATGTGTTATGTACCACGTTGTTTCTGTGATACACCCATTTCGCCCTCTTTAAAAGCAAGAGATGAATTCATACATGTTGTAGTTAAACCTGTTAATATCATGTTTGCCTTTATTAATTCATTGAATAAATTATAAGACATTTCTCATTCTTTCAGGCAATTTGTCAAAAATGCCATATATGTTATTTTCTTTTTTATTCGAAAACGGCACATATTTATGAAGTAACGATGTCCTTCTTATTTCATTCTTTCAATCTTGTTTTGATATAGAGTATACATTCTTATGTTCTTTTGTTTTCCCCTTCGCAACATGTCTTCCTGTGACTACACAAAATGTAAAGTCTATAAAAAGTGTCATTAAACATATATCTCACTTCATGTATCGTAAAGGAGAGCATATAACCCAACAAGCGCCGCTTTTTTTATACTCCCCTCCAACATTTTGTAATTTGAAGTTATTATTGTTTTTGCTATAAGACAAATGTACGGGTAATATATTTCATTTGTGTTATAGTTTCATGCATTATAACTATTTATTTATAATTGTATGAAATATCATTTTCAAGTTTTGAATACTGTATCTACATGAAAAAAATAAGTTCAATTTAGTTCACATAGATTCTAATACTGCTTATTCCAAACCATATTTGTTTATTCATTTGTTTATTTATTTATTCCGTCTTCTTTCAAAAGGGTACCCACGTCAGTGAGCAAATCACTGTTCTCCCGTGGGACTTTGGGTAAATCGAAGAACAAACATAACAAAGACAATCAATGTAATTTGATAATTAGATAGAACATGTACAAGGTATAACGCTTACATTATTATTCAAGTAATGGAAAGAGGAGAAGACCAGCTCTTACCTTAAATTCTGTATAAAAAGAAACATGAAAATGTATTAACTACCTTGCAAGTGGATAGACGTCAATAATTGACAGCTATCAAGAGTTAAAAACAGCCAACATCATATTGTTACCCTTGAAGCATATAATTATATATATATATATATATAATTTTTCTTCTCCAGCGTCTCATTCAATTTGTTTGTATTTACTTTTACTTATTCAGCGCCATCGCAACCCCATATATTCTAATATATATATATATATATATATACATATGTGTGTGTGTGTGTGTGTGTGTGTGTGTGTGTGTGTGTGTATTTGAAAATACAATAAAGGCTATTTAGATATATACTCCTGGCTAGGGAGTACCAACATGCAAGACAATCTGGCAGCCGAATCTACACTGATCATCAGCAGCCAGGGTGTACATACAATAGTATATGTATATAAATATATATATATGTATGTATATATATAGCACATATATATATATATATACGTTCTTTTAAAAAAAAATCCTATGGCAAGCAAAATGTTGTTATATTGGATGTATGTACATTATCAGTGAAAGGTACAGACATAGCATATAAAGAGTTAAAACAGGATATGTATTGCGTCTATATCGCGAGAAAATATACCTTCATATCTTATTTACTATCTTCGTCATCATTTGATGATGATATAATAGGAAGACTACTCGCATTCATGGCGTTCCTCTACAGTGCACTTCCTTTTGCAAGGCGCCACCACCAAAGTGCAACAAAAGAAGAAAGCGCGTATGTGATTGACTCCGCTAACCACACTTCGTCGAGCTTTCCTCCCCCGGGACCGCTGGCGGCTTTAGGTCTCATTGTCCGCTGGAAACTGAATAGACTGAAGGAAATAGCTGGATTATGCTTAATTGTTCCAAATCGCATGTCTCATCCCAATCGTCGTCTTCAAAAATTTCACTTTTGTTTTGGTTCAATTTCTTTCTCCCCGTTGCACGTCATTGCGATTATTAAGAAACAACCACTGAGACTTAATCACATGAGGGTTCATATAAACGAGAATAGAGACATACTGTCGAACAGAGAACAAAGATATACGCGGTGATCAATGAACCAAAAAATCTCAGCTGCAAGGAAAAAATATATTTTAATCTGAATAATGTCATTGCGACGTCTCAACTCACGTGTTCAATATGTGTTGAATACAATGTCAATATGTTAAATGAATTCCATTTTTTAATTTGTAAACTTGTCCCATTTTTCTTCGATAGAATTATCGTAGAAATTAAGATACAGTTTAAATTGTTTTACTTTTACCTCCTGTCTTATGTGTACCGCCTTATGATGGAATCCAGTACTAACTTTTTTATTGTATTCATCACATCATGCACACATACATTTGTATACACACCCAAATTCACTACACATAAATAAACGCAGATGGACACAGGAACATAAAGACTCATAAACATGTGGCCGTATTAAGAAAATGAACAAATGAAAGCGAATTTACACCGTTGTACATTAAAAGTGCCCAATATGTACTGAGCATAAACCAACCTCCTTCGACGTTTGGTTAAGTAAGTACGTATTCCGACAAATACTTGGGTTTTTTCTAGTTGTAACAGGTGCTGCATTAATGTTTGCATAAGTGTGATTTTGTTTGCGTCCAGTCGATTCTTTCTCTCTATTTCTGCATTTAAAAATGTTAATGTTGTCTGCCCATCTCCATCTCCTAACACCCATACACAAGCACACATTCCTTTTTTTTCAATAGTATTTATGCAGTTCCATTCAAATAATACAATTTCATATGATATAAACACATACATAAATAAAATATCATGATTAGGCTACACATCTTTTGATTATCATAGGCAAAAAAGAAGAAAAAAGGCCAAGACAAACAAAAAAAAAAGATTTCTTTCTAATGATTTACTGTACATACTCTCTAGTTTATATTAATGATACATTTTTCTTTTTCCTTGTCCTTTTCTCCTGCTATTCATGGATTCTTTCTCCATCTGTCTATATCCCTCTCCTCCTTCTCTCTCTTTATTCTTCTTCTTCTTCTTCTTCTTCTTCTTCTTCTTCTCTTCTTTACCTTCAGTTTTCTCATTCTTCCTACTGCCTGTCCAACCGTGCCATTCGTCACCCTCCATCTTAAAATCCGAGACCGTTTTGGCGTCAGCTAATCTGCTGATGTCATTAGACAGATAACCGTTCCATATCCCAGCCAATTACGACTCAGCCCCGGCGCAAACCAGATATTGCAATTAGCACACGAGAGGGGAGAGAAGATAAAAAAAAAAGCGACCTGATGAAAAATGCACCTCACTTCTTGCCTGTTGCCCGCATCGCGTGGCGGGAGAATTTCCAGTAGAGCGTCGTAATCAAGAAATAATGACTTCTCTCAAAGATGGGTGCATTAAGAGCTATCAAGATCTCCACTACTAAAGAGAGATGAGCAGAAAGTATGAAGTTGACTCTATAATGCCAATTTATTTTCACGTGGCATTCCCGTGATGTGATATTAATGCTGTACTTTGGGACATGTGCGAAGGTTACTTACCTTCTTACTGCTCAGCGAAGAAGGCACCACAGGTAGTAATTCAGCGGCCATTACATTATTCCGCTGGAGAGGACCATTCGAAGCAACACGTTTTTACCCTTGTTCTTCTCTTTTTCATCATTGCTATACGTAGATGCCGTAGAGCGCCAGTCAGTCTGGCGCTCAAACGGTTAAAACAATGTAATGTATGCCGGAATCATACCATGTCTTCATATGGGGCATGAATTGAGAGCACAGTACAAACTACGGCTAAACATTTCCGATGCATGTACAACACCGTTCTCCGTACTCCATTTACCTTACTTTATGCTTAAGGGTAACCTATTTTGTGTTGATCCTCTGTACGTGATTCTAAGTTGATCTTATCAATCATGACACGAAGAATGGCCTGGAAAATCAAACACCCTACATTCCCATCGAGAAACATCTCGGCTATCTAGCTAAGAAAACGGTATTTTCTGCGATCTAATTCTTATCGTATTTGATACTTAACTAGCACAAAGCAAAAAGGCTTTAACGTCAACCGTCTCAGGAAGCAAAAACAAGAAACGGTAAGTAAAAGAAAACAATTTCCGCGAAATGCGATTCTATGTAGGACAGGGGGGAAAAGGTGCGAGGCGGAGAAAATTAAAGAGACAAGGGGAGGAAATGGACTGAACATCGTGTAACACCTGCTCGGTTCTCAAACGTCTGCCCTATAGCTCGCTGTCAGGGAAGGAGAGGAGAAGGAATTACGAGAGAGGGAAGTAAATGAAAACACTCTCGCAAATTGTATTTGCTTATCGACCGAGAGACGGGTGAATAGGAGCAAGAGTATGGGGGCAGGGAGAGAGAGAGAGAGAGCGAGAGAAAGAGAGAGAGAGAGATCAGCTTCAAAGGAATGACAGATTCCTGCAGTATGTATTCCACAGGTTTTTATCAGCCCGAGGATTAAAGTAGGGTTTTATATATATGCACAGAGAGAGTGAAACTGTACGTGCGGTATGATTAAATGGAGTGCGGGGGACGTTATACCAGAAATCACTTGATATCTTTATTTATTCAGTCTTCTTTTTACAGAGAAGCTTCTTCAGTAATCTATATTAAAACAAATATAACACTGTTCTTTTCCAGCAGGCCCTGTATAACATATTTGCAATCATAAGATAAACAGAGCAATGTAACATAGTAATATTAACATAATAATATATAGCATTAGATTAATAAAAAAAAGTATCATCAACGTTACGTACAATATCAATGCTCATACCAGATGAATATGAACATGAATATAATTATATATATGACTAGAATATTACTCTCTTTGACTCCAAAGTCTAATCCCACTCCCCTACTGAAAGTAAAAATATGCACTGTTTTTCTTTTGTATAGGGTTGACCGTTTCTTGGATTAAAGAATCCAATCACTTATTTATCAAATTTGCCGAGAATGTATTTAGTCATGTTCGTTTGTGATCAATTTTTAGCCCCAGAGCCACTTCTGCCCTATGCTTGACGAAAGGAAAGAAGTAATAAGAGGGACTTATATGTGAACTAAATTTGTCTGTCATTCGCATCGTCACCAATACAAAACCACATGGATGCAATGTAGGCCAATACGAAAGAGGTAGAGTGGATTCGTCTTGAAATATCGGAAAGGAGGGTGGGGGGGGGGGGGTTGTCATATTTCAGTTAAGGAAATACGCAGGACATACCCATAAGTGTAACATATATTTTGGACCCTTTTATAACCTGTTTCAAAACCTCTTTGATCGTGACCTTTTCACGAGCAATTCATCACATTTCCATAAAGCAAGAGTTTATCTGGTAGATAAAGGGTTGATATGTTCCTTCCCCCTGCTAGCCCACCTTGTTGTTAGTCATAGCGGCGCCATCGCTCATGTTCCACAGGTCTGTAGCTGAGGCGCCATATGTGTACGTGCGCGTATGCTAACAGGTAGTTGCCGCACCACTGGAGAAAGAGAGAGAGAGAGAGAGAGAGTGAGAGAAAAAGACAGAGAGAGAGAGAGAGAAAGAGAGAGAGAGATTGGGGGAGAGAAAGAGAGAAAAATAGGGGGGGGGTAGGGAAAGAGAGAGATGGGGGGGGGGGTAGGGAGAGAGAGAGAGTTTGGGGAGAGAGAGAGAGAGAGAGAGAGAGAGAGAGAGAGAGATGGGAGAGAAAGAGAGAGGGAAAGTGATACAAACAGAGAGAGAGAAAATAAGGTTTCATGGGGTTGGGATTGTGAGCGAGAAGGAAAGAAAGACGGAGACGGGAAAGATATAGAGACGAGAGAGAGAGAGAGAGGGGGGGGGGGGGGAGAGAGAAAGGAAAAATGAGACAATGCACATTAAACATGCTTTCAAGTTGTTTTCATGCACGATACAAACGGGGGTGGGGAATAACTGCCAAGATATACCAGAGAGAGAGAGAGAGAGAGAGAGAGAAGGAGAGAGGATGAGATAGAGAGAGAAAGAGGGAGAGAGAGAGAGGGAGGGAGAAGAAGAGAGAAAGTAAGACAGAGCACGGACAGAAAGTGTGATTTTCTGCGCGTGCGTTCGAGTTGTTTGTGAATGAGAGGGGGAAGAAGGAGATTAGATAGAAAGAAAGAAGAGAGAGAGATAGAGAGAGAGAGAGATGGAGAGAACGATTGAGCACCATTGCATTAGCTTGTGCAGCCGCCTAGCGTATCGTAGTCTTAGGGGCAAAGTGAGTGATCTTGCCCGAGTCTTTTTATATGTACACAGGGCAGCCTTGCGCAAATTCAGATTTCAATAACAGTTTCCGGAGCAACGACCGGGACATTCACTACCAGATTCGTCCTGCATGCCTAAACTAGAGTATGACCTAAAAGGAGGAGAGTTGTGTTTCTCATAAATTGGATATTTCGCAGCTGGACGTTCAGCTTCAGTTATCGCGGTTACTCTCACGTTGCAGAGAAACAAGATCTTTAGTCGTTTATTATACGTAAATGATATGACAAACCGACAAACCGAACCACAATATATATAGTGTAAATTTATGATACAGTGACTTTATAACTACAGTGATTAGAACGAATACATTATTAATTTTCTGCTTTAAAACAAGCCAGATAAAACTTGCAAAAAACAACATTTCGATTTAAAACGCACAAATCAAAAGCAGTCACTCTGTGTTTATGTTCATCACATGTTCTATTGCTAGTACTGTTATTGTAATCATAATCATTGCTGCTCCTATTTCATATCAACGGTAGGATACTTGAGAGCATCTATAGCGGTGCTGTGAGATCAACTCCTTGAGTACCAAGTGTGCATATTGTCACATATAACATGGATAATGCACAACAATACTTGAGCAGCAATTCATCTGGCACCTGAAGCGTTAATTAGGATAACATTATTCATATTAGGATGCTTCTTATGATGATGATGGTCGCCATTACTATCATTGCAATACTCATATCGTTATCATATTTATAATCGTTATTGTATTATCATCATTAGTATAATTGCATCGTACACCCAAACACGCTTCAGGTGGTAGTGACCTGTTGGCCCACCTTCCCGCGGACTTTGCGATCCACAAAGGTCCGCGGAAATGTTGGCTTGGCTGGTGCTTGGTCACGTGACCGCTAAAAGAGGCGCCATACTTGGTCATTGTTGAAAAAGTGCGCGGATAGATTAGCAATGTTACAGCCTAGCGTATCCTTTGAAAAGAACGGTCCATACCTGATATGTTTGATCCTTCGAGTCAAATTTTAATACCTTGACAATTATCGGATGCGGAAGATGATGTCTGCCTCAAAATGTGCGCGCGTGTGTATATGTGCGTGTGTGTTGTATACGTGTGTGTGCCTATGTTGATGTTTGAGTGTGTGTATGAGTGTATGTATGTATGTACCAGCTATCTTCAGCAGACGGTAAAGTAATTTGTCGGTGAATAATTTACGCGCTAAGGGAGCTGTGTTGTTAAGATGAAGAGGGGAAAAAGAGACGCGTCCAAGGTTGATACTGTCCTCTCCACTTCAAAGACAACCTGTTATAGTCCGGGTCAAAAATCCATGGCGTCGGACCCGCTTTCCCATTTACCTCCTTTAGATTTACGTACTTTATGTTGTAATGAAACTAGTCTATTATAGCTATTACGTGCGTCATACGTTGTATTATGCCAGTGTGATACATCTCCGAAGAAAATGAGTGGAAACGGACTATTTCAAGGTTCGTCATAGGAAGACAGGTAAACAGGGTATAGTGTTCCAGTTTCGTGAGTGTGTGAACTCACCGGAACGTCTAAGGTGTAAGATGGAGTGTGAGAAGGTGGGGTGGGTTGGCGGGGTGGAGGGGGGGGGGGGAGAAAAGGATTCGCCGAAAGTGCGAGACATGCTTCGGAGTGATGGCAGGCACGTGGCTCAGGGACTCGATGTGACGTTTTATGCTGAAAGTTTTCCCGCCTTAATATTTGCGCGGCAAAGTACCTAGTTTCTGCCATTTCACTCTCCTCGACCGTGCTTCACGGCTGCTCAATGGCGTAGGACTAATTGCGCAGTCGAGTTTTGGCAGTCTTACCATCAGAAGGAGGGAATGAGCGAGTAACACATAAATTATCCGTGAATTGAGCCAGACACTTGAAAGGGGTCCTAGTTGCTAATAACACACAATATCGAATGCGCGGCGGCTGTCGGACAGAAAACGTTCGGCAGATTGTTTACACTAGGGAACATTAATAATAAATGTTGCCGTTATATCAATAAACAAGGTTTATGGATTCAATATGTTACAGCTAGCCACGGAGCTCGTAGAGATACGTCTTTAGACAGATTGGCATCTCATGACATTAAGCCGTAGCTCATTAACGCTCACACCTCTCTTTTGTCCCGAGTCGTATCAGGATTATTGCGACAGATGTCAGCGACAAACCTCTCGCTGCTTGCTGATAATGGAACCCAAAACTCACCTCATCTTGACCAAGAACAAATAAAAATATCAACAAGATCAACAAAAACAGCAACAAGATAAATATGTGAACATAGGAAATTTGCTATAAAAAAAAAATCCAGGTACAAAGACCAAGCTTGGATGGTAGATAAACTAAAAAATATGGAAAAGGGGAAAAAAGGGAACTCTTGTGAACCCTGATGGCTGTGCTCCGGTCGGGTCTTTTCCCCTGGAGAGCTACCGATTCGCGGGGTTCCCTGATGGAAATGCCACACTCTGTTGCTTTTCCAAATTACTGCGACAAGCGGAGCGGATCTAATATTCTCTCCCGTCTTCAGCCCGGCGCTTAATCACAGCAATACCAGTTAGGCAAGCTGGTCGCTCACGTGGCGCGGAGGAGACAGGCGATGCGAGACTTTGGCCTAGGTTGTGCTCTCTCTCTCCCCACTCCCGCTCCCCCCCCCCCCCACCCCACCCCAACACCACCATCACCAACAACAACTTCATGCGTCTCTTTTTGAGTAGGTTTTATTTCATTCTTAACCCAACGTTTACTTAAACACGTGTGGCTCTATGGGAGATGAGTTGTTACTCGATCTCCCCCACACCACCACCACTACCAAAACCCCATCCGTCTCTTTTTCATTAGGTTTTCTTTTTTTTTTTTAACCCAACGTTTACTTAACCACGTGTAGCTCTATGGTAGATGGGTTGTTCCTCGAGCGATCTCCATGCCTTCCACCCCCACACTACCGCCGCCACCACCAACCCCATCCGTCTATGTTTGAGTAAGTTTGATTTCTTTCTCAAACCCAACGTTTACTTAACCACGTGTGGCTCTATGGTAGATGAGTTGTTCTTCGATCAACCCTAACACCCCCCCCCCACCCCATCACAACCACCAGCCCCATCCATCTCTTTTTAAGTAGGTTTTTATTTTTACCCCAACATCTACTGACCACGTGTGGATCTGTGGCAGATGAGTTGTGCCTCGATCAATCCCCCACCCCACTCCCTTCCACCACTTTCATCGCCCCAATCCATTTTGTTTTAAGTAGATTTTCTGTCTTAACTCAACGTTTACTTTCCACGTGTGTATTGTGTGGATATATGGCAGATGAGATGTGCATCAATCAGCCCCGTCCCCCCCCCCCCCCCCAACTCCCGGCCCCCTCCCCCACCTCCCACCCCCACCAGCAGCCCCATCCGTCTCTTTTTGAGTAGGTTTTCTTTCTTTCTCAACCCAACGTTTACTTACCACGTGTGGATCCATGACTGATGAGTCACGGTATAACACGCTATCTTGGTGGGAATTGTGCTGTAAGAAATTCGAATAAAGGACTTGGATAGCCTCATTTACCCTTCCTGTGCCAGATAAAATGCTGCTCTATGGGTTTTGGGATCAGCCCTGTTGGAAAAAATACCCACTTGGCATATAAACAATTAAGATATGTAGAACAGACGGAAACTGGTAGATGAGGGTATGGTAAACAAAAACAAAATGATATGTATATCATAACATATACGGGGGCGAACAAACTGTATGCGACGGACCATAGCATTTCATTTAGAATAATTCCTTTTCAGCAAAAGAGAAATATGTAAGGAAGAGGGAGGGGCGGGCAGAACTATTTTTGAATGATGGATGCATAATTAGTAAAGATAGCTTTAAATTCTCACCTCGTAACCAAGTATGATTATTCAAATAATGGTTATAGATCTCGGAACATCCTTTTCATCATTTTATCATTCAAATACTTAAATCTCTCATTATCATGAATGTGTGTGTTAAGCTAATGGGATTTTCCTGTAAAGGTTAAAACGTCCCCTCTTCATGCAATTATCGTCAGCCAGTCTGACAACCCGTCACGTGAATGCAGCCTAGGCTTTGATGCAGTAAGAAGGTGTTACTTCAGTGACATAGTCACCTTTAAGTCAGCAAACGTTACATCATAACAGTCACAGTACATCAGAGACAACTCGCATTTTGTCTAAGATATGATGAAACAAATAACAACCGAACTCGAATGAAGTGCAGGTAATGAAACTATCGGATAATCCATTTCAATAAGATTAAAAATGGATAATAATAATAATAATAATGATAATAATAATAATAATCAAGATCGATTGTGGCTCGAACCTCGAACTTTCCGAACTAGTCACTCACATTCAGGTTGCAGGTTGCATTCAGGTTGTGTTCATAAACCATACAACCTCGATCTTGCGACCACTTTCATGACTATGGGCAGCGGTGGATTTGGTATGTTTGGGATTTGGAGAAAAGTGGGTGGGGGTGGGAGAAAAGACAAAAAGTTGTCGCAAATTGTACAAATTCATGTCCCTGCGTTGATTTATTCTCATTATTGTCACATTCCTCAATTTTATAATTAATAATCCTTCATGTTACTTATAATAATGATAATAATGATGATAATAATAATGATGATTATAACAAAAATAATGATAATTAGAAGGACAATGACAAGCACAATAATCAGTAGCAACATTATGTGTTGCACTCAAAATAGGGGGGGGGGCACCTTTTGCACCCCCCCCCCCACCCCCACCCATGGGTCCGCCACTGCATGAGCGGTATCAGGCTGATCAGAGAGCCAGGTGAGCCGGGGATGATTGGGGAGCTTTGGGGAGGGGATGGACAGGGGCTTCCCGAAAATGGAACACTGTCCTACCCCAATGTAACAAAGACAGCAAATCAACTATTCCAGTCAGAAGAAGCTCCAGCCATTTTTATGTCCTGTCTTCAACAAGGACCGTGTGGATTCTCGCTTCGACAGGCCAGCTACAAAATAATTGTACTTCCAGATATTTCTCCTCATTTTTCCTCCTCATCTTCTTCCTCCTACTACTTCGGAGATGACATCCATTTTCATTAACCCTTGCATCATGAGAACACGTTATCTAAGAAACTGGGGAATCTATTACGTTGAACTGGAACGCACCTTTCTTTCTCTTTTTTTTTTTGGATATGCATGTGCATGTGCACTTTATGGCTCACTGAAATCCAATTAAATGCATATGATTTCTTTTTGAATTATAGCCTAACCACCGCGGAGCACTCAAAATGCGAACAGGTCCATATTTTTTTAGTAAGTGTTATCCTCTAGACACCAACATAATTTGGAAATAAAAAAATACATATTTTTTTTTAGTACTGAGAGTAATTGTGTATCAGAAGGTTATTTTGGTACATTAAGGTTTATTGTAATGATGACACTTTTAATGTCCTTTTGTTTCATTTGATTGTATTCACCCTGTGAACATGCCTTGATCATGTAATCAAGTCAATTCAAAATTACATGAAAAACTGTTCTTACTAGTGCTATGATTTGTTTGACCATAGTGGTATAAAAAAACATTCATTAGTTGAGTCGTCATAATGATGAGGTGAAAATTGTTTACAAGATAAATGCATTACATGTATGTAATGTTTTTAGTTACAAACGTAATTGAGGGAATATCAATATCATCCTCCCCTCTCTAGTCATTACCCCGAAATGTTGCCTTTAAATCCCCGACTCCCCATGAATGATAGTCATATGGAGGGGGTTTAATTTACCTCCTCCCCCTCCCCTCACTCCTCCTCCCCACCCCGATCTGTTTCCTATAAATCCCGACCATCCCATAAATTATAGTCATATGGAGGGGGTTTCACTTTTTAATAACCCCCCCCCCCCTGCCCTCCCCTCCCCTACCCTCTCCTTCTCCTCCCCACGCCGAACTGTTGCCTGTAGATCATCTGGTCGGAATTATACATTCGTCATCGTTCCCCCTGATGTCGTCGATGTAGGAGAAGGGGAACAACACGCTAATGAAACCCGACTGATCCCCAGATGGGAACATGGCACACGGGCGCACACCAGGAATCGTTATCAATATCAGAGCTTTTTGCCTTAATTTGCCAGATTTTATCATGATAAGCTGCACGATGACGTTGCTCCACGTACACGGAGAGGGTTCCCACCCCTACCATGCCTACCTAAGCAGAGCAGAGATGCTAAAAGGTATGATGAAATCATACAGCGTATCATAACCAACATGATACAACGACACCTCAAATCTGTATATAAAGGCCATTTAAAGAAGACCCAAGTTGTGTTTATCATGAGCGGATGGTTTTTATGCAACCGTGACTTTATTGCAAATTCCAATGAGACTTCAATGACTTTTATTGAGATATATTTTTTTTTCTGGGGAAACAATATAAGTGGTTGAATATGTTAACATTAAAAGGAGTTGATCTTTCCGTACAGGTGGTCGCTACAGCAGGTGTCCTTGTATTATGGATAGATGGGTGTGTGTGAGTGCGTTTGTATGAGTTTGCGTGTGTGTGAGTGCTTTTGTATCTGTTTGTGTGTGTGTGTGTGTGTGTGTGTGTGTGTGTGTGTGTGTGCGTGCGCCTGTGAATGGAGAAGGTGAGATATGTATCGGGAATAGCGCTTGAAGGTGAAGAACCTCTATCATGGCTTTAGACTAGTCCTAATGATACCTCCTGATTAATCATCTCCAGTAGATGCAGGAACGAGTGAACATAATGATTAATAATATTACGAACCATACACACACTACAAATAAAAATACTAACATTTGATGTACCTTATCAAATTGAATTGAATAAGAAAATGAGAAAAATGAGAAAGAAATTCGCCATAAATAGAGGTATCATTTGAATGAATCATGTGAGCCTTGCGTTGTACGTTCGGTAATCTATTTCCATTATGGTATGATATCTTTCAATAGATGATATAAATTGTTGATATTCCTGTCTATTAAAACCTTCCTGTGCCAAGTTAAATGATGCTCTATGAGATTTATGTGTGTTACCAGTAAAAAAAAACACCCACATAAAGATTATGGCTCATAAAGACGTAAACATACCAAAGACATATACATTTTCCCGATATAGTTTTGCTTGAATTTGAAAAACAATCATTAATCGCGGCTGACGAAGCACGTTCTCATTAATACAAAACAAGGCAAAGGCTAAAGAAAAATGCAAAGGAAACACAGCAAAACTTTAGGTAGGTTTATGAATGCACGTGTATGTGACTAGGAAGGCTGATTCCATTTCTACGGATAATCCACAAACAATTTATAAAAACGCGCTCGGCTATTTTGCAATGGAATTGCAAAGCGTCTACCGTCCCGATGAATTTGTTAGTGAAAATAAAGATGAGAGTAGAGCAACGGCCCCCAACCGGTCTTTCGCCATAATTGCATCACTGAAGAAAAACAATTATTTCCGTCTTCCAAGCAGCCGAGATGAGTTCCTCCAATTACTGGGGATATTTTCCCCTCAACTTGTGGAGCTGCTGTCCATTCTATAGCTGCATTGTGTTCCTGTAAGATTCATCTTCGCTAGAATATACTCTGTTCAGCTCGAAATGAAAACCCGGCCATTTTGAATACACTTGCGCCTAATGAATTAGTCGGCGTCTTCAGTCATACGGAAGATCACGTGATAACAATACTGAATGAAGTTAGACGTCCATTATTCCTTTTAGGCATGAACTAGAAAAATTCGATGAATGGGAACAAATGTCAAGGCCCAAGTGCCGCAATGTTTTTGAAGTCAAATGTTAATTCATGCATGCATAAAGTACACAAATTGTCGGCTTAAGTGGGCTCGCAATGTTCCCATTCTTTGCCTTTATACCTCAAATTTCAGTTTACTTGTTGGTATTTCATTCATGTTCCACTTACAAGGAATCCTTCGTGATTTCTCCAATCATGGCAAAGTCCCTCTGACATAACGGTACGAATGGTAAGCAGGGAGTGTACTTTTCCGCTACCATGGTTGAGCATTGTCACTCATTGCTCGCTGATTTTGCGGGTAGATTGGCGTAATGGATTTCATGATCCTATACAATCATTGATAATTGAATCCCATTCACTTGTTGTTCACTGGAAATTTTTAGAGAATATCTGTCTTTCTGTAGATGTTTATAATATCGTGAGTGTGCGTCTGTGTATGTGTGTGTGCGTGTGGGTGTGTGTATGTGTGTATGCGTGTGTGTGTATGTGTGTGTGTGTGTGTGTGCATGTGTGTGTGTGTGTATGTGTGTGTGTGTGTGTGTGTGTAGGTAAGCATTTTATATGGGCATGTCAGACATATCCACACACACATACATATAGGAAGTAGAATGTTTAACCTTAGCCCCGTTCATATACCATATACCGCTATTATTACCGATGCACATCGGTAAGGAAGTTTCCAGCGAGCCGCAAAAGCACCGTTCATATACACCCCCAAAAGCCGTAATGTTGCGGTGTTTTGGACAGCTGGACTCTCTCCAAACCAATGGTGACATGCTCCGCTCAGCCATACGAGCGGTAGGATTAGCGACCAACAGGCCAGAGCGCGATGCTAAAGGCGCAACATTTACGCCTATTTTGCGGACGCAGTTTATAAGATTCGCTTACCGCAATATTGCGGTATTTTTACTAGGTCTCGATCCGCGAAAAAGCCGCAAAATAAGCGCAAAAAAGGAGGAAGCAAATACCGCATTATTTGAGCGATTCCCGTTCATATACGCAGCTATCGGTAATGCATCGGCAAAATTGCCGCAAATGTTGCGCCTTTTTCGCGGATAGGCGGTGTATATGAACGGGGTTCTTTTGTGTGCTAGATAAGGTACTGCTTTTGGGAGGCATGTGTATTACTGGTAAATAAATACGCACATTGCATAAAGAGTTAATTGGACAGGAAAAAGCTTCATCTTTGAGTTGGAGAATGGAAGATACAAAAGATAAACATGTGGTTCTTCCCCTCTCTCTTCCGCCATCTCTCCCATTTTCTCTATATCTATTTTCATTTTCTCTTTCGTTTATGTAAAACTTTAAGATTATATCATGAAAATAACATACAATCGAACTACAAAAGGTGGAATGCATACGTATCCGTGTCTTCAAAATAAATAGGAGACAGACATTTTTTTTTCAAAGATGTTTATCGTTTTCTCTCAAATTGAATTCATAAAATACAGTTCACAAGGTAGCAAATGTACAAATGATTCGAACAAATTACTTAAACTCTTATAAATTATACATATCATGTAATATTATCCAAAGACGCTGTATCGTACCGGATGAAGTATCACAATATAATGACTCGCAAATATTTGAGAGGAAAAAATTGAAGGTATGAGATTGAGGGAGAAAGGCGATTACATAATATGGACGATCACTCTCACTACATATACTCTCCGTGTCTTGCTCACTTAACATCTACTACTGATGATGAAGCCATATAATCGCTTTGAACAGTGTGCTAACATTTCAACTCGTATCTGTTTGTGTGTGCTGTGTGTCCTTGTAATCTATCCCTTTCATATCGTATTTAAAATGATGTGTGATCTTTCTTGACATTGACTGATAGAATAACATCGTATAACATAAGTAGTTAACGAATCACACAAATGTTATACTTAAAAATGTCCATTTCCCTTTTACTGTAAATTTTTTTGTCTCCCAATAAGTTATCATTGTCTTTTAAATGATTCCATGTATATCATTCTACTGTGTAAGTCGAAGTATATTCATTTCGTTCCTTTCTACATTCATGTGTTCATAATACACTTTGGCATGTTTACATGTGTTTATATAATTGGAAGAATGCATATGATTAATTCAAAATGTATTTTCACAATCTTTACATATTCCATTCCCCATTCAAGTATGTGAACAGATAACTTTGCATGAGGGCACAGTTTAAGTTCAGCTACCTTCTAAAAAAAAACTGGCCCAATTTGGGACCTGGAGATTTAACCAGTCATTAAAGCTGGCAAACCACACTTGTTCACTTTGTATGCAATGTGACCTGCACGTATGACCCGAGACATTTGCGTTTTCATTCCCGCGGTTAATGTACAATGAAAAAAAGAAATGTTCAATGCTCAATAAGCAATTGTATGCACAGGGTCTTTGGCATCAAGACACAATGTCAAAAACCAATACTTGAAGAAAGTTCTACAATAGATATCAACAGTTGCAATAACCAAGCCAGCTCATCCGAATAACATGAGACACATGCTTAAATTCTCTCTCACATGACTTGCCTTTATGTACTCTTAATGTCGTACGGTCATAATAACAAGTTTGTCTTCGAATCCATACATGCAGCAGAGATGATGAACGGCCTCTTCCCGGCCCGGCCCGGCCCGTTTTCTCCCGAAACCGGTGCGCATATCTTCAGAAGGACTGAGATTGATTAACTTGTTGTATTCATATGTTAATAGCGCGTCGCGAGTTACAGGTACCAGGCGGGCGCACACCCTCTGCACAGTACCGGCATTGATTAGGATTGTAGCAAGGCTGTCGCCAGCGATACACGCGCTCTCTACGCCGCGTACTCGGCGGGGAAAAATAACGCGCCGACGGATGTTAGTTTAGCTGTCAGGTGGCGAAGCTTTAATTTGGTACCTCTTAATTATTCACTGGCGCTAATAGTCCACCAAAAGCGACGCAGTGGCGTGTTAGAATCGGCTCCAGCCAACCGGTATGATTCCGGGAGGCAGTGGCAGAGACTGCTGGGCTTGATACGCGGGGCAAGCGTGGGATCTGACAGGCTCTTCCTGCGAGCCTACAACCAAGTAGCCAGGCTTCCATTGTGCCACGTCCGGAGCTCGTGTTTACCTCGAGCGCATTGGCACAAAAACCGCCTCGCAACCAGAGACACTTATTAATTTTCTGAAATTTTTCTTTGACATCCTCGTCATTTTTTGATTCCCCCTCCAAGTTTATCCCTTTATTGTCTATCGCTCGAGCTTGCCCACAGAGGTTAGGGCATAACCTACCTATAAAAGCAGGCATGCGGAAGTTCTTTTTGGGTGCGCTTATATTTTCCCCGCGCTTTAATACGTGTCGTCTGCGTAGCGATTGCCCTCTCCGCTCCCTGTGCGCGCTCCTTCATACACGAACCCTGTTGCGCATGATACGGGTCCGCGATCCGTTCTGATTAATAACCATGCACCCCCGCGGCACCGTCTATCCTAGCACGAAGGGGGGAGAAAACGTTAGAGGGATATTAAATGACAGGCAGCCACAACTTCTCCCTCACTGTCCCTGCGTCCGTGTATTTCCAAAATAAAGCTGTTGCTGTGCGGTGTGGTGGCGTCGTACCAGGGAAGCCTGTAAAAAGTTACAGGTTGTTGGAAGTTTTATTGAAACGCGCACGTGTCGAACAATGGGCGGCACTTCCTTGCTGGAACAGCTCACCCGCCGCGCGCTCTTGTGTCGGCGGCGCGTGCGTTATCACTACAAGCTATATCACGTGGGTCGCATGATACGCGGCCGCGCTCATGCCCACTGAAGGCCTACTCAATTGAAGATATAAATAGAAAAAAAAAAGAACAAAATAAAAGTGTGCCTCGAATCATTACTTTATAGTCTTATCAAATGAGTAAAAGAAGAATCGCAACTTTCGGTGAATGGGAAAATTACTCATGGGGTACATTTTGTTGTAGCACATTTTGCTCTGAAAACGTCATTGTAGTGTAATCAAGTGTAAATTCTTTCATTTTTATATGACTTAATATGTGGTTGCTGTCTTTTCACCGTTGTCATGAATGTTGTTATTTGAACCGATATAGAAGTCACACTTTTTATTGTCACACGTCTAAGAAATAATATATTACTCAAAATACTTTTTTTTCTAATTAATGATTATAAACAGAAATACAAACACAAATTAGCTCACAATGAATTTTACATAATTTTAATTGCAAAACAAAATGAGAGAGAGAGAGAAAGAGAGAGTGAGAGAAATAGGGAAGACGAATACAGAGGAAGTAAATGACGGAGAAATAAACGTGGAGTAATACAGAGAGATAGGGAGAGAATAAAAGAAAGGGAGAGATAGAAAGAGAGAGAGAGAGAGAGAGGAGGGGGTGGGGTGGGGATGGGGAATTATGGGAGGTAAGGCGGGGGAATGACGTCCCATTGTCCGTTTTTTTGCAGTTGAAGGAAATTGTTTCTTTTGCTTGGAAGGTTCTAACACAATTGCATTCTCAAAATTGTGGCATTCCATTATAACAATAACAAATTGAAGAAGTAGTAAAAATAGTAGTAACAATAGAAGGATTTGTATAATTATGATTATAATCAGTAGTAATATAGCAGTAGTATAATAAGCACTAATGCACGTAAAATATCAATACACTAGTAGGATCAGTAATAATTGGCAGAGTAGTAATACACAGAATCACTAAATCATGAAAGTGCTGTAGTGATAGCAGTAGTAGTTCTAAACATACTTGAAGTAATACGTTACATGTACTAACTCGGTTATTCACCCTTCACTCTTTCTCTCTCTCTTTCTCTCCTGTTATTACATTCCTCCCTCGCCTTACTCCCTCTAAACCCCCTCCCTCCCTATCTCTCAGATTTCATCCCGCTCTCTTTCACTCTTCTCCCTTTCTCATCATCTCCCCTCCCTCCCTCTATCACTTTTTATGTAGTCAGCCCTTTTGTCACTCTCTTTGTTAGCGCGCTCTTACCTATTTCAGTTGCTTTTAAAGCTCTTACGATCTTAAGCTGGTTTAAACATACAGTTCGCAGTCCCCCAGTCACACCCCCGTCGCCAAACGCACGCACCCTCGCCCCCTCCCCATAATGATAACTAAATACCTCCTCAGTATATGAGATTTGTATCATGTTTAAACGATGCAGTAATTCGAACAAGATACTTTGAATTCGCTGGCGGATCGGCTTAACGGTCTCGCCTTTCACGAGAAACATGCAATATCGGTGTCGGCGTGGAAACACCCCATCCGATCCTGTCTTTGTCTGGGTTAATTGATCCCCGGCTGATATTCACCGGGAAATCTATTTATCCCCCTGCTTGACCACTGGGCCTAGACGTTCCGCCTCCTTGCAAGCATCGCCTTGACGCTATCCTGCACGGTGGTTCTATGGATGTGCACGCGGGAGGATTATAGCCTGTTAGGGCGTAGAGAAAACTGGAGTAATATTTTCTGTGTAAACATGTCTAAGAATCGAACATACTGGCCCGGGTCACGCGATACCGGCTCACACACATGGCTTTAGGAAACGAAGAGGCACAACAGATTTTTCGTAGGGGTGAACCACCCAGTCCGTCCACACTACCATCAACTTTGCGATAACCCCTACTCCGGCTTTGTCGAGAGTACGTACCCGCTGCACTCGTTTCCTACCTGGAACCGTGTACTAAGCTTTGTTTAAAAATGAACTCCAGGGCAGTGGGAGCGCTCCTCATACCTGGTGTAAGGTCAGCTTGATTTGATCTTTTTATGATAATTATTTCCTATATACAGCCCTGTCACCTTTCCGCTGACATGCACACGTCTTATGATAATAAACGGAAAAATAGAATCTTAAGCATTTTTCTTAACGATAAGAGAGAAAGTTTCGGCCAAGATCACAAAGAAACTGGCAGAGCATAGCCTCTGAATGACTTAATTAATCGGCTTTGACCTACATGCCTCGGGAGAACTTTTCTCTTAGAAAGAATCTTACAAAGCAGGTGTCGATGGTCCCGATGCCGTTCCTGATATTATACAGGAGTGGCGTCCTTTGTCGCTAATTAGATTTCCAGGTGTGATACTCAGGAGACCGTAATTGGTATTAAAGTCTCCGTCTCGGACTTAAACTGATTCAGATAAAGCCACGCTGATCTTTGACTGCATATGTGAGTTTAAAGAAATAAAAAAGCAGCACTGATCTTTGACTATATCTGTGCGTATAGAACACGGCGTAACTATGAAGGGCGCAAGGCATAGAGCTTGATAGACACGTGAAATTAATGTGTAATTGTATTCCTCAAAATGAATCCCAAATTTGTCTTGCATATTTGGCGGCGGTCGGCATTGGATGAAAGAACCAAACGCGTCAGATATTCTATTGCGCTATCAATGAACGCGACTGATGTAAGAATGAATTATTCCTCGTGCCAACTCCAGTTTCTACACCTCCCTGAGCGTCCTTTTTGTTCACGTAAGCTCGGTCGCTATTGTATGTTCTGTGGGTCAGGTACTTGCATTGGATGTCATCTTTATGAATTCCACCTAAATTTTAATTTAATATCTAAATATTTATTTACATCATGGATTATATTCACCGATTTTCGATTACTAATATGCAAATCATCAAGAAATTTAGAGCAAGATTACTAGGCATTGTATTCATGCAACATGTCGCACAATCGTCCCATTAGTGAGCTTTTTAATTTTAGAAGTAGATGTACATTTTCTCGGACGATTTTCTCCGGATTATATTTTCAGAGCATTCAAACTTGATCTTGGGAAAACATTAATTACTCCGGGTTACATAATGTCATATTACAGCTTAGAAATTCGAACTACAGGTGTATCTCAAAAACTCTCAAAAATTAGATTCGAGAATTTATGTCTGTTCTCGCTGATGCGCATTATGGTCAGATCTCCCCTGAAATTGGGAAAAACAGCCATTATAGAGACCGCGCCCATGTACGAAATATCCGCTGTGACTGGACGCAGCAACCGTCTATCAGTTTTGATTGAATCAGAAAGAGGCATGCAGTCCGGCGTGTCGTACACGACTGAAAAGTTAGTGTAACTTTTAAAGAGCCGTAATTATATATGTCGAAAACATATGTCGTACTAAGTTCACCTGAACGTAATGAATCCGTGATACTGTTCTTTAGATTTTGCTAGACGACTGTTGTTTTTTTTTAAATATGCAATAAATTACTGATTATTTCAATCGATTCACAGCCTTCTGCTTAAGATATAATATACAAATACATGAAACGTATTTTAAACCTTACGTTCCACGAAACGAATCTAGAGCGTCCATTCCGATCGTTCAAAATAATAAACAATCGCTTCCCTCGGACAATTTTGAGTATGTGCGCTATACCATTTTACCTCTAAATACGTTATAAGTCGAAAGCCTTTATTTCGAGAGTATGTTTCTTAGTAAACTTTGCGGGTTGGGGTTCAAGAGAATAT
Source organism: Arbacia lixula (assembly GCA_963669155.1). Lineage (NCBI taxonomy): Eukaryota > Metazoa > Echinodermata > Echinoidea > Arbacioida > Arbaciidae > Arbacia > Arbacia lixula. The sequence goes on from OZ022581.1 coordinate 22,416,083, forward strand.
TATTTTGTTTTATAATTCTGATAATCCAACAACAACAATCGCACAACATCACACAACAATGACCATTGCGCATTACTCTTGTTAATCTATTAGCAAAAGAAGTTGCGGGTTGGCCTATGTGATGTACAGTGACCATTGTTGTGTTCTAAATTGATTATCTGATATCTGATAAAAGTGAAAACTCATTAAATATCCCAAGGATTATTACAAGAAAGGTAATCCATGAAATGTCACAAAACCTGTCTTTAAAAATTGACATTCCCTGATTTCACGACTTGTCGGCGTGATGAGAGTTGAAGCTAGTTTTAGATTAATTTTCAAAAGTGTCATAGTTTTTCTTTAGCATCGAGGACTTTAACAATGCTAAGTTACGAAGCCAACTTTATCGTCTACTAATGTAACCTATTTAAGGCTATGCATACATCTTTCCGTGAGCTGGGAAAATGCCTCGTACAAGCCAATTTTTCTTTGTTCAGGAAGCCAACGATACATTTTGCATACATTAGTTTTTTGCTACGTTAGGAAAACTCCAGCCAGCCTTCTGGTTGTCATTGGTAACTTTTATGAAACAAGTATGCATACCAACGTTTAAATGGAAGTAACCTATGATAAAGGAAGGGCATATGTGATGTACAAAAGGCATCGTAATGTTTGAATATGCCATTTTCGTAATGTATTCACAACTTTCCCCCGAATTGCCTAGTGATGCGTTGTTATATTCACCTGTATTTCGTGATTCAGTTTTAATGGATGGAACGCACTCTGAATTTAGTTGTTGCTACTCGGATAAAGTTCGGACAAGCTTTAGGGATACCATAGTAACGTATTGTTTGAACTACATGAATATAATTTTCATACAGAACGAAAATTGTTTATTAATCATCGGGACACACAAACACACACCTAACTCAGTTTTTAACGAATTATTGCAAGCATGATTATGTCAAGATAAAGAGAGGAAGAAGGAGAGGGAAAAGTATGTAGATAGATCAAGAGAATAAAATAGATAGAAAAGGGAGAGAGAGAAAGAGTGGACGTGAGTATGAGACAGGAACAAGAAAAACACATTCGAAACTGCGAGAAGTTCATTGGCACTCATGAACAAATTTAATTCTTTACACCGTACGCCAAAAATACATATATTACATTTTCAGTAGATTCCTACTTATTGCACAAAGACGTCTGTTGAGCGTTTTCCTGCATGTGAAAGCACACCACTTTAAGCACACCAGCCCGTGTTTGGTATGTTAAGACTACGTCATACTCACTGTAATAACTGTCATAATACTTCAGTGCATACCTAAACGTATGATTTCGGTGTGCATGATATTCGTTATGTATATTCGCTACATCTCTACACTCTTTTATCACATTCATGAGTAGAGAGTAATTGAATTGTCAATCCGCAAAGCGTATCAGTGGAAGAGTCGTGATTATCAATACAAAGTACGTTATTACCAAATTATTTATTGTCTATAACCTCACAAAATACAAACTTTATCTAACTGCCAAAGAGGACAAGCGAAGCTAGGAAATAATTCTTTCAAATGGTGAAATGTAATATTGACGTAATATTGCCGTGTTCGCCTTTTCCCGTGCATTCACTGCATCGAGAGCGTATAAAAGTATCAAATATAATACAATATATATACAAACTGTTCTACGCATTTCAGTACTCTCATGAGAGGCTTATGGAGATCTTTATGTTGCTCACAAAGCGCTTTGTCTTACATATTACGTAACTCATATTACGTAACATGTCCACAGACATTCTAATACTACTGATCGCCATTGTGGTATGCCTATAAAGAAAGCTTTTCATTATATTTGAAAATGATATTTATACTCATAACTTGAATATAGATATGCTACGCCCTTTTTGTATTCAAGTTAAAAAAAAGGTTAAAAAAAATGGTCGCTACATACTTTCTTTATGTTAGATGAATTGTTTTCAAATAACAACTTGTTGATGAATGGGAACATCCCTCAGAAAGAAGGACTTTTTATTCATTTACATTGCTTCATACATTTCAAATTTATTTTGGCGGATCGTCCAAAATCTAGTCTATCATAGGTAGACCCTTTGACTAACGATGTTATTTCAAACTTTTCAATCTTTATAATTCACATAAAGGTCGTATGCAGTGATGTTTCTGGTGAAGTTTGTGATAAGATACCCTTGCAGAGGCAAATGGAAGATGTCATCATGAGTTTCAAATTCAATGTTGCATTTAGAAAGAAATCTGTAAGGCAGACTTGAAAGGACAATGTAATTCGGTTTTGATGTTTTGTTATAATGCTACGTCACTGTAAATATCTCATATCAGTTTATATGTTGCTCCTGCGTTTCCTTCAATGTTTTAAAGAAATTGATTTCGTCCTCACAAGGGACACACTTCCTTTAAAATGCATCCTGAAATAACCGTACTTTATGTGGTTATCGTTTTATAAACAGCATCGCCATAATCCCGGTATCGTATAACATCTCGAATGTCTCGGGACGTATCATGCTTCTTATATCACAGCATCACTTTCTGATATTGTAGGTATGATCATGATAGAAAGTACATCTGTAATTATAGGTGGAGACATACGCTATATCTAAAGAGTACCATGGTAAAAATATTGTCTAGCTTTCCATTGGCAACAATGAGTTGTTCTGTTTGAGATATACAACATACAATATACTGAATGTATTTGAAGCAAGGTTATTAAACTAATCATAGTATTTGCATTATTTGTTCATGTGCTCGCTGAAGATAAGTCACGTGTCCAATCAATGTTGACACTGTTAACAAATCGTTGTATTGCTTTAAAAGTCACATCATATATGCATTTATTCTTTACAAAATTGTTTGATAAAAACTTGTTCTACCTTTTTTGTACTGAATGCTGTTGACATTAACTGATAAACAAAAATTGTTAGATTGAAATCAAAATGACTAAAGTGAAAAACAATGCAAGACGATAAAAAGAAAAAACACCGATTTCAGAAATCACCATTACAGAACGCACATGGCTCAATACATCTCTGGAGAGATTGTACACAACATTATAAATCATGAGTAAAAACTGAGTTGACACATCTAATAACTATTTACTTGCTAGACATAAATACCTCTACGTAGGAATTGTGTGTATTGTCTCAGCAAAAATGAATGAATGGCACCAAAAGAGTGAAACCAAATTATTGCACTTCCTTATTAATACATCAGTACTATCTAATCTACTAGTTTTATTGCTTGCATACTCGTCTATCGGAAAATCACGTTTCCTGATCATTAGATTACAACAGTTATATATGAATTCTTCCAAAAAAATATCTATACTGTCAATGTGACCAATAAATAACCAAAAATGTCCTCAACTGGAAAGGGTATAAATATTTCATGAAAAACAAAGTCAGCAAATCGCAACTGAATTCATTATTGTTCTTCGGCATAGGCTACAAGACGTTGGATTTGATTCTTCACACTTGGCCCTCTCATAAATTTGATAGTTTGGCTGGCGGTTGTTTGCCGCTCTCGTTGAGGGGACCGTGAGATTGATCGCCGGGCAGGTTCGCCCGTTGTTTTGTTCCCGTCATGCCGAGATGTTTCCGTCAACAGAGATATTTTCGGCATCAGAGAGAGGCGACGGCGTACACGTCATCATGTCGTCTCGAATCTCGCCGTCGAGCTTGAAGCAGGCCGACTCGTAATGTTTGTTCAGATATGACTTGAGGGCAAACGACTTGTCGCACCGCTTGCACTTGTAGTTCTTGTAGGCGGAATGCGTCTGCATGTGCGCGCGTAGGTTGGAGCGGTCGGCGAACGCCTTACCGCAGTGCGCACAGCCGAAGGGCTTCTCGCCTGTGTGCGAGCGCATATGGCCTTGGAGCAACCACGGACGGCTGAAGGACTTGTGGCAGACATTGCACTTGTGTTTGAGGTTGTGCGTCAGCACGTGCATGGCCAGGGCGGGCATGCTGACGTAGACCTTCCCACAGACCTCACACTTCTTGGCGAGGTGGCTGTCGAGGCTGCGATGAGTTTGTTTGTGCCTGGAGAGATTGGAGGAGGTGGCGTACTGCTTGCCGCATTCATTGCACTTGTATTTGGGTCGGCTGGTCACGTCGGCCAGGGACCCGTCCAGGGAGCCGTCGTGCGGGGAGTGAAGACTAGGCCCATGCAGCATGCCACCGCCGCCACCAGGATGCAGCGCACGGCGTCGTGACCGTCCATCGGTAATGAGGAAGGCCTCGTACGATAGGAACACCTGCCCCTTGGTCTGGACGCTGAGGATCCCGCTGTCCAAGTCCGTACCGTCAGTCGGTGACTCGGGCCTGAGATCGGGTGAGCTAGGGAGGGAGGAATGGTCGTCGGTGGTGTGGTTGAGCAGGTTTGTGATCATCAGCGGCTCGCTCGGCGGGGAAGACGGTGATGGAGTGATGTCATGGATGTAACCTGAAGACATCAAAGATATAAAGATACGATGAAAAGAACCGTTAGTGAATATTCAAGAAATCAGGGAAAATTCAGGTTAAACACCCTTTCATAACAAGCCTCATTTTATGTAAGATCGCTGATCCTTACATATACGTTGAATATTGGTTACAATACGCTGTATCCATTCAAATACCTGATATGATCATCATATGAAGTATACATGTATAAATGCATTCAAGTGATATGAACATTAGTTTGTTAATGTATGAAAAGATTGTGAATAAAGAGCACTTGAACAAGTTTGATATTTTTTAATGACTTTTCATTGATTTAGTATTAACACTAAAAGGCTTCCGTACAGGGAAACAAAATGAAAATTATATCATAAAAGAATAGGTATAATAATTATGTTCTGAGGCGCACTTTATTTTTCTTTTCAATAAGGATTATGTACATGTACTTCGAAATGTTTAATTTCACGTCATAGGTATATATAACATGATCCTCTTTGCTTTGGGTATTGAACTGAGTAATATTTCCCCCTGAATCATCATATGCCACTGAATAAAGACAATACAAATCATTTCAATCTAAAAAAAACAAAACATGATTTGTGGTTTAGTACAATCGAGGAACATGACGAACTCGTATATTTCTTAGATAGATGACTTAAAATAACTACATGTTGGCAAACGACTTTATATGACGCGCGCGCTGATTGAAAATTTATATTCTTATCATTATCAAGCATTGAGGTGTACTTCGAGGAAGTACACAAATTGTTGCGTCGACCGGCTTCTAGGCAACAGCTCAATGCTCCGTGCTATTACACACTCCAACAAACTGACTAAAATACGTAACAATGTAAAATGCTCTCATGCGCGAATTTCTCTTTTTGAAAACGGCTCAAGCTTTAATACATCAGATGTGTTCGGGGGGATTTTTCATCTTTGAAAAAATGAGAGTACTAACAGCCTTCACGCATCACTGAGGACGGAAAGTACACTCCTCGTAAGACGTACATCAACCCCGCGGAATTGAATCCTTAACGACAATAAAAAAAAATCACGATACAAGTACGATGTATGTAAGTAGGAAGTAATATAATGGCCTTCTTATATAAAAGGCGGATTTGTGATATTGCAGAGTATACTGTAAGGAGAAGTAAGTTGTAAGTACGGAAGCAGAATTGTTTCAATAATTAAAGGAGGGAACATAGACACGACGACATCGTTGTGTATATGTAGGCCCCACCCACGTCAAGAAAATCATTAATTATGAATATGCGAGTTATTGCTTAAGATCACGCGATGCTAGGATATGGCCATTTCGCATGCCTCGGCAATCGAACGGCTTGAGGGACGTGTTTCGAGAAGTAAGCTGGAAATCAATATGGATTTGTAGTGAGTAAAGTTGTCTTGTGAAAAGGGGGGCGGGGGGCGGGGATGGGGGAGAAGTTATGGCAAGAAATTACCAAATATTCATGGAAAGATTAGAGGAAAAGCTTCCCTTTTATATAGTATTATGCTCAAACATGTACATCGTAAAAAAAAAAATCACGATTTTGAAAAAAAAAGTTGCTGGTAGCGGAATGTGTATATTTATGGATGTACATGTGTGTGTCCAGTATCTAAAAGCGACGGTTTTTTTTACATTTCAGTCGTGGACTTCTCGGAGCCGCATTCAGAAGAGATGTGAATGTGGACAAAATAGAATTGCGAGACAAATATGCATGGGATGTCAGCAGGAGGAAAAGTTAGCCGGACAAACTTTGAGAGGAGGGAAGAAAATGAAAAGGACGACCGAAGGAAGGAAGGGGGAAAAGAGATGGAGATGACTCGGGGGAAGTCTGCGATCAGGGGGCTAGCTGCTGCAGGAGCTAGGAGAAGGAGGAGGAGGAGGCGGATGATGGATGGCGGTGGGACGGTAACCTTTTTCCTCCAATTTGAGATCGACCGAGCGTGAGGCTTGATCAACGAGGTGCGCCCGCTTCCTGCGTTCATTATTCAGCGAACTTGTTGCGCGTGCTCCTAGCGCCGTGCAAACACGCCGAGGTGCCCGCCAAGACGGGCTAATGCCATCTCTACCAATTAAAGGTGGCTCTCCCCTCTTCAAACAAGATCTTGATGGGCAGATGAGCACGGGATGCCTCTCGTCTCAGAGTCTCTTTTTTTCTTCTTCTCGAAAGCCAAGACACACACACGGCAGCACCTTGTTAAGGGCATCGCGAGGGCCTTTTCAAAATGGATTGGGTAAAGGAGGGGTAGGAGGGGGTGGGGTGTAAAAGGGGTTTGCACTTGTTGACAAAAAGTGTGCTCATAGAAAATAAAATAAGTGGGCACGCGCCTGCCAACAACAAAAAAATGCACTTGCAGATAAATCGTCGAGTAAGGAGAGGTGAACATCATAAAAGAACCACAAGAAGAAAAATATTACTTCATTCCATTTAATCTTATATATTACAGAGCTGGCGAGGAGTAATATGCAATATAAGGGAGTTCAATAGCTGTAAGTTCACACATAGATAAATAGAGAGAGAGAGATAGAGAGAGAGAGAGAGAGAGAGAGAGAGAGAGAGAGAGAGAGATAGAGAGAGAGAGAGAGAGAGAGAGAGATAGAGAGAGAGAGAGAGAGAGAGAGAAAGAGAGATTATGTTGTCAGTGCCTCCTACATTATATTTTAGACTTTACTCTCTCTCCTCACATTAAATCTTAGACCTTGCACTCATTAGGTTCCTCCGGTTGTCCCCAATTCAAATGTTTGTACTCTGACATGTCTGAACGACAAATGTGTGATCGTACGCATTCTGTTACGCGATCATAAACATGATGTTGATACTTTAAGACAAAACAAGCTCATGAGGATGATATAGTGGGTAAAGGAAAGGCTTTGCAATTTTCCCAAAATATAAATTGTATCCAAACATGCATCTGAGTGCATGTAGGTGCATTATGATGCACGGTTCGTACAACTTAATTTATCATTGAAGAATAAGACATAAAAGTGCAAGTTAATGTACATAACATGTACCTCTTGAAACAGGCAATGGGCACATATGAAGTTTGTAAAAGTCCATCAGCCTCGTGATGATGAAAACGGTAATTAACCCTTTGTGTGCCATATGTGATTTTTTTTCTTCAATACGCGCAATTCATAAAGAGCAGCGGTTAATCTGGCACACAATGGATTAAGAGCGTTTTGGTGTGAAAAAGACTTTGAGAATCAAAGTCCTGTTTCCAGGAAACGATAAATGTTTAAGGATTTTTTTCTTAGTGACGCATTTATTCCGTAAAATAATTACGCAAAGTAATGATCAAATTCAGATTCTATGGCGCGAAATGAATTCGAAAACCATGTTTACAATATAATGAAGAATAGGATAAATCATCAGCGCGTGAAATCATTACAGTCCAAGATCTTTATAAACACCGGTGTCTATTTATATAAAAAAAAAACAGCACTTGTCTGTATAAATCACTCAGTTGAAATCCTTTCAAATCATTCTTGATATCAACGGTGATAGAGGAAACAAAACCACTCAAAGAGCTTTATCAGAAAGTGCTTGAAACATCGAAATACATATCAACAACAGATATTTCCACTGACGTGTTTTGAGAGGACAATGACAACGGCTAAGCCTCGCTGTGAGGACTGTGAATTGAAGCGCATGCACTTCGTGCGGAGTGGTATATTCTCAAGACTCGAAGAAGAAAACATCCGAGACTTCTCGAGACCGTGCCCCAGATGATTGCCATTAGGGCGGAAGGTTATTGAACTCGCATTCATCATCCAAATCCGGGGAAGTCGTATTTATTTTCATTTCTCTCCCCTCCCCCCCTCCATCAGTCAGTCGGTCGGTGGGCCGGTCGGTCCATGGTCGTCGGTCGGCTGACTATGGAGACATTGGTCCGCGTGGTCATCCGCCTGTGTCAACGATCACAAAGGTCCGAGACCGCTGTCCCCCAAATATTGATGCTCGGTCGAGGTTTGTGGTCGAATTATTGCATGTTGTTTTAGAATGATCAAGCGGTTGCGCGCGTGGATTAAGCAGCCTTGCAGCTCAACAAAGCTACAGCCTTTTCAATTCCCCCCATCCACAATGACTTAAACGTCATCTGTTTGCTCCAGTGTGTCACCCACATATTCATGTCTACCATCCCCCTCTCTTTCTCTTTCCTTCTTTTTATCCGTCTCACTCTGCCTCTCCTCTTCTATGGTCTTACAAATCTCCCTCTATTCACTGCCACTCATATTACAACACACAAAAAAAGCTTTCCTCCTTACGCCTACTCTTTCTGCTACAAATCCCATCAATTCTCCCACTTAAATGTGATTTCCATTTCGAGCCAACTTGCCAAACTCAAGTGAGCGACCTGATATTGCGCGCACCACACATCCAGTTTTAGATACGCTCGACAATTATTATCCGGCCAGCCCGAAAAAAGGCTTTCAAAATCAACACAACGACATTATCGCCACACAGACACCAATCAGATGGGTTTTTCTCTCTGCAAAGATAAAATCCTGATAACGTATCAACAGATTTTGCTGCCCGACCTCAATTATATCCATTTTGATCTGAAAACATTCGAAATAAATCGCACGGGCGGGAGCACGCTGCGTGTCCTTGCCCCTTCAACAGCGTAACAAAAACGGACGCACGTCACTAACCCGCTGACATTCACGTAGCGGGTTTGAATCTATACCCTCACCCGGCCCACAACACGCGCATTATCTCCCAACGATTCAAACTTAATGGTGCAAAGCGAGTGAAGATTTTAATTTGTCACTTTGTCATGGCGGTGCGTGCTTCCTGTATAAAATTTTATTTCCGATTTCATCTGTCGCTGATTTTTTTTCTCTCTTTCTCTAACTGTCTCTAGAGTTCATTGCTCTCTGACCGCAGGCTGTGTTCTCGGGTACAATTGCTGTAATTGGTGATAATAATCCCAGCTTATCCTCTCTATTGAATATTGTCCTGGGACCTGACATGAGAATAAGTCTTAAGCAAATGATTCAGTGACGGCTTTGTTGCGTTTCTATCAAAATGTAGAATGCTCGCGATGGCAGGTGAAATCGTTTCAAAAACGGCCCGGACTCATGTCCGCGGGAATCACGATTGTAATATTTAATGGAATAAGTTTTTATTTGCAGGTTAAAAATGAAGATATTTATTGTGAAGACTGAGGAGGGGGTATATTGACTTTCAACAAAATGTGTTCGTGTGTGTTTTGGGGTGCATAATGGTTGAAGCAATCAATTATCACTTTGATATCACATTCATGACGTTATAATCTTTGTTTTGTTTTATTCTCCGTAGTAATACGATTGATCAAGATATTACCATATAATCAACAGGAAAGAGATGACCATGCCGGACTTATATACAATCTTATTAGTATTTCTCTTATAATAAGTAAATCCGGCATCGTCCTCTCTTTTTTTCTTCCTTTTTTAAAATCAAATTTTTCTCTCGCCAAAACATTCAATTTTCTTAATGACATTTAATTTCATATAGCGAATGGTCTTTAGACTTTCTGTTTGATATGTTAGATTCAAACCAACAAATGTAATGAAAGAATGAATAATCTAAGAAAGCAAAGAGGAGATTTGCAGGCGTATAGGAAAAATGGGATATCAATCAGAGCCTAAACTGAAGAACTCTTGAACTCCATGCCCTGTCATATGATGGACATACGGGTCTACGGCTGATATGTCAACAAAAGAGCTGCAAGAACAAAAGAAACGGCACACGCGAGCAATAAACGGTTACACAAGATAGGCGGGAAAGGAAATAACATGAAACGTGTATTTCACGCGCTGCACTGTCGATGACCGGAACGCGCGCGCTTGAGCGTAAACTGTGTCTGCTATGAAGACGCCACCGCGCGCTGCGCTCCGGTACGTTTGCACGTGCGTCAAAGATTGCCGAACTAAAACAAATACTTAATGTTATGGGGGAAAAAAACACGTAAAATAAGAATGAAAGATAGAATTGAGCGGAAATTAGGGACACGTGCTCTCGAGAGGAAGGAACAAATATCTCGCGGATGTTGGTCTTTTACAAAAAGCCGACACCAAAATGTGAAAAGTTTGGGTGAAAAGGTGACGTTAACGTTTTGCGTTTGGACAAAGAGTTGTGCGTTGTTCCTAAAATTATCTGGAAATTTATGTTATGACAATTGATAAAGTATGGAAATTAGTGCGATTCTAAATAAGTTAAAACAATCTGGTATGTCGTAATATCTTATTCTACTCACATGCTACCTTCTCCGTGATAGATAGAAAGAAAAACACACTCTTATTCTAAGTTTCGTAAAAAATAGGATTTTTGTCTTCTTTCGAATGCAATCTTAAACCTTTAATTGAAAGTTATTCATTTGAATCCCATAAACAATACATTGGTCTCTATTGTTTATAAAGGCTCTGTTGAACCTAGCCTTGTATTCTAAGCCTTAGCACGATTATCGTTATCTTTTCGCCAAGTGAAGTTCACTCTTCTTCTCTTTTATTTGTCGTCTTATTCTTTTTTGTTATCCTGCTCCTTATTTTATCTTGGTCTCTGTCGTCTCTCCTGTCCCAGCTGATCAATCCTTCCGTCAAGCGCCACGTCTTCCTTTCTCCCCGCTCCCCGCTCCATCTTCCAAGACACTGTTTGAATTCCGGAGACAGAATTAAGGGAAGCTAGACGGATCGACAGGATTTGATGACGTCATCCCACTAAGCAGGTGTGTGCTGTACTTATGAAGCCAATCTTTCTCTGTCTTCCCATCTCTGTCGATCTCCCCCATCTCTCCCTCTCCTTCTTTCTCTTTTTTTCCTCTTCCCGTCTATATTGATATATATGTGTCCTACATATCTCCTCTTCCTCTTGTGATATATCTTTCTCTGTCTAAAGATATCTTTCTAAATGTTTCTCTTTCTAAATATATCTTGTATACCTCTCTCTTGCTCTCTTCCTTCCCATGTCTCTATCTATCTTTTCACCTCTTCACCCCCCCTCTCTGAATATATATTCTCTATTTCTCTCCACAAAGCTGTCTCTCTCTCTCTCTCCCTCCCTCTCTCTCTCTCTCTCTCTCTCCCCCCCTCCCTCTATCTCCCTCCCACCCCCCCCCTCTCTCTCTCTCTCTCTCTCTCTCCCCTCCCCTCTACCTTTCTCTCTCCCTCCCCCCTCTCTCTCTCTCTCTCTCCCTCCCCCCCTCTCTCTCTCCCCCTCTCTCTCTCTCTCTCTCTCTCTCTCTCTCTCTCCATGTCAATATCCGTATACCCCTATCCCATCTCTCTTTGCTTCTGTCACATCTGTCTTGGTGTCTATCTCACATCTCACAAAGTTCTATCTTTCTGCGTCTCTATATCGCCTCTCTTCTTCTCCATTAATATCACTCATCTTTTGCACATACCATTGGTTTAACTTTCCCCATTGTCCATTTTTTGATTCTTTTGTCCTTTTCCTCGTGATTTCCCGTCCAGCCATGTACATCATTATGTCTTTCTCCAACCCTTTCCCCTCCTCTCTGCTCTTTGGATGATTTTAATAACTGTTACGTGTATGGGGCTCCAATATTATTTTACAACCCAATCACTCACATCAAATGTCATTCTCACGCTCAAATTCGCCCATAAGAAAATACTACCGTGCTCATATTACCTTACGTTTCGCCATGAAATTATAAAATATACAAGACATTTCGTAACTTCATAAATGTCATTTGAATGCAAGCAAAATATGATATTTGTTCACTCTTTTCACCATACCCGCGTGTCCACCACTGCATGCAGATGCAAAATGAAACTGAACATATTACCCAGAGTAGATTGAATAGAGGATGGTGTCTTTAAAAAGGGAGGACACACGAGGGTGAAAATGTGAACGAACAATCACACAATTGCAGTTAAGTGCATGCCGAGTGAGGAAAGATATATCTTCAATCACGTCAAAGGAAGTGCAACAAGTCATGAACTCGGCATCTCCCCTTGCAGAGGCAGAATACAGTAATGGGGGATGCCTCTGAATTTGCTGCAAATAAATATGCCTTGCACACTAAAGAGCTCATGGTGAGAAGTCACATTCTTACAAGTGTCTGGCCAGAAGTGATATTGCATTTACCAGGAGTGGACGAGGCCAAACTGGAGTCGGCTCGGAAATTAAGAAGTCGAAAATAGGTTAATGGAGGTTTTCATACACTGACTCAATATCCAGCTGCGTGTTAGCTAGGGCCCGCGATATGACCAAATTACACCTTGCATTTCTATTCAATCTCGCGCGATGTCTCGTTACGAGACAAACCTGTCGTGTTTTAATAAATTCCGTGACTTGCGGGAAGGAGTGATTCCTCAGGCTGCCTCTTTACGTTCTTTGCAACATGTTGTTCTGCCTTTGTTAGTAACTTTCACTGATTTTCTTTTTTCGGTGAGGAGAATCCCTGGGGAAAAACTACGACCTCCATTTATATCAATTCTTGCATCTCCATTCCTCCTTGGCTGTCTTCTCACTTTTTTTTCTGCTGAGGCGACGTATACGCGTGAGTGTATGGCGAGCTGAACGTCCAACAATTTGTTTTTGAACCTATTCCCCTTGAACCACAAAATGATGGAAACAGAGGGCAGGGGAGAGAAGAAGGGAAGGAAAAATGATAAGAATCGGGCCTTCCGGCGCGGAATACCGTTGATGAGAGCACGGAGGGTTTTTGGGCGCGAAAAAATAGAAGTCCCTTCTTAGGTTACATATCTCTCGTCTGATTTGGCTGCGGGCGGTTTAATGGCGGGAAAAAGGAGGAAGATCGAATGGACGCAGTGAAGGGCCATTAAAGCAGACTACTTGTTGAATTCAACCATACCGTGTCGGGGCGCGAGTCCCGGAGATGCTTGATTTACATGAGTGGAGTGGACACCATCTCATGTATAGGGGGGTGGCAGGGGAACGGGACAGCCCCTCCGATCACATGGGGAGAACGGCGGGGAGAGGGGATCATCTTACCGCTACACAATTTCCAATAATGATGGCATAAGTTGATTACATTCGTGCATAGTATCCTCGTGCACGGCAGAGGGTTCCAACCATGAGATGTCCCGTTGTGATTACAGTAACTCAATCTGAACCACCGTTTGGGTCGTGATTAGCACACACATGCACAAAGAGCTCGACTTGGTCATCCAAGCTGGAACAACACGCGATATGAAATTGCGATTATGACGATGATAAAACAGCAAATAGCATATGGAATGCACATCATATTAGCACACGGAAAGGATAGAACGAGGAGAAATAAAAACGGTATAGCCTGGAAAATGGTTAAGGTATTTCTTATTCAACATAAATCATGGTTCATTATAATGATTGGTGGAAGGATATGAAATAAAGGTTAATGTTCTGCTTTTAAGTAATATGATTATTTCATAAGACCTTCCCTCTGCGATGAAATCATTTCAGGAGAGGAGTTCGTCGATTTCTAGGCAACATTCTCATTATTATTTATGACGACAACTGCCAAAAAACAGTACCGGCCATCGCTCCCTTCCTGACCATCCTTAGTCCCGTACGCCCCTTTCCGAGTTGGTTTTTCAAGTGGCCACTATACTTGCTATCTACACAGACAACACACGCAAGACGTGCTTTTTACAAGTGTGTGTGTACAACCCTTGTTCAATGGGGTCGCATGTATAGGTTTTCAATCTCGGTAGAAAGGTGAGGAAAAAGGCAAAAAAGGAGGATAACTAGCTTCCGACTTCCACTTCAAAAGATAGGGAGATCTTTCCCAATATATCGCGGCGAAAGACAGCAATAATAACATTCGCGAGAATATCTCAGTGAAATCTATCCTTGCGAATAGAACTCAATATTTCAATGCGGCGTTACCTTTTTCGCTTCATGCAAGACTTCAGTTTCAATCCGTTTTAATTTCGTTTGAAGAATAAAGCTGTTGAGAGTTATTAACAGGTGTGTACGGTGTGTGGGTCAGACTTTAATTCTGTATGAATTTTTAAACAAGCTTTTCTACATGTTATTTCATGTAAATGGCCAGTTCATTTCATAGCGTTGCGTATTAATGTGCGCAGGCAGGTTATACATATAGGGATGCTTAGGGTAACACGAATACACATTTAAGCTCATTTGTTTACTTTATATCACGTTAATTCATTGAGTTAGCATTAAGTTTTCGCTTCTTCCGAGTTCTAGTCAAAGATTACTAGCATGGACAAAAACTCATTGTGCGCGACATATAAGGCAATAAGGAAATTTAATAAAATGCATTAAGTCTTTAATGGTAAGATGTGCTGCGCGAAGTACATAAAAGCACACATCTGCGCAAAATACATAATAACTATAAACTTTGCTTAATATTGAGGTCACTTTCATTGGAATTTCTTAATTAGTTGGAAATGTTTCCATCATTATCTAATTTTCTCGTAATTAAGGAGTGATATATCCATCTATAATGTTGACTTTGCCCGTGTGCTACGTCAAAGCCATCATGTCTTCCCCATTCTGGGTCAAAACCCCCTCACTTGGAGTGTTTATTTGATTACCTGCTGCACGTCACCTCGGCCAAGGGCTAGGAAAGTGCTCCAGGAATCTCCTTTGTTCCCGAGCGAACAGGTGAATTATTCAGAGTGCTAATTTCTGATTAATCATACGTTTTTCTTTTTATTCAATTCCCGCTGTTCTCACCGTCACTCTTTCCCCCCATCTCTCCCCCTCTGCCAAGCTCTTAAAGAGGTCTTTATTTACTTAAGGATCGTTCGTGCCTATTTGTGTTATCGCCTTCGTCTAATTTGGGTGGCAGAGAAATCACGATTTAGCACGAAACGCGCTGCAGACCTAATGTGATTTTTGTCCTGTGTTCTCTGAGGTAGAAGGAACGTCGTCTCGACGTGTGCCCGTGTTCAGCCCGGGTATAATACTCTGGAAATAAGGGGGAACAATTAACACAAGGTCAGTCTTTAGATTAAGAATTGGACACGAAAGAGTTTAGACACGTCGAGATCGTTTGACGTTTCGGCATACACCTTCCACCCTGGTTCATTACACAACAAAGGCTGCCTGGAAGCTTTTTGTTCGTTGCGTGTGACAGATATTTGCTAAAGGTTAAACAAAACAAATATTATTCTATTACATGTGGTAAGTAACTACCTAATGCGAATACATCTAATCCTATAGAGTGCTTCTTTGAGAGGACTTCGTGTTTCTTCCCTGCAAAGAGCGTGATTGTGATTGGCATGGCCAGGAAAGTGATGTTGCATTTCAGTTATTGATATGAACGCCGCAGAGAAAATGTCACCAAATGTTTCCCCTTTCAATCATCAACAGGCGTACGTCATGTCAAATGACACGCACAGTAATTGCGATAGACACTTTGACTTCCCTAAGACATGATCTTTTACATGACATGATGGTGTATCCCTTAAGCAAATATCATCACATTGAGTACAACATCGTAACAGGGACATAGGAGAGATGTCCCTGGGTAAACAGTTTGTGAATATAAAACATATCAATCGATGAAGAATGTAACTAATACATGATAAACGTACTGCTTTGTAGTTTGTCTATTTGGATCAGGCATTTTTAGTTAATGGATGCCTCATAGATATCTACAAAATACTACATTATTACACATTCGACAGGAAATCACCTTGTGTGCAAAATACATCTGATTAAGTTGGCTTGGCGGTAATGTTTGAAATGAAGTTGCATATCCAAGAGTCTGCAATATTTAGTTAAATCAAAATATGACAATTAACAATTAACCAATTTAAATACAGCTATTATTGTGATTCAACAAAAAGAATGCTCAGTTCGTTTCTGATGAGGGGAATTCTTAAACGGTATATTAACTCTCTATGCGGTATTGATGCATCTCTGCGCAAGTTATATATACACAAATCCAATAGAATAGCCTTTTGTCTGGCAAACCGAAGGTTAATGGAACGTGGTATTACACAATGTTATATTTTAGACTTTGCTTGTAAATAGGATACACCGAGTTTGAGAATTTTTGTTTTAACATCTGAGCTATAGTTGAAGTAGCTGATGGGTAGCATGTGTAATCATACATTCACAATACCATATGTTGATATCAATGATTATATTTTCCATAAAACAACAATGTCGCAATGCTCTTTAAAGCATTTATGACTTTGAAATTAATATACGCGTTGTTATTATCCAAGACGATAATCACATAAGAACGGTCGTTTCAATACTTCAATACGACGGTTTCAATACGACGGTGACTTGACATTTGTCTAGAGAACACGAGAACAAAATCCCTTTAAACCCCCCAAAAGTTCATGAAGTCGAGACAAAGAACTCACTGTTGTTGTTTTCCCGACTTCTCGAAATGAATAAAGCGTTGTTTTCTTTCACACCACTTCGTGAAGGCATGCCTTTGGTTACTACCTCGACCCCTTTGTATGTATTCATATACTGTTTGTAATGAGTTGATATGAAAGTACAATTCTGACTCCATTGTAGGGCGACGAGAGTAGCGTACATGTATATTAACTATTAACGTACCACATGTGAACTTATTTTCAAGTAATACACACACAATTCTTAAAAAGCACCAGTTTATCTAGCACAGAAAGGGTTAATAGCAGACTTTGCCACAAGCAAACTTCTGAATTGGTATAACTCCACACCCACCCCTCCAACATTGGATGAGCTAACATTTGGCTAGAAATGAATAGCTTACTTTCTCTGCAGTTTAATAGATATGATAGACTGCGCTTTTAGAAATCACCCGAAAATGACAAATTTTTAATTTAACGTGTTTTCAAGAACATTGCATAAAAAATCATTACACCAAGAGATTACACCAACAAAGGGATGGCACCAACAATACACAAAAACCTCACAGAGTATCAAGGGAAGCCCGTAGAAAGAGCCGAAAAGATCAGGCACGGCTGAAGAGGTTAGTTATCCCACCCCTTTTCAAGTATATTCGATTGAGTCTTCAAACTACAAAATCAAAAAGGATAACTACTGAATATGTTTAGGTCCACTAAAGAACTGAAGGCATCGTCTAGTTAGTATTTGAATGAAAAGACAAGAGAATAAAAAAACTCACATTTTCCTTCTTTGAATCTGTAGATATTATTGCTTTGTTATCGTTATGACACTTCCTCTTCTTCGATCGTTAATCACCTCCTGGTTCTAAAAACTGCACACGATACGACCAGATTGTTTAATATGTTTTTCCCACTTCATTATGCGTTTTACCATTATCGAAATATCAAAGATTATCTCAGTATCTAAATATACTTATCATGCTTATAATGGTTGGTAATTTGTAGTTTTCGTCACTACGCTGAGTAATTACGTGACCAGCGTCACAAGACTTCGAATAGCCCATGAGATAACGGCTCAAATATGAAAATAAACATTGCATTTTCCTGATACAAGGGCAAAGTCAACAATGATTCGACTATCGTATTATCAGATCATGGTTTTAAAATCGGTGGTCGTTTGCACTTTATGAAAGATGATATTGGAAGAGATATTTAGTTTCGTCATTATCATGATTATATGTTAACCATTTTCATGAATACCCGACATACAAGAAGACTGGAGACATCCTAGTCATGAAATTCATCAGAATTTACTTGAAAGAAGACAAATAGCAACTACGGATATAATGGAAAGTTATCTAAGACGCTTCTCTCTCATTCGAATTACCGCAGAGTAAATATCGAAGTGGTTCTCCCTGGGAGATGGGCAAATATGCTGAGCGGGACATATGAAATTGAAAGGATCTGTTAAAGGAAAGAACGAGATCCACTCGTAAGCCCCCACAAAAAAACAGTCTCACATCCCCACCAACAATGCTATACAACCAATGAGGTCTGATCTGCATACAGGGTTATATACCTCGGCTCCCTCAGAAAGGAACCCACATATGACTAACTACTACTAGATAAAATCAAAAAGAAGTAAACAAAGTAAAAAAATTGTCAATATACAATATTATGGGTACCGCTAAGCACTTACATTTTGCTTCATGTTCCTTTTAATTCACATAGGACTTTGCAAGATGTTGATATGTACATTTGAATGTATCGTTGAAATATCTTGGCGGTTTTTTTTTATCTTTGTGTAAACATGAATTATTGTATGTTATTGATTAATTGTAAAAGCATGTACGATTATCTAATGGAAGAAGTAATATACTTTTCGAATGAATTACTAATCAAAGATATAAACAATCATGTCAAGCAACCATACACGAGTCGAGAGTGATGATGAGTTTAACTCTTGATTACTATGGCCATGAATATGTATAGTAAGCCAATGGGGTATTGAAGGGCTGGCAATGTAAGGGTTGAGTGAGTACGTACCATTGTTAACCGTGACGCTGACACTGTGGTGGGGGAGGGCAGGACTGCCTGGAGTAGCGGCATAGTAAGGCTCGAGGTCCCGGGGGCACAGCGCTGAGCACGACGAAAACTTAGTCTTCTTCACGAGGAACGAGCGAGGCATCTTGGCGAGTAGTCTTACGTAATCGTCGAAGATTCAAAGACACCGATCCGACTCACGTGGAAGTATATATTTCAGGAAACTAGAGCGCGCTACAGAGGTTGCCAAGATTGATAAATAATTGTCTTGTAGGCTAAACAAAAATAAAGTCTAAAAGGTTATAGCGAGTGTTCATTGTTTCATTGTTCTCGTCGTTCAGGAAGTAATTGACGTCATGATATTGCGGATGTGGTGTCTAGAAGCATCATATTTTCAACGAAACTTTGCGCGCATTCGTATATACGAGGTAGGTTGCTATCTACCGTAGCTAGCCGATTCGTACGATGAGTGTGTACATTGCATTGGCGACTCTGTATGCAACGTTGAAGACATGCATCAGATTGTATCGTTTAGTTTTAAGGGTGCATGCTCAACACGTCTTCCTTGGTGTATATCGGCAGGTTTCACGATACAGTGTAGATTAGCTATACGAAGAAGAATGGATATTTTTAGGAATGATGGGTAGACGTTTTAGCTGAAGATGGTCGACGGCGCGAAGACGCTTGAAGAGGAGATGCTTGGAATGTTGATACGAGGCATTGAGAGTGAGCGGCAGGTGGCAGGCGGTGGACTGAGTGCGTCTTTGCTAATCCATCAAGAAATACGACGACGTCCCGGGAGAGCAGCGGTGCCCGAGTCGTCGGCGGGAGCAAATTGGTCTTCTCGCTGCCTGAGCTGCCTCGCTTATGGACGAGACGAGAGAGGAGTTTCGTCGAGAGCATACGATGATACAGCTAGATGACGGCGGAGAATCGAATTGACAAATGATGAACAGTTTACAGCCTGATGTGCCTGATGGTGGAGAAATGGGCTCTCCTGGTCAAAGTGCAGACATTCGAGATGGGTTACGCTGAACGGGTATTAGAGGACTCACAAGCGCAAAGGGTGGCGAAGAAAATGAACAGATTTTTGATAAATCATGCTATTTTCGTGCGTCTTTAATGATGTTTGTTCATATCTCACCTCTCGCGAGCCCGCCCTTTAATTGGGTGCTTGCCGCCGGTTTGTGGCGCACTCAGGGCCGAGTGGTCGGCAGGAGGCTAGGGCGGACGGAGGGAGAGAACCAGGCCAGTCACTGAGCAGTCAAGATCCACGAGAAATTGAGATGATTTCTTTCACGCAGACGACATCCAAGGCAGCGTGAACGCGCGTGTGTGTATGTGTGTGCGTGTGTGCGGCGCTCTCGCTCGTTCATCCCACTCCTTCGCTCCAATCCAGAACTCAAGTTCAAGCGATGCCGCGAAGTCCCCGCAATGAGATGGGCTAACAGACGGAGAAGTGCTGCTGTAAGGAGTTGTACACATGCCCGACCTTTAAGTAAGTGCGCCTTTTAAGAATGACATCACTTATATGACACTCGAGGGCGAATAGGGACGACAAAGGCTAGGCAACTCCCGTTGCCGCATTGTTTGGGCACGAGCGGCGCACGCGTCAATACAGACCCCCTCGGACGGCTAATGAGATTAGGCCTGGTCGATAAGAACCCGCGATCGCGCTCCGCTCTGCGCGAGCTCGACGAGGTGAGAGGTGCGCGCTCGCTGATTGGTCGAGCGACGCTTGTCTTCCTCAGAAAGTGGGCGGGACTTGTGGCTTCATTCATCATCTCCATATAGTTTTACACAATCCGCATCCAAGATAACAATGCCGTCTGTCTGCCGTATACCATGTCTTCGAATCAGTGTTCTCCAAGTTGCTCACGGTATACGAAGCAACACTTTGGTGAACGAATGTAAGAAAATGATCTTTCCCATCACGTTCACAGCACATTCAAGCAAATTTAACGATCCAAAGAAGAATGGGAAAAGTTGATGATATTCAAAATAGACACATACTGAAAGAATGCACACCTTTTACATTAACATAACATTGTACCTGTTCGTGTTTGTCTATCAAAAACGTGTTTTCATGATTATTTCATTACTATTAATTAAAAAGATGAAATAAATTATTTTACAGAGACGTATTTGACTAAACGCGCTGTATACTTCTTCATTATTTGTGTTCACCAATGCGCCCGAATCCCCAGGTCTCTTGACTGTGGTCATATTTTCTATGAATGTTCATCTCGAGATGTTAGCTATCATCTCATAACATTGCGGTGTACATGAACTGTCCTTTTCATGACTACATATAGTTTCGTTTACCATTTTCTTCTTCTTCTTCTTCTTCTTCTTCTTCTTCTTCTTCTCCTTCTTCTTTTTCTTGTTCTTCTTCTTCTCCTTCTTCTTCTTCTTGTTCTTCTTCTTGTTCTTCTCCTTCTCCTTCTTCTTCTTGTTCTTCTTGTTCTTGTTCTTGTTCTTCTTCTTCTTCTTCTTCTACTTCTTCTTCGTGTTCTCCCCCCCTTGTTTGTCTATATGTTCCTTCTCTTCTTTTAGGCTTTGCCAATCTTGTGAAACTGGAGATCTTTCCATTGCTGTGCCTACTTTATGTCTATAAATAAGGAGTCATATTTAATTGCTGTTTAATCAATAGGACTGGTGATGCATCGTTATCAATCATACTTAGTTCTCCTTGAAAGATAATTTATGTGGTTCTATTTTTCATTCTATGATGTCACAA
Source organism: Arbacia lixula (assembly GCA_963669155.1). Taxonomy (NCBI): domain Eukaryota; kingdom Metazoa; phylum Echinodermata; class Echinoidea; order Arbacioida; family Arbaciidae; genus Arbacia; species Arbacia lixula. The sequence goes on from OZ022581.1 coordinate 22,437,587, forward strand.
GCATGTAACACGAATAGGTAACACAATCACTACCTATTGGTATAGCACTACTTATACTCAGATAAAAAAAAAATGACGGAATCAGATCAAACCAATCGATTCCATTAATACCTATTTCAAGTATTAAGTACAACTACTCCGACTTTTACCCGATGTAGCAGCAACGCACAGTATGAACGTAAACCGCACATTTTCTCTCGGATAAAATGCAGATAAGTCTGAATATGCTTGTAACGGTTGATACAGTTCGCCGCTCACGTGTTAGAGAGGAAATGATATCCACAATGGATGTATAGGGAAAAAATGAATAGTATCCCGAGTAATTCACAAATAATTTCAGCTACTCAGGGACGAAGCAATCATCATGTTTTTTCTGGTCAAAGCGGGTTCATTATTGAAAAGTGTTGCGGAACCTTATACTAAAAAGTTTTTATCTCTACCGTGAACTATCGAGCAAAACAGACGGAGCATTACGCCCAATTACAAGGGAGAAGTCAATACCTAATTTGGGCTTAGGATTCATTGTAATCCATCAATTGTTAAAAGCGATCGCTTATAACGCATATTTGGAGAAGTATAAAGACCTGATCGAGCCATTGCAGAACTTCTACAGGTAGTTCATATGTAACAAGTAGCTTTCAACGCTCTGTATAACGCAGTAAAGTACAGACTATAAGCCTAAAGCTTTCTATCGATCATAAAATCGACTCACAGCATGGTTACTATGGCCAGCTATACGTCGCGTGCCTGGTATCGATTCGGTCATTATGTTCACTTTTACATGTCCAGATGTTGGTCGCGAAAGACTGGACATAGTCCCGTACATAAACGTCGTACATTTTATCGTCGTGAGCTAAAATTGTAACAAAGGAGCAAACACCACTGTTAACCGTCGTTAATCGCCATCATCGTAAGCAACGGCTTGGTTTACGCGAGGCACGTGCTCTCCGCCACCTTATTCCTTGTTCGTACCGGTGTTTTAGACGTTTGCAAACAATAAAATCCGTCCTGGTATTGTCACAAGAACACACAAGAATGGGAAGAATAGAAAACAAATCATGTCACATAAACAGTTATTAGATTTCACGTTTTTTTTTAAATAATGAGTGCACCAATGGTAAGTTCGTGCCAAGGAGTATTAACGTGGAAGCAACCTGTTCAGTTCTTATTCGCACCAAACATGTCAACACAATCATGACAATGTGTTTCAGCTGTTTTGCATGCCATGTCAAACAGCTGTAATAACGGAAGTATGATCACATCTTCAATAACAAAAAAAGTTAAATCCTGATATGCTTGTATAAGCCATTTTCTTTCTCATCATGTGATCATCCTTCTTCTTCTTCTTTTTTTTTCTTTTTTTTCTTCTTCTTCTTCTGCTTCTTCTTCTTTTTCTTCTTCTTCTTCTTCTTCTTCTTCTTCTTCTTCTTCTTCTTCTTCTTCTTCTTCTTCTGCTTCTTTTCTTCCTACCCTTCTTCTTTTCATCCCTACTCAACCTACCTTCCCTGTTCTCTTCACCTCATATATTTCACTTACTCCCTTCTTCATCCTGAAGGTTCGTTCACACGGAAAGCAGTTTATTGTTGCCACTTCACATTTTGCCGCTTTCAAGGAAGCGGTATGCCGTCATTTTCCACATTACTATATATCAAAGCGACAATGTATTTACTCTATCGCGGCGGGCGGTAAAGAACACGGCATCAAACGAAAACAAAAAACAAAAAACGGAGATCACCAAAGCAGTGCAGTGTGAACGCCCGTCACGTCTCCTTTTTACATGTATTACGAACAGATCAATTACGGCTCGCTCCAAATATTCATAAATGTACATAATTTGACTTCCCTCATGGTCTCCGCTCTGACAAGCCATTGATCAGGGCCCATTCCGCCGCACGCAACAGGCTGATAAACACGGACTAGGCAGGGTTTTATGGGACACAAGGACAAACACATCTGCGCAATTGATTAGTTTAATTAAGAACGGATAATTAACCTCTTCAATCCGACAGCGGTCAACACAATGTTTGAGTTTCTTGCGATGTGTTAATATACTAGGTGCTAATGTAAATATGCTTTAAAGGTTATCCGCAGTTTAGAGTTGGAAATTGCATTAACTACCACCCCATTTCAATGTACTTGATGACAGGTACAGTGATACATACACGATATGACTAATGACATCATCGCTCATTTTGCGGTAATCTGTTGCCAAAAAAGGCACCTCTGTAATGGCTATGCGAGTTAAAAGCAAACACATTTCTGTTCGATTTATATCCAGCATGCAACCTAATGGGGGAGAGTTTAATAACTACAGCATACACGTATGTTACTTACACAACATACCACGAATGACGTGACACAAAATGCGATGGCGTGTAATGCGGGGTCAACACGATGACATGGTAAACGTAACAACCAATAATGACGTCAAGTAGATTTGAGTGTGGAATAATTTTCCTGTAATGTATAAACATGTGTCGTAAGATATTTAAAACATACATCCAGTAAAAGGTAGCGTGTTTCTTCCTGGAAATAAATGAAATAAATGAAACTATTAAATTGTTTTATTGTTACTCGGCAGTTGTTCAGAAATGAAAACAAAACATTATACTACATTTGAAAATCAAAAAGAAGTTAAGTCACAGTTGATGATTTAAACCAAAATTTAAACCAAAATTATCATTGTAAAGTAAAGGTTACGACAGGTTTGTAAGGCCTTGTACGAATTCAAAAGTATCTCTAACTTGCCCTGTTTGAAAACACGTTTGCTTGGCAAATTAGTGACATGGTCATAAGTCTGTAATCTCCGTCTCTAAGCAAACTTGACTTGAACGAACTCAAGTGTTTCTTAACTTTGACCGGGATGTTTACGAGATGCTTGGCAAATCAAACGAACTTAGCAGCAACGCGTTAATTCACCTTGGGTCTCCCCGAGTATACAGACGTATATAGAACTCTCTGCGGATATCTAATGTGACGTGGATAACGGGCTTAATTAGCGAGAATGTGTTAAATCCCTTCAAGTGTGTGATGTCGATATGGTCTGAAGGAACTGTTTCAAGAATGTGAACGAACAAGAAAGCGAACGAGTAAGACTCAAGAAAAGAAACGGACAAGTGGCTTGCTATTAGCATAGAGTTGCAATATGTGAACAGGCTTTGTCCATGGGCCGCTAATCTGCGTACATAGCCATAGGGCTGCGACAAAGAACATGTATTCTATCTTCTCCTGTCGCATGGAGGGGATCACAGAAATAAGGGGAAACAGAGAAAAGTAAAGAAAGAGAAGAAGAGGGGGGAAACGATGATTGCGGCATTGGAGAGTGCAATCGCCCGGACGCTATACAGCCCGCGGGCGCGCGAGCTATAATGCGCTGGGCAAACGAAGCAGGGCGCGGAAAGCAAAGAGAGCTGAGGAAGAAATGGGATGGGGGCAGAACGGGGAGCGTGTTTACTGAACAAATGTATGATATGTTGATGCGATCCCGAAAACAATATTTAAGTCCATGCTCCCGCCGCGGGAAGCCGAAATTAGGCTGAGGAGGTGACGAAGAGCTAAGAAGAAGAAAGAAAAAAAGACGAGGAGGAAGAAGCGAGAGAAAACAACGACGGGGAAGAAGAAATCCTTCACATTGGAGAGATATGTGACTGCTGGAGGCAAGCCAGGGTGTTCGGCTGTTCGAGGAAGAAGGGGAAAACACGCGTTGGTAATGTGGCTTTAATGCGAAAATCACATTTCCACCACTTAAATTGGGAGATGGCTTTCAATCAAGTTTGAAAATCGATACTTTTAAGTAAAAAGAACAGAGGGTAGCCTTTTAAAGAACGGCTGAACATGACTCTGAAAAAATAACTGTAGTTTGAAATAAACAAATCTTAGAAGACATCATAAATAGTCAGAAATGTGGTTGTTTTCAAACAACGTAAATAAACATAACAGGGGAAGGTAGGAGATCACAAATACGGACAGAAATCGAGAGCTATTTTGATTGGTTTGGAATGTCGTAACTAATGGTAATTCATTTATTTTGTGTTGAATAAGAAAAGTGAACAGTTACGAAGGGTGAATTATAAAGAGAAAAAGGGGGATAAAAGAAGAAATCGAGGAAGAAGGACAATTAGGGGAAGGATAGCACGAGAAAGGGAAAAAAAGAAGAATGCAAAAAATATGTAAAATAGAAAAGGAGGGTACGAAGAGGATGAAGTAGCAGAAAAGGAAGAAGAGAGACGAAAAAGAGATAGCAGTAGCACTTCAAAAGTGGTGAAAGAATGATTAAAAAACAAAAATATGAAGATAAATTGTGGGTCAGACACACAAAAACTCGCTCACATTCACGGAGCTCTTTGTGTTCCTAGCGCAGACATTCTCTTCTGCATTATTCTCCTTATATACCATACAACGTGCGGCTGATTCTAACGAGACAACCAACCATTTAACCCCCTTTTTTAGTTCCTAATATGGCCACTGCGGGCTGGAAAACACTACTGAATGAGTCAGAGCGAAGCAGGCGAATCCTCCACCTCAGGAAGATGACAAAAGGAGAGAGTTTGGGAGCTGGAGAATGCTTAAAATCCTTCGAAAGAATGAATGACGATAAGAGAGTCAGTCATGTGGTTGCATAAATAACGCCGTTAAGACGTGGTAGTCTGAGGAATTGCGGGAGCGCGCATTTTCGTCATATCTACCCCCATACAGGAAGGCGAGCATTCATGTAGGTTAAAGGACTGTTGTCAGTTTTTGTAATAGTCTACGAACATTATGATGATAATCGAGAAGAAAATCGGTGAGGAGAACATCACGTGAAGAGGAAATACAGATTTTGAATTAGATAAAGACAGATTGACAGCATAGAAGAATGAGAAATAATTACTGAAAACGAAGTTGATTAATGAAAGAAGGTATGCGACAACAAGAGCGGAAGAAAGGCGATATCTAAAATCTGTCATGTGTCATGCTAATGGAAAACATCTTGGAGATTTTGACGCACTTTCTTCATTCAACTCTTTATAAACTAATTACCAACCTTTTTATCTATTTTATTGATACATTCTGTAAAATGTTGTTGTGTCGCAATATATATTCTTAATTCAACACGCCGTTCGATTCAGAACGGCTATAAACTGTCATCACAAACAATACAGCCGCACCCAACTGCCCAACGTAGGCCTGCAAGACAAAGAGAAACCCCCCGGAGGAAGTCTATAACAGCTATATATACATCGTTTTCAATTTTCTACTCGTTATTTTACAAGAGGATTACAAGGAGAGTACACATTTCGTTCCTCGTCCATCATGCTTCGCACGTTTATTTTACGACAAAGATTACACGGGCTACTCCAAAAATGACAGCGACCTTTAAAAAAAACGCCTAATAGAGGAGGCGCACTTTCCTCCCGCAAATCCCCGCTCACATGCAACTGGTCGACCGGCCCGGGGGCAAGATACATCTACACGAGAAAGAAGACCCGGATAAAAGCCTTCTCATTTATCAATGACAAATACCATCAAAAGAACAATCTTCTTCTCGTCGTTTTCATATTGCTTTTGTGATTGGAATGACAATATTTGTGATGGGTGCCGTAACGAATGAACCACGCAGGCGAAGAGGACGGGTTTCCTTACCGGAATATAAATTTGAGGGACTACGAGCCGTGTTTGGATTGATTTTGACGATGCTTTGTCTCGGAACGATTGTGTAATTCCCATAATTCTCATTTTTTTTTTCTTAACATTGGCGCAGTATACTAGCATTATCAGACTTATTCAAAACACCGCTTGATGGTTCGACACAGTTTAATCACGTTATTGCACAGGTATGTTTTACTTTTTTGCATGTAAATAGAAAGAGGCCATTGAAATTCTAGCCAGGCACCTACAATCATTTTTAATATTATAATTGAAAATCCATTGACACATTGTGACCACAACCAGTACATAAAATAGTTGATTTTGCTCTTCGCACTGACTGTTTCATGTATGCGTGTTTCGTGTTCACGCGTGGATTTCTTGGAATAAGTCGTGAACGAAATAGAACATGGAGACAATCAATAAGCCATTTTCGCAATATATTCACAACTTTCCCCCTAACTCCCTAATGACTCGTTAATTATCCATTCACCTGTACTTCGTTATTCAGTTTCAATGGATGGAACTCACTTTAAAGATTGTCCGTCCCTTTTGCAAGCTTAAAATTTGAAATCGTCTATCACGATCGTAAATTGAAGAAAGTGTGATTCAAGACCATTTCTAAGAATATAGCATGTTGAAGCATTCTGTATATGTAAAAATTTCAGCCGTTAAATTTAAAACCGACTTTTTTCTCTATCAAAATTACGATCTGGTAACCAGTACTTGTCACCTTTATTAAAGACCGACAATCTCTCTCTCTGTTATTGATACTGAGATGTTTCACGTTACCATGGCTCTGTTAGTTTATGATCGTGTGAACATGGTACATACACCGCGGAGAAAATTAATGTGGGCAATGTCTGGCGTTTTGACCACTTTTGAATACTAAGTGAGTCCTGTAACTCGTGAACATCTATTAATAGTTCACCCCTACTGTAGTAGAGGGCATCTGAAGCGCTATATGTTAAAGGGTCCCTGCAATCAAAATGCATGTTGACTTATGTTGATGCAACTTAATATGTATATCACAAAATCAGTAACGGCTTAATGGAAATATGTGTCCTTTATTTTGAAATAATTTTTCTATATTTTTTCTCAGCACTGATAAGCCCCGCCTCCAAAAATATCCTCCAACTCAAGATTCTTGTTGTGACATCATCACAGGTATAAATTAGCAAGATAATAGACATAATTTATGCACAAACTAAACATTGCAATGACTACCTGCAAGTGTTTATAATGTCATCGCATGTTTATACAATGTATTTTCCCCCTTGGCATAGCTAGCACATTTCTGACATAAGGAAACGATTATTCCAAAATGAAAGGTTGTTAGGTTGTATTGTGTGAAGACATGTGATGCTCTTGTGGGCAGGTGGGGGTAGTCATTGCAATGTGTAATTTGTGCATAATTCTGTCTATTATCCTGCTAATTTTTAACTTTGATGACGTCACAACAAGAATCTTGAGTTGACGGTAATTTTTGGAGGCGGGGCTTATCAGTGCTGAGAAAAATATAGAAAAAATATTTTAAAATATAGGACACATAATTCCATTGAACAGTTAGTGATTTTGGTAAATAAATGTTAAGTTGCATCAACAGACGTCAACATACATTTTGATTACAGGGGACCTTTTAACGAAATGACGGAAATACCATACTTTAAAGTATCGTTGTATCATATTCGGTTTGTATTACCAATACTCTATCAATTGCGATCACTAGAAACAAGATACATACGCGGCTCCATAGGGCAGTTTGGTCGATATTTGTTCGACTAACACACTTTTTCGCTCCAGCAATGCTCGCTTCACCATGATAAACTCGCATACACGACCTTGCCGTGTAAGAAATACGATAACATCCAGATGACGGCATGTTGTGTCAAAAGATGGCGGTATGACAATAAATGTTGGGGTGCGAGCCTCACTTGGATAGTATTAGAATAGTAGGGGGATATTGTGACGGGACGAGTTTTATCCATATGTTTTGAAAATAAGTCACACAATTAATATTCCTTTTTAGATGCTGATTTGTTATGCACTTTTAAAAATAATTACAATTGTTTTAAGTAGGCATATCTGATTTACAAAATTGGTGGCTTGATGAGAACGAGAGAGATAGAGAGAAAGAGAGCGGGGGGGGGGGAACAGAGAGAGAGAGAGAGAGAGAGAGAGAGAGAGAGAGAGAGAGAGAGAGAGAGAGAGCAGAAACAAAGAATAAAGCGATAGAGAAGGTGAGTGGTGGTGTGCGTGTGCGAGAGGTTAGAGGCTTAGAAAGAAAAATGGTGAGAGAGAGAGAGAGAGAGAGAGAGAGAATGGGGGGGGGGGGTCGAAAGACAGAGTGCAAGAAAGAGAGAGAGGTGGTAAGAGGGAGACGATAGGTACATGGGCATGATAGGGATGTAGACAAAGACGGAGGAAAGGAGGGAGAGAGAGAGGGGGGAGGGGGGGGGGGGGTATAGGCTGAAAGACAAGAGAGTAATAGACTGGCAGACAGAGAGAGGGAGACCGGCAAAAGGACATACAGAAATACACTATAGTTGTGGGAGTGATAAAGAAATCAGAAACAGAAGCGAAGAAAAATATGAGTGACGCATAAGGAGAGGGAAATCAAAATAACGCAACGGTAAACAGACAGACAATCGAAAGGAAAGCTGGAGAGAATGACACAGGGAGAGAGAGATAAAGAGAGAGAGGGAAAGAGAGAGAGAGAGAGAGAGAGAGAGAGAGAGAGAGAGAGAGAGAGAAAGAAAGAGGAAAGAAGAGAGCGAAAGGAGCGATTAAACACCTCCCTAAAGACCCTTTTCTGCACCCCATCGTGGCTGACTAGTGGGTCCATTATTGACGGGTCTTATGGTGTTTTGCCAGCCCCCAAACCCGGAACATCAAGTGCTATCGATCTACTCCTCATTTCCATTTTCGGGGCACTAAATCGATAGTCAGCTAAGAGGCAATCGCACAATCGTTTGTCGGTTAAAGGCTCCGCGAGAGTTACGTGGGGTTTGTTTTTATTTTTCAACGGTTTTTAGGTACCAGATTAAAAAAAAAAACCCAACATTTTCCATTTTTCTTAGGTGGACGTTGGCTGTCTTTCTTGTCGATATCCATTATCGTGTTAAAGTTGGCGATAAATCTGCCCTTACCCTTTACGCCATCATTGATATTAACGACATTATCATTATCACTATCATCCTCATCCGCATTTACAGTACATCCCTTAATGTTAGCACAATTAATAGAGCAATACCCAAATTACTGCTTGTTATCAATTCGTACTTTTATTTGGTTGTGTGTTATATAATCTGAATTGTTACCTCTAGCAATTTTTCTTGCCGTGGCAATCTGCTATACTTCACAAAATGTATAAATTATAAGAAGAACGAAAAAGTGGAGAAGAAGGTGAAAAAAGAAATAGATGACAAATGTGAAGAAGAAAAGAAAGGAGAGGAGAAAGGAGAAGAAGAAAAAAAAGGTAATATTTTATAACATGGAAAGGATGCGGATGAAAAGAAATCTATTTTGTTTAATTCGTTAATGTCAATAAACACAAATGAAACTTTTGTACCACTTCGGTGAACCTCATGAAATAAACACTTTAACCACCCTATATTCTGGATCACGCAACGCATTATTGGAATTAAGAATTCCTCGGAAAATTAAGATTCAAGATGGTACCGACACAAAATCCAAATAACCTCCTCACGAAGTACGAGATAACTCACGGCTAAGACTGCTTATCCTAAGACAATTGCGGAGGAAACTCCCCCGACCTTAAAGTGGAATTGGCATAATGAAAAATTGAACATTTCCCTTCCTCTAATAGGAGTCAATATAAACAAGTGGCGACATGATGTTCCCGCCGCCACCCCAAATTGATATCAATCCGTCTTATTATCTATAGTGTAATCCGATTCCTTGTGCGGGCGGATGTTTTTCCTCAGGTGCGATCCGGTTAGCGCAACACCACAATCCTGTTACACTCGGAACTATTAGCCTAAGTAACTGCGTGGGACAGTGCAGAGGGTGAAAATAGAGATTCCATTTGATTAAGCAAATATTAAAGCGGGTTTAATTTGGAGAGTTCCGCTAGCAAGACCCGAGGTTAATCTGGTGTGCCCCTTGGATTGTGGTCAATTATATGTGTTGGACATGATGAGAAGAGGGCGGGCACAGACATATGTCCCTATGAAACCCTTCCACATCCCCGTTTAACTCTTTATATACCACGTCTGCATTTGTTCACCATTAATAATATACACACTTCCTATTGTATCTAGCACGGGAAGGGTTAAACCGTGGCTGTGCATTCTCTTTCCCGCCAGATATGGACACGTCAACTCGCCTTGAACTATCATGGTACTGAACATGCTGAATAGTGCCCGAGTTCAAATTGTTCGTCATATCGTGTTCTCACTTCAGGAATTAAACAATTTTCTTTGTACCTCTTTTCAGTTATGGAGAAGTTTTCTTATCGATACTGTCAACCAGGTGCAGTCACCAATATGATATCAATTTTACGTTTGGTATACGCGTGTCTGAAAGAAAAACGACATCATTCCGCTGGCAACCCATTAGTTAACTTTTTATTGAAGTTGATGAAATCGTACAGGGCTGCAATATTCAACTGCGGTTCATACTTAAATCAAGATTATATCATGTTTGATTCGTGAAAATGTCTTCCAAATTTCCACCTTTGAGCGTAGAAACATGCCAGCTCCTTAAAGCAAATCGTGGGTGAGAACTAAGGATTTTTATGCCCGTATGTAAAATGAAAGATGAAATGGCAGGAAAGAAAATGAAAGACGAAGGATGAACGGAAGTGAAGTAAACTAAAATCAGAAAAAAGGAAAAGAAAGAAAGGAACTTGTGTCAAATCTGAAATGCAATCGATAATGAAGACTATTTTTCTCTGGTTTCCTTCTGTACAGTCAGCATGTAAAAGCAACGTCTGTGTTATAACGGTCGAGTCGCAGGCGAGACGGGAATGTGTCGTCGGGCTCTGTGCCATTGTGTGCATAATCGGTGGACAATGCGAGACGGACGGACAAAGACTCTTTCTTTCTTGACGGAATCAGTGAGAAATGGGGGGTGACTCAACCACGGAAAGCCCCCCTACGACCCCCCGCAGGCCGAGCAGCTACATCTCGCCTCAGGTAGGCTTAGGAGGACGGGGCTTGGGGTCCACTTACACGGATAAACCGATAAATTAGGTAAAATATGGCGCGATTTAGAAAATGATTCATTCATTTAACATGTTTAAGGTTGTTTCATGCGCCTCACGTGCGCTGGGAGTAACGCATCTATGGAAATCATGGAAATTGGGCAACAAACAGAGTGCGCGTTCTGTCTTGTAGGTCTGATAATGAACCTGCACTTAACCTTCTTTCTTAATTAATTGTCTCGGTACTTTTACAAATATCGTTCATAGATATCGACATCGATATCGATTTATTGACTTGTAGAGATTGTATTATTCATATTTTGCTGTACATTTTGTCTTCTGATAATGTGTGTTAGAACTTAAAATTGAGCGCTGTGCATTAAGTATTCAGCACCACAAAGTAAAATAGACAAAACAAGTACAAGTTCTGCTTCTTCCTAGAACCCCCCCCCCCCACACACACACACACACACAAAACAAAAAATATTGTATACGTTTTATTCATACAATAGTGACGCAACCGTCATAATATAATATTTTTCTACATATCGATGCCAGCTAATACTGTATATGAAAGCGCAATGATATTCCGCTCTGTTATCCTTTACTGTTTACGCTGACCATCGGTTGCATATACGTTCGATTGTATTCATTCTGTTTGCGAACACCATTGTGGAAATAAAGTCAAATCAGTTCAAAGCAACAATTAATGCTACGATGCTAAATTTCCACTTGCTCTTCAATCAGCTTTAAACGCTTCTATTTGTATTAATTCTTTAAGCCCCGCTGATTCATTTTTACACAAGTTACACATACAGCCCCTATAGAGCATCATTTTGTCTGGAACCCAAAGGGTTAACACTCCCCATTGTGGGCCCCCTTCAAATATCGATATGAGCACGTGTAACTCCAGAGGGATCACCCCCCCCCCCTTTTTTTCGAAGATAATGTATGAATAATGTTTTGCGCAATGTTGGGCAATAACATGGACTTGTTTGTGACGTAAACAATTTTATAACTCTAAAGACTGCATGATATTGCACAACATGGAATTTCATGTCTATTTGAATTAATTTGTTCTTTCTTATGAAGTTATGATAAACAAAAAGATATAAGATTTATTGAAAGCACCTAAATAAAGCATCACATATGAAGATGTTTAAAACATAATTGAAATCAACTGGAGGTTAAAGACAATTCTACGGTTTTAAAGGAGTATTTTTTTACTTTGATTACTTAAGAGCACAAAAAAAAAATAAATAAGCAGAATGGCACAAGTGAAACAGGGCAAGAATAAAAACAGTTACATTTTTTTTTTAAATTTGGAAACTTTAAAAACCGGAAGGTAATACATGTAGTTGTCAGAAGCATCACTATCCATTAATCTATTCGCTGACTTTAGGAAAGTGCTCGTATATTTTTATACCGTAATCATATACACACATTTGAGTTTGATAGAGTTAAGACCAATGTTTTTTGCTTTATGAGATGCAAGACATTATGCGACCAGATATGACATCGTATATGTTTTGCTCATTTAAGGAAGGGTCATAACGTTTGTGTTGCTAGTCAGGGTGTGCAGAAACTGTTACCTACACGTTTCTCTTACACGTTTCGTTTTAATTCCCTCTGTGCCAGGTATATGATTGCTCTATGATAAGACTATTTGTGTTCATTAAAAAAAATGCATCAATGACGCAGACTGTTTAATGCATGGTCTCAACTGGTGTCCAAAAGATTGATCAACATTATTTATATTCATAGCACTCTTATGCGTTTTAATGGTGTATTTTGGATAGGTTTCATAACACAATTACTGGTACGGATAAACTGCACCGGCATCGTGTCGATCTTATACCACCTTACAACCGTGTGAGCCCCTTTACCTTTTTCAAAATGAGGGGATGGGTGGGGGCTGCCTTCATGCGCCCCTTATGGCTGTATCCATTCACTTTTTTTCGTTACTACATGGACTGGTTGGGGGATTCTAATTAATCACCCCACTCTGAATGTCATGAGAAGGAAAGGGGGAAACACTTATGCTTGTGGGTACAAGTTCGAAAATCCGCTCGTGGAAGAAAAATTGCTCGGTTATTTTGACATCCATGCTTCCCTCATCCGGGGTCCGAACTTGCACTTTTCTTCTCGCCCTACTTGCGCTGGTCGCTCGGCTCGATCGTGACTGACTGCCCGGGATCAATCCCGTGCCCCCCTCGGGCAAGCTACCGGAGTGTTCAGCTGAAATGATCGGGAGAGTCTCGGGTCAAACAACACCTAGCGTTCGCCGTGTCGATGGCGCTTGGGTCTCGAGCTCGTGTAACACGATCTCGACTGAGTGCCAACTCCTCAAACATCGACACAATTTGTTTCTTCCCCCTTCTCACCGGCCTCTTACTCTCTCCCATCTTCTCTCTCTCTCTCTCTCTCTCTCTCTCTCTCTCTCTCTCTCTCTCCCTTTCTCTCTCTCTGCCTCTCTCTCTCTCTCCCTTTCTCTCTCTCTCTCTACGTCTCTCTCTCTCTTTCTCTCTCTTTCTCTCTCTCTCTCTCTCTACGTCTCTCTTTCATTCTCTTTCTCTCTCTCTCTTTCTCTCTCTTTCTCTCTCTCTCTCTCTCTCTCTCTTTCTCTCTCTCTCTCTCTCTCTCTCTCTCTATGTCTGTATGTCTCTCTCCCTTACTATATCCCCCTCCATTCTCGTCTCATGTTGTACCTTTCTTTTATTCTAACCCTCTTTACCTATTTCTCATATTTTTCCTCTACCATGCTCATATACTTACTCTTCTTATTCACTCTCTTAATTTTGTAATCTTACTTTTGTCCGATTTTCCTTTCTTGTTATTTCATAAACTAATGCACCCATTAAATTGTTTCTCAACTGTGTTCCTTCTTTCGCAGTTTTTCGCTTATCAAAGCCTGATGGTTTTCACCTCTATTTTGTCATTTCCCCTCTAATCTATGTTTGCTTCAATTATCAACTTTGCCCTTTTCTTTCGAAATCCGTCTCCACCCCCCTCTCCCTCCTCTCCCCTTTCTCCCTCCTCCACTCACTTCTCTTCCTCCTTCTTCCTCCCCCTCTCTCTCCCCTTTCCTCTCTCTCTGTATCTCTTACCCCTTCTCTGCGGGTCTCTTCACACACCTCTGCCCCTCTCCCCCATTCCCCCAGACCCTTTCACAGTTTTGATGGACACATGTCATTTGATTGAGATCTCAATCAAATGCATTGTTTAACACTATGGCACCCATTATTATATGCATGATGGGGCATCACCTCAAATCCTATTCAACTAAACGTAATGCCCCATATTCACAACCATGACAATAGTGGTTTAACTTTAGACTGTGTACTAAACGTAGACGAACTGTATGGGGCGCAAAATAAATCATACGATGCTGTCACAAAATCATTGATGTTCGTCACTGATTCATTATCATTATGTGGATAAACTCAATATTCCGTAGTGATTCTAAAGACAAAATCAATCATATTAAATTAACAACACTATGTCATGACGTTTTGTTTGGCGTCCCATGAAGTTAGTTTTTTGTGCAAAAATTACATTAAACATTTACCAATTTTTATTTAATTCTCTCCCAATGTCATTAAAAAATGTATGGTCATACTTCTACATTCAATTTATATTCATAAATATAACGTATCGATGGATGTAACTGTACAAAATATACGTTTTGGTTGTGATCTTGTAAACAACGCTCATGTGAACTGTATTTTGCTTTCAAAAGTAGTCAAACAAGAATGACAGCGACGCGGTTTAATTTCTATTATCAAACATTTTCGTGGTCATAACAACAAATAAAAACTACACTCTTTATAGGATAGTAATGACCTTTGAGAAGTACTTTCTGTTTTATGGGCTGTTTCTATCTTAATCATATTGCACTTTTATGAGCGAAACAAGTAAGATTACCCACTTTTAAACATGTTCACCCGCGTGATGTTAAAGAATATACAAGAAATAAAAGAAAGAATTTGCAGCTAAAATTCAATTATTAGATATAAACAAGGAAGACGGCGATCTTTACATGAGTTCTCAACATTATTTTACAAATCAATTTTCTGTTAATTAAACATTACTGTATTTGTAGGTACCTCATGTTCAAAATCTGATTAGGAATACTGAACATACATCAAATTTTCAAAATGCATTTGATTGAAGAAGCAAAAACTTGAGTGAAATGATATGTTTTAGGCCTAATGTGCAGTCATTCATAAGGAATATAATTGTTCGCGTAGAAATTAGATTAAACCGCCAGGTTGGTATATTCATAATAAGCTTACAGATATCTACAAGGGTCCAAACTACTTGTCTTCGGGGCAAATATGCTTTTTCATCGTTACGCAGTATATGCGTTCTCTAAGTACGGGGATTAAATGAAAGAATCCACCGTATGTGCTGTAATAGATGTATTTTGGTAAAAATTATGATCAGTTTTGTATGAAGTGCTTTGATTAATTTTTAACTAATTTTGTCGAGTTTGTAGGTACGATTACAACAAAAGCCATTAACCCCTCTGGGGTCTTTCGTCCCCCGCCCCAAGCCCGACGCTGCGCCCAGCCCCCCAATTTGTTCTTGTTAAACCCTAATCCCTGCTGCTATTTTCTCCAGACTTTGTGCGGTATTTTTTGGTCGAAGGCTCGACTAAGATTCGACCGCAACTCTCCCCCGCCGATCTGCGCCTCTCTAAGTGCTGATCTAGTCACGATATCTTGGGGAAGTTAATAATGGAAAAATCATATTACTTCAATTTCGCCTTGCCCGGCCTTCCAAGGAACATGGCAACGAACGCGCATTAATAATTCGAGCACGACAAAACTTGAGCAAAATGACCAGTTTTATCATTCTTAGTCTCTCGTTTTCTTAATAATGTTCCCTCTATTCGAAGTAATTGCAGAGAGGCTTACAGGAATATTGATATGACATATCTTTGTACTAATATTCATTGATTTGCTCAAATCAACGTATATTTCAATAAATTAGGCTCTATATTCTAATGACTGCATTCAACTCGTTTGCACTCCAGATTGCGTCTACTCCATTAGCTCACGTTAGCTGAATAATTTCAAATAATCTTAAAGATCTCAATTCATTTAGTTGTCTTTATTTTTTGAACTGTGTACTTTCAGTTTCGTCTTCTTGCTTATATTTGGATGCCTTTCGGTATAAATTTGATATCTCATGTTCTTTGTGCTTCACTTGGGCCAAGTTCGCACAACCTACCTTTCTTAATAAAACGTTTGATAACATAAACATCAGATACCAATGCTTTGATACTTTGGTGTATATTTGAAAGACGGAATGTTCTATAGACTAAAGCAGAAAAAGCAAAGAAATTGATCAGTGACATAACCCTCTCTGAATTCATCGTATTTATTTTTTTATTTAGTCTTTCTTAAACAGGGTAGCACCACCAGTGAGCTTTCACTGTTCACACTGTGGGCCATGTGTACAAATGATACAAAAGTACATAATAACAAAAACATAGATTACACAAACAAAATGCTTATGACAGCACGGATCAACTTATGTAAAAGACAACAAAAGAAGTAGGACCGATGCGTCCACATGCAAAGTATCGGATATGTACATAGAATATGACATGGGTTTCTCTTGGCTCAGTGCTGAGAGGGATTAGTTCCGTGCTCACCAAAGCGCTTGTCATAACTACAATTTGCATTGAGGCGTTCGCTTGTTTCTCTATTTCGGTCCGCAAGTGGATCGTTTTATCATTTTAATTAGTATGTTGCTTTGCTACGATGGGAAAAACATAAGCGGTAAATCACATGCGGCAATTTCTGCGCAAAGGTTTTGCCGCCGCCGCTTGCGGCGTTAAATTTCCCACCGCGGCATGGCAAGAACATTGGTTTACTTAGCAATTTGTAAATGCTAACGTTTAGCCGGCAAACCGCTTCCGTTTAAAGGGATAGTTCACCCTGAAGATAAGTTGGTTTCAATAAAAGCAGAAGCATGAACGAAACATAATTAGTGAAGGTTTTGACGAAAACTCGCCAAAGGACAAAAAGGATTAAATTTTCCTCAAACCTTCATTAATATGTTTCTTTCATGTGTCTGCTGTTATTGAAATCAAATTAATTTCAGGGTGAACTTTTCCTTTAATGTACCTGTATTATACCTTGAAGGACATTTCTTATCAATATGATGTACAGTCTTACTTTAAATAACCCTTTCATTCTGGTCGAGGACCAACAGAACATAATAATCACCATCGTGTACTTGTTTTGTTATTCTTCTATACATTCCCCACCAAAATTCAGATCTTGTATCGGACCAAAGTAATCATTTAACACTTCTTGGTGATGAGAAGAGAAGATATATAGGCTACACCAGAAGTCCTCGTCACTCCAAATCTTCTCCTAGTTTTTCAACATAATGATATACCTAAAGAAGAGTGATCCATTTCTTCTTGATAATCTACTAGTAGGTGGAACTTCCGTTATGGAAATATATCGAACGTGTTACTTCTCTGGTGTGGCGCGTGTGTGCATGTACGTGTTGATGATCATTTTTATGGACATTGTCTAAATTTGCTTTTAAGTCGAGTATTTGCCTCAGTCTCAGTCTTCTTCGATCTATTTTGCTGGGTGACGCACGCGAGTTCGACAGGGGGCTCGTCTAATGAGGCCCGTCTCATTGTTTGTCAGAAGAACGTTAATCCACTTTGACCTGCTGTTTCGAGCTTTGGTCCTCCGGACAGAAAAGGGCATCGTATAGAGTGGGGATCGGGATCGATCATGACCAGAAATAAGTTGGGGAAGAGGGACAGAGACAGAAAAAGATGGTGTGTCAGATACGGGAACTTTGTGATTTGTTTTATGTAACACAATATAAAGGACATTGTAAAACACCGGATTTGTTAAAGAGTTTTCATTAGAACAAGTAGCGTGAATGTAACGTGTATTATTTCAGGAAGGGGATGTTAAAATTGAAATTCTATCTCGCCCATGCACACATCAATCAGTATGCATGGGACAATGCCATCGTTACTTCGTCCCTCCCATATACCTCAATACGTCGCCTCGCACGCTGGGCCGCGCAGAAGTCAGCATCGATTTGGGCACGCGACGAAGTAAGCAGCGATCAATGCGATCGATACCACAATTTCTGTTCATTTTTTGTGGAAGCACCATCAAGGCATTGATCGCACGCGCCCGATAAGATTAAAGCTGCATGCTTAATGAGTCCGCCACTTGTATCACCACACCTGTTGGAGTTTGCTGGTATAGCCTAATACACACGCCCCAATGAGGGATTACCACTCACCATCTGTGCTTTAACATCGTATTTTTCAGATACACTGTAAAGCTGTCCTAAAACTTCACGTAATTTGAGGCATTGTCCTTCGAGAAAAGCGGCTGTTGCTTTTTTAGATGACCCCACTTTCCAGCGTGTTGCTTTGTATCTACCATGTGAAGAAACATCATGAGGGACTTACGTTGGCGACCCATTCATATTCTCGCATTTCATTCAAAATGTTGTTGGCAAACGAGTGAATTTACGATTTCGCACCATCTTATTTGATTGAGGTGTTAAAATAGTCTACACTAGTAAGAAATTTGCGTTATAATAAGAAAAAGCTGTTTGTTGTTCCACCAGTCATATGGTGAACGCAGCTGTACTTACACTGTCCCAACCTTGTGGAACAATCTTCTGAAATACTTAAACATTTATTCAATTGATAGATTTAAGATCGCTTGAAAGATGCTCCTATCTAACATCTAATGTAACGGTATGCATTTTTATTGAGGCCCAGTACAGACTTGTATAAAAAATTATTGTACTTCTTTCTCTACAGCGCCTATGCATGGTAGGGCCATGTTCAATCACTATGTATTATGCGCTACTGTATATAAGAATTACTCATTATTAGTAGTGGCGGCGCCACGCACATACCTTTAACCCATTGCATGCTGCTCAAACTGCTGTTTAGTGGGATTCACGCGTATTACCTGTGCAAAATGCATTAGTGGTGTCTACAGAGTTCAGTGTTTCTCATTCTTTATGATATAGGGTGTTCATATATACGTTCCATAGTTTTCCTAGGCCACAAACTTCGAACGAATGCTCTTGAGAAAGTCGCCCTCAGTGGTGCTGTTCAGGGACGTAGGTCAAGAGGACGACAAAGACTAACTTTCCTCTCTTGGCTCAGAGATGCCACTGGCACAAGGCCCCTCGATATCATACGCCACTGCCAGCAAAATGAGGAATTAATTTTGACACGCAACGATAGATTCTGACAAGCTACTTCAATTAATTGTTTTGATTGAAAGATACAGGGTCATCAAATTTCAGAGGTTCATTTCCTTTATCGCTAACGTCACGCGGGAATGAGTACATTGTTCTTTAAGATGACACGTTCGAAAAATAAAACTGTTTCCACGTTTTGGGAGAAAATCCAAAAGAGTCTGGGTTATTCCAAAAACAAACCATTATTTTCTTGTTGTATATGTTTGAAGTAAGAAAAGGAGAAATACCTCCTTGTCCATCTGATATGGGAAGGGGGGGAGGAGGAGGCAAGATGTTGAAGTGTCATACTTCACAAACTAGACCTAAGACTAATGTTGATCTTGTGATTCGTATACGTCACATTTGACATAATATACGTTTAAAAATTGATACACGACCTTTAATACATATCCAAATATAAATTTCGCAGCTTAATGAAAGGAGTTGAGCTTAACCCTTCCTGTGTCGGACAAAATTACACTCTTTAGGATGTACATGCATTAATGGTGGATGGAATGCACGTGTGGCACACAGAGAGTTGAACCAACACAAAGATTTCATGTTGAATATGAAGAGGTGGTAGTAAGTATTCTCTTCCAATCAGTGTTCGATCTTTGAGTGATATGAAATTATGAGTACTCATGTGTCTTCACACATGAAGTTGTAACGCACAGTCATGGCGGAAAGGGGAACGAAGAGGCTGGGGACTTTAACAACCAAACATTTCCTTGACAGTTTCTTCTGTCATTCTTTTCTTATTCATGCATTATTCCATTTGTCTTTCTCTATCTCTCTATTGATTTCATTCTCTTCCCATTTCTTTCTCTCCATTATTTTTTGCGCTCTCCCTCCACCTCCCTCTATGTATTTCTTTCTCTCTTTATCTTTCTTGCTCTCTGTCTGGATTAAGACCAATTTCGCCAAAATGGACCAAAAAGACACATCTGAGAGATAGCCCCATATGGCCCAATATAATAAACAGACCAAAAAGACAAAATTATATTGCGAGATTACAGAGAAAAAAGATGAAACAAATCTCTCTCTCTCTCTCTCTCTCTCTCTCTCTCTCTCCCTCTCTCTTATGTATTTTGTTTCTCTCTCTCTCTCTCTGCACAAAAAGGAAGATAACCTCTGACCACCTCTCCACAGCCATGAATTTAGAGCCAGATGTCTTGACACTAATTTACATTTTTTTAATCGTTTTATTCAAATATATATAGAACACAAGGTAACCATGGTAACACAGAGCCCATGATACATGTTTATCAACAAAATACAGGACACAATTTACAAAGTACATTTACAAAAGAAAATTAACATCCGCTTGGCAAATGTAATACGAGGTAAAACTATCATGGAGTACAGAATATAGATGGGATTGTTGTGAATAAAACAAACCAGAATGATGACAAAGCTTCGTTTAAATTTGGGAGTATAGGTATTATGGTATATTCGTGTTATGATCGCATGTTACTAAACACAGTCCCCGATGTATATATTCATGAACATAATCAAATTCAACATCAACTTTAATTCTAAAATTTATGGTAGTTTTACGAGTGATATCCTTTTGTCTCACGTTGAGCATATTTATATTTTTGCAAATATAAATTCACACTCTATGATTCTTAATCAACTAATTGCATCGAATGAACGTTTATTCTTAAATCGGGGGATAATGGTATTGTTACAAACAATATCAAATATTATGAGCTGATAAATTGCATATTATTTCATATTCATTGACGTAATTGCATTTAGCATTACCTTTATTTATCATATTTACAACATATATCAGACAAGTGATTCCGAGTGGGTTATTGCTGTTGTTTTCCACTATTATATAATCACTAAATAAATTGACAAACACAATTTCATACAAAATCGTACTTAATCGATCAATTGCTGAAAATCGAATGTAAGTTCACAATACAAAATAAACAAAATTGTTGCAATTTCAATTATAAATCATGGCAAACATGAGGGTTTGCAATTATTAAGTAAGGACATAGTAATTGTATAATTGATTACGACATGGATATAATGTACAAAGTCCGAATATTTCCAATATAATATATACATATTTAGGATATGTTGAAAAGTAGCCCTACCGCCACACAAAGAACATCTATCGGTGGTTGTTTTGCCCCACAATTTCAAATTATCAGGGCTTGGTAGACAATCTATTACAGCTCTTGATGCAAAGCTATCGGAGCTAATATATGCATGATAAAAAATATATGAAATAAGAAACATGCACGTCGTCTTTCAATATGCCATTCAAGTCTGAAAAAACCTTTCTCTCGCCATTCCCGACAACAAATATTGCGTGATGTAAAAATACAATCATGATGTATGATTAAGTTTGCGTAATTCCAAAGTCTGCTCAAACTGGTGTACTATGCAGTTTTAATCATATTGAACAACTTGTTCGCTGATTTTGAAAAGAATCCCCATATGTTGAGGGAAGAGGGGTTAGACTCAATTATCATGTCACCCCCAAAATATGATGCGCAATTAAACTTGTTGAAAAGGGACAAGCAGGTTTCGAAAGAAGCCAATTATACTGACCTCCCTACAAAAAGACATGGGGTGAAAAAGAAAAACGTGCACCCAAAATGGAATCTCAGATGGATAATTGTGATTTGCGGTTTTACTTTTTTTTCCATTTGGAACTTCTGCCTCTTCTTCGCCCATATTTGTGTTGATAGCCCGAACACGAACTTTCACAGGAACGTCCTGGGAGCTTTTTGACATTACACTCTTGCGGAGCGTAGACACGCAGTGACCGAGCGGGTGCGTAATTTGGAGTGCAATGGGCGGCGCGGACGGATGAACAGCGCGCCCGCGGGCAACACGATACGTGCGGTCTTTCAAGGAGCGCGGGCGTACGTAAGTGCGCGCGGCACGCAGCGGAGATCACAAGCCCGCCATAATAACTGTGAAAAATGATTGGATAAAAGACGCATGTCGTCGCATTTGGATAAATATGGACCTCTCATAGTCATGCCCTGGGCGCAATCGTTTTAAATCCACGGCCACTTGCGGGAAATTTGCATCTACGATCGACTTGATCGCTTGCTTGCTCATAACTGGGGTCAGGAGCTGCTCAATGGAGATGGAAAGTAAGAAAGAGAAAGAGAAAGAGAGAGAGAGAGAGAGAGAGAGAGAGAGAGAGAGAGAGAGAGTGGTAGAGAGAGAAGGAGAGGGGGGGGGGCAGGGGCGAGAGATATTGAACAGGGGAAAGAGAGAGAGAGGGGGGAGAGAGAGAGGGAGATATTGCGCAATGGAAAGAGAGAGAGAGAGGGGGGGGGGGGCGGGGGAGGAGAGAGAGAGACTGAGATAGAGAGGAGGAGATAGAGAGGAAGAGGAGAGAGCCTGGGAAAGTGAGAGAGAGCGAGAGAGAGAGAGAGAGAGAGAGAGAGAGGGAGAGAAAGAGAGAGAGAGGAGAAGCAAAGGAAAATAAGTGGAAGACGAATGAGTAGAACTAGAAAGAAAGTGGTAATTCGGATTCTAAAGTCCAATCGGCACTGCACTTGAGACTTTGCCTGTTCGCACACGCTCAGAAAATGTCACTGGGCGGCGTAAAGAAGAGAAAGATATAAACAAAAAATAAAAAGAGGGAGAAGATCGAGACGCATCATGAGGAAGAGAAAGAAACAATGAGAAAAACAAAGAAGATGGGATCGGCTGTTGGTTGAAAAAAATATCACGTTAGCTAAAAATCGGATCCACGTACTTCATCTTTTACATGAACCATAAACAGCCAATCATTACGCCACGTACATTTAGGGTAATATTATTTCAAATTCAATATAGCCTTTCATTTATTCACTTCACGTCTTCGGGAAATCCCCGAATATTTTAAAGGTCAAAAAAACTCAATGATGTAATCAGTTTGACTAGTTTAACTCACTTCTCACGTTTTCATCTTAAGCAAGATATTTTCAATTATCTACGTAGTAGGCATGGTAGGTACTTCGAATGGCAACTCTCAAGATAGTTATTTACCTGCTATTATCATGATTATAATAATGTTTTGACGCTTTGACGAGACATCAATTTTTCCCTCCCCGCCCCTTTCGTTTTCCTTACCGCCTTTGAGAACTTAAACTCAATTGCCGTTGTACTGTTCTCCTTCGCATGTACATGGAAACAAATTGAACAACGCCTACGAAACATGATGGAGGAAAAATCGACGGCAGTTTTCCAACTTATCAAGCGCATCTAAGTTAAGAGCGTGAAAAAGATTGAAGACAAAATTAGTGTACATGACAAGTATGCTACAGTAACAACCCCACTGTCAATGTGTTTTCAATCTCATCTCGCTGTTTTTATAAATGAGCTCGCTGCAGTCCTTTACTTTCTGTTTTTATTAACACCCTTCTTCCAAATCATTAACAACATCTTCTTTGCACGACAACTGGACACAAGCACGTTCTCACACGCCTTGCGACGTATTTCCATATTTCTTACCGTATTTGTCAAGTGATAAGTTACCGTACGCTCATGACTGAAAGCTTTTATTTATCATGTTATTGAGTCTGTTCTCCCCCCCCCCTTCTCTCTCTCTCTCTCTCTCTCTCTCTCTCTCTCTCTCTCTCCCTTTCTCTCTCTTTCTCTCTCATGAGATCTCGAAGAAGTCTTCTCCACGTGATGCTGATCAATCGTGGATTAGAAGAAGGTATTATTCAAGGCATCCACCCTCCCCTCTTTTGATGCAATATTTAACTACCCCTCGGGATCAGCCCCTATAGTTCCGACCCCAAACAATGCCCATCTCGAGCCACGTCAATGACAAGCGCTGACAAACAGAAAAATGGATACAAATTATCGTCCGCTCAAACGCGGTGCTAGCCCGCGCTCCCCCTAGATTGATGGCAAATTATACTTCATCTTCGCAAATCCCGGGCGGAGTAATTTACCTTCCAGCTAAAGAACGAAAACTGTTCGTCCACCACTCCTCTCTCTGTCGATACCCCATTCATGAGCAGTAGCAACAATGCTACTTTTCCAATCGCATCGATGTGAACATAACAAAAAAAGACATGACAGAGTGAAAAGGGAGAAATCCACTCTCCTTCCCGATAAGAGATTAATATTTCTGACAGGACAACCTTACGAAAGAGAATACAGCAAAGAAAAATGATCATTCACTTGTAGCCATTGCTTTGTGGTTTCCCAGACATTCTGTTTGTCTCGCTGGCCAAATGAGAAAATAATCAGATTTATCTGGAAATTTTGTCAGCCTGTGTTGCGCCATGGCCCCTTAAGGGATACGATTACATTCATTGAGAGGCTAGTAACTTTCCCTTTTGCAGGGTATCCAATTTCAAATGTTACACCGGCACAAAAACGGGAAAATGGCGTGCTGTACGAAATCATGTGACGTCATAGTCTAGTCGTAGAGGGAGAAAAGGCTATTGAGTGGAAATGAAAGGGAACTAGCGAATCACATGCCGGTATTGTTTTCACCCGCGTTGAAATGCGAAGGGAGAAATGCATCTTGGGAAATTAAATGAAGAAGATTTGAGACATACATGTGCTGGTAGGGGAGGGGAACCACGATAATGTACCTGTATGCTTCTTCTTTTCTTCATTCGTTGCTACCGTGGGGATGCAGCCTTCCAATGTAATAAAGAACTCATTCTGCTCTTACATCATGTAGAATATAAAGCCTTACAGAGCCTGCAGCGACATCCATATGGGTTTTATGGCATTACGGAACGAATTCAACGATGACTGAAGTAGTTTGAGCGCAAAATATCCCTTCACTGGTGACGTAAACAAGTCTTCTGATTTTGTGTTAGGTTTTTGCCCTGGCATTCATACTTTTCATGCTTATGCGATATTTCGTCGTGTCAGCATTGTGGTTATCTAATACACAGGTCACGACGTATTTAAAGGCAGTACATGTATTCCTGTCGAACAATGAGCCGATCTCTATAGAATCAGAAAAATCTGAGAAGGTCAAACCTCGCTCCTCTATTTGAACTTATCATGTATCATTAGTTATTCAAAAACAGAAATGAGTTATGCACCTAAACGTCAGCAAAATGTACATGACGTCATAGGCTCTCTACGAACCAGCCGCGATGCAACGCCTAAGACCATTTTCAGTATGTTTGCAAATATTATGCATGCTTTTAAAAAAAAAATCATGTTAACCATAAAGCTTGTTCAAGGTTAATCCGACTAGCAATAGCAAAGTGTATTCCACCTTTTGAAGCTGCCACGAGAGACAGGTGTGTATGACAACCCGTTGGAACTCGAGAGAACAGTTTCTATTAGCCCTCTGCATGTACGACTCTGAATGAAAGAGAGAAAGAGGTGCGAGAAAGAGATCAAACGCCGAATTTGGATTGTTAAGTCTACATTCAAGAAAACGGAGAGGACTTTGACAACATGATCTATTACTCTTCCTGCAAGACTTAGATTATTGCACTGCTATATATGGTCCACGCTTCTTTATGGATCGGAATCCACGTGATCGGAATCCATGCAACAGCGTTTGGAAGCCACGGAAATATGGTTTCTCGGTAGGATGATGAGAGTATCATGGACTGATCATGTTGCAAATGAAGAGTTCCTAGGAAGTTACTTCAAACAATTTCCACAAAAAAGATAAGGTTCCTAGGCCACATCCTTCGCAAGAATGCTCTTGAGAAAGTCGCCCTCAGTGGTGCTGTTCAGGGACGTTGGTCAAGAGGACGACAGAGACTGACTTTCCTCTCTTGGCTCAGAGATGCCACTGGCACAAGGCCCCTCGATATCATACGCCACTGCCAGCGGAAAAGAGATATTCATTCTAACACGCAACGTCCGATTCTGACAAGCTACTGAAACTGATTGATGTAAGACAAAATGCTGATCTACTTCATTTGTGTGTATCGATGGTAAAATACTTCACAAGTGGTTCGTTCAGGGTTGATATAAATCCATGTTTTAAAAGACCAACTGTCTACAAAAAATATTTGTTTATATTCCTTAAAAACCTTCACAATGAAGCCCGTGATAGGACAACATGTACATTGCGACCACATTTATTCATTTTCTGAAGGGTTCTTTATATACAGATTTCACTTTATAAACCATCCTCTTTACAAAAGAATATCAACAAATGAAATTTCAACTGACACTTCACTATTTTAATCAAAAAGATTACGGAGTAATGTCAAAATTCTTTCAACAAAGATTGCATCACTGCACTACATTCAAGGAGAAATACAAAATGATATTAGGGGGAAGAAATCCGAAATTATCAAGTATATTTTGAGATATAATGTTATGTAATGTTATAATGTTATAAAGAGTTTAATTTGATTTTAATTCCGTTGAAAAGCATGATCGATGATACACAAATGTTGTATACAATGACGTAACACACAACTGAACAACCCCCACTATTCAGCGGTATCAACATATTCTTCCTGGGGGGCTCACACCGATAAACTGATCATTATACATTAATATCAATTAATGAAATTAAATTTCAATTCGTCAAAATAAAACAAAAGGAGGTCTATTATACAAACACTTATCAAATATTAACACAGATATGTGATAGCATCTCATTGGAGACGAAAAAAGAAACCGAAACATGTGAAGTGGTCCTTTCAATCAGATGGGGGTCATTGCTGAAATTGAAGAGAAGGCACAACGATGATATCACGTCATCAATACAACTGCTCTGGTCAATTCCCAACGCACGATGGCAGCAGTTACACAAACCGAGAAAGAGAAGGGTACACTATGACATTTCCAAGCGTTGCGTTAGAACCGTCATTTTCTTAACAATGCAAGTTAGCAGTACTGGCATACAGAGAGTGAGATAGAGAGAGATGGAAAGAGAGAGGGAGAGATAAAGAAAGAGAGAGAGAGAGAAGGGGGGGGGGGGGGAGTGAGAGGGAGAGAGAGAAATAGTTCCACTATAAAAATCATAAAGCTACCCCACATGAAACACACAGCTATGGTAAAGAATACGGCACATTAAAACATTTTCCTCACAATCTTGCGTGATGACTTTCATTGTAAGCCCTAACATGTGCTCAATACAGGAATCTCCTTTGACTTTATTTGTGCTTTTGTTTATCATTTATTTATTATTATGTGTGTGTGTCATCAAAACGTACAAAACATGAAACAAACCAATTGCATTCGGAACGCTGTCGTTCTAATCCACCCAAGTACGCTATATTTTTAGTTCATAGTTCAAAACCTGGGATAATTGCTTGATAAATCCTCCACGGGCTGGAAAGAATTACCTGTTATTGTCTGCGCGCCACTGGTGCATTTTTGCACCAGTACCACAAACACATCACATCCCACAGAGCAGCAGACTGTCTGGCCAAAAATGTGTTAATAGTATTATCCTTATTAAAAATCCCTGTCAACCATATAAACTGTTTCTGATACGGAGGATTGTACTCATCAGTGACGTCACGGGAGGATTGGGTCAGCAAAGTAGCATTTGGACTCTATCGACAAGTTCAGGTCCATTTCCAGGCCGTCCGTGATTTGACTGGTTACTATCCGAAACCAGCCGTTCTCCCCCTACAAACAGAAAAAACCCCCACACTAGCATGTATGTTGATATTGTACTGTTATGTACAAATCTAGAATATTGATGACTACTTCCATGTAAACACATTCGACGCCAACACCATTTACTTGTAAACGAGTTTATAAGTGTGATGTCCAAAAGTATTATGTTAAATGAATAGTTCACCCTGAAATTATTGTTGTTTCAATAAAAGCAGACACATAGAAGAGACATATTAGTGAAGATTTGATGAAAATCCGCTAAAAGGAAAGGAAAGTTATGGTATTTTACAGTTTCGATTTTGTGACGTCACGTGAGAGGTGCTCTCCCATATTTTTGTACAATGTTTTTTTTCTCGAAAATGTGCATTTTCCCAAAAAGATATGCACGCTTTTACTTGTGCATTTCATACATCATTAGAAATTAGTTTTTCCACGCATACCTGTTTGACAGAAAAATCATTCCGTTGTCAAAACAGAAAAAAGGGCGATTTATGGCATATACTGCACACGACATGTGGGAGAGCACCTCGCACGTGACGTCACAAAATTGAAATTTCAAAAGATCATAACTTATCCTTTCCCGGATTTTCGTCAAACCTATTTCTTTCATGTTTCTGCTTTTACTGAAAACAGCTTAATTTCAGCGTGAACTATCCCTTTAACCACTGTCGCATCCACACACCCCTGAATGCATTGTAAGCACCATAATACCCACTAGTCCGCGTCACATACCCTACTCGTCCTCCAATAGTGCCGGTCGATCCAGGTCCCCACCTTATTAAATATTTGTGTGCCTTGTATGCATGCTCTCACCGGTAATGTACACAAATCCTATTGGCGAGCATTTAATCCGGCATAGGACGGGTTAATGTCCATCCCTATAGCCCCATCATTACAACTACTGTCATCTACGCACCCCTCTAAATACTGTGGCTTTACCCTCTTCCATACATTACCCAGTATATCCAACATTAGTCCGTTTTCCTTACCCACTCCGTCCCCCAAGAGTTCCGCACAATCCAGTACTCCAGCCCTTCACTGTCAACCCCCCAGCCAACTATAGACACGACGTGCTCCATGTACAGCTGAATATGACAAAAAACATGCATATTACTATGGCAACCTAGAAAAGGAAGTATATTGTTTCTATCATTAGATTCGTAAAAATATCTGTCCCATCTCTTGTTAGTCACTACCGCGACTACAGTGAAACCTAACTCATTATAAAGACCACATTTCTTTCTTTCCTTGAACAACAATTATCATTACAATCTTTATCAGAGTAACCTATAACCTTGCAATTACATTCAAATAACGACTTCTTCATCTAATGATGAAGATAAAATGACTTACCTCCGGGTCCGTGATATATTCGCTGAAAATTCCTCTCTTGTAATCAATTAACTTTCTTGTTTCAACCATGCTGCAACTAAAAGTGAGAGATGAAAAAAAAAATCCCCATAATGTTGGAAACGACAAATTATTTCGTCGACCAATGGCTACGTATGGGAAAGGTTGAACATATATCACTGAACTAATTTTTAAAACAGTATTAACAATTCATTGTATCTCAATTTCCTCTTCTTCTTAAATACTTTGGAACATTCCTTACAATGACCGCCCCCCCCAAAAAAAACCAACCAAAACAAAACAAAACAAAACAAAACAAAAACAACACGAACCCAATAATACACGCACCACATGCGTGCATGTATATCGTATCCACAAGTTCACGCACCAACTAACGCTGCAACGCCAGTTTGAAAGTAACCCGTTCATGTTCATGAAACTCCGCAAATAAGGCCTAGAGTTCGGTTTATGGTCACGTTTAGGGTTGGGATTAGGATTGGAGTTAGGGTAAGGGTCAGGCCTATCAAATTGTACTATCAAATTGATAACATTTGTGGAATATGAAAGCACATTCGCGAGAAATGTTACGCAGTGGTGCAGCCACCAGTTTAAACCAATGTAATGTAATACAATACATCCAACGGAATACATGATTGGACTATTCAAATGGGGAACTGGTCTTGATTGGTCAATTAAAAATGTGATCTCACCTGATCGGTCCAGATTTGAAAATCTCAGCCTTCATCTGTTCGCGTCCACTGATCTTGCCAAAATCTGCCACTCTGTAAACAGCGTAATCCTCGATTGCGTTACATGCTCCGTACCACGTGGGGCATGTTGCGCACTCGGTGAGTTCAGTGCACTCTGTGAAAAGAAAACAAACTTTGATTGAAAGCATTCCATTTCGTGGTCGAATTATTCGAAAATAGCGCCAGAATGATTCGAGATAGCTGCGCTTTCTTATTTCACAGTTTCGGCCCGGATCATTGTCAAGATTTTTGTCATGTTCCTTTTTTCAGACAAAGGGTGCATTTTTCTCTTTTATACCAAATTGGTTACCTTGATTGATGCCTTGGTAGATATTGCAGGTTTCGTCTGGGATTCCATGGTCGTGCGCGTATTGGTAGACGCCGACGTCCGTCCCACCGAAGCAGTTGCCGACACCCCCACAGGCGATGACGTGCTGGGACGACAACAGGGTTGAAGGCCACGAGCCGTTGCGTAAGATGTTGATCCGATCTGGAATGTTCGAATGTCTTCAAAACGCTTGTTGGCCAATCAGTGATTGCCATTGCCACTGTCGTTAACACTACTATTAGACCAGTCTAGAAGTCACATGACCTTGTTTTGGGATCTATTCATTGTTTTTGTGTGGTTTCTTGTCAATTCGAGGGTGCTGATTCTAAATCGGTATGATGCCACTCGCGTGATCTTGAGCATTTCCCGCGAATTGGCAAAATCCAAAATGGCCGCAAAAAATGTAAAGAATTTCACAAAATGTTTGTTCATCAAATGCAAGTAATTGTGAATTTTGCGACCATTTTGGATTTTGACAAGATTTGACAAGAAACCGCCAAAAAACATTGTATATGTCCCAAAACAAGGTTCGGTCCATTTTGTATGGAGCCTAGCGTGGACTATGTATAACCTCCACCGTGATTATCATCAAACCATCACGACAGTCACCACCATCACCATCACCACCACCACCACTTTCACCCCACCACCACCATCATCATCACCATCATCATTACCATCACCATCACTACCACCACCACTACCATCATCACCATCCACCACCATCATCATCATCATCATTATCATTATCATCACCATCATTATCATTATCATCACCACCATCACCATAACTACCATCACCGCCACCATCATCATCACCATCACTATTATCACCACCACCACCACCACCACCACCACCACCACCACCACCAACACCACTGTCATAATCCATCAGTACCACGACCATCATCATCACCGTCATCATCACCATCACCATCACTACCATCACCATCAGCGTATCGGTATATTCTATTACATGATGGTGTCTGTGCGAACGAATATATAATCCATACATTGCCATGCCTTGGAAACCCTATTGGCTTACTTCACATCTTCAAGACAATGGTAAAGAGAAGGTTATAACCCACCGGCAAGAGTGCTCGTAGCAGCCATTACCCAGCATGCACCGCACCATTGAGGGGCGTGCTGGTTCCGGGTCACGGATGCGTAGTTCTTCCCGTTGACATCGCGCCAGTCCCAGCTGGTTGGAAGGTCCGTACTGAGGTTCAGGGACTCGTAGGGTCGAGCATAGGTCCTGCAGATGGTCAAACAGTGCTCATAATAGAGCACCGACGTGTGACTTCATTTGAGCATGTTGTCAAGGCAACCGGTTCTATACTATGTGGGGAGAGCATACAAGAATGACCACTGGCGGGGCTAGACCGGTTAAATTGTTGCCTGAGTGATGTTGTTCAGAACCAGAGACATGCCTAACAATGGATATGACGACACAACTTCACTATTCCAGTTCTCTTCTGTATCGTACCAACTGTAATTGTTTTGTATTAAACAATTAAGAGAATCGATTCAAAGCGGAAGAACAAGAAAATAAAGAAAAAACAAGATGCCGGAGGAGAAGGGGTAGAATGGCCGGTAGAAGAAAGGAAAGAAGGAGGAGAAATTAAATAAGAGTGTAAGGAGAAGAAGAAGAAGAAGAAGAAGAAGAAGAAGAAGAAGAAGAAGAAGAAGAAGAAGAAGAAGAAGAAGAAGAAGAAGAAGAAGAAGAAGAAGAAGAAGTAGAAGAAGAAGAAGTAGTAGAAGAAGAAGAAGAAGAAGAAGAAGAAGAAGAAGAAGAAGAAGAAGAAGAAGAAGTAGAGGAAGAAGAAGAAGAAGAAGAAGAAGAAGAAGAAGAAGAAGAAGAAGAAGAAGAAGAAGAAGAAGAAGAAGAAGAAGAAGAAGAAGAAGAAGAAGAAGAAGATGAAGAAGAAGAAGAAGAAGCACTGCTTACTTAACAGGTTTCACAGTGCGCGTTTTCTGCTGCATAGTCTTGCTCCAAGGTATCAATGCGTTCCCACCTTTATTCGTCGTAACCAAACAGAGAAACAGGCATTGCACTATGACATACGCCATCTTGACATTGAAATATTACAAACCATATCCAAACTCGACGAGATCCCAGCTCACTTTACTTATGTAATACCAAATGCAGTTTGTTGTCAATATTTCAGGTAGACCAATCCAGGATCACCCCGCCTAAGAACTCGAAATATAAATGCTTGTTAACTTTCAAATAACGATCACGTATTCAGAGTCATATGAGAATGTGAATGTAATAAAAAAATGGGTACACAAACAGAACGGATTAAGTTTGCAAAATCATAGTAGTGTACACGTGTGCATGTGTAGCACTCGCGAACGTGTGTGTGTATGAGAGCGCGTGTGTGTGTGTGTGTGTGTACATATAGTATGTAATCTGTACTTGATCATGAATTCCTTTGTCGACATATTGTATTTGAGCTGGCATAATTCTGTTTACTCTAAAATTCTGTGTACTCTAATCATTGTTTGAGGTTCAGTGACTTTGACGATTGTCGATATAACATGCAGCGTGCAACACTCACTCATGCTCATCCGGAAGCGGGATAAAAATAAAACAACTCCCTATTAAAACTAGTATTTAGTCAAATTCAATTCAAATTTCAAATTCAATTAAAATTTGTTCAGCACTTTTGTAAAATAAAATACAATGTACAATAAACAATACAGATAAACATTTTTGAAACACATTTAACAACGAATAAACACATATCAGACATAACCACACAGCCTTTTGAAAAAAAAAGGTGCCTTGGACCAATAGGAAGGCCACGAAGGCCTTATTACATTGGCCCACATAACTCAATATGAACATTTACATGCTTCACACCCACACAGATACACACACACCCACACGCACACATAAAACACATACACATTTCATAATTAATTTCACATTTATCTTAAGCTTTTTTACGTATATGCATCAAATAAAAAGATCTTGAGTCGGCGTTTAAAAAAATTAAGTGTTTGGCTCTCTCGAATGTGATTTCGAATATCATATCAGGCGATGAGACCTTTATAGAAAAATAGAATTATGAAAAAACAGTAGTACGGGGTTTAGACAAGTGAAATTTGTTGGCATTTCTGGTATTGTGATTATGGTAACTGCACTTGAGGTTAAAATAACGCGGTAGATGTGGAGTGACCCGATCTAAATCCAGATTAAATATTTCACAGAGAGGATAACAAATAATATGTATAACTTTCTTTACTATGTCAACTCTTATTCCATTAAAACCTGGGCTTTTGTTATTTTTCATTTTACAAACAATATCAACAACTTCTGCAGGAGAAATGGGCCTAAAGAAAGCAGTACTTGTATTATTATTAACAAATGTACTATAGTTGAAGTCACCAGTATCAGTTGAGACCATAGCATCACACCCACGCGCCAATTTGGGGCCAATGTCAATAAAAAAAGTCATTAAAACAATTACATATTGCACTATTTTCATTAAAAATCAAATCATTGCATCTTACTAAATCGAGTATATTGTTCTGCTTAGGTTTCATTCGTAATATACCATTGATAATTTTCCAAGTTGTTTTCATGTTACCTGCAGCATTTTTTAATTTATTTCAAAAATGTGTTCGTTTTGCCTTTTTGATTTCGCGAGTGACTTCATTTCGACAAGCTTTGTAAACATTAAATCGATAATCAGTAGGGTTCTTTTTGTATCTCTTATAGAATCTGCACTTTTTGTTACCCAACTTTCGAAGGTGGTTAGAACACCATGGCTTCTTTTAAAAATAAAATCTGATTGAAGCATGTTTTAAATGGAAAACACTTGTTATAGATATGCAGAAACTTAGTCCTTGCATCATCAGCACAGCGGTGTCGATTACTGGCAGTAACTATTGTTACGACCGAGTTGTAAGTGATTTGGATTTAACCCTTCCCGTGCCAAATCAAATGCAGCACAGTAGGATTTGTGTGCATGATTGGTGACAAAATGCGCACCTGGCACACATAGAGTTAATGGATCGATTCCTTCGTTGAGATAAAGATTTGTTTATTTGCAGGGATAACCTTGGAAGACTTCTTGTGTGTATGTGTGTGTGTGTGGGGGGGGGGGGGAGGGGGTGCGTGTATGAGACTGGGTGTGCAAGGTATGATTAGAGGTGTACTTTATTATTGTATTTGTAATATTGTTACTTGATTTTTCGACTGTTTGCTGTTTACTTTGCATGTTTAAAAGGAAACAATAACAAGGGGAAAACAATATTGTAACGACGAAATTGAATACTTTGGGTCTTGTATCTGCCTTGTTATTTGATGTTGGCTTGTAACTCATATCGCGGAACGTGTTTACAATATTTTGTCTGTAATTTCATTGACTACGATCGTTTGTTTAAACAGTTTCTTTGAATTATAATGGGGTCGCTTTATAGA
Source organism: Arbacia lixula (assembly GCA_963669155.1). Classification (NCBI taxonomy): domain Eukaryota; kingdom Metazoa; phylum Echinodermata; class Echinoidea; order Arbacioida; family Arbaciidae; genus Arbacia; species Arbacia lixula. Next base: position 22,472,041 of record OZ022581.1, read on the forward strand.
AGATTATTCGTAACAGGAAGGGTAATCCTACTTAATAAAAACACAATGAAGAATTGAATAACAAAATCATTGCATACGCTTCCTCTCACTACTGTCCTTTGTTTTCTTCCCTTAAAAAAAATTGCAAAATATCTTATGACATATTTATTTATCCGTATTTAAAGCAAGACTCTTTAACTCTAAACTTTATTAATATCTATTTTTGTCAATTCATACACATTTTAGAAATACGATTTGAATCAAAATCAATTAATTCTGATAATATGTCCCCTTTATTTTTATTTTATTTCTCTGTACTTTATTTTCCCTTTCTAATTCTTGTAATGTTTAAGTATTTTGAATTTTACGTTATATTTACATTGTAACAGGCCCCATGGAAGACCAGCGGTAACATTTTAGTTACTGCTGAATATGGGCAACCAGCCGTAAAGTGAACCTCATTTTGTATACGTTTGAATTTTATGATTTTTATGCGGAAATAAAACCAAACGAAACCAAAACCAACCCGTTCTCTCTTATACTATCAGACCTCTCTCTCCCCCCGTTTCTTTTCCCTTCTGTTTCCTTCTTTCTTTCTTTTTTTTTTCTCTCTCTCTTTCCTCTCTCCATACATACAAATAATCGTATTCTATTTCTTGCCCAAAGCTCTCCTTCCTCATTTTCTAATTATTGTCTTTTCTCTCGATTCCCTTTTATCTTTCACTTACACTATTTCCTCTTTCTCTATCTTTCTATATTTCTCTCTTTCTTTCTCTCTCTCTTCATCCCTTTCTCGCTTTCTCCCCCTCCCCCTCTCTCTGTCTCTCTCTGTTTCTCTCTCTCTCTCTCTCTCTCTCTCTTTATCTTTCTCTCCCATTTTTTTTTATCATGAACTCTCAATCACACTTTCTCTCACTATTTATCTCTACATATTCTCGGAACACATGCAAAAACAAGTTATACACATAGTAACGTACGCACATCATCCAAACTCCAAAAAGATAGTACGCTTCTTAAAGTGAATGCTATAAGGGGTTTTATGTTTGTGGTTCACAAATAAAATTTGTTTTATTTTCATTTCATTTTGCTGTGTGAAAACACTGTTGTCACGCCTAGATATTCGCGTTTGGCACGAAACCATGTATATGGAAATGCTAAACTAATGTTCATATATACACTTTAGGCAATATTAGGCATTAATTCCCCCCTTCTTTCTTCTTCTTGAGCATCATTATGATGAACTTGTTATGTTCATTTTGAAGAGGACGAATGAATGTCAGCTATGGTGATATCAACATTTTATCTGTTTTCATAGGTAGTAGACGGGGAAATGATCAAAACGCACCATCCACATAGTACGGAATAAACAAAACAAAATCACAATTGAAATATTACCCCCCCCCCCTCCTCTGTGACCAAACAATATACAAACTCATTTATCACAGTATTGTTCGAGAGTAACCAAGTGTGGCGTGCCTGCTTTTTGGAAAGAGAATTTGATAACATTCATTTCATGGGTTCATTACCCATGACTGGAGAAATCACAAAAACGGCGTACCATTAAAACGCATAGTCATGCGACAACACCGATAAAAACTGATTGTAGAGCTAGTTAATTACACTCCATTACCATCATATGACAGCACAGATCCCGAGAATCTTTTCTTTGGAAATGGACTTGTCCAAGTTTTATATCTTGGGATTATGAAACTAGAACCACACATCTACACAACATTAATAAAATCACATTTATATAACAACTCACGTCTTAGAAATAAAGATGTTCCTTCCTGTCACATTGAGTACAACGATTGTGAATGTTCCAACGCCTAACATAGTTTAAGACATCCTCTTTGGAAAGGGCATTGCAATTCTATTCACCCTACTATCAAATGACAAAACATATAAAAAAAATAACGACCAAAGTGATGTAGCAATATGTCTGCCAGTTGCTTAAGCCTCTAAACAATACCATATGATATGTGATTAAATATCACAACCAAGATGAATATCTATTTCCAAATTTTACCTGTGCAAATAGTACGTTGCAATAATCGCAAAACATCAATAACTCACTTGCTTCCTTTTGCCAACATAAGGCACACCAAGATATGTCATTACATGTGGCATGTGGAATGTCAGTCGGAAAAGGTATTATATATATGGGCTTCAGTCACTGGCCTAGGGCAGAATCGGGTCGCCGTAGGAACACTGAGTTTCGATTTTGAGGTTATAGTCGTCCCCCTGGCCGCCCTTGTACTTGCTGGTGACGATGCGGAACCAGCCTTGTTCTCCCTATATCAGAGAGTGAGGGCCGGATAGGCAGAAAGAGCGAAGGAGAGAGAGAGTGAGAGAGGGAGAGAGGGGGTGAGTGAGGGAGAGGGAAAGATACAGAGAGGGAGAGGGGAAGAGAAAACGAGAGAAATAGAGAGGGAGACAGCGAGTGAAAGATGGAGAGGGTAAGATAAAGAGAGAGAGAGAAGGGAGAAAGAAAGAGAGAGAGAGAGAGAGAAGGAGAGAGAGAGCGCGCGAGAGAGAGATGGGGGGGGGGGATTGGGGGAGTAGGGGGAGACAAAACGAGTGAGAAAGATAGATAAAGAGGAATGGAGGGAGAAAAAAGAGGAAGATATTGATCACTATTATTATCGATATGATTATCATCATCTTCATCTTGTTCTCATCATCATTATCATTGTTACTTTCACTATCATCAACACCACAATCATCATCATTGCAAGTTGCCTCTTTCTACTTTTTCTTCGTCTTATTACACTTATCACTGTAACAATCCACTCTCCTCACCCAGGGGGTTCCCCATGAGTTGCGGACGATCCAGTACTCCGTGCCCGCTGAGTCCACTCCCCAGCCGGCTACTGACACGATGTGGTTGATCTGGGGAAGATGAGAGGGGTGGATGGGTCAGAAACAGGATGTCGTTGTTATCATCATTTCATCATTCATATCTAGATATAGATTGCCCACTGCCAGATTTTCCTGTATTAACCTAATCAACATAAAGTACATTTGCATATTCAAATTAACTATAGAAGAACCAATAGAAATAAAAGGAATGGAGCAGGCCAAACAAAATGTAAGAACCCTATTCACCAAATCAAACAATAAAAGCAAGAAGGATGAAGATGGCATACTACTAGTAAATGAGGTGATTATGTAAAAAAAAAAAAAAAAAGAGAATGATCTACAAAATAGCCAGATGGAATGAATGAGCATATCTGAATAGGAAAGGAATGAAGGTGACCAGAGAAGTAGGATAGTGGCTGATGAGATGAATGTGAATATAAGCATGATAAGAACCTATTGAAATTGCACTGAATACAAACTGATCTGAACTAAATACCAAACCAGAAGTAAAAGGAATAAACAAAAATAGGGAACTTAAATGTAAACTTAACTGTCTTTCACTAGTTTACAGTCGGGTTTAGTTCGAGAAGACTAGTTCCCTCTTTCGCATGTAGCTGGGGAAGGAATGGAGAGTGATTAGGCTACTGTTGCCAGACCTCTTTATTGAACAGTTTGGGTTAGAAATGTTCAAAAGCCTTGGAAACAGGCTAGACGAGAAGGGAAGATGGTTGATGTGGGATGAAGGATGAAGGATAGAAAAAAGGTTGATGGAAAAATATTCATAGGAAAAAAAGATATAACGGTAAAGAAAAGGGAAAATAAGGATAGGGAAAATGCAAATAATGAAGAATAAAGTTCAAGAGGAGGGAGAAGGAATTGATAAAGGGAGACGAAAGCAAAACAAGAGTGGGAAGAAGAAGGAAAACGGAGAAGTGCAGCACGAAGGAAAGTGAGGTGAGGAGGCAGAGAAGGAGAGAAAATGCTAAGAGAACGGAAAAGATATAGACAAGGAAAGAAGGACAACCTCGACCAAACCACACAAACATGAAGTATCGATTACAAAGAAGAGAGACAAATATGAAGAATGATGAGGGTACGCTAATAAAAATGAACACTGGATATAGGCAACCCATGGACAAACAATATTGCAACCATTATAAAGGTTTCGGTTTTTAATTAAAAGGTCTATAAATTTCCTTCGCTCATTGTAGCGAATTTCAACATACTGAAAGTACCGAGAGAAATATGTGTTTGTCTTTTGACGTGATTGCGCCACACAGCACTTAAAACAATTTTAAATCACCCCATTCTCTACATCTATGTTTAGGATTGGTTTAATCATCATCAAGGTGTACTGAACGCATAATGAGAAATGGAGATGAAAGGTTGGGTAATAGAATATTGACTTGATTTCAAGCATTTGGCTTCAAGTGTACACTATATAAATAACTACTTGAAGGATGTATCAACTGTACAGATCGAGATGAATCATTCAAAACAAAATCAGTATTTTAACTTAAATCACGAAAAAAATATTACTGACAGGCATAGTTTGTAGTTTCAATGCACTATCAGGATGTCATTAGTATGAATATTGGCAACTATTTACAATATAGATATAGATATATATCATGCATGTATATTGGCTTTGATGTAACAGATCATGTTTAAAACCAGCAAAATGTTCTTTATCAATGGCTTTATCATATCAATATAAAAAGGTGAATGCACGCAGATCGGGTAACGAATGAATACAAACGTACTGTATATATCATGAGCACATATAAAGCATTGATTATTAAGCACAATAACATTGGCATCTACTCGTTTAGCAAAATGGGTCGCATATTAGTATTATATAATCACAACAGTATTACAAAATGGAGAAAGGAGAGCTTACAAAATGGAGAAAGATTTATCATAAAAGTATAGAAATAAATAATTCAATATGCAGCAGTTTAATACTTTCTTAAAGCATGTGTGATAAAATGGATCGCCCAAACAATTTTCATCTTCGTACTTACCCCTGCAGTGGGTGCGTACTCGGAGTAAACACCGCCAGTGTAGTTAACGAGCTTTTCAGACGCCGCAATGCCGCAACTGTGCACATGAAAAACAACATTTGAAGACGTTTTATTTATTTATTATGAGAAAACTACATTATTGTCTAGTTATCGCGAAATTCAAATATATAGATAATATGATGTATCATTATAATTTGAAAATGTGTCTAAAACATTCTCGTGTCAATTGACCATGTTTTTATATTCTATCAACATTAATGCCCATATTTCGTATACTTCATTAGTTTGAAATAGTGATTTTAATAGGATTATAATTTTGTATATTTGAAGATTGTATACTAAGCTCTATGCTACTTCTGGTGTATAGCGCGCACGAATACGGATATTAATATTATTATTGCCATTCATAGTTAAAGTTGTGTTGACGCGGTTCCATCTGAAACTCTGCCTGATTGTGCAATTGTGAACATAATTATGTTGGGAAGTACACTTATAGACTCTACCTGATTGGTCCGGATTTGTAGATCTCGGCCATCATTTTGTCACGGCCATTGAGGGCCCCATAATCGGCAACTCTGAAGAGAGTGTAGTTGGTGACTTGAGTGCATTGTCCAAACGTGGTGCATGTACCACACTGGTTAAAAGGCTTGCAGTCTGTGAGAAGGAACAGGGGTGGAGGGGGGGGGGGGGGGGAGGAGGGGGAGGAGGAGAAGGAAGAGGAGGATAATGAGGGAAATATGGATGAATTTGACAATTTGCGTGCAGTGTATATACATGTATATCGTTTTACGAGCGAAGCGAGCGAGCTGCCCCAAAAATCAGTTTAATTAAACGGATACAAAATTATATATGTTAATCAAATTACATTTTGTCGGCGCGAGATATGTTTTTGTCAGCACAAATCCAATTTTGTCGGCATAAGACACAGTAATGTTTGTTGGAAAATTGTGTGTACACGAAAATGTATCTTTTGCCGACAAACTGATCTGAAAGCCATGTGTGTGTGGGTGTGTGTGTGTGTGTGGAAGGGGGGGGGGTGATTCCTCCATCTTCTGGCAATGCTAATGAATGTACATGTATTATATCTTTCCCATTATGCCTATTTGAATGCCTGTATTAAAACAAATAATGTGAGTGATAACATGATATTTATTGACATGAAGTGCAACTCATTCGTCATACATCAATTATATACAATTATACTATACAAATATCATACAAAGTAGAACAAAGACGATGGAGAAGAGACGAACAAGATAAAGAAGAGGAAGATATTATTACGAGGTGATGACATACCTTGGTTCTTAGCTTGGTAGTTGTTGCAAGTCTCATCGGGAATTCCGTTGGTGTTGGCGAACCTGTAGACGCCTATGTCAAAACCGCCCTGGCAGCTCCCCGCGCCCGAGCAGTCGATCACGTTTTGGACGGAGAGATAAGCCGACGGCCACGCCCCTTTCCGCAAGATGTTAATGCGATCTGCAATGACGAGATGTACGACAGTTAACACTTAACGAGCGACATGTGTATTTTTTACACCATTGGTACACACGTATCCCAGAGAATATGTTCATCTAGCACAAAAACGGTTTACTCAAGGATACAACATGTTGTTTGATAAAAAAACCCCTCTTGTTTAAATGCCAAAATTAGATGTACATGCAGATAAATATACATTCTAAGTTTCTTCTTCTTCATTTTTGTTTTCTTCCCTTATCTGAGTTGGTCTACGTTTGAATGAGATTCAGCTAAATGATCGCTGCATTAAAAAATGGTGCACAGTTTTGTTGTCTCTTTACAAAACTTTTGTGCGCCCCAAACGAATCCATGGGGAAATAGAATTAAGATGGAATACTTATTGCTTCTCCCTCCCCCCATCCCAAAAAATCATGAGGGTGTTAAAATAGCGCCATTACGCAATAGTTAACAAAATGCAAGATTTTCGGAAGAAAACAAAATGTAGATGTAAGTTGACAATTGCGTTCGTTCTTCCGTGATTTTCTCGTTATTTGTTTTTAAATTCCACTGGAAGGAACATGATCGAGACGCAAAACTGTTGAAATGTCGGCACTGTACTCATCGGATTGACGAAGATATCGCACCTCACCGGTAGGGGCCTGCGTGCAATGTTTTACCGAGCTATATTCGAAGCGCAATTTCTTCGAAAGTTTCTCGCTAATCTGCAATCCAAGAAAAGTTCTTCAAAGAGCACAATTTTACTGATCTGTGAGTGAAATTTCAGTATTTCATCTGTTCATTTTTGTATGAAAATTTTCAAAAGAAAACAAGGGGGCCGGTTTGAGCGGTTTGAGGCACCCGCATCATACTACCCTTTGCTCCTTTTATGTTGTCCGAGGCCTACCTGCTAATGCGCTGGTCGACCCGAAGGCCCAGCAGGAGCCGCAGTACTGGGGGATGTGCTGGTTCCTAGTCGCGCTCACGTAGCTCTTCCCATCCACGTTCCGCCAGTCCCACGAGGCCGGTAGGTCGTCGGGCAGGTTCAGGGACTCGGACGGCCGCGGGTACGTTCTGCGGGAGAGCGTGGAGGAAAGTATTCGTATTGATTTATATCATTGGTTGATGGATTGATGGGTAGATGGAGGGATGGATTGGCTCATTGATTGATTGGTTCATAGATTATTGATTGATTGATTGATACATTAATTGGTTTGTTTGTTTAATGATTGATTGATTGGTTGATTGATTGATTGATTGATTGATTGAGTGAGTGAGTGAGTGAGTGAGTGAGTGAGTGAGTGAGTGAGTGATTGGTTGGTTTCTTGAACTGCTAGTATGGCCGCGGGTACGTCCTGCGGGAGAGCGTGGATGAAAGTATTTGTATTGATTGATATCATTGATGGATGGATGGATGGATGGATGGATGGATATAGATTGGCTCATAGATAATGAATTGATTGTTTGATACGTTAATATGATTTTTTATCATTTACTATTGATTTGGTTTAAACATGACTGCAACCATGTCATGATAAACCAAATTCAGCTGGAAATCAAATTACTAAATTGTAAAAAAGAAGAATAAATCATGAAAAATATTTTTAATTATTATGTTAACATATATAATATTCTTTGTCACGAATAGCTAATCCATCTATATCTTTGCCTCATGCAAATCTTAAAGCCTGAAACTGAGGTAACCAATAATTTACTCAAAATTTCAGGTGCTCATGCAGAAAGTCCCAATACATTTTTTTTTAATCAGGGACCTATCTGTACTCAAACATTGCACTGTTCTGAAGAAATCATTATTTCTTCTTATACTTATGTCAAAACAATTTTTCAAAGATTTTCCACTGATCAGATAGGAATATTTATGTCAATGAAGATGTCACCTTTAAAACGCTTTCAGGGAATCCCCAGAATTGAATAATGTGTGTGCGCCCATACATCATGCTTCTAAATCGGGAGAGGAACTATGGTTCATATAAACCAATATCTTCAAGACTTACTTCACAGGTTTTACAGCACTGGCCCTCTCAGGAAAATAGCAGGCTTCGAATCTAGCCTCACAGACCAATGGGAGGACGCAGAGGAGGACGACAACCAATGCTTTAACAGGCTCCATGATGATAAACTGGAAGTTTTGTTATGCTTCTCTTTGATCAAAAGCCGGTACGTCAGGACGCTTCTAAAACCACCAGGAAACTGATGAAGATCAAGACCAAGTCCCACTTATTACTCTCCTTTCAAACAAGTTCATAACTGTATCCTTTCCTTTTCATGAAACATTTGATTATCATGTGACATGCAATTACTACAAAATGATAATGAGATATCATTTTGCAGACATTGAACGCAGGATCAAAGTCCATAAGAACTTTAGTACTTGGTTTGGTCGTCAGGTTTCGATGTCGGCAGTTCAATTGTATTTCCCTTTGACAACGCCCCCCTCTCTCTATGTATATATACATATCTTCTCCTCCCGCTCTCTAGCTCTCTATCATTCTTTCTCCCCCCCCCCCCCCCCACCTCTTTCTCTCTCTCTCTCTCTCTCCCTCTCTCTCTCTCTCTCTCTCTCTCCCATCCCTTTGCTCCTACCCATCTCCGTTCTTTTTGTATGTGTATCTCCCTTTACTATACTTGATAGCGATTATGTCCATATTTTGATAGCAATGTGAAAATATACACATGTAAATATTACACTACCATTACATGCTTAACACACTACAATCTCTAAATATATCATTTAGGTGGAAAGATAATAGAGCGACACGGCTGTGAAATAATTGGAGCAACGTATTTTTGCCAATCAACCAACAAACAAACATAAAAACATTTTTTCAGAATGTCGGGGGAGAACTCAATTTTGAGGATACTTGTCGGTCTGTTTTTCCTGCTGAAGCTTGTTACGGCATATTCCTTTTCTTACACAACCGTAGAAATATGTAAAGAGAATGGACAGTACTATAATTTAGCAGAATTAAAGTGTGCTGACTGTGGTGTAAACCAAGAACCCACCGACGATGGTAAGCTCGTAGTCCCATATTATCATTATCATGTATCGTACGCGCAGTACGGTTCAGGCAGTGGATCTTCGTTGACCTGCGGGGAAAAACATACTTCAGTTAATTCATGTTCCATGAGTATGGAAAACACTAGACGGACTTTCTTTCATGCCGTATGATCCGCTGAAATGTATATGGCTCCTCTGACCGACCTTAGCTAAAGACTTATATTAGAAACCTCAATTCGATAGAGCAAAAAAACGGTAATTTTCATTTTTGTTGTGTGTGAAACATAGTCATTAGCATAATGCAAATACAATGAATCATAAACGAATAATTCATGAAAACATAGCAATATATCCTTTTGTCATAACTCACTTAGTTTCTAGAGGGCAACAAGAAAAAGAAGATTGACAATATTCCTATTATACACTACAGCTCAAAGGAATTGGCATAGGGAAAGGGAAGGAGCCGCAGTTCAGCATGAAACATGATGCTTTAGCCTAAAAAGCATCATGTTTCATGCTCAACTGGACAAATATACCGCGGTTTACAACTATGGTTCCTTCCCTTTCTTCCCTTTCTCTATGCCTATTCCTTTCAGCTGGAGTGTATGCATCTAGTCATGCTAGTCTGGAAACTTTCCACTAACTTGACGCTCTGTCGTTATTTGTTCATTTCAAATTTCCCCAAGTGTTGAATATCAATTTGGACACCTCCTAGATTCTAGTTACATACAAGCAAAGAATTGAATAATGTGCCATGTAGAAAGTATGGTGCCTGTGTCTTTCTCATTACGCCTTTATACTTTACAGCACTTATAATGCTCGTACTTTAGCGTCCGATCTTTAACTTAGATGCAAGGTGCTTTTATTGTTTTGTTTTAGCATGATATTACATTTTCTTTTCATTTGAACATCATACATGTAGCTGCAGACTGTTGTTGATATCATGAACAAAACCAATTTCTTGCATCTTTGCAGGCTTGTCATGCAGGTGCATGCCATACTTCAAGATGACAGTGAACTACGGGGGACCTGATATTGCGTGTGCGTTATGCCCCGATGGAGAGGTATGAATATGGGTCTGATTATGTTGGACTTTTTTTGTAGTCTTCCATTCCATTCTTGGGGTATTGAGCCATTAATCATAAAAATATTAAGATTTGTTACTGCATGAGGGATTACTTGATATATTTTTTTAAATTCACTTACTGTGTTTTAAATGAGTGAAAATGAATCGATCCTTTTCTGTGTTACTTTAGTGCTTTACTGTTCTCATAACACTCCCAGACCATAGGTGCTCTGGTTCTTGATTTCTTTTCTGAATTATGATAAAAGGAGAATGATGATTTGACTAGTCTTAGAGTACTAGAATCTATTTGTCAGTTTGGATCAGAAAAGTCCAACAGCTTGGAAGCCAGGCTAGTCTTCTCCTTAGATGTCACTGCTGCACCTTTTTCTCTGCTTCCCTCCTTTCCTCTAACATGTAGGCGTCTTGTTAAAAGTTCAAGACACAAACGACTGCGGTTATATGCGGGAATCGTGCCTGCGATCCTTTCTATGTAAGGCCCTATTTAAGGCTTCATAATTTCCTGTTGTTTTTTATATCCGGCCGCCAGCATTCCTTTTGTTTAAAAGGCGTGCGGTCCTTTTGCTCACTACAGTCATGGACCCTACTAGGGTCCATGCTAAATACTATTATACAATGAGGCGTAACGAAAAACAAAAGACCGGACGGACTATTCCTGGAATGTTGGCTTTTGCGATCTTTTCAATCTTCAGACTGCTACTAAGGAAAGACATAAGTTTAAAGGCCCATTTGTTATTTTGTCTAAAAGATGCGGCAGAGACGGTCAACAAGTTTTGACAAGGCGCCTTACCCTTCACCCCACACACCCTTCTACCCACTTTCACCTACAATGTGGATGAACATTTTGTCTGTCTGAACATTTTGTCTGTTTTTGTTTTCATACCTTGTACTCCACTTTGTCTAGAGAGCTACTCTTGATGGATGGAACTGTATTGGCTGTAGCATCAACCCCATCACACAGGAATGTGTTCCTTGTCCTGCTGGCGAAATTGGACGTAAGATCATCGTGAATAGGAAGTTGATGGATTTCAACTGTTCAATGCAAAGTTGATCTGTGATGCAACCAGAAATATGAGATGATCATGTGCATGAAAGTTTCATAAAATCATGCAAATAATTCTAAAATGTCTCATAAAGGTTTATAAAGGTCTGTAACCATTAGTTGTGCATTGTGTAAAACTGTAATCCATGTAGAAGATTTACAGTGAACCCCTCACATATGAGACATCCAGGTTGGGTTCTCAGAAAAATGGCATTTTTATCATTTGGTTCCCCAGTTACAAATTAGATTCATTGACTATACCCTGGATACGGGATGCAACTCCTTTAAGATATAATACAATGAAAAATATTTTTCTGACTGTAGTACAAAACCCAACACATATTCCATATTTGTCAAACTGAAGTTCTATTTAACCACTTTTTAAATACGTAAATGTTCAAAGTTTGCTGTGTTGTTATGTTAAGTGATACCATATTATAATGTGTTTTTGTTTTGTAGCCGAGTACTCCTTGACTGGTATGCTGCTAGGCAACAGGACATGTTTGAGTTGCTCCAATCCAACGCAACCAGATTCGGAGGGCCTGAAGTAAGTACATATCATGTACCCTGCAGATAATTTTGTAACTTGTTCTATCTGGTACTGTACATACACTCCAGCTCAAAGGAATTGGCATAGGGAAAGCGAAAGGGAAAAAAGTGAAGGAGCCGCAGTTTTATAAACTGCGGTATATTTTGTCCAGTTCATCATGAAGCATGATGCATTTTAGGCTAAAGCATCATGTTTCATGCTGAACTTTAAAACTGCGGCTCCTTCCCTTTCTTCCCTTTCCCTTTCCCTATACCAATTACTTTGAGCTGTAGTGTACCTTTAGTGTTATAAAGCTCAATTAAAGTATTTGTAAAAGTACAAGCATATCTTCATTGAATATATTCTGTTTAATGATCTGTTGTTGCAGACTCATTTGAGTCCATGCATTTCACAGTCTAGATCCTAGGCTAGCTAAACACTGGTCATTTTATCATGGAAATATAGGTCTATCTACAGGGAAACAATCCATTCAACATTTTCGGTGGCTACGTTTTGAGCACATTGGCCGATTTGTCTAAAATTTTACATTGTGTCTATGGGAATTTTGGGGGCTCTTTTAAGCATTTGGGGGCGAAATCGCCCCGAGGCCCAGTGTATTATTTCCCTGTTTATCTACAACAGCAGTCAGTTGTTGCATATTTTCTGAGCATTGCAAATTGTGATAGAGTAAACAGACACTTATTATCATCAACCCTCTATGTGTCAATGATGCATTTGTGCATGAGTAATACAAGTAAATTCCATAGAGCACCTGCTTGCATGGCATACAAAGGGTTAATAAAGATTTATTTGCTGTAATTTTTCAGATGTGAGCGGTGCCCTCAGAGTTACATTGCAGAGTCAGGAACGTGTACCTGCCCGAACCCATCACTGGTATGAGAGTTCTCTCCTTTTAAATTGCAAGAACCGTGGACATCTAAAAGTAGAAGAGAGGCTCTTCATATCTGAAATTAGTTCGCTTACTGGCAGCCATGATTCCTATTTATGTATATTTATATATATATATATATACATATTCATGTATATTTATATTGAATGATATGTACATTTACAATGTATTATGTATATTCATTGCTGTGGATTCATTCATATTGATTGATATCTTTATTTGTATTTACATATCATTTCTGAAATTACATGTGCTGAAATGACAAAATCTTTTTCACATTTAAGTGCACACTGCTTAAAAAAAAGTCTTTTATATTTCATGTGATTTCATACACCTGCTATTCTTACTCTCCCAAATACTGTGTCTGACAGTCACAGAGGCTGAACTTTAAAATCATTGCCTTTCCTCTGTTTTCATGCTTTAGTATCTAGTGTTGAATTTAGTATGTATGCTGTTTGTCCTCTGTTACAATTATAAAGCTCTTTGTTTTTTGTTAGAAAATATACTTTTTTCAGACGTAAGACGGTAAACGTAAAACGTCCAGCCAGGATTAAACTATTATCTTGTGTCAGATTCAGAAACGATCATATTTTAAAATCATTTCCACACTCTGGCTGCTGGTAACAAATGTGTATTTCGTTGATTTCATATAATTCTCTTTCAATTTGGTATTCCCTGACCAGGAGAGTATATATTTAGCTTTCATGTTATTTTTACGATTTTTTATATTAATTTTCATTGATGCAATGATCTTCTGAATTCATATTGACACTGTCGTTTCTGAATGATTTTACAAATTATTTGTCACAATTAAGTGCATATTGCTTTAGAAATAAGTCTTATTTATTTGTATGTGATTTCCTGCATCTTCTATTCCAATCACAATACTCTGTGTGTGACAGGAACAGAAGCTATGCATTTAACTGTAAAATGGTTGATATGGTACTTCTCTTTCTGTTCTTTTGTATTTAGTATGGACTATACTGAATTACTACATAGCTTTCTTTGTGTAGCCTCTGTGATAATAATGATGAAAGCTCTGATTATTTTTCTAAATCCTTAGTATTCTATTCTTGCTTTCATGTATTTGTGTCGCATTTTGCTATGGAATATTCTTGCACTTTTCTCTGTCTCTCCTTGCTCAGCCTCAATATGTGGATGTCTGCTTTCCAGCTGATACAGTCAATCTTCCCAATCCATCTTCGGGAGCTTTCAATGTTCCTTTTAATGTAAGTTACCTTCGTAAGGTAATGCCAGGGCCCTCACTAGGATTGATCTTTGCACACAGCAAAGAACACCTGTTGGCACAGCAAGGGCTGATTTGCATGTGGTATCGGGAGATACATGTACACAATGAATATTTCTTTGAGGCCTGCTCACACCTGACCAAATTACGTAAATGTACGACAAAGAAATACACAATTTGCGAAATCAAATTATTTGTTAACGTACGTCACTTCCGTTGCTGCAAGAGGTTTCCTATGATGGGGTATCCTACGATGGGATATCAGTCTCTGATATCTTGTAGCAGATCAAACATTCCTGTACAAGGAACGTATTCAGGGAACGAGAAAAGAACAAGTAACAGATTGACAATTTTACTGTAGGTTTGGCAGACGTTAACTCAATTCGGTTAGATGTGACTGGGCTGTAGCAAGTTTGCACATGGTGTATCATGCTGTACCACATGAAATCAACACTGGCGAGGGCCCGAGGTGACACCATGTAAGGGGTTTTAAGGCTTTGGGGCTCAGTCTATCATCCAGGCCATGACCCTGGTAGTAGACTGTCCATTAGTCTTCAGCTCTGCACTGGTGTCATGTGCAGATTTTTCATTGTTGTGTACCCACAGCATCAATTCTACGTACTGCATAGAGGGGAATGTCGCCCGCGCAGTGACATCCAGATTTTGTGTGCGGTCATGTGCGTTTCTGTTCTCATACATTAGTACATGAGTCTGGAAGTGTACATGACTGCAAAAAATCTGAATGTGGTTTGGACGGTACATCAGGGGATGAATTTCCCCTATGTGTGGTATGGAGAATTTACAGAGCAACATAACAGGGCTAGTCATGAGGGATGTAAAAAATAGAAAAAATAAGTTCCATTCATAAGTCTGATTTTGCTGAAATTTCAGTATATTTCTTTGATATTTACACTTTTGTTGAATTCAATCTATCATTGATTCATTCCCCTTCAACCCGTTCCACCCGACGAATGAGATAACTCGTGCGCTGGGTGTGTAATTGTAAGGACATTTTCTATCAAACATCTAACACAGTTTTACGTTGAAAATGATCATAATTTTTACATCAGTCGAAAGTCTAAACATTATTCTTATCATTCAAGGTGGTCCCTGTCTCACAAGTTTTGATTTGCCTTCAGAAAATGTCATAGAAAGATATTATTTCTCTAGTAATACGTCTCAAAAGCTGCCCCTAGTGAAATCGTACAGGGTTGTTCACGTACAGTAATTCAAATCGGGTGGAACGGGTTACCTCTTTTTACGCGCCACTTGTGCACAAGTAAGACACACCATGTGACTCATTGAACAGCAGTCTATCTGGCACATAAAGGGTTAACTACAACCATCTGCCCATCTCTCTATTGCTTGGACTCACACCGGCACCTAACACACACACATGAGTCACACACATTGCTTTTTGATTATTCTTTGCGTCTCAGGTAAGTGAGGTAAGTGCAAATATCACAGACAAATCAATCATTTTGTAAAAGTACAATTACCTGCTGTGTTACTTGCTTTGATACATTAATGGCAGCCGTTACGCAGATTTTGTTCCCAAAGGAAAGGTTTAGTTCCTTGCAGGTTGCTTTCTTTATTTTCTCTTACAATATAAAAGTGAGCTTTTATAATCATGTAGTGAAAGGCTAGACTTTAGACATTGAGCTACAATGCAAAAATGAAATTTAACTTGTCACGATAATGATGTGAAGGCTCTACAGGACACGTAACTTGAAAAAGTGTGTGAACTTGTGATCATGTAGCATAATGACAGGCTTTAAAGCATGAGCTTGCCAGTTCAAGCCTGTAGCAGTACAGCGCTAAAATGTATTTTGTGTGATAGCTACTTCACCAGATCTTTTCCCAGAAGTAAACAAGGATTTGCCCTGAGCTTGTAAAATTCTCTGTTGGGAGTAGAGACGCTTGAAATGTTTTCGGTGATGTGCTGAACTATTTGTAAAGCCTTTTCATGAGTAGGTCTACTTGTGATTCAACAGTGCTGTAGAAAAAGCATTTGTCATTTACATATGAGGCATGATATTCCAGTATAATTTGTGATAAGTACAGTAACTGTTCGGACCTGTGATTAGTATGAATTTTCCAAATATTTATATTGTAAATGGGCATACCATCTCTTCTTTCATCGTAAATGGGGCTCAAAACCACCGCAGATGACAGAATTTTGCCACGATTCTGCAGTCGTAAGGGCGTACAACTAGAAATGTGAAGTGCTCAAATCCAACGACCGGGTCTTGCGATTCAGCTAGTCACAAAGTCATACGACTGATTGGATGGTGTCATCTGCAATGGCCTTCACACTTGAATACAAGCATGTTTTTAATTTTTAAGAATTAATTTCAGTCGCCATCTATTCATAAATATATTGATATCTTTATGAAAACGCAACAGTCCCTGGATGGAGAAGAGCTGACATCCTGGTTCTTTCTGCATAACTTTGTGGAGGTCCAAGGCGTTTGTAAGGTAAGACCCTGTAATGTTACAGTACAGATTAACTCTTTAACTCCTTAACGCCACTTAGGCATTTTTCCGCTGGTGAAACACACTATGCTCATAGGGCATTTATGGACTCGATCTGGCAGAGGAGGAGTTAAGTGCCATAAGTTAATTTTTGCACCAGTTATATCTGCAAGCCCTGCAGAGTAGGACGTTGGCACAGAAGGGGCTTGATTGGGCATATTAACTCTTTAAACACCATATCTGCATTTTTTGCTTCAGTTATACACACAAACCCCAAAGAGCAGCAGTTTGCCTAGTACACAATAGGATAATATTAAAACAAATGATCTATTTAAAAATAAAACAGTCTGCTAGCGGTGATCTGAAAATCTTGTAATAAACAGGTTACAGGTAAACTGATTTACCCCCTTCGTAGTATCGGATTATTACCGTATTGAACCAGTTGATACACAGTTGATATACCCATGTAATTAGAGGGTTAACCAGTTGCTTACATTTAGATATTCGGGATTCATAAAGTCAGATCCGGCTAGGATCTCAACATTTGGCATAGAATGGCTGTAACCAAGGGGGTGTGTGGTATAATTGCACCCTATTAAGAATTCAAAGTTTATTAATAACCTATCTTCTATTGTCTGTACAGAAGATTATGCGGGAGTCGCGCGCTTAAAGCCAGCTAGCAAATATGAAAAATGATGAATAATAAAAAAGGAAATCGCTGTAGGCTGAAAATCTTTTAGTAAACAAGTTCTTTCATTTGTTCGCTCGGAGTACAATGTTATGAATGATCCATTGACATATAACACAGTAGGTTCATCCATGGTTATGAGAGGGTTAATACTGTTTTGTTTTGTGGCGCAGGAGTACCAGAACTTCACGGGCTGCCAGACGTGGGGGAACCTGTGCACGATGGTGCTGAGCCAGCCGGACCACCAGGCATGCCTGGACTATAGGAACTACCTCAACCAGTACCTCCTAAGGGCCAATGGGATTGACGACTGGTAAGGCTGATGGATGTAGAATTGGGGTTCTATAGCAGCAGCTAAAAAAATAAATAAAAACATATTTTTGTGTGTTTGTTTTATGATATGAGGTACGAAGAGTAGCATCTGCAATACTAAAATGTCCTTGAAAGGATTCCCAGCCCATCAGGTAAAACGGAAAATTGTTTTACTTTTTTCCAGTCAGGGAAAAGTCAGGGAATTTGATAAAAATGCCTCAAATCAGGAAATAGTCTGGGAATTTTGATTGGCCCAAAATTTGAATGTAGTCAGTCAGACTCTGCTTTATTTTGTTGTTTACATTACAGTGTTTTATACCCCAAAAAGGTTACTGCAACAACATAGAAAACATGTGGACCTGGAATTGAGTTGAAGTAATTATCATGGAATTTTGAGATTTTCTCAGGGAAGACTCCTGGAATTTTGTTTTCTTGAAATGCTGGGAACTTTTCCTTGGTGCATTACGTAATTATTGTTATTCTGACAATGATACTGACTAGAACTTTTGATCAGACAAAATTCATGGCATTAATGAAGAAAATAAATGTTGAACAGTCTTGTATCAGGTAGGTATAATGGTGCATAATCGATCAGTAAGCATATGCAACAGATACTTTTGAGCCTCTTTATTGTGGGTGTAAAATCCATTAGTGGAATTCAAGTGGTGATTGAAACAGTTTAAGTGTGGTAATTAATTTCACCGGGGTCTATTTAATTTCCCTTTCATGGCAGTTTGAAATGAGATACTAGAAGATGTAACTATTGTATCAAATCTCTTACAAATGCGTGTCGACAGCAACAAGATGTTCACTTTCAGTTTGCATTTGTGTGTGTGCATGTGCATGTGTATGTGTGTGTGTGTGTGTGTGTGTGAGTGTGAGAGAGAGAGAGAGAGAGAGGGACTGAGGACGGATGAGAGAACAAGGAGAGGAGCAAGAGGGGAAGAGAGAGAGAAGACAGTGAGAGGAGAGTAAATTTTATTTTGTGAGTCTACAGAATAGACTATATTCTTCTTAGGTAAATATTATATATTCCATTCATTTGTATTATAAACTACATGTATACTTAACTGTCTATTGAACATTATGTTTGAAGTCATCACACTTCATAAGCCATTAGCTTTCTGGTGTTACCTTGAATTTTCCAATAATATTTGATGGAAATTGTTCATCTTGTTTTTAAATGATGAATAAGAATTGAAGTGAAAGAAGCTTTATTTTTTTTAAATATATTTTTTTCTATAGAAATGGTTTATTTAATTTCTGTCTCGCCCACCGGAGGTGAAGGCGAGACTAAGGGATCCAAATGGCGTCCGTCCGTCGTCCGTCCGTCGTCCGTCGTCCGTCACAAATGTTAAAGTTTACCTGCAAGACTCTCTTATGATCCATAACTTGGCAACTGTTACAGCAATGGCAGCCACACTTGGTTGATAGAAGCACTAGGGGTATCTTCATGTTATGGTGTTGTCAGAGGTCATGTGATGATGTCAAAGGTCATTTGAGGTCATATATTAAAGAGTATGTGCAAGAGTCTCTTTTTCTATGTTAAAGTTTACCTGCAAGACTCTCTTTTGACAAATAACTTCACATAGGTTGCTTGGATTACAACCTAACTTGGGTCATAGATGCACTGGGGGTACCTTCATGTTATGGTACCGTTGGAGGTCACAGGATAAGGTCAAAGGTCATTT
The DNA here is from genome assembly GCA_963669155.1 of Arbacia lixula. Taxonomy (NCBI): domain Eukaryota; kingdom Metazoa; phylum Echinodermata; class Echinoidea; order Arbacioida; family Arbaciidae; genus Arbacia; species Arbacia lixula. The sequence continues at coordinate 22,491,354 of OZ022581.1, forward strand.
GAGGTCATACGTTAAAGTTTACCTGCAAGACTCTCTTTTGACAAATAACTTCACATGGGTGGCTTGGATTACAACCTAACTTGGGTCATAGATGCACTGGGGGTACCTTCATGTTATGGTACCGTTGGAGGTCACAGGATAAGGTCAAAGGTCATTTGAGGTCATACGTTAAAGTTTACCTGCAAGACTCTCTTTTGACAAATAACTTCGCATGGGTTGCTTGGATTACAACCTAACTTGGGTCATAGATGCACTGGGGGTACCTTCATGTTATGGTGCCGTTGGAGGTCACAGGATAAGGTCAAAGGTCATTTGAGGTCATACGTTAAAGTTTACCTGCAAGACTCTCTTTTGACAAATAACTTCACATAGGTTGCTTGGATTACAACCTAACTTAGGTCATAGATGCACTGGGGGTACCTTCATGTTATGGTGCTGTTGGAGGTCACAGGATAAGGTCAAAGGTCATTTGAGGTCATATGTTAAAGTTTACCTGCAAGACTCTCTTTTGACAAATAACTTCACACAGGTTGCTTGGATTACAACCTAACTTGGGTCATAGATGCACTGGGGGTACCTTCATGTTATGGTACCGTTGGAGGTCACAGGATAAGGTTTAAAGGTCATTTGAGGTCATACGTTAAAGTTTACTTGTTCGCCTCTATTGTGCAACTGATTATCATCCTGTTTTGTCTTTGTCTAATCTAATAGAACTTGGTGGAGGCTTTTTATTCCATCTCAAAGAAGGGGGAAGGTGGGGGAGGGGGAGTAGATAGAGGAAGTAGCATTGCGTGAAATAGCCCTTCTCATTTATGGAATGTTACATTCTATGGCAGATATTTCACAATCAGCCAGGGATACAATTCTTTTGCGTAGCAACGGAGATCGCGATATTTCTGGTTATTTTCGCAAGTGGGCGAGACACAATATTGCTAATGCCTTGTTAAATGATGAATAAAGAATTGAATTGAATAGAAGAAGCTTTAATTGTGCCTGTTTTCACATGTGTTTGTCTCCAGGCCAGCCAACATGCCCTGGTTGTACTACCTGGAGGACACCGCTGACATAATTTTGACCATGAGGGACATAGAAAGCGTGTATACACTCAACGCCTCTTCACCAGTAAGTACTCTTCCCACACTCACTTTAATCCTCTCTGTACTATCCATAGAGAATCCCGTGTGACTTGCTGTATGAGCTGATATTTTTGAGCATTTAATTTTCGTGAATTTTGCGAATTGCTGTACAATCGCAAATTTAGCAACACTTGAAAATATTGCCACATAATCCTGATCACTAAAGCGCAGGCACACTGCTGCATGTATTCATGTAAAAGTGCTTGAAGTCTCATGATGAGGTAAGGGTTACCATATGTAATACAGGCAGTGCATGTGGTCGTGCGCTAGCTAGCAGACGTTGTAGTGCACAATCCTTTGTTTTCTCCCGTTTGTATGGGTACATATGATAGCAGAACAGTGCATGCATATCATAGCGCAAACGCTGGGTGTCGATCGGGAAAACAACCCGTGAAAATATAGGCATATACAGTACAACACTTTTCATTGCTTATGGGACTATCACTCAGAGAGTTCAAGGAATTCTTGAGATGCGTTATGGCATTCTCAGCCTTATGCTATTTTCCTCACGGCATTACATTTCAAGTTTCAGAGTACAGTGCAAAACAAGATAAAAAATCATATGCAAAAGACAGCAGAGTATGCAGAGATTGTGAGAGTACCCCCCAAAAAGAGCATTGGCTTTTGCTTGACCTTCAAACAGACAGACAGACAGACGAACCAGTCAAGCAATACATTTACAAGGAGTCATTTATTTCAATCGTATTGAACTGAAAATATTTCACGCTTATGCTTTCATGACAACACATCACTGTTATGCCTTTGTACTCTAGTACTGGTTGGCCACAAATATGAATATGCAAATTAATCTCATGTGTGCTTCATACAGCATTTTTTTAGATACATGTATGAGAAAGAAAGTGTTTGGAGTTGATCACCGTCAAATCGTTCTCCAAATGTATTCAATGTTCTGCTTGCTTTGACTCACATAGTTTTATCACTGCAGCTTGAATAACCTTCATAAAGTTAGCATGTGCATTATTTTGTATCTTCTTTATTTTTATCAATTTTTCCCCCTTTCTGCTGAGTTTTGATTGCCTATTTATGTGTATGTTGTTAGTAAAATTGTCATGTTCTATAGCAGTAATGAATACATGTATAAAAAAAAATGACAGAAAAAAAAATTGGTGTGCATCAAACTTTTGCATTTACCCCTCTATAGAGCAGCCAGCTGCAATTGATAGCAGCAGAATACACGGCCACCGGAACATTCCTGGGAGCAGACTCAGTCACTGGAGGGAAGTTACAGGTACAGAAGGGTTGACCTTTTCTTGATTTCACAATGTCAATGAGCCTTCTAACTTCCATAATTAATCTGTTTTATATGTTTGTTTTTTTTCTATTTTTTGCATGTTAAAATTCCTTTCAATTTCAATTTGTTATTCATCATTTAAAAACAAAATTAATTCTCATAAATAATGAATTATTTCCATCACCAGAGAGTTGATGTCTTGTAAATTGTAACTTTATATTAGTGTGCGCTATGCCTGTAATTCTTTAACCTGTACATTACCAGGCCTTGGAAACACCATTGGCTAACTAAACTACTTCATGTCAATGGTAATGAGAAATTCAATCAAACCATTTTTATAAATCAGTTTCACTTCTTTTTTCTGCTTCCTGGCATATAACCATCTATTGTGCTGAACTTCCCCTTTAAAATCTTTAATCACCTTTCTTCTCCTCCTGTAGTTCTGTAAAGACACAGTGGAGAGGATGGACGCTGCCTACACATTTGCAACCACGTACAAAAGCAGTGTGAGTCTGCTTTGTTCTTTCTCTATTTTATATAATATTTATAAATGAATGAATGTAAATACAATTGAATGAAAGAAATTATCATCAACAGAATGTGTGCTTAAACATAATTTTGTATAAATAATGTATAGAACACATAGCTAATGTTAAAGGAAAACACACAAAAGATTAAAAAAAAGGAGAAAATATCAGAAAGGTACATATATAGAACCATACCTGCCATGTTTGAAGGTGAAAACTATTTTGGGAAAGAGTAGAGGCAAGGGCAAAAATTATTTATTTCCCATTTTATTTTGTCAGATGGATTTATTGTAGTCATATGTTATGTAATATTTTGTGTCAGAAATTGTAATATCATGTGATCTGAGTGCATTGCATGGATGAATTGATAGGAAAATAAACAGCTGTCACAGAAAAGATTTAACCCCCATTTGTGTTTTGTACTCTGCTAACATTAAGTCATGCTCAGCTCTGTTAATATTTACTTCTGTAATGTTCCTTTTCATATAGTCACTGGCATAACAAGATATTTACAATTAGAATGTATTTTGAGATGTTGAAAAACATTTGTGAAGATGCAAATTTTTGTTCTTAAAAAAATAAGAAAAAATAATTGTTTCACACAGTGACATGCAGCTTGCAGTTAGACTTTCAACTGTAAATCGGTTGTGGTAATCCTGACATTTTAAACAAATATGTGTTTTCATATTCTTACAGTGTACCATTCCTGCAAGAGATTTCTGGGACAAGTATTCCACAACCTTCATCGATCTGTGTATCCTTTAAACCAGCGATTATATGATCCTTTCAGTTTGTAAAAGAATCCATGCTGGGACATTTGCTCTTTGAATTAAAACAGGAGACATCTGGAAGTGGATCATATTAAATGTTGAACTTTAACTTTAACCTGTTGCTTATTGTTAGCTTCTCTGGCTTTGTGAACCTTGGTCCAGTTAGGATGTCAAAATTTGCTGTGGAAACCCAGTAAGCGAAGGGTCATTGCTTAATTGTGTTCTATAAAGTAATTAAAGTTTATTCTTTGCCTGTAGTCTATTGTCCAAACAGCAGATTATATGGGAGTCATACTTCTTTATAGAATCTGAGCTGAAAAAAGCCAGCCCGTACATATGCTGGCTCGGTACAGATCAAGTTAAAAATTAAGTTATAAAGTTGTTTAAATTGGCAGCTGTGGTCATGTATCTGACGTAAAATGGAGTATTTTTCTCCCTAAAATGTAATTTGTGTACCAGTTCTCAGGCAGTTTATATAATGCACGCAACTCAATGCAGATTGTGAACACATACATGAACATGATGTCGACTCAATATCAAAATCAAATATGCAATCTTCTATTCTGATTTCTCTTTGATGATGCAAAGATCATGTTACCATGCAGCCATTTTTTTTCTATATCTGTCCTTTAATTGTGGTGTGGTATACAAAATAATTATGTGAATAGCTGTAAATTGACTATCATATATGAACACTAGAAAAGTAACACATCCTTGACATTGGCTGCTCATTCCAGATTTGAAATATGAGGACTTGAATGGAAATGAAGTCTTCTATCCCGTCCCTGTTTTACTCTCAAACTATGGCATCGAAAATCGTGGTGCGTATGCAAATATCCATTTTGATTCTTACCCATAAACTGGGTTTAATATGTTTACTGATGGAAGTGATACAAAACAAAACAGTTGGAGAATTGTGGAGAACTAAATGTTCATGAACATTTTTTAAATGATGTTTGAAACTTTTTGCATAGCACTTCTTTATCCTTAGAGTTGTTTCACCAGGCTGTTAGTAAGCTAAGAACGACTTTATGCCCGACTGGTGATCCTTTCTTGTGCTAAGTCAGATACCCCAATGAATCTGATTTAAAACAAGAAAGGGTCACCAGTCATTTGTAAGATCATTCGTAGCTTGGGAACAGCTTCGTGCAACCCCCCCCCAGGTGTATAGGTCTTACACAATGTTTCACTCGTTCTTTGTGAAAGTTTTAAGCCATATGAATTATAAGATATTGGTGAGGCTGACATACTTCTCTTTGTTTTGCACCTTATGCAGTCTGATGATCTTGTCTACATGAGTTTACTACAAGTGTAACACCAAATGTGGTCTTTATAGGAAGGCGGCCTTTCTATACAAGTGGTCGCTAAATCAGGTTTCACTGTATTCCAATTGTCATCATGTGTTGGGATGTGTGTTTGCAGAAGGAGATCAGACTCAGTGGAAGCTGATAAGAAGATTCTTCCTGGTGGACAACCTCAGCGGAAAGGTCAATGATGTGGACCCTGCCGGCGTCATCCGCTACGCCTCCAGCATCGACATCGAGTGAGTTTATTTTTGACTTCCGTATTGTTCCGAGAACCCAGACAGAACTAGTGAGATTTTGTTGTCTTAAGTGCAATATCAATGGTAGAATGTGACAGTTGTATTAATTTTTAAATCTTTTTTTTGTTGAACTTTTAAATTCCAACACTGCTCATCTTTTTTAATGCTGATATATTTAAAAAGATATTTATTTGTTTTGTTGTATCTATATATTTTTTCATTTCTTGCTCCTTTTAAGGGGAGAGGGGGAGGTGGGGGTGGGGGTAGCAGATAATTTGGTATCTCTGCCAAAACATCCAAAATGATCTGTAGCTGGAATACCATCACACAATGTATTTTGGCCCAAAATACCAAATGTCACACAATAGAACTTGGGAGTCAGCACTTTTCGTGTCAACATGTCTTTTTCATACTGTGCATACACCTGTAGTACTGATACTGGCAAGAACCAAGTTACAGGACCACAGATGGCTGGCACTGAGTTCCTCAGTTATAGTAAAGTCTGTCTATTATTTTCAGCGTGACATGATTGTCATTGTCATCGTTATACTTTCGAGTAGACAATCAAAATGATCTCTAAAGAATCAAGGAGCTTTTGAATTGATTTTGTTGTTTGCTTGGATCTTTTACAGGGTGACATTACGAGACGGTTCGTCAGAGGGGATGATCTACCCCCCTCTTGTCAGACTGACATACTCAGAGATCCTCCGGGAGGCTTACACTGAGGATAGATCTGTGACGGTGAGTGAACTATCCCATGTATTAGTGCTACTGTCATCATGATTGTCATTACAACTAGGCTTACCACAAGAGTCATCATTATTACAAAGACCATTATCCTTTTCATCTGTATGATGCGGGAACACACTTTAGACCACATCAGGAGGTGGTCTGCCAAGGCCTGACACACTGTGGACCACTTCTGGACTCTTATGACAATCATTAAAAAAGGCTGTCCGGAAGCATGAAGACACACTCTCTCATTGTTTATGCCAAACATTGATATTCATTATATGTGATTACTTTCTTTCAGACCTTGTTCTTTGTAGTAAAGCTATTCTTTGCTGTGGTTATTACTTACATTGTTCAAATTTGTTGGTATCTCTCTCTCTATAAACTGTCTCTCCCAGACGTCGTTCTCAGTGGTGTACCTTCAGAACCAGACGCAGCCGTTCAGTGCCATCTCTCAAGTACTCTTCTGCGCTTCGCTTCTGCTCTTTGCCATGTTCAAGACAAATATTGTTCATTTATGCCTGTGTTTCTCTGTGCTCTCTACCTATGCGATGGCGAAGACCAAGAAATTTCAGACTAGTTTGTGTCTCTGTGTCACTGTCTCTCCCAGACCTCGTTCTCAGTGGTGTACCTTCAGAACCAGACGCAGCCGTTCAGTGCCATGTCCATCTCTCTAGGAGTCTTCTGCGCTCTGTTCCTGCTCTATGCCATGGCCAAAACCAATGCCTGGAGAAGGCGGTCTGGACTCATTGTCATAGATATCCTGGTAAGTCACATCAACTCTTCATTGTGTCCTGTTGCTTTCTCTGATCTTAAGGAAGGAAAACAAAAAAATCACTTTTGGTTCAATTGTACATAACTATTATTTATGCCGTGTGTGGATTATTTCACTCTCAAAACACATAAATCTCATAGAAGTAGCTTATCTGGCACACAAAGGGTTAAAGGATAAAATTGACCTGTAGAAAGGTCATAGTCTAGAGAAAACCCTGAGGTATCTCTCGGACTGCTGAAGACCTCAAACCCATTACAAGTCAGTCACCTATTGCCACCAGAAGATCAGTTGGCCTGATAAAGCACCCTGGATTGGATATGAAATGTCCCAACTTCAATGCAATTCAGCCCAGTTTATTTATTTCAATATTCATGTTTATTTTGACTACCTGGATAAATGAGGAACATTCTTAAATTCTAAGTTTTCCTTAATGTTAGCATTTACTACTGCAGTCCATGTTCAAGTTCCTGTTGTTTGTCTGTGGCCTGATTGCCAATGCCTTCCTCATTGGCATTGTCCATCAATCACAACAGTTAGTAATATTCTTATCTTTTCCACAAGGATGACATTTATTCCTGTAGTCCATGTTCAATTTCCTGTTATTCATCTGTATGAACCATGTCAATTTGTAATATTCTGATATCCTTATGTTTTGATGTTTCCTCAATGTTGACATTTACCCCTGCAGTCTATGTTCAAGTTCCTGTTGTTTGCCTGTGGCCTGATCGCCGATGCCTTCCTGATTGTCACGGTCGGAGCCTCTCTCTACTGGACTCTGTTCTTCAAGGTGAGACGCAAGAGTGATCAGAAACTCTTTATACCAATTGCATGTGGACTCTTTGAATTTGTAGTGTCCATTGAGAACCTTGTGCTTTACCTACCATGTACCTGTATGGGATTGTAAGATTCTAATAATTGTAATGTTAAAGCCATTGCATGTGGGCATTGGTCAACCCCTCTGTTATTCCCAGGGATGTGCAGAGTTGTAGTTTCCATTAGGTTAAAGAAAGAACTATGAGATCCTTATGCTTTACCTACCATGTACAGAATAGAAAGATTATACATATTGGAATATTTAAGCCTTTACATGTGGACGTTGGTCAGCCTCTGTGGTATACCCAGGGACGTGTGAAGTTCTAGTATCCATTGAGTTAAAGAAAGAATTATGAAATCTTGTATTTTACCTCCCATGTATGGAATTGTTAGATTCTACTTATTATAATATTTAAGCCATTTCATGTGGATATTGGTCTGCCCCTTTGTTATTTAGAACTGATAAATCTCCTGATTCTGTAAAAAGATAATTTTCACATGTTAGTGATTGTTTAGTACTCTATAATATTTGCAAGATCTTAAATCATAAAATCCAAAATTGTTTTAATGTTTAGACACAAAAACGTTAATTGCCTGTGTATTCAATTCATATGCATATAGTTATTAAAATGTCAATTTCCTCTAATATTTGTTCATTTTTCTTTCACCCTGACCTATGACTGGTTACAGCGACAAGACAATGTCTACCTGCTGTTGCCTACTCAAGCACAGTCAGCCCCCTTCCGCAGCTACATCATCGTTGCGTTTGTCTTGAAGGTCAGTATTGTGTTTGTGTGAAAATGTGTTCTTTGCATGTTGCTCCAGGGCCCCGTTGCATAAAACTTCCCATTATTGGTAACTCTGTCACCAATGGTAACTACCATGGTAACACCGCTCGACAGCCAATCATATTCAAGGTTTCCATAGAGGTTGCCATTGATAGAAATTTACTATCATAGGATTGACAGGAATTGTGTGTACTACTTGTGAGTTAAGTTAAACATGGCACACAGAGACTTCAGACTTAAAGTCTGACGAATGTCTTTCATAAACACATGTGCTCATGATATTGAGGAATGAATTGTTATATAAATCGTTTATCACATTAAGGAGTTATATAAATGAGTTGTTATATCCGTATCTGTCTGAAACGTACAATCACCATTGCTGGTTGTCACGTTTATACATTAATGAGTTATTATATAAACCCTTTGAGTGTCACATGTGACTTTTGTTCACAAGTAATACACACCAATCCCAGAGAGCAGCATATTATCTGGCACCCAAAGGGTTAAGGACTATCATATAAATGATCATCAGCTCAGCAGCCCTGAATTCATCTTCAAAGCATGCCACATTGCTTTCTGACCCTTCCCACAGCTCCTAGAGGTGTTGCACCTGCTGGCCACCCAGTGCCGGGCAGACATCTTCCTAATTGACTGGGAGAGGTCAAGAGGTCGCATGGTGCAGGCCAGTGCCGCACCCAACACCAAGGCGTCTGTCGCCCCCATCAGTGCCTGGCGGTCATTCTTTGTGGCCAACGAGTGGAACGAACTACAGGTAGGATTTTTTTTTTTTTTTATGGGGGGGGGGGGGGGGTTAGACATATAATACTTCCGTGTGGAACTGATTAAAAAAGACTCAATAATCTTTTGATACCTGTGTATTTCATGTGCATAAAGGCACAATCATGGGTTTGTTATTTTTGCATTTGCACAAAGAATGCATATAGAGAAGGCCTGCAAACAAAATTATTGTGGCACAAAGTGCTTCCACCAGTAAATGCACAAAAATTTGATTTGAAGATAGACCATAGTATAAGTACTTGTATGCTTCTTTTGTCGTAGTTTTCTAGTTGAGTTGATTCTATTGTATTGTTAACAAAAATGACATATGATTGAAAACACAGTCATGAATTGACTATTAGATCATAAGAGGTAAAAAAATTCTGTCAATGTATGATTTGATAGATATAACATTGATATTTAGATGTTTGGAATTTATTTGGGAAAGACCCAGTGTTGATAGCGATATCTATTCAATTTCTTGAAAAAGAACATGCATGTCAGGTTTTCAATTCGCACCTAATGGTTGTCTCTTTTCTTTCTGTTTCACAGGAAATGAGAAAATCCAGCCCGATGTTCCAGATTATGTCCGTGCTATTTTTCCTTGAGGTGAGATTATAAATAAAAACATGGGAGCTCTGGTCACTACAGAAAGGCTCTGCTATGATTATGGGTCCAGTCACATTGACCACCAATTTCCTCAGCTATCAACAGATTGCGTTAGCAGATAATGTATTAATGTGACCAGTGAACAGGTGTAAAACATCTTGTGTTAACACAACCTCCAGGTTATAGTGTAAACCAATCCTCAGATGAATATATTGGCCCAGATTTTCAACAGAGGTTTAATACAATCCTGGACTACCTTTATGGGATGCCAACTAAAACAACATCAAACATTATTATTGATTTTGTTCTCGGAATCACTGTGGTATATTGAGTTTGTCCACAAAATAATTACAGCAAATATTTTAAAACACACACAAAATGATCAGTGATTTTACGAGAGCATTTGATGATTCATTTTGATGAACCGGGCCATTAACTTTAACACTCAGAGAAATATAATCATACCGTAGCACTTATGCGAAGGATCACATGATTTACATGCTGCATTCACTGAATATTTAGGGCTTCGGTCTAAAGCACCTGACAACAACAGACCCTTGCAGTAGTGTGAACACATCCTTAGATGAATACACTGACTTTTTAGATTCATAGAAGCATAATCAATCCATATCATTAATGGGAAGGGATAACTTGATTTACATGCTGTGTTCACATAAATTTCCAGGTGATCGGTCTAAAGCACCTGACAACAAGAGACCCCCACAGCAGTGTGAACACATCCTCTGATTAGTTTATCAAACTTTTCAGTGAGAGAAATGTAATTAGACCATGCACTTTAATATGGGATTGAATAACATGACCCTCATGCTGTGTTCACATAATCCTGGGGGCGATCGATCTAAAGCACTTGATGACAACAGACCCCTGCAGCAGTGTGAACATATTTTCTGATTAGCTCATGAACTTTGCACTTAGAGAAACATCATTAGATCATGCAATTATGGTAATAGATTACTAGTATATGATTTATATGATGTGTTCACACAACCTCCAGGTGATTGGTCTGAAGCACCTGACGACAACAGATCCCCGCAGCAGTGTGAACCCATCCCCGAATGAGTACATGGGGGACTACTCTGAGATCCTGCGCTTCGGAATGGCTGCAGGAATCTACATTGCCATTGGTGTACTGCAGGTTGGACAGAGATTTCTTGTCTCAACTCTTATGTGTCCAGGGGGGTGTTTCACCAAGCTGTTCGTAGGTTACGAACGACTTTACGAACAACTGGTGAGCCCTCCTTGTGCTAAATCAGATTCTCAATGAACAAAGTGTGGTATCACATTTAGCACAAGAAGGGATCACCAGTCGCTCGTAAAGTCGTTCGTAACTCACGAACAGCTTGGTGAAACACCCCTGGTACCCAACTTACTTAACTTACTTACTTAACGCACCTTGCCAAGTTATTTTATCAATTTTTTTCTGTAAAGGGCACCATCGAGCATGATAAAATGAATGCTTAGCTGCTCAGGTGCTGTCATTTTAATATCAATCGTACCTTTATACTGTAGCATCTAAAATGTTTCTGTAATTTGAGATCAATGCAATTAATTCTCTCTATCGCATATAGCCAATATCACGCGATGTCACTTCACGATACCGATATCTGATTGATTGTTTTGGGGACGTATACTTCCGGTTTTGCGCCGCGCCATATTATGGTGCAGTATGAACATACAAAATGCACAGAACTCATCATTTCAAACGTCATAAAGCTCATAGTACCTCTCCTTACAAGAGCAAACAGTATTGGGCCTGTTCGCAGTAGAATCCCATTTATCAAATGAAATGTCATAGATTGGAAAATAACTTTATTATTTGTGGGATAACTATATTTTTACACTCCATATAGTATGAGTTTGGTGTTCAATGTGCAGATAGCATACAGGAAGAAAGTGCGCATTCAGAACAGGAAGTTCAAATCCCAAGAAATAATGGTAACAAATATTAGAGAGCAATATGCGATAGGGAGAATTACTACAAACGTATTAATATTTGCCTGATTGCTCAATCAATAAACGTATGGTTAAGTAAGTGTGATGTATCCCAGCCATAGTTTCAACCATAAGGCTTACAGCACACAAAAGAGATCTTTCCTCTGCTTGCTGCTCTATATTGCAGTTGCAACGGATAAGAGGATCGTTATCATTATCAAACTTATCTCAGGATCAGGATACGACTTTGATGAAAGGGAGCTTAAGCTCTGCATGGTCGTCCCCTTAAACTTTCATATATTAAGATTAACCTGGGACATGGACTATTCAATATGCAAATCTTTAATCCCGTTCATATACACCATCTACCGGTATCCGCAATATAAACGCAACATGTGCAACAATTTTGCCGGTGCGTTACCGATAGCTGCATATATAAATGGGAATCACTCAAATAATGTGGTATTTGCATCCTCCTTTTTTCCGCTTATTTTGCAGCTATTTTGTGGATCGAGACCTAGTATCAATACCACAATATTGCGTTTAGCTAATCCTATAAACTGCGTTCGCAAAATAGCGGTAAATGTTGTGCCTCTCGTATCACGCTCTTGCACATGGTTCGCTCATCGAACCGCTCACATGTCACCATGGTGTTGTTGTTCTGGCTAGAGATGGGGAGAGTGTCCAGCTGTCCAAAAGAGCACAATATTACTGCTTTTTTGGTGTATATGAACAGGTTTTTTAAAGGCTCGCTGGAAAGTTTCAAACTGACATGCATCGATGATAATAGCGGTATTATCATAATTATGGTATATGAACAGGGCTTTTAAAATCTATCATTTTGTACAGTGGCTGTTTTTCACCCTGTTCTATGAGAGGTTTGTGGAAGATGCCCTGAGGAACTTCGTGGATCTTTGCTCAATGGCTAATGTAAGTAATCAACATTTGCTCCCAAAATTGACACAAATCTTGCCCATATATTTATTCTATTTTATTTATTTATTTTTTTTTTTTTTATCAGGGTAGCCCCCATCAGTGAGCTAGCACTGTTCTCCCTGGAGGCCTTGTGTACAAACAACAATACAGAGTAACATGAAGATAGATTATACAGATAAATACTTATAACAAGGCTGTAAACCAAAGTGCAACATCGACCAACTGATGTGAAACACAAAGAGGAGGACATTTTCAATTATACTCTATATTGTTTTTGACATTATGTGCATTTATAATGGAATGTATGTTCCATTTTGCAGTAAAAATGTAGTTTTAAATAGTAGTGTTGTCAATTTAAAAACTAAAAGATCAGTTTTACTCATAAAAGGCTTATTTCGTGATTGAGTTTAATCTTCATCTTTGTTCCACCAGATCAGCGTGTTTGTCCTGTCACAAAGCAACTATGGGTTTTACATCCACGGCCGCTCTGTACACGGGTTTGCAGACACCAACATGAAGGACATCAAGACACAGCTTAAGAGAGAGGAGGTCAGAACAATCTCATTCATGACCACTTGTTTATAAACGTCACTGTCCAGAAAGACACACGTCTGTGTAGACACTGTCTAAACAGATGCATCTTTATGTGCCCATAATACTCTGGCAGTACAAATAGGCCTACTTCTCAAATGATGATTGTGTCATTGATTCATAGTGTAATTCTTGAACATTGTATTAAATTATTTTTTACATGAAATTAGCACGATACAATATAAAGATACCGGGCAACACAGAAACACAATTGCTCATTGCCAATTTTTTTTAACAATATGTTTGTGCTTTACAAATGGCCTAATATCATGCTTAATGCAATGCAATCATGGTAAAATTTGATAACAAACGTTTAAACGTATAAGTAAGGGAAAACAGAGGTAAGGACTGTTTCATTTCTCCAAAAAAATTCTAGGATGTGCCCACAGAATATTTATGAGGTCTATGCACAATTAATGTGAGGACTGGCAGATTTGAGCCACACTGAATGATTCACAGTGATCAGGAAGAGCAGTTATTCAAAATTTCACAATGTTTTGAATGGAATAACCCATCCCAACATACAGTTGTGCCCACATACTGGATGTGTGTGCATTGCTTGTGGCGCATAGAGACTTAACGCTTCTTTTGCCGTTGCAGGATAACTTGGTAGGACAGCGAGGTCTGGAGCCCAACACGGACCAGCAGACCTTTGAGATCCTTCTCAGCTCAAACTTCAGGGAGAGATACGACGCCATCGTGCTACCCTTGGTGAGTAATCTTTAGATTAACCCTCTCCGTACCAGGCTTTGACTCTCAACCGTTAATGTTAGCATCCAGAGATGGTGTTTCACCAAGCTGTTTGTAAGTTACGAACGACTTTACGCACGATTCACAATTCCCATTCCCATTGTTAACAAGCATCTGAATACAAATTTTATGATATGTTAAATAGGATTAGAATTGTTGGAAGTTAACTCCCACGATGGTAAACAGGAACAAATTTGACGCAAGAATAGGTCACCAGTCGTGTGTTAAGTTGTTCGTAGCTTACGACGGCTTGGTGAAACACCCCCTAGGCATTTACTTCATCACCGACGTACGCAACTGTCTTTCTTAGGCTAACATTTACCAGGGGGCACTCACATGATGACACAAGAGAGAGAATCTAAATATGATTGTATAATCTCATTAAGAACCTCAATGTCCTTTATATATGTGAATGGTAATATTCTCATTTGGAGGAAGGCTCAAATTTCATGAGAAGTAAGAACTCTAGAAATTTTCTCAGCAACTTCGTATGTGAATCTAGTGTTGATTTGTAACAATACTTGTCAGCAAAAGCATGTGTATTTAAGTTCATTTGGAATGTTTATATCTTTGGTATATGGAATATATTAACACCACATTTGCCTTTCAAAGCAAACATGATCCTGAGATCATTGGAGATCTTTGTAAACAATCATATTTATATGTGAAAAGCATTTGGACTTTGTAAGATTAAAGTGCACTCATGTCTTTTTTTCATATTTTCTGCAGAGGTCAGCTGCTACTGCAAGAGGTATGTTAATTTTTTTATTGTCACTTTTAGTTCACAGTTTTGTATGGAATACTGTTGCAAGTTTGTTATGTACACAGGGGGGTGTTTCACCAAGCTGTTTGTAAGTTACGAACAACTTTATGAACGACTGGTGATCCCATCTTGTGCTAAATCAGATTCTCAATGAATAAAGTGTGGTATCGCATTTAGCACCAGAAGGGATCACCAGTCATTCGTAAAGTCGTTACTTGGTGAAACACCTCCATGTTCAGTGTGCTGTGGCAAAATATTGGAAATGACAAGAAAAACTTGAAAGCCTGTCAATCCAGTACAATTGTTTGGTGTATTTCTATTTTCTATTTTTGGTGTTTGGTGTATTGTTCATCACAAATCAAACAAAAAGGCATCCCATGATGCACTGTGCAGCCACATTCAGATTTTGTGCGCGATCATGTCTACTCCTGGTCTAGTCTACTAGTGTATGAGACTGGAAGTGGACGTAACTGCAAAACAAAAATCTGGAAGTCGCTGCATGGTGTGTTGTGGGACGACTTTTCCCCATATGAAGTGCAGAGAATGGAAGAAATGGTCCGTTTGTTCCTATGTGTCTGTCATTACAATATACCCTGATCAGGGCCCCGTAACATAAAGGTTTGCAATCAATCGCAAACTGGCAATGGCCATTCAACACCATTGTTACATGCGATTTTTGTTCAAAAGACTGACCAGTTACCAATCAGAATTTGTTTTTCAAATTTGCGATTGATCGCAAACCTTTATGTTACAGGGCGAGATGATGTGTCTTGATAAGTTTAGCCATCATGTTTTTGTTTTTTTTTAAACACAGGAGCAGGAGCTGGCAACAATGATGATAAGATCTGCGAGGCATATGTTTCTCTCAACAAATTTCTCTCCACTTTTATTGACCATGTAAGTTCTTGATATCTCTCTTGCTTAATCACTTAATCACTTTCAGAATATCACTGTCTTATACTCTCTTTAGATTCATAATCTAGGTTAGTATTAAAACACAAGTATAAAGTAGATGGTGCTCTTTCTTTGCAGCACACGTATGCCTGGTTCATTCAAACTGAAGAGAGCTGCGTCATAAATCCATGTTTTCATTGAATGTTGAGTCACTGGATTTAATTTGTCTGAAATGTGCATTATGTAATGCAAAATCAAAAAGAGCGTAAGTTTGACTTCTATTTTCGGTACACCTACACACTCATGAAATGATTAAACGAATTGCAAGTATTGTTGAGAGCTCAGATTAATGATGAATGAAATATTTTTTTATGATTTTTTAATCATATGATCCATAAAATAATTCACACAAACAAAGTGTATGCTCTCTCTTAAAAAGTTTTCTCCCTATTTCTTATATTGTTCACACTTTGTAGGGCATGTCAGATATTGACTATGTTGTGAAAGACAAGCTGCTGCTGGAGAAGATTCTAGACATGGAATTCTACGACCCAACGGATAAAGGCTTCTTCTTCAATGGTAAGTTTGTTTTAATGATTTTATTTCTATTTTGCTGCATCGATGGAAATAACTCTTCAATATGTGTTGCCATGGTACTAATCCTTCATTGGAAGGATTGCATATGAGAGCAAGTTCTAGCAGCGTGGTATAAAGAAATATTTTTCCTTCAATTGAAACAAAATAACATAATGGCTTGAGGATAATGATTAGTGTATACTTAATAAAGTTTTGTTTAGATTTTAGTGAAAGGGCTTTCTGGGGTAATTTAAATTTGCAAAGAAATTTTAGGCATACACCCAGTAATAAGGATAGCGTGCTCCATCCTGTAAATGAATGAAAAACAAGTCAGACAAAAATCTTGGAACCAGACGGGATTTGAACCTGCAGTCTACTGCTTACCGGGCAGCGACCTAACCACGCAAGCTATTTCTAGTTCACGGGTCAAGACACGACAACATGGAAACAAATACCCGAAAGAGTCTCATTTCATCTGACTTATTAATATTCATGAGTAGTCCGCCGTAGGGACAATTCGGCTAGATTTTAGTGAAAGGGCTTTCTGGGGTAATTTAAATTTGCAAAGAAATTTTAGGCATACACCCAGTAATAAGGATAGCGTGCTCCATCCTGTAAATGAATGAAAAAAAAAAAAAAAAAAAAAAAAAGTTTTGTTTGTTTCATTGTTTCATCTTAGGCGTCTTGTCAAAAGTTCAAGAGACAAAAGACTGCGGTTATATCCGGAAATCCCACTTGGGATCTTTTCTATCAAAGGCTCGATAATCCCACGTCCTTTTCAGCATTCTTTTTGTCCAAAAGACGTGTGTGGTCCTTTTCATCACTGCAACACATTTGGTCACTTATGACAAGCAAATATGATGGGGCGGAATGAAAGAAAAGACTGGACAGACTATTATTTGAATGCTGGTCTTTGACCGCTATTCAGGAAAGACGGAAGTATAAAGGCCCATCCATTCTTTTGTCTAAAAGACGCGTCAGAGATGGTCAACATGTTTTGACAAGGCGCCTGTAGCCATAACAATTCTGTCTTTTGGACTGCCAGTGTTGATTTCATTTTAATGAAAACTACACCAAATATGCATATCCTCTATCTGTTTAGACGACGACCATGCATTCCAGAAGGCAATAAATGTATTTTTGTTTCATTGTTCCATCTTATGCCACAGCAATTGTGTTTGTTAGACTTCAATTTTTTTTATTTTATTTAAATAAAAGCCATATGAAATATGCATGTCCTCTATCTGTTTAGATGATGGCCATGCATTCCAGAAGGCTATTTTCTATGGCCATGAGTCGACTCTCCTGATCTTTGAGCTGCTGCTGTTCTGTTTTGTGGACTTGATCTTCACCAACTATGTCCTGGCAGGAGTCGTCACCTACCTGGGAAGTGCAGTAAGTATACTCCCTCAGCTAGTAGAATGGTCACCAGAAAATCTTTTATGCATGGTGCAAAAGGGCAGAATGTCCCTTTTTGTCAGATATCTGTGCTGGACGCATGGTACACAGCTATGGAACGCATAGCTCAAAGAAAGCAAAAACAATCAGAAGAATAATAAGACTGATACTGATTGTATGCATTCCGCAGTAAATTAAAGCATGGCTCACAATCACTTTCTGGACCCCATGCTTGGTGTTTGCGCCACAGGTTTTCTACACTGGGGACCACTCTGTCAGCTAGTCATGTGAGGTTTTTTTTATGTCCCCATCATGAAGTGGCCAGATGGCATTATGTTTCCATGTTGTCCGTCTATCCGACTGTCCTTTCGTTCATCTGTCCGTCTGGCCAGATTTCTTTAACATGATAACCCAAATTTCATCAACCTTTGGTACAATGATGATTTATGACAGTGAGATTATCTGATTACATTTTGGGACATATAGGTCAAGTTCAAATCATAAATTTCACTTTTCATGTGATAACTCACGAAATATCACCAGTCTTGATACAATGGTAGTTGTACATGACAAGTCTTGGACAATTTTCACTATTAGGGATAATTGCAGTACTTCAGTGTCTGCACCAAAGAGTAGAGGCATGCCATTTGATTCCATGGAGTTGACTTTCTCTAGTTTTTACAAAAGCCTGTTTACCATGGTAAAATTGACTATTTATTCACATACCGTCTGGCAGCCATCACTTCTTATCTAGTGGCCCATTAATTTTGCACAATTTGGAAGCCATCACATAGCTATCCTCTTATATACCTAGCATGAAATGTCAGAAATAAATTCATTTTTTTTTAACAAATGACTGTCCAATTGTACCCATGATACACTTCAACTTGTAGCCTTCCTCCATATGTTCATTATTTTTTTTTTTAATTTCTTTTGTTTAATGTGTACTTCTTGCATTATCATTGTTCCTTTAGATACATGTATTTGTTTTTTGTACCCCCCAAAAAAACTCTGCTTGTTTCCATTTCTCTATGTTTTTAGTTTTTGATCAAAATACGGGATGGTTTTGGGAGGAGCAATGTGGCGCAGAAGACACTGGTGGATCAACGGTTCCTCATCTAGGGTTGGAGAAACGACTACCATTATGGACTATCCTTGTAAATACATTACACTCTCTGACATTCCACAGTCCCTATTGTAAACATTTTGAATAAACCATTTTGCTTTTATATGCACATTTTATAAAAAAAATGACTTTCAAGTAATTTGTGAATTACCGTAAAGGGTTTTATGCTAACTTTGTTGCATAAAGTACCGTAATTGACCACAAACTTTGCCATTTGTAGTGTATGTTATGAACCAAATTGTTCTTAATGCTAAATATTGTTCTTATTCAATTTTGCGGTATAAGTTTGATACTTTTACTAGTGGTATGTTATTTAAATGATGTTTATTCATATTCAAATGGTACCTGCTAAGGATATATTTTCTTGTCATCAAAATATGGTTGATGCAGACTATATTGCAATATTTACAAGAAAAACCATTATACCCTCGGTACATTTATTAACTTTTTGTCCATGGTAAGACTTTCTGGCTCTGAACCCTGGTCAAGTTAGGATGTCAAAATTTGCCATAGAACTGCAGTAACCAAATGGGTGTGGCTAAATTACGTCTTTTAAGGTATAAGAAGTTTATTCATAGTCTGTGTGGAAAGGGGAGGAAAAGGGAGTAGTGCTGATTAGTATCCAAGTTGAAAAAAGCTACCCCGTATATAGGGCTTAGTAAATAATAATAATAATAATAATTGCATTAATAAGGCACTTTATATGGATGTTTCTAAGAGCACCGTAAAGAATGGGTTGAGAGGAAATCAGTTTCAAGTAGCCAGCATTGTGTTCCAAAGAAGTGATTAATCAGTACTTTAATAATGATACAGTGTTTAACTGTGTAATAATTGACACCTTGATTTTATCTGACTGTGAATTTGTAAATATATTGCATTGTGCGTATTGTACATGAATCTGCCATGGTTTGGTGGTACAGCTTTTAATGTTTTAAGTTGAATCCAGGGAGGATTATTGCAAATTTATTACTTATTTGTATTCATTGTATCCGTTACGTTTTAAAAAAGACAGAATCTGATACATGTATAATGTCTTCATCACTAAAATGGATTCCAGGTTGTATTTGTAACATTATTCATCCAAATGATCGCAAGTTTGTATTGTTGCGTCTAGTACTGACAATGATGATGTGATCTGTCTGTTGCTTGTACTCTCTGCAATAACAAGATTGATTGATCAATCTGTTTAATAGAAAAGTTAGCAAAGAAAAGGAAGACTATGTAGGGTCTTTAACCTGCATCTACTTGCTGGCCAGGCAGCCACACTATTTGCCAGGCTACAGCTTTGCTTATGGTAATGACAGGATACATAGGAACCTAAACTCAAAGCTTCCCCAAGCACCAACACAACACAGATTATATCATCTATTATCTTTCTGAAACATATTTAATTCTATGAATTAATCCTTCTTTCTTTGAGAGATTGAATGGGATACTGCAGTCAGAACCGCTTATTGTACAGTTTAGATTAAAACGCACAACAGCCTGAAAGTCACGCTTCTGTATACTCACACAATAAGAGGTTGGACCGTCAAAGAAATATCTGCCTCATTTCTCACATTACCATCTCACAAAGTAAACATGTGAGTCCTGTGCCATGACATGAATGTATCCTAGGGCTGCTTGCTCCTCAAATAATTGAAAATATCTTGAAGACAGTCCTGATATCCATACTTCTGTAATTTCTGGCATTACATGTCTGAATTCTCCATACCACATATGGAGGAAAGTTGTTACATAATGCACTGGGCTGCATCATCCAGATTTTCTTTGCAGTACATGTAATTTGTGCTTCCTGTCTTATACACTAGTACGCTAGACCGGGAGGGGACATGAATGCAAACAAAAATCGAAATGTGGCTGCGCAGTGCATCATGGAATGACTTTTCCTAATACATGTATGCGGTATAAAGAATTGTTTTCCCATTTTCCCTTTATTTCCCTATTTTTAATCATGTGCTACTTTCATATCCGTCCATGTTTGATTCATCACCTTGCTCAAAGTACTGTCCATGTAAATGAGAAGATCTCAGCTGAAAACAATAAGAAATTAAGGATATCGTTTTATGCCATATCCCGTGGACACACACACACACACACACACACACGTTAACATTACATTTGAATTTGATTTGATTCAATTTGGTTGTCCGTTATTCAGTCGTTGTGTGCCGTAGGAAGATGCATAATGTCATTGTGTGAGTTGTTATTTATTGTGTTTGATATCATCAAAAATAAAACATGATTAATGAATTACATTGATCGCAATAATATGTACTGTTTTCCTCAGCAATGTAGAACTTTTAGAGCTTCTGTTTATTACAAGTTTGCTCCCACTTTCATTCTCAGACACACATTCTTGCTACAGACATACATATAAAGATAGATGTAATAATGATATTAAGAGATTGGGATAAAGAGGGAGGGTGAATGAAGAGATGGAAGGCAGTTGTATCTACCGGATGAAAAGGTCGGTACGTAAATAATTCACACCTGATTGGCACACATTCGAAAAAACCTAAATTCACACACACATTTGTATGAAAACTCAAATTGGCATGAACACTGTCACTGATATGCACATTCATAAGACAATACTTCTCACCAATATTTTGTTCATTCATATCTCCCTCATCTCTATTTTTCGACCCCCATCTGCATGCCTCTCTGTGTATGTATGTATACTGTATGTGTATGTTTTATTTCCTCTCCTCACCTTCCTGTCCTCTCTTTAAGTATACCTTTATTCTCATTTCGCTCTTCCTCCCTACCCTTTCTCTTTTCTCTTTCTCTCTCTGCAAAAGAAGTTGTCTAATAAAAAAACCCAAATATAGTCGCGATTTGAATTCATGTCGCTTCTTTTATATCAACCATATCCTTCAAAATCTATAACGAATAAGTGCATCGAATTTGGGTTTTAACCCTTTCGTATGCAGTATACCAAGCACTGATAGCTCCATAACAACTCACTTTATTGGCTATTGGACTGTCTTGAAAACAGACCCGTGAAAATGATCATGTGGGTTTGGGCATTTCCTTTGCTGATGCCTGGCATACTGCTACCATATCAAATTAAATAAAGACGTTCCACGGTGTCTTCAGGATCCGCCGATATCCACGATCAAAACATGCCAAAAGATATATCAGTTTGTCCTGACTCCTTTCCCTAGTTCTCCGCTCCTTCTTCATCCTTTTGGTCCATTTCATATTGATGTTCCCTTTTTCTCCTTCTTTCTCTTCAGCTTTCCACCGAGCTCTTCAGAGGACACCGTGTCGCTGCTTCATACTATGCCCTGACCTAGAGGACATTTTAGTTTCAGACCCAGCACCATTCAAAACTTGTACTTTCACTCAGAGCGTAGCTATAATGTAGCTATGCCGGACTGTTTACCATTGTGTTAATAGACCGTCTTTCTATTCAGCATTGTGGTTGTCCACCATCATCCAAGGACTTGCGCATAAAGCTAAGCCGCATGTCATACCATGGACCTACTCGGATCCCTCGTCACGTGATACAACAAAGGATTGTCTGATGTCTCACATTCTGTACATTAAAGACAAAAGAGGAAGGAACGCAGAAACAAATTATTTATTTATCTATTTATTTCAAAATATTTAAACAGGATAATGAGTCCAGTTTGTCGAAACAAACTGCTTTTTCCAAAAAGGAGTCGTGAATAAGAGATGTAATACATTAAAACTACATCACTATTTATACATGTTAAAAAACACCACCACACAATCCAGTTCCATATCTTTATCTATTGCTAATTAACCTTAATATTTACAGTTAAAAAAACACAGTACGTACTTTGTTCATAAATCATTGTTCATATTCATGTTTTTGATAAATCATCCTTTGGAAAACTTATCAGATTGTATTTTTTATTCAAATCACATCGAAAAACACTCCACCAATTAAGCTAAACGTTTCATGATATTCGCGATGTATGACGTCGTTTTCATTTGATACTTGAGATGATTTAATGTCGGGATATAACGTTGGTTCTATTCTCTCGTAAGGTGTATACATACTGGGGTGAAAAAAATTGTTTTGTTTATTCATGCTACACTTTATAATTCAAATTCATTTTAATGTCATTAACCTGCGATGGTTTGAAAAGTCAACAAATTGTCTTTACCTCCAGGTTACGCAAACTCTTTTGACAGGCTTCCTGTTCTTGGATGACGTCAGCCGTCCTGGTTTCGATCATCATAATGGGTCAAGCTCCTTCTTTTCTTAAAGGGAGGAAAGCCGTGAACCCCTTCTGGTTCCTTCGTTCATTTTCCTGTAATGGAGGGGATGGGGGGGGGGGGGGGTCGGGTCAGTCAAACAAATTATATTTGTGGATTTGATTTTTAGGGATAAAAGTCTTGAATATCTATATCATTCATATGATTATTTGAACGGCATTTATTGCTTTCGAAATCTAGCATCATCTTGATTAAAATCTGCTCCTTCGTATATAAACGAAATTAGGTTTGAAATAATGCTTAACGGCTTGTTTATTCAAATACTTGTATTCTCATATATTCACGAATAAGAAACCAATGATGTTACTATACAAGATCGAAGTGAAAAGGAAAGTGTCGTACTTGGAACTCTGAAGATGTTTTCATAATTTGACGTTATCAACCGCCTTGATGACGTCAGATTCGGGCTGACCACGCCTTGTCTTCGTTGACGTCACTTAGCCCAGGTACGCCATCAGAAACCACGCCTCCCTTGCGGCTCCAGCGGCCTCGGAACGCCACCAATCTCCCTTGGGTTTGGCACCTGCATGACGTCACTGACCTCTCAGCCATTGCTTTGAGCTGATTGACTGATGTCTATTCAGCCACCTCAAACGCCACGCCTCCTCGGCGCGCTTTCGTGACTTGCATCACGGTGAGTGGTCGATAGATGTCACTTCGAATGCCACGCCCCCGGGCGTTCAGTCAGGTTGCCAATTTCGAGACGGTTGTTGTCGACACCTTCCATTGCACTATCACGGCGACCTGATCCAAACGAAAAATAAATAAATGCATTCGTTTTTATCAGATTTAGACAAACAAACTGAAAGGCCATGGTCAACTTCAATAAAGAGCGCTATACTATTGGCATGACCATAGTCTTAGGTTCAGCCGCAGGGCATCCCCAAGAAAGACAATGTAATTTTATCAGACAAGCACGGATGGTAAAGGGGTGGTATTTCGAAAACGAACTTACATTTTGACTGAAGTGTCAACTTAAATCCCCTAGAATCATTTACAATTATTAGCCTATTGATGCATTCTTCTCATGTGAGTTTTCAGCTTACTTCAGAATACCACCTACAGTATATATGTATTTTACAAACCGTACTAGAACCAACATACCAATGGCGATGGCGTCGACCCTCTTTGTATTCTTCGTCCTCGCGTACAGCATCGACATCTTTACCGAGTACCAGTGCATGTCATTCTGCCAGAGGACGTCGTCGTCGATACACTCCGAGTCATCAGACAAGGTGGTGGCTACAGCTGCCTTGAATCGTTCTGGTAAAAAAAAAAGAATAACTAAAGGTAGCGCATCCCTTTTGCAAAAAGTCAAAGTTTCTAAAAACATTGCATGATGTGCAAAAGCTAAGTAAGCTAAGTAATAGCCAACATCACATTAGCATTTAGCCAAGGCATTCGGCGCTTTTATTTCCAAAATGTGCCGAACGAGTCTGCATACATAAGACTATCATGCAAGGAACGAGTCTGCATACATAAGACTATCGTGCGAGGCGCTTCCGAGGCAGCTCGCTCGCGCGATCACTACCGTAAACGCACACTGCTTTAGTCTTTTTTCAAACCTTGTTCGGCGAGCGAGGACTCGACCAAAGGCTAACATCACATGGAATAATTATTACTTTCTTATTTCGCATTCATCCTCTCTCATACACACATTATTAACGAAAATATGTTTCATTGAACAACCTGGAAACTTAGTAGGCTTACCCTTGAAAAGAAAATCCTGGGCATTCACGGTCTCGTCTCTCTGGTACGACGTCGACGGCTGGTCGATGTCGTCGTCGTACTGCTTGGGCAAGACCTTATCAATTATTGCAAGAAAATATAAATAATTGATTCTGCAACATCTCTTTGCGTTTCATTCAGTTTTGAATTTTCTTCATGAATTTGGATATTGTCGACTATAATGTTATTCATAACTCCCAAGCTAAAAGACGATAGTTTACATTCAATAATGAACAAGTTCAGAATGTATCGTTAATAAGTAACAAATTGAAGTAAAAACGAGAATGCTACATCGATATTTACAACAAAAAATAATTTGATGTTTTTCATCGTCTATTTGTTCAAATAACTTTGTAAATGTGTACCTACTGTTTCTTTTTGATATGTTTAATGCATTTATATCAATATTGTATTAAATTGTTATACATGCTGTGTACGAAGCTGTGAAAATCGATAACATGTAGTCATAAATCGATATGTAATGAACGTCCATGCATAATCAAAATATAATTTTCTTACTTTGTTTTTCCGAGAGACCAGCTTCTTAAGCCCCCTCAGAAGAGAATGCCAGCGATTTGGTTTCCCCCGGGCCCCACCCACAGTGTCTACACTCACCCTTAAAGATACAGGGCACACTTTAGAATGTGTGCGTCCCATTTTGGTCAAATTCCACGAATAAATTCGAAGAAATTAAAGAAAATCGAGAGAAATTGCAAAGCGCAAGTGATCTCATAGAAGATTAAAACAATAATCACCGCTTTACGGACCTTTTGTTGATGAGGAAGTGTCTCTACAGTAACGAGCTATGGTAACGAGTTGCTGCGCGTAAGCGCATTACCTCACGCAAACTTTTTTATGACGTCATAATAAAGTAGCACCAGCCTAAATAAGAGTGGATTTTTTTTACACCCACCCAATCACACACACACACACACACACACACACACATACATACACAGACATACACACTCACACAGACACACACACACACACACACACACACACACACACGTAAACACACACCCGTATAATTTTCATAGGACTCTTGAATAATGATTTAAAAATGGGTGGTAAAACCAGGGATGTGTTATGGAAGGATATGAAACAACATTCTTTCTTTGAGCCCATGCGTGGCACCGCCGAAAAATTATGTGGTCTCAGCATGTGCTTTTTACGTGCTTTAACAATAGCGAACAGGATTGCCTAGCAACGGTTTCTCAGAGAGAACAAAAGAAATGTTGAGTCTTATTTCGCTTACGGTCCACTTCTGTTTGATTGCATCAATACTTTTGTGAGGAAAAGGTATATCAGCGAACAAAAAGTTTTTAGTAAATTATCTCAGCTACACGCAAATTCACGCAAACTCTGTTAATGAAAATAAACAGCTTAATATATAATTTTGATAATGATTGAATCCGACATTTCCGGAAATCTCCGGAAAGTGAAGAAATTTGTTAATTATGTAAGTAAGAATATTATCTTATATCTCCGTTTGTGTATCATTCAACAATTATTTAGAAGAAAAACGAATACAGGATTTTTAGTGATGTTGCCCTTAACTTTCTTGAAAATTACAAAAAAATGTGATAAGAAACACAGCTTCGAGAAACAAAACAGGGAATTAAAAATATTGCTTTCCAAGTTGACGGTAGCAAAATGACGGTGCCGCGCATGGGACATCAAAGCATTGCAATGATTGTGGAATTCTTTTGACATTCATTAGCACGCTTTAGTATCCATACAGATGTTTGAATATATTATGCTCGAGTTGTCCCTCCTTCCTAACACATCCCTGGTCAAACAATGACGTAGTCTGAGTTTTTGTTAAGCCATTTTAGACAGGTTAAAGAATGTGACCAATAGGAATCCCGTAGTGAATGGTCGCTTGGGTCAGGATTAAAAAAGAAGTATTGTTTCAGATTTGAAGTATTTTAGTATTTGAAGTATTTGAAGTGCTTTTATCGAAGTCATAATGCACCTTCCAGGCTCACAAAAGGTAGACGTATCAGATAATTAATTCAGAACACATCAATGACCATTCTTTGTTACACCTGTCAGTCCACTAGCAACTGCCATCACGATGTCATTAATAATGCATGATGCTTCTGGCAGAAAACAAGTTGTGGGTTGACATGAATAGACCATTTTCGTTATGCATGCACATTTTATTCACGTCGTTCAAACAATACGTTACTAATGGGAACCCCAAAGCTTGTCCGAGGTTTGTCCGGGTAGCAACAACTAATAGATTCAAAGTGAATTCAATCCATTGAGTCAGAATGACTAGAAACAGGTGAATGCATTAACTCGTTGCTACGCAGCTAGAGGGAAAGTTGAATACATAACGAAAACGGTCTATTGCGTAGTGCACAATTGTCATTGTTGTGTTCTGAATGAATTATCCCATACACACAAATTCTTACCTCCAAATTTGTCCAAAAGTGAAAATCTCATGAAATATCCATATGATTAGTTCAAGAAAAGTCATTGATGTACTGTCACAAAACCTGCTTATAAGAAAATGACATCCCTTTGACATCCTTTTGATTTCAGTTTGATTCAAGTATTCATTTATTTTTTCTCTTCAAAAGTGCCAAAAGTTTTCTTCAACTCTGAGTGTAACTGTGATGTATTCCTAGCTCCTTTCCCTCTTTCCCTCTCCTCCCTCTTTAATTTCCTTCTCCTCATATTCTCTCTTCCTCTCTTATTCACTTTAACACACACCTACTCACACACACACACACACATACACACACACGGACACACGTAAACACAAACCCGTATAATGTCCGTCCACATGCCTAGTGTCGTAGAATTCTGAGTTTTTGTAAATCATTTTATTCATTCATTTAGGCTCTGGATTTTGTAATGAATGGTTTCTAGCGTCGGGATTTAAAGTGGTATTGTTTCAGATTTGAAGTATTCACTTACTAGTGCTTTTATCGAAATGATCTACACATTCCGGGTCATAACAGGCAAACATATCAATGGCCATCACACCTGTCAGTCCACAAGCAACTTCAATCATAAGTGCCATTCTCAATGGGCTTAGAAAATCTTCGAAGTTAGGGTAAAAGTTGTCTAGCAACCTTGCCAAAAGCCGAATGGTCCTAAAATCCCTGTCCCCTAACTTCTCGATTTTTCTGACTTCTACATTTTTTAAGCCCAATAAGAATGACACTACTGTGTCATTAACAATGCATGATGCTTCCCGCGGATAAAGGGTTGTGGGAAGCTGTGGGCCGACATGTGTACGTGATGCGCAGTGGCCATTGCTGTGTTCTGAATTAATTATTCATACACACAAATTTATAGCTCCAAATTTGTCCAAAAGTGAAAATCTCGTGAAGTATTCACATGATAACTTAAAGGAAAGTAATGGATGAAATGTCACAAAACCTGCTCCTCAGAAAATGACATCCTTTGATTGTATGATGTACTAATTTAAGGAAGAATCAAGTTGTAACTTATTTTGGATTATTTTTCCAAAGTGTCAAAAGTTTTCTGCAACACTTAGTAGCCTATAGTTGTGATGTGCTCCTAGCTCCTTTCCCTCACACCCTCTCCTAATGTTTAAGTTCCCTCTCGCTCATTCTCTCTCTCTTTCTTATTCACGTTATTCACACACACACACACACACACACACACATACACACACACACTCACACACACACACACACACACACACACACACACACACACACACACACACACACACACACACACACACACACACACACACACACACACACACACACACACACACACACACACACACACACACAAACACCCCCACTGTATCTCTCCATTGCACGCCACCAGACCTGCAATTTTAAACTGGATACAATTACATCAGGGAGGTGTAAGAACTGGAGTCGGCACGAATAGTAATTTATTCCTAGTCCAGTCCCGCTTATTGATAGCACAATATAATATTTTACGCGTTTGGTTCTTCCAACTAGTGACGACAGCCGCCAAATATGCAAGACAAATTTGGGATGAATTTTGAGAAATATATATTTTTTAAGCGCAGAAGTTTTCATAACTACTTCATGTACTGGAGTGCATGTGCAAAAGTAGTATATGTTATAATGATACGATTCTGTGAATTTTAGATTTCTTTTGTTGTTTTGTCTTTGTGATAAATTGACAATACTTTAGAAAACATGCCAGAGAAATGCCTCCATATTGCATATCAATCACTTATAAATCGCTTATTGAGTGTTGCACCGTGCATGGAAACAACCTCAATGTCGTGTACGGAGGTGTCCGGAAAAGCTACGGACCAAAATTCTGTGTGCAATTTTATCAAATTTTCCCCTTCGCTTACCCCCAAACTAATTCACACTTTGTGTATCAAGATCACCCCCCCCCAAAAAAAAAAAATAAAAAAAAATAAAAAAAACTCTAAGCGAAGGCTGAACCGTTGACATATATCTCAATCCTGATTTACTTTTGTTATCCAGAGGAAGGCACTGCCTACTGCGTATTGTTTAAAACAGCTGAGTATCTTGAATTTTTGTGAGGCGGCGGTTATGATAGATCAAATGAAGTCTATCCGAGCACAGTCCATCCATGCTAGATTACATCCACCTTATCGAGCCGTATTCTGAGAATTATCTTATTTTTTGCTGTATCTTTCTGAGATAATAGCGCGCTAACATTGGCATTCTGAAAATATTGTTTATCTCTAAAGAACGCTCGTGTATCATCTTTGAAACATTCCTTTTTTTGAGACACAACCAATCAAGTTATTTTGTAAAGGGGGCGTAGGTTCGTCAGCCAATCAAAACTAAAAACAAAAACAAAATCCAAGTACAAATATTTTCATTCACTGACTTTATTTTATGTTGTTACAACATTAAAATCAAACTTCATGACTTTTAAAACTGTTCTAGATGGTTATAGCAGTTTTGAGCTCAAAGTTATTAAACTTCCAAAATTAAACATGAAGATTCATAGTAGAATATAGTACATAACAATATCATCATACACAAACGCAGCAACATGGAACAGAATGACAGCAAATAGAAGCAAATGGAAACTGATTGAGGGGGCTTCATCCAACAATGGTTGAACAATGCCTGATAATGATGAAATATGGATATAGTGTCTCTCAAACGTAGTACTTGGTTTCATGTCTGCTGACATAACATATTACGACAAACTTAATACAGACATACAAAAAAGTAAAGTGCTCTTGCAAATTATGATAGTGATAATCCATGTCAAACAATGTACTTAAACATAACATGTCGTAAATGTGAAACTGGTTAATTATACCACGTTTTAGCAACATTATTAAACAAAGACCTAATCATTTAATATATAGGCTTTCAAAGAAGACCTGATTTTCCTGAAGCCTTAAGATTGTGGACCCCACAACCTTTGTGTTTCACGTGACTATGAAAGTGACGTCACTCCGCCCCGACCTATATTACGTCAGTCAGTTCTATGCCATTGGAGAAGCTATTTTTGCAATTTGCGATAACGTTTTCACTCCTTTCATTCTGAATGGCTGGATGTTCCTCTCGGTCAATAACCTTTACGTCTTCATCTTTAATCTGTAGGTGCGTGTGTGTGGTGGTGGTAGAGTAAATGAGGCGGGGTGGGTGGGTGGGTGGGGGGGGGGGGGTAGGAGGGGGTTATAGCCATAGACCAGTATGTACCATGCAAAAACAATAGTATAGAGACGGTCAGAGTTAGAGGGAGAGGGAGAAAGAGAGATAGAGAGAGAGACAGACAAGAGAGACAGACAGACAGAGAGAGAAAAAAGAAAGATGATCGATTACTCATAAGGCAATAATATGATAAATGAGAAAAAAAAATATATGAACATTGCCGATTAAGAAAATATGGAGAGAAGGGGGAAAGTACAATATTGCCAGAATACATTGTATTAGGTATTCTACATGACAAATTCGGAAGCTTCATGCTTAGTCTCAAATCGAGGTGGAAAGCCGTGAAGCTCATTATTTTCATCTGTGAGTACAACAGTATGGAAACACAAAATTATGATATTATTTATAATGATGTCTCAATAGCTGCACAAATTTCCCTAACAAATGCGTTCTGAGTAATGAAAAGAAAGTTCTAATTTCCTATCGATAATCAGCATTTTATAAATATCGTCGACACCAGACTTCAACATTTCGTGGACTTTCAATAAAATCCCTATAAGGAATATTCTTCACACAAATATAAATATTGAAATAAAAAACGGTTCTTTGGAATTGAGTACCTAAATTTAAAATATGTTTAAATGGATTAATAAATGAAAACATATGAATGAAATCAATATAAACAAATGTACGGAGGCACGTCATAACTTACGTCACGATCGTCCCATCTATCTGCACCGCATCGCAGGAATCTTTTGAATGGTTCATACATGCAACAACAGAGGCCGTCTGTCAAGTTATTTTTCAAACGAGAATCCACCGTCTTGGGATCCGTGAAACCTTGGAAGCAAAGTTAAAAAATCATTTTTGTTTTAACAAATGCAACGTGATTTATATAAAAAAAAATTAATATGTACTTTGGGGGGTAAAAGCATATCAAAAGCAGCATAACGTACAGTATATTTACGTGATCAATATCACATGTCACTCGAGTAACGATACATGCTGGATATTAAAAGCATAGTTCACCCTGAAGTCAAGTTGGTTTCAATGAAAGCAGAAATATAAAAGAAACGTATTCATTGAAGGTTTGACGAAAACCGTCAAAGGATATGAAAATTTATGATCTTTCGAAGTTTCGATTTTGTAAAGTCACGTGCTACGTGTTCTCCCATTTTTTGTTTGCTGTAAAATTCCTTAAATTATCCTTTCTTTTGTTTGTGACGAAGGATTTGTTTTGCTGAGATGTGTGTGAAAACGTGTTTTATATGATGCATCACAAAATTAAAACTATAAAAGATCATAACTTTCTTATCCTTGACGGATTTCCATCAAACATTCACTTTTATGTTTCCTTCATGTGTCTCCTTTTATGAAAACAAAATTAAATTCAGGGTGAACTATACCTTCATTAAAGGGTGAAAGCACTTTTTATTAGGGTGAACGACTCATTCGGAAACGGTACGTACCTGTGAGGGCGCTAACTAGGATCCCGACAGCGAGACATGTGATGTTTCCAATCAGAGAGTAGTAGGCAAACGAGACCGCATAGAGCTCAGCAATCAGGGGCCTACATTATTAAAACACAATCCAATCGTTATTGCCTTCAGGTATTTCGGTATGGCTACAAAACTACATCTAGCTTACTCATAAATACTTTATAGACAATAGAAAAACTTTCGGTAACACCATGTGGTTGTATTCTTTCGGGAACTCTCAGTAAAGGGTGCCCGACACTAGCCCGCTAGACAAAATCGGGCTAGTGTGACTATTACTTGAGCGATGTTGTTTAGAACCAGAAACCAGCGTACCAATGGATATGATGACACCACTTTGGTACTCTATCCTAGCACGAACTCTCATTCAAGGTGATATCTACATACGTGGGAGGAGGGTCAGACTGAGATGGCGAGAAGAGAGACGAATTTGCGCTCATCAAAGTAGTGACGTCATCGGGGAGGTATCCTGGAGAAGGGTCAGCTGGACAGCCTTCAACGGAGAGGGCGTTTCGCCCCCGAGAAGACGGATATAGAACGGATCCGACTTTGATCCAAATCCCACATGCTACGCCTGTTAGCAAACCAGCCAGCGCTCCCTGTAAAGTAGCAAGGGATGTGGTGGGGGCGAGGTTAGGGCAGGGGGTCTTATTCCTAAGCTCAGATGCAGGGAATGAGGATGGTTGTGTTCTGAATAGATTCTGATACCACGGACATTTTTGGTCCTCATTTATCAAAAAGTAAAAATCTAATTTTTCCAAGAACTTTGCAGTTAATCTTTATCGATGATATGTCACGAAGACTGCTCCACACAAAAAGTACATTCTTTGTCGAAATGATGTGATAAGTTTCAGCTTGATTTGATTTGTAATTTTTTACAATGATTTCCGCACAGTATAATTTTTTTCTTGTAACACCTTGTACAACGTGAAAGGAATATCGAAGAGTGGTTTTCGGGAATTATGACATAAAGAGATCTGAAAACATGGCAACATTTCAGATATCACGAAATTTTACATCTCAATTATTTGTCATAGCCATGTACGATGGGAAAGCTCGTGAAAATATCAATGAGCAATCAGATTTATTAACGTGGCATAATACAAGCTAAAGCAAAAGGGGAAATCAACTTGCACATTTTCAATATCACCATGAAAATAATCCTTTACGCAATA
This sequence comes from Arbacia lixula, assembly GCA_963669155.1. Classification (NCBI taxonomy): domain Eukaryota; kingdom Metazoa; phylum Echinodermata; class Echinoidea; order Arbacioida; family Arbaciidae; genus Arbacia; species Arbacia lixula. The sequence goes on from OZ022581.1 coordinate 22,524,337, forward strand.
AGCGCAAAAAAAAATAATAATCTGCGTACCTTAGAATTGCTCCGAGGTACGAAAACCCCAAGGATGAAGACGCCCATACTAGGTCCTGCGATTAGTCCAGAGATAGACATTACGAGCTGTATGAGAAAAATTAACAGCAAGTACATTAAGGGACACATATGATATGGACGACTCCGGATCTGATGGCAAAAACGGAGCTGAGTACATGTAGGCGAAGGAAACACGCGCACTGTTAAAATTAACATTTCTGTGTTCTGATTAGCATAATGGAGATGGTGCACACAATGGGTGAAACGATGGAGGATACTAGACATTTATGCTGTGAACATTGTATATTGTATACATACATGTCATGATTCCTAAAATAACAATCCTTTTTTAATAGCATTATTATCTTCGTTATTGATTTACTGTGTCCTAACTGTTATCATAGTAATATGTTCAAATGTACCGGTTCTATACGTAAAGTGTCCGTTGACGATTGGGGTTCGAAATCAGTGTATGACACGTATGTTAAAAACTCATTGATTTGCGAGTTTTCAGGCAAAAAAGTGGAACACTTAGATGGCAAAGCGCAATATATTTATATACGATTTATGTACACAATGAAATAAAACATCAAACTTATCAAAACTTGTAATGTGACTGTGTTCTCAAATAGACAAAGACAGTGCTGGTTGCTAAATCAAATGATGGCATTATTAAATGTATCGCCTATTGCTATAGAATTGGACCAAATGATCATGGTCTATCATGAGATATTGCTTAAACATGTTAAATTGTAGAAATATAAATTTTCAGGAGTGCTTAGATAAACAGATGTACTATTTACGAAAATGAATAAAACTAATTGGTACAATATAAATGAGTCCAATACCTGCAGTACACTTTGGCCAAGCATGCTCGCAACGAAGGCAGAACCAATGGCCAAGATGCCGTATACCAAGACTATAATCCAAGGAAATTTTGAAACGGAAAAAAATTATCAGGACAATTCTATGACTAATTGGACAAATCTCAAAATGTCAATATCCTCTACATTGCTGTGTATGTGTTGGAGTTGCGGGATAAACTATAATAGAGTCTATAGTTTGCTTAATTCTGAGTTGAACTTGAAGGAAGACTCGTGAACTCGAGGTACAAGTACATTACGTTGTAGTACATTTAATGCTCAACAACTCTGATGAATATCCCTCTGTTATGAATCTATCTGATGAATCTTAAACTCTGAATCTATATGTATTTGATAAATCTCCTGAGCTAACTGCATGGAACTCTCTGAGCTCTCTAAATATATGCTCTATTTGTCTCAAGTATGAAGTAAACAAATATATTGAAATTCACACAGAAGGTCAATTTCTTGCTTAATGATCTCACAGAAACTTACCTTACCTACGTCATCCTTAATTCCAGTAAATGTTATTCAGGGACTAGCCCCATAAACTCCAGGGTCAGCTCTAACCTTAAGGGAAATTTAGCTGCTGGAAAGTGGTCATAAACATGGAAACAATTTGGGGGCTGGGGAAAGGTTAAAAGGACGTATATCACATTACAACATTAAGCTACAGAGCTCAGTGGAAGTGCATATTTCCGGTTTCATGTTTGTTAGTGGTTTCATTTTCACCTTATGTTTCGTCACTAAACCAAAAGTTAAAATCAAATAACTTTCTTTTCTTTTGGCTGATTTTCGTCAAACTTTCACAGATATGTTTCTTTTACGTGTCTCCTTTTATTGAAAACAGAATAATTTCAGGGTGAACTATCCCTTTAAGATACTTGTGAGCGCTTCCGATGGTTACCAGCTAGTTTGGTGATAATGGTGAAGGTCCGTGGTTGTAGAGAAGGCCAGATTACGCTGACGACGTCGGCAACCGTGACGGCAGCAAGAGCGTTAATTCCCGATGACAGAGAACTTTACAGACAGAAAAACGGTCAATGTAATAAATACATTTGACATAAATGGGTCTGGCATATATCACACAATGTAAAGTAAAATTTGTGTGAAATTAAAAGGTTTTGACAAAAATTATATCCAGTGATTGGGAAGGACGATTTTTAACATCGATAAGAAGAGGTAAGAAACAACGAAATTAATCTTAATGAACATACAATCACAGGTAAAATACTAGTATAAAAAAACATTGGTTGAGGTAGGTATGGTATAGCGGTAAATGGAACAAAGCGGGGCATTCACCACGAACCCCTTACCATGCTTACCCTAACATCTCCAAATAATGTGCTGTGACTAGACAAAAATGTGAATTCATTGAACATCATCGATATGCTTATATTCATATAGCATTATATCGGCACATGCATGACAAGCGACACCTCATATAATTATATTCTAAGGTGATATGATAAGAACTATCTCGCCTATCGTTTAGCAAATCAGAAGTAGAATAACTTTCAAATACGAGTTTATAATCAGTTTAAGTTTATTTGGCTCTACGGTCATTAATTTCCGTTAAACTACAAATGTAGGAAAATGAAAGGGAAAGTTTACCCTGAAAATAAGTTAGTTTCAATAAAAACAGAAACATGAAGAAACATAAGTTAAGAAAATCCCTCAAAGGATACGAAAGTTCTAATATTTTGAAATTTCAATTTTGTGACGTCACGTGCGAGGTCCTCTCCCATGTGTTATGTGCAGCATAAATTAAATTGCTCTTTTTCGGAATTATTTTTTTTTCATATGTATGTAAAAACGTAACTCCTATGATGTATCAAATGCACAGGTTAAAGCATGCATATCTCTTTGAGAAAAAATTGTACTCAACATATGGAGAGCACCTCGCACGTGACGTCACGAAATAAAAACTTTAAAAGACCATAATTTTCTTATCCTTTGACGGATTTCCCATCAAACATGCAGTAAAATGTTTCTTTCATGTGTCTGCTTTCACTGAAACCAACTTAATTTCAGGATGAACTATCCCTTTAACATAGAGAGAGAGAAAGAGAGAGAGAGAGGAATGGGATGGAGTAGGGGGAGGTTGGGTGGAGACAGAGGTAGGGGAGAAAGGGATACAGAGTGTTCTGACTTTGCCCCAGGCCTACCGCACCTTAGAGCAGCACTCGCAACACCTGATAAGAATAAGCCGGACATACCCGGCATACTCTCAAATAACTCAATCACAAGATACGGCATCAGCTGTAACATGAACAAGCAAAAAAAATACGCGGAAGAAAAAATAATGAAAAAGGAGATCTTAGACTGAAGATTTGGGTTTTAGGCGTCTATCACAAAGCTCACTGGAAACGTTACCATCATAATACATTTCAATAACTGATATCAACGTTATATCCGTCAACGCACCCACGGTATATATTTGTTTATTCAACGACGTAATATATAATTCTGAATATTTTTATTCTTCTATGTATCATGTTTAAGCCTCTTAAGATGTATAATGATTATTTATTTGCTCTATTGGTTTCGTTTTCTATTCTTTTCCACTGTCAAGATGAGTGAATTGTTTATTTATACATTCTTCACTAGTTTTATTAAGGAATACCGCCAAACTAGACAAGGTTAATTGAGAATCACATTTGTCCCTCGACGTTATAAACAAACCATTACAAATATTTGTAAGTTATACCTGAAACCCTATCGGTATAGTTTCATTCTTTTTATTCGCATTTTTTTCATCATTATATTATTATAATGTATTATTGTACCATTGCATCATTTGCATTTCGTGTGGAAGAGTAAAATAAACAAATCTATAATATTCAATCAACGTGAACACCCAGCAAAAACTGGGTTTCCTGAGGTGCAAGAAATGAGGTGCGTCACCTTATGTGTAATGCTGCTTGAGTTACCTGGTCTGTCGTCTGGACATAGCCCTGGGTCAAGGGGTCACAGTCCTTATAGTAAGCATACATGACGACACCAGACAAAACAGACAATCCAATGATTGCGTTTTTCATGATGGTGGCTAAGAACAGCGCCCTGCGGAGGAAGACCAGGGCCAGTATCACACAGAGTCAGCTGCTATCTATAGCAACTTTGCAGTTGATTGAGACGTTGCTATCTATTACAACTCACCATATCACAAACCATCACTGCTTTCTATTACAAGTCCAAGCCTATGCATGATTTTGCAATTAATCGTACAGTTACGATATATCCATAGATCTAAAATCAATTGCAAGTTACGATCGATAGATCTGTCGTACGATTGATCTATCGATTGTACGATTAATCGTAACTCTTTGTGATACGGGTCCCATATTTATCAAAATGGCAAAGATTAAGAAGGAATAAAAGTCAGAAAATATTTGAATTTGAAAAAATAAGAGAAACAGTTCTATGCAAGTTTGAGAAAAATGATATTTTCAAAAAGAAATTTATGTTAAGAAATTGTAATAACTAGCCCTGTAACCATGATCTGTGAAGTTAATCTCAAGAAATGATACTATGAGTCTTGTTAATTCAATATTTATACAGGAAAACAAGAAAGACTACATGCAGTAGTAAACGCAGATGAATAGAACTTCCTTTGATGGATAATGGATGAATTCTTAACTTGTTGAATGAAAGGTTGTGGAGCTACAGTGTACTCATAATTTAATTAAATTTTATTTGAATTTGTTAGCAACAACAACAATAGCAATACAAAAACTTGCATGTACATGAGTGAATTGGCAAAGAAAGAAAGAAAATATATATTTCCCCAAAAAATTAACAAACAAAAACTGGCAAGACTATAACAATGAATGTAGAAAAAAAATCATGTTACTTGTGATGCAACGTTTTGAACGATTTTGTGCAAAAGTAAAAACATTGATAATGAAATTGTTAACGGGAATCAGAAGTGAGCTCAGGTGCTAGTCGAACATGTTATGCAAAAGATGCTTCGATATTTAGTTCTTTTATATCTTTTTTTATAGATATCGAATAGATAATGAATCGATGCATTATCACACATTTTTTTATCGATCATTTTTACACGTGCCTGCTTCTCTAGGTTTAAAAATTAATCAAATTAATCTCAATTCCGTACAATAAAATAATCAGTATCATTATTTTATTTTCAAATTAAATGAAATCTGAAATTAAATCAATGTTATTCATTTTAATCCTTTGTGAACCAGACACAGTTTTGTGTTATGAAATAATGGCATTGATTGTGCAATTATACACAAATGTAAACGTTACAGGGAGAGTTCACCCTGAAAATAAGTTGGTTTAGATTAAGCAGATTCATGAAAGAATCATAAATTGAGAATAACACAAAGAGCTATTGGAAAGAAGAATGCTCAATTTAACATTACTTGACAAAGTGGAGCACACTGACATACGACAGAAAACGAAGGTCAAAGACATTATAGTAAAAATTGAAGACATGAAATGGAGATGGGCAGGACACTTATATAGAGCACAAGACCACAGATGGAACAAGAAACTCACAGAAAGGCAACCAAGAACATGAAAGCGAAGAAGGGGTCGACAAAAGAGAAGGTGGAGAGACGAAATATCAACATGCACAAACACAGCAACATGGAACAGAATGACAGCAAATAGAGATTAATGGAAACTGATTGAGGAGGGCTTCATCCAACAATGTTTGAACAATGTCTGATAATGAGAATCATGAAAGAAACATATTAGTGAAGGTTTGACAAAAATCCATCAACGGGTAAGAAAGTTATGATCCTTTAAATTTTGATATGGACGGCACGTGCGAGGTGTTCCTTTATAATCATGTTGTTTACAATTTTTTTCGAAATTTTACATTTTCTCAATAAAAATATGCATCCTTTTACCTGGGAATTTGATACATCATTAGAAATACCATTTTACACACGTGTATAAAAACCAAACATTCCGTTGTCAAACCCAAAAAAGAGCACTTCATATAATTACACTGTACACACATTATGAGAGAGCATTTCGCACGTGACGTCACAACTTAAAATTTCCAAAAATCATAACTTTCTTGTCCTTTGACGGATTTTCGTCAAACTTTCACTAATATGGTTTTTTTTATGTTTCTGCTTTTATTGAAACCAACTTATCTTAAGGGTAAACTATCCCTCTAAGGGTTAAAACCATGCTTACCGGCCGGCCTTCTCGCGGGTCCCACAAGCCATTAGTCTCTGTGTCGTGGTTTGGTTGATCCCGACGTGCATGTTTGAGAAGAGAAGCCCGAAGACTAGCGACCAGACGCTGTAGACTATCCGAGGATCGGGGTCCACCCTAAACAGATGCAGCGAGAAAATTGCAATCTGCGCATGAGCAGATTACTGCTGGTAGAAAATGTCACTACACACAGAGTAAAATTGAAATTGATCAGGTAGCCAACCACACTTCAACTTAGAGTTATATATTTTATTAATTGTTTATTTATTGAATATTTATAATTCATATATTATTATGCCAGATATGGCAACAGCTATTCAGCTCTGAGAAGGTAGTAAAAGAACATACCACCATGTGCACCTGCTTCCATTGTTTTTCCGGACACACTGTAAAATGTCTCTACGTCCATTAGCTCCGAAAAGAGCTGGGGCTTGGGGTTTCGAATCGGGTTGGCAGAAGGAAACCTTATAAGTTACATGGACAATAATGAGGTTACGATGTTTCTTCGCTAATGGTCAAGAGTAGTTTTCAATGAATTATTCTCTTCCCTTATTTCAAATGGTATTTGTACTCGCTATCGTGCTAGTCGGAATGCTGAGTCCACATCACATTTCATCTATTTATTAATACTGCCAACAAGATACCTGTTCATTAAATGTTCATCATCACTCGCATTCAAAGTGTTACATGTAATCATTCTTACTGAGAGAAGTTGATTCTTCCCCCTTCATCTGCTCTTGTCCAGACTTCTTCGATTCCGCCGACTGACATCGTTCCCTTGACGATGACGGCAATGACGCCGGCGATGATAACGAAAGCCTGCATGGTGTCGGTCCACAGGACGGCCTTTATTCCACCCTGGTAAGCCGACAAAGATTATCTCTCTAAGTACCATTGGCATGATGATGTGCAGTAAACCAATTTAGTGTTTAAGGCTTGGTTACGTACAGGTTAAAGGCAGTAGATTGTGGAATGCGTGACCCTAATGGGTAGCATTGGATTTTAGCAACGCCCCCTTTAAAGGTTTCTTGCATGTTGATCAAGACGAAGGCTTTTCAGGTGCACACTAATTCTCTATCAAAATCACTTGTTTTAACAATGTATATAACACGTATAACTATTGTATGGATTTAATACTGCACGGGGATGCTTTCTATGTGCATGTCAATTCATACTTTCTCATTGATCTAGTATGAATATTGGGGGGGGGGGGGGGGCTAGAAAGTAAATACATGCTTCTACTTTAATAGCCCAAAAGGGGAACGATGACATCAATCGAAAATGTTCGTATAATTGTAATTAACAATACTTCTATCTTTCTTTTTAAACCGATTTTCCTAACGAACAGTCTACGTGTATATGTTTTCACATCTTTCTTGAATAATCGTTTAGTTAACCTGTTTAAAAGCACAAGTCAAACTAAAAAACAAACAATTTTGGTAAACCGTTGTTTAATATTGATATGGAGATAGCCAAATGGAAACCTCAGACGAGGATTATATTCCTTCTCCTTCCTTTCCTAATCCAGCTCGCCTGTGTGGATTTTTATTTAAAATGCTGACTAGCCATTTTTGTCAGGAAAATCAGTGGATCGGGTAGTGCCAAAGTCTTCACAACTACTAAACGTAATTACTCGTGCCGTCGTTGAAATTTGGACGTGCAGCGCTGGTAATCTCGTACCAGCCGAATATCAGCCGCGTATAGACTCTGTCTCCAGTACGATTCATCGCACTTTATGGCAAAAATAGCTTGACAACGGTAAAATCCCGCCCAGGTCCTTCTCCAATGACGCCTAAGCCTTACTATAGTGGTGTAAAAGATGCACACAGCTCCGGTAGACAAGATACTGGCCCATAGATTCATTCCCGTCACTGTGGTCACAAGAAAAAAAAATGATTACAATCCATGATGGTTTATTCTGGTGAATTAGCCACTTCGTCATTGCAATCTGCGCATGAGCAGAAAATGACCTCGGGTCAATGGCACTACTCATAGAGAAAATGGAAATTCATTAAATAGTCAACCGCATTTCAACCTGCTATAATGCAGATATGGCAAAAGCTATTCAGCGTAGTGACAGAACATTCCACCATGTCCACCTGCTTCTATTGTGGTTCCGGGGACACTGTAAAATATCTTTACATCCACCATTCAACATAACTTCATGAAAAAGTCCCAATCAGCAGTCTAGTAGTACATATTCAGTGGATTGTCCGACCATGGTGAAATTACGAACTGGCCTATAGGGATGGTCAGGGACATACAGTGTAATTTGAAAGTACGCTTGGCAACAGTAGCATGCTCGTTTTTAGCAAGCGTACTTCTAACAAATGTCCTTTCCTAGTATATGATCTACGTTTTAAAACTATTGTGAGTGATTGAATTGTAAGAGTACACAACTGAACAATGCAAGAGACCTTTAGAAAACTGAAAAGAAAACATCAGTGTTTGAAGAAAAAAAAAGCAAGAAATAATTATGTTAATTAAAAGAAAGCTGTTCGTATTGAGCTACGAACGACGTTAGGCACGACTGGTTACATGTTCTTGTGCTAAATCAGGTTCTTAATGAGTTTGATTTCCATCAGCTAGAGTTAAAATATGATCTTTGTAAATAAAAATATTCTTGTTGCTAAAAAGCATCTGAATACAAAGTTCATAATTTGTCAAATGTGATTAGGATTGTAGAAAATTAACTCCCACCATGTTGAAAGAAAAACACATCGGAGTATTTCATTTATTACAAGAATGGGTCACCAGGGGGGGTGTTTCACCAAGCTGTTCGTAAGTTACGAACGACTTTACGAACGACTGGTGATCCCTTCTTGTGCTAAATCAGATTCTCAATGAACAAAGTGTGGTATCACATTTAGCACAAGAAGGGATCACCAGTCGTTCGTAAAGTCGTTCGTAACTTACGTACAGCTTGGTGAAACACCCTACAGTCGTGGTAAAGTCGTTCTTAGCTTACGAACAACCTGGTAAAAGTCAACCTGTATGGATACACACCTGCACTTATGGCCAGCGCTGGGGCGTACATAGCAATGCCCATGTAGATTATCTTTGAACCCCAAAAAAGACATATAAGCACAGAGTAAGAGTACGATATGTACGATTTCTTCATATTTGTGAAAAACATTAATCTTCCCAGGTCATCAGAGGTTAGGATGTTCATTAGTTACTTAGAGTAAACATAACATTTCAAAATATCACAGAACATGCATTTTCGTGAAATAAGTCTTTTGAGAATGCAAATCCCTCGTAATACATTTTTGGAAAACCATAGAGGGCATCTTTCATGACATCATTAAATCCAGATAAATAGAGCAATGTATTAAAGGGCCCCTGTCATCAAAATGCATGTTTACTTCTGTTGATGCAACTTAATATAATAACAAAATCACTAACTGTTCAATGGAAATACGTATCCTATATTTCAAAATAATTGTTTCTATATTTTTTCTCAGCACTGATAAGCCCCGCCTCCAAAATATCCTCCAACTCAAGATTCCCCCTGTGACATCATCAAAGGTAGAAATTAGCAGGATAATAGACATAATTTATGCACAGACTAAACATTGCAATGACTACCTGCAAGTGTTTATAATAGCATCACGTAGCTAGCATATTTTTGACATAAGGAAACGATTATTCCCACATGAAAGGTTGTTAGATGGTATTGTGTGAAGACATGTGATGCTCTTGTGGGCAGGTGGAGGTAATCATTGCAATGTTTAATTTGTGCGTAAATTTTGCTTATTATCCTACTAATTTCTACATTTGATGATGTCACAGGGGGAATCTTGAGGTGGAGGATATTTTGGAGGCGGGGCTTATCAGTGCTGAGAAAGAATAAAGACAAATTATTTTAAAATATAAGACACATATTTTCATTGAACAGGTAGTGATTTTGTTATGTACATATTATGTTGCATCAACATAAGTCGACATACATTTTGATGACAGGGGACCTTTAAACCACTTTAATCTAGTCAGTGCTTATTATCATTTTTTATTCTCGATATTTAAGTGAGATAATATTAAGATTAAAAAATGTAAAGGCAAACGGAGGACAACTTAAAAGACACAAGAAAACGCACTTACAGTATTGATCCAAAAAAGCAGCATGGTGGCTATTCGCACGGACCGATGGAATCGTAGCTCCAAGTACTGTTCAAGATATATTAAAATTGATTAAAATCAGCAAGTTCAGCAAGAGATCAATATTGCTTTTGACGCACATTTGTATATATCTTGTGTCATTTGATTGAACATAAAACCTTGTAAAAGGATCTATGATAACAGACTACGTTCACGCGACAGTGTTAAGACTTAAGCAAGGTATTTAGATGATCGTAATGAGTATATCGCGTGTATCTATTTCACACACGATAGAGCTCAACTTAAAGGTTTGTGAAGAAGACCAACAGAACAGTAATCGCCAGTGACATAAGGAACAAAGATACGCAATAACTGAAAAGGAAAAGCCAGCACACAATGAACTCATGGTAATTAAGAAAAATGTTAAAGACAACGAATAAAATAAGACACCCTCGTTCGTCAGCTCTCGGACCCCGTATACGATGTGGTGATAGTTTTAATATCGTAAATAGTGGTAGTAAAACACGAGCTGTGATTGGCTGAGATTGGTACCACGTGACCTCCCTTCAAAAAAGTTATAGTGTACAACTTTTATGTACAATTTTTGGAGGGTAAACCCCGTGTTGAATGAATGGGGAGAATAACACTGCGTACTTGAATGGCGCATTGCTCATTGCGTATTTGCACCGCGCGCACGTTAATTGGCCATTGTATTCGCGTTGCAAAAAGCGCGCAAAAAAAAAGCATCGACAATTGACAATTGACAATTGATGACAAGTGATGTCATGTTGGACACTGCTCTTTACAAGCAAAATCCGTGACTTGGCTATGGTAAAAATTATGAAGGGGGACTTAGATCAAAGGATATATTTACTATAATAATTAGTGAACGCTCTATCATACCATATTACCGGACTATATGAACTCTAAATATACAATTACCCCTCGTGCAGGTCTATTTCACCTCGGCCTTTGGTCTTGGTGAAACAAACCTGCACTCGGGATAATTTTATATTTGTTTTACATATAATCCAGTATATTGTACAATTGATTGTACACTATTTATATAATAATGATAATAATAATGATAATGGTATTAAAATACGAGCTGTGATTGGCTAGATTGGCACCACGTGACCTCCCTTCAAAAAGTTATAGTGTACATATGTACAATATAACTTTCAATTTTGGGAGGGTAAACCACGTGTTTAATGAATGGGGTGTATTCGCGCTGCAAAAGGCGCGGAAACAAAAAGCATTGTGACGTCATGTTGGACACTGCTCTTTACAAATAAAATCCGCAACTCGGCTATGGTAAAAATCCTGAACGGGGACTTAGATCGAAGGGATCTATTTACTATGATAAATAGTGAACGTTCTATCATACAATATGACTGGACTATCGTGTATATGAACTTCAAATATACAATTATCCCTCGTGCAGGTCTATTTCACCTCGGCCTTCGGCCTTGGGGGAAAAAACCTGCACTCGGGATAAATGTATATTTGTCTTACATATAATCCAGTATATTGTACAATACATTGTGCACTATTTATATAATAGACTATTCTAAGACCCTTATCCTTATGCAATTATGGTAAATCTAAAAGAAGAAATAAAGAGAGAAGATGAAATAAGATCTTTCCCAACAGAAAAACCTTCAAAGTTTTAAGGTGCCGCGTTGTTGGGTGTTTTGAAAAGAAATGGTTAGGAGCTTGAAATCAATTATACGTTCTATGCCTTAAGAAGCAGAAAGAAAAACAATAACATGTAGTGAAGGTGTAGTGTTATAGGCGTTGCGAACTGTGACTGAAGATTTCGAGGTCCCAGGTTCAAGCCCACCCACGGTACTTGTGTCCTTTAGGAGGACACTTGACCAACATTGCTGCTCTCCACCCAGGAGTACAAATAGGTACATGGCAGGAGGTGGGCGATTATGTGAATGATCTTGTCCCAACGCCAATGTCGTGCAGCTGGCAACGGGAATGGCGAAGATTCACATGTTTGTGCATGATACGTTTGTTTGTCAAGCGACCAGGGCTAATACTGAAACAACTTAGAAACTGAAACACTCTAGATTAAGTTCCCAGACTATGCGAATGATCTTGTCCCAACACCAATGTCGCGCAGCGGGCAAGGGAAATGGTGATGGTGGACATATTATGATACATTTGTGTATAAAGCGACAAGGGCTATCAGTCATTGAAGCAACCATCTAGACTCAGTCCCCGGACTACTCAGTATTATATCTGTAGAGCAGAGCAAACAGAAGCTTACCTCGTACACACTTGTGATTCGGATCCGGAAGAAGATGGGTAGGAAGAGCCGCGCTACAAGGTAGTTCGCAATGGATATAGTCATCAGCAGCCATACGTACATGGTGTCGTAGATGTACACCTCAGCAGGAGTCCCCATGACTGTGATGGCAGAGACGAAGCTTACGGCGATCGATAGGGCGACGGGGAAGATGCTCATCTGACGATTGCCGAGCAGGAACTCGTCCGTGGTTCGTTGACGGCCGCCACTGAAGGCGGAGTAGACCCCGATCAGGGCGAAGACCAGTAAAATGAGGCCGAAGACCACATAGTCCCAGACGCCGAAGTACCGGGGTGCGACAGCCATTGCTAAAGTCGGGCTGGTGTGGAAGAATTCGCGTATGTCCTTGTTAAGTAAAATACACTTTTAGATCGGCATGATGGGGACATGGACATAGATGCTCGGTGAAGACACTCTTTGCTTGTCCACTTCAAATCTCACACGGAGTGTTAATCAGCACAGCTTGTAAGGTTTGAATCGGACAAGGGTGGGAGTGTTTCTGCATTCCACGCCCGCTTCGTGTCAAAGTAAAACTCTATCTAATATTTCTTTTCTGGTGGAGAGATGTGCATTGTTAATACCGAAACCGATGGCACATATACACAAAATATATTTCATATATTTTTTTTTTTATATTATTCAGGTTAGTCTAGTATTGGTTACCGATTGGTTGAATGAGGTCACGTGTCAGCAAGACAAATCGGTGTGTAGCCCGCTGACGTCATTTTGCCATTCAACATAACCATGATAACGCAGATACTAGTGTAATGTTTCCCGAGGGAAACATTTTGCACGCAAGTGAATGAGCAAGTATTTGGTGTCACGATAAGAACTTTAATAGAGACCCTAAAATGAAATGTTTATAAAATTGTAATCGGGTAAAGAAACTCGATAAGAATGTGAGAGAGAGATAGACGAAAATATAAAAGAAGAATGTCAGAGAATGAACGAGATGGGGGAGACAACGATGGTGAATGAGAGAGGAAAAGATGAAAACGCAAAAGTTCAGTTCAACACATTTCATTTAATTTCCTATGGAAACAGAACGTATACATAATTTATAAAAAATCTCACAAAACCGTAAAACATGACCAATAATCTTTCTTTAGACGTGGCCTGGTGTAAGTTTTTTTTTTTTTTTTACCTTGGTATCTGTCTAAAATAAGGCAATACTTGAATCATTTACTTTTGTATGAGACTTAGGCAGACCTGTGTGACTGTATGAGCTGCTCAGACATGTCACAAGTCTAGATATTAAGGAGGGCTATATATTTTTTTCGACGTCTTAGCCACCTATGAGCATATATAATCATGATAAAAAGGGACCATAAAATAACATCTTTATCATAGGAGTAGCAACATTATACGTGCAAATATTACAATTCTTTTCTTCATTTTTATATTGACATGTAGGTTATAGTACGACTGTGTTAAGCAAATTATTGATAACATTTGTTTATTTTGGAATTGTCAATAATTTTATTGATATTCGTGATCCAATAAAGTAAACATAACGTCAGTTATTGCTGCTCTGTATTTGAAGGTAAATGTCTAAATGTCATATAGTCATACAATGCAGATCGATGACACAACAGCGGTATAGAGAGACAAAGATATGGAAGAAAGGAGGGGGGGCAGCACGATTGAAAGAAGAGACTGGCACAGAGTATGTTAATTATTGATATCGTGGGAGATAAATCTACAAAATAGTATACAAATATCTTATGATCATATGTAATATTAGCTCTCAAGGTGAAGTTAAGGGATTGGTATACTAAGTGGCATCCCACACCCTCCAAGGTATCCCACGATCTCTAGATAACCGAGGGGGCCAATAGATTCTACAAAGATACCAAATAAAATCATAAAATATCTGTTTTATACCCTTTTAACTGATTTATTCTTATTTTTTTTATTTTTGATCATTATCATGGACCTTGTAATAGTGTCCATGCTCTAAGCTCTACAGCGTTAGATATTATTACAGAGGAGCCATTCATTTGTTTTTGATTTTCTGCGACTTGAGCAAACCATTGACAATCTCAGTTGCTACACCGTGGGACTTCTCCGAACGCGCCCGATGATTTATCTCTAAAACGCAAAAAAAGCGGCTGGAAATAAGTGCATAGCTTAGACTTTGCATGTCCCGCATTCACACGAGATGAACCGATATCGACACAAAGGGAAAAGGGCGACTATTTCTGTAATGTCGGGAGGGGGAGAGAGATTTGTGAGAGAATGGAAGATGGAGATGGTGACAGATACGGTTTAATGGCAAAAAATGTGAAGGATGGATGTAAGGAAAGAGAGGAGTGAGAGATTGAAGGGGGAAATGAGAAAAAAGCAAAGGCAAGAGAGAGAGAAAGAGTGGAGTCAGAGACATAGACGCATCAATTAAACTGATATTGCTGAAATGAATTACTTGATACACGAAAGTAATCAAATTAGATGTCCACTAATGTATGCAATGCATGGCTCCACTTGATTTTCTGTTGATTGGATGAGATTATCTATCGTGTGTTGCTTGTATGTATGAAACAAATGAAATAACTTTCAGCAAGCTTCTAAAATAGACAATACATGAATTTAAGACCACTGGCAAGAAGATTGCTAACAATTACATTTTGAAGGCTTTTTTGGCCTTCCCAGTACAGTATATGCCCTTTAAAACTGTTTTGATCTGGTTTATATATTTGTTATTTTATACAAAAAAAAGGTTATTGTATGGACCGGAATAGCCATTTAACACAATGACTCAAAGTTTGACGGAATAAATTCAAGGAACTTCAGGTAATGAAGTTTGGCCAAGATCATGTAGAGCTCAAGGAAAATTCAGAACAAGGCTAAAATAGTGAACTTGCAAAGCATTGAACGAGTCATTATTAGCGGTTATGGAAATACTTAGTGTTTGTGCAGGAAGAAGGAGGAACAACAGTCTACTGCGCACAGTCGACTGCCTTACGTTTCATCTACCCAGGACTGGGCGATCTCTACTCCTTTCATTTGATCCTTCTCATTATAAACAATAATAAAATGAGAAAGGTCGTCTGGTGTCAAAAGTCAATGAAATTATCTGCACGTGATACACCCCTTCGTTCTTTCCGCTCTACTTTCATCTGCTTTTAATCGTCATACTATCTTTCTCATCCATTCTTTATTCTCGCAGGTTCTATTACTTAATTAACACAATGAGGGAATTTCCCTTCCCAAATTAAAGAGGATGTCAGAGCGAATCAACATCACTGCATAGTGCATTATTCGGAATTGGAGGAGTCGTAAAAAATAGACAAAGTGTGTGAGGGCAAACAAATTGGAAAAAACCTTTTTTAATTAAGGATCAGCCATAAAAGGCACTGTGGCACGACTAGTAATTAAAAGAGACATCATTAAGTAAACACACTTCCGCACGAATATTCAATGCCACTTCATTACTCAGCTACGGCTCCCCACTTTGATAAAACGACAATCTAGCGTCAAAAAGTCACACCGAATGTCGAATTGGTTTTGTCAATCATATGTCTCATTGACAGATAATTAATAAAGATAGCTACAGAGTGAGTCAATAAAAAATGTCTCATCGTTTTAAAGTTTTCTTGTTAGGGGGATGATCATGTAATCAAGGGTTCATGATTAAATCTTGGTAGAGTGATTCTCCCAATATAATTCATTATAATTTTCATTTGTCATTTCATCTTTCCATGCATTAATTGCGGAAGACTTTGAATTCCAACTTCCGCCATGTGGCTTGGCAAAGAACAAAATAAATTTTGAAGAAGTTACAACTTATGTTCACACTGAAAGACACGCCAAAAGGGACGAAGCATAATTCCAGTACTTTTGTGCTACTCAAACGGGGCCTCAACATTAATAAAGTTTGTTTGACCATTCGTATGCAAGTACAACAAAAGCACATCTATAAAATATAATATATACCATCTAATACGTACAATTACCATCGTAAACCAACGAAAGTCAAAACCAACTAAACAAATTTGCCGTGTTTCATAATTTGTTGTAGTTTTCACCCAGCCAACTTGGCGCAAGTCGACTTTTGCAGTCTTCAGCAGATTGTCCGTTGTTCAGTCATGCATGTCAAGATGCTGGAAGATCACTGTAGAGGGATACAATTATGGATCGATGATTTGAATGGTCACATTTCAAACAAGATAACTGTAAAGATGGGACTTTTTGACTCACTCTAACCCCTGAGCGAGCGTTCCTGCGAGACCAAATGTGAATTTGATAGCGAAAAGGGTATTTACCCTCTAAGCCGTTGTCTGGTGTACACTCTTTCGGACAGATTCTACGTGACTAGTCGACCAAAATGTTTACCTCCTAATTGCCAAACAGTGAGAGATTTCTACATCGTTGTTTCAGAGGACGCATCGTCACCTTTACACCAAGCATTAAGTTGAGAAGGATTTATTACCATTCGTCAAACTATTCCACCAGAAGATGATGCTGAGACGTAGTTTCTACACAGTAGCTCTTGCCATTCTTGCAACTGCTAGCAGCATTGGTAAGATGTCCTTTTCTCTTATCCATCCAATCACTTTGAAAACACAGTGTGGAACATCATCATCATTGGACCGTTTGTGAGCGGGTTTCGGTTAGTGCGCTGCGCTGACCAAAGTGTATTTAAACTCCCCACCTACTACAATAACATTTTGTATCACACCTGACGAAGTGTGCAGAGGCGCACGAAACTTCATGATCTTTTTAGATTCTGTTGACCATACATTGCGGGACAAACGATTATCACTTGCAATTTAAATCCACAATGAGTAACACATTTAGCATTATCATAATTATTATTGACCATTATAAGTGTAATGCAATAGGTTGAGCAAATCTCTAATGTATTTGCACAAAATGTAGCTATGAAAGATCATAACTTTATTATCTTTTGACGGATTTTCATCTTTACTAATATGTTGTTTTCCAAATTTCTGCTTTTGTTAAAGCCAACTTAATTTCAGGATGAACTATTCCTTGAATAACAGACTGGGTGTAGATCTTGATGTTAGAATTTCTATAAATAGGGTGTAAAGACGAACTCTTCTTGTTCATTAAACACGCAGAACAAACGAAGCGCATGCTTACTATAATTTGGCTTAAGTTGTGGTTCTGTCTGTTAAAATGAAAACGCTTTTTAACCTGTAATTTGTAACTCCCTTTTTATACGGCCGAGCATTCCTTCAAAGCGTCTCGGACTTGCGTTTTGCCTGTATACCTTCCCTGGTCCACCATGGGCTCGTGATAGAGCTAGCTGAGCAGACAAGTGCCAAATTAAATTAGCTTAACTCTTTCTATGCCTCTTGTGACTTTTTTTCTCATGTAATACACTTAAATCCTATAGGGCAGCAGTTTATCTGGCACTCAAAGGGTTCAATAAAATTTGACGATCGTGAATATTAATGACTACGTATCTTGCAGCGCATGATGGTGTGTGCATGTTACTGGTATATCTGCTTGTGAGACATAAAATGCAAAAAGGCAAAGTTGATCAAACGGAAGTATAGATGTTACGAAGAAAGTTCAGCTCACATTCATCAAACTTACCTAAACCCAGTTATCTGAGACGTTCTCGAGGAAAATAAAGTCACATCACATTTTTGTTTTTTATGAAACAGGTTATATTAACTTTACCCACTATTTATCTATTGCTTAAAGACGCGCTGTGCCCGGCGATGTGCCCGGCTGGATGGGAGAGGATCGGGGCTAGTTGCTACCAGTACAGCAACAGGACGATGCGGTATGCCGACGCCGAGACGTACTGTGAGTCAATGCACAGTCATCTATGGGTTCCCAATAGCGACGTCGAGTTCATCGCCGTCGTTAAGTCGCCTTACGTGACTGCGCCCATAGACGCACATTACCCTGTAAAAGTTCGGCTCGGATGTACGGATGTCGCCACTGAAGGAACCTATCAGTGTGTTGATGGGACGGAGATAAGTGTTGACAGTGGTAAGCATTCAACCTGTCAATCTCTGCCCCGACCGAGCCACACCCTACTTCGGGGCGTATATTGTGTGGGTATGTGGGTAGTGCGTGGGGAGTGGGAATGGGAGGGTACAAAATGTGGGGATAATTGCGTGTTTAATCACCCCCGCCTTCTACTTTCCAGTGGTAGTACATTAATCTGCAATTGTATCCGGCAATCCAAGCAATAGTACGCACTCTTTAGTGATATCATTTCTAATTTGGCGGAAATTGAGCTGTGATCTGTGTTTGCCTTTGATATAATCACATTTATTGATTGGTTTCACAATATCAGTGGGCAACACGAGAGTCAGTTTTCTGGGGCTGTAAAACGAGATTTTGATGAATTCTGTTTTTTGTGTATGTTTAAGTGCTGTTGTTGTTTGATCATCCATTGTTTGACCCTTTCACACCTATTCTGACACTTTTGATGTTTTTTCATGATTGACTGAGCACAATTTTAGGGGGAAATTGATGGGGAAAAATGTTGAACCCTCTTAATATTACATCATCCATTCACTTTTTTGAATGAATTGACAGCAGATATGGCAGCGATGTGTTATGGAAGGATATGAAGCAACTTTCTTTCTTTCAACTCATGTGCCACGCCGCTGAAAAGTTATGAGTTCTCAACAGATGCTGTTTAGGTGTTTGGACAATTATGAACATTATTGTGTGGCATCGGCTTCTCAGAGAGAACAAAAGAAATGTACGGTACGTTCTGTTAATGGCATTAATACTTCCATGAGCATGACATGTATCAGCAAACACAAATAAACAAGTTTTTCAAGTAAAATATCTCCGCTGCACGCAAATGCACACAAACACCGTTAAAGACAGCCCGTCCCTTTTTCAGATCACCCAAAACCATCGAAACATTGGCAAAACATATAGGGAAATGTTGGCAGGCTCTATATTCATAATTTAAAACTGATACGTAGTGTAAAATTCAAATAATGCATGTAAACAACTTCTGATTAATAGTCTTTACCTCAGGCTATTAGCAGTTTATGTTGAAATATCTGCTTTATTGTTTAATCTGTTAATTAAATTATAAAACGCATTATGAAAAGAAATTGTTCAATAGAAGGAATCATCCCCAAAGTTTGGTAATTTCTCATAAAATTAGGATTTGACACATGCATAATAACCACATAGATGCTGTAACAAAGACTAATACTTTTTTCGTAGTGCGAAAAAAGTCGGTTTAAAATTTAACGGCTGAAATGTTTACATATACAGAAAGCTTCAACATGCTATATTCTTAGAAATGGTCTTGAATCACACTTTCTTTAATTTACGATCGTGATAGACGATTTCAAATTTTAAGCTTGCAAAAGGGACGTACAAAATTTAATGATAATACACAGTTTAAAATATCGATTTGAGAATGGTTGAATCCCATAAATTCACAAGATGTCGGAAAGTGAAGAAATTTGTCAATTTTGCAAGTAATACAAATATCTTATATGTACGATCTTTTTAAATGATTCCTTTTTACTTTTCAAAACAAAAGCAGAGTTAAGGATCTGTCATAATCTGCCCTTAACTTCCTTGTAGTTTGCAAACAAATTTGTCAAAAAGAAAGCTTCTAGAGACAAATGGGCAATTAAAGACATTTCTTTTCAAGTTGACAACAGTTAAATGTCGGCCCGTCACATGGAACATCAAAGCATTGTCATGATTATGGAATGCTTTCGACATTCATGAGCACGCTTTAGATCCCATACAGATGATTGAATGTATTATGCTCGAGTTTCTACTCCTTCCTAACACTTCCCTGGATATGATGTATTATCACATGCTGTGTGAACAAAAGAGGAAGACGCCGGGTCATGGTTGAGTGAACACACTTTAAAGATGAAGCAAACTAGTCCTTAAATGTAATGCTAATCTGGCACACGAAAATTAGTCAATAAGTTAAGGAACAATCCTGCCAAATTATTTTGCTCAAAAACTCTTCGATAAAAAGTTATTCTACTTTGCTTAGGGGTGGGGGGGGGGGGTTGCATTTTGTGTTGTGTTTATAATAATATGTGGCTTATATAAATCACCAAGCGTATTTTAAGTTATAGATAATACTTGACTGATATATCTGGCATGCTGCAAAGACAACGATTAATGTAATTAACAGCCAACGTGGTAATCATGCCATCAGTAATGTATTGACTGGTTTAAGCTTATGTATGCAACGTTAATACGTAAGTACAATTTGTGTTGTATTCATTCATATTTATAGATGATCAACAAACCAGCTTAATAGCAAACGTGCTATTAGCTCGTCCAGCAACTGCGTTTGTTCTGACAATGCTGCACTGTAATGCCTAGGGCGTTACTAATTAACGGCTACATGGAAATTACATTTACGACTTCCTTACGCTTTAATACTTACGCGTGAATGTTATTGTAGAGGTTAACAAACTCAAAGGAGAAAATGATTAAAAAGTGTATTTTTTACAGATCTGTGGGCCCAAGATGAGCCTACTGGCGAATATGGTGACACGCCTGGAGACTGCATTACTTTTCATCGTTATGAAGGCGAGCTTTTTGACGGGGCGTGTTCAAACCACCTGTTCGCGCTTTGTGAAAGTAAGTGTTTGTACACTTTCTCAAGTATTATCCCATAGTTAGCCATGCATTCTTGAGTAAATAATGATATAGATAATGATGATGTGTAGCAACAGTTACGGCGTCCTATTGATCGTGCACGATAAGGAGGAGGTGTTGAAGCACGCACTTATTTTCGACTGTGCTGACATTGCTTGATCTCCCCGGAGCTCCTGAACGCCCCCCCCCCCCCCCCCGGGCAATCCTGTCCACCAAATGGAACGATTCATGTAACTAGCAATGTGAAGAAATACGTTTCGCCTATAGCCGGCCATCTCCAATAGCAATACATAACACACGTACAACAGCAGACATGTGCCTTTCACGGCAACCGGGGAAAATGTTAATCAAGCATCAACGGGCTAGCGTCGAGCGATTTGTGACCCTTCCTTCAGTTTATACATAGATATCTTACCATTCCAAAGAAGAGCTTATATTGATCCGGGTTATAACAATTCCTTGCTTTGGCAAATTTACGGCTTGAATTGATCATTTATTTGAAGAATGGAAAATACTACCACTTCTCATGGAACATCCGAGTCCGTCCAAACCCCTTCAAATCCTGCACAAATTTGAGACGTCACATGAGCTGTTACTCTTAATAGTAAGCTATGACATAATTGTAGTTGTTCCATCAATACCACACTCTAAACAAACACACCTACCGCTCCCCCTACCTATCCAAAAACTCCTATGACTAGTACCACCACACCATGCAGTTTAGCTATATCTTCAAACAATAAACTTGGATTTAACGTGAAGTTGCGTCATCAAAAAAATACCTGATTAGTACACCAAACACCGCTGTCTCGGTGGTATAGTTTATCATGTAGTCTTTAAATAGACGTTTAGAGTCACTGGCAATACAAACGCAGATGCAATTGCCAGTTCAAAAAATGTAGGAAGCTATATTCCTAATGACTTTTGACACTTTAAAAACGCACTACAGTGGTTCAAATTTGGCATAAAATGATTATTTGGCGTATTGTATATCGTCACATTATGTAGTCAGTAAACATGGTGTACAATACATTTTTTAAACATAATCTCCCTTTTATACCCGCACATTTGCAGGGAACTTCAAAGCCGGTGTTTTCTGTTTGGCCTCGGACGACAGCGGGAGCTCACTGAGCGGCTACTGCCTCCAGGGTCACGTGATGAGGATCGAGCCTATGATTGGCCACATTAAGTTGCAATTTGAATGTGCTTTGGCATGCATGAGGGAGGTTCGATGTCAATCTTACAACTTGCGGGGCCAGGAATGCGAACTGAATGATGAGACGCGGTGGGGCGACCCAGATCAATTTGTGTCAGTTCAGGATTGTGATTATTTTGAGTAATTGTTCACTTTTGTCCCAAAGGAGCTATGAAAAGAAAAACATCTCATTGTGTCAAATGCCACAAAAATTACATATTATGCCAGTTTAGCCCTTCATAAATACGAATCGGATCAATAAATGTCTTGAAAATACCACTGACACTAAAAATTTTTTTAGTCATTTAAACAAGCCTTCAGGAGGGTTTCTCAGCGGGAATGACAATGAAACAATTATTTTTTTTCATAGTCTGATGGACAGGTTTTTGTTGTTTGTCATCCAGTATTTCTCACGAGTCCAAAGAGAGAGTGAGAAAGAACACTCCCTAGTTTTGCTAGGAAATATTTCATTCATTCATTTCATTCATCAATCAGTGCATACATTTTATAGTATTAGCCTGTTAGAAGTGTATTCATCCCCTTTAGGCCAATTTATTAATATGTTTATTTGTGCAACTATCTGTAGTCCTGTGTTCTTTTGATCTATCTCATATTGGGTTCTGGGACAACTACCCGCTGGAGAACCACCCCCGGACGATTACCCCCGGACAACAATAATAGTTGTAGTTATACGAAGAAATAACAGATGTGTATAGCTTGAAGAAACCAAAAACATCTTTTGTTAATCTTCAAATAGCTTTTAAAAATTATGACTACCACCAATAAATAGAGCAGTCATTACTGTTTTCCACATGGTGTATGTTTGATTGTGAAAATATGATTATATGATTTTGTACGGACTTAATAAATGACAAGCAAAGCATTCTTTAAAGAATATATCTTGTGTGTTTCTGTTTGGCAAAAAGTAACTCAGCACTTATTGATAAATCATGGTTGCTCGTTATTAAAATGAACCCCCGTTCAGTGAACTTATATTCTGATAACGAGTTTCTTGTAACTTTAGCAATCCCTCCCCCCCCCCCCGACATTTTGCGAACGTAGGCAAAACTGTCATAAAAATACATCACATGAATATGAACACAAAAATAAAACTTGAGTCCGTATTGACAGTATAGTGGCAGTAAACTTTTCGGTAGAGTAAATCGTTTTTATCTCTTTTTTTTATTATGTCAAAGAGCGTTAAATTGTCCCACGTAGAGTTTATCATCATAATCATTATCTCGTCAACTAAATCATTATGTCAGCTAAAGTAGTCAGAATTGCCAGTTGGTGACGTACGTCACCAGTCGGGGTCATTTTATGTGTGTTAGTGAGCATAGAGGTCCTGCCACAACAGACTGGTTTGGGCACGTGCGTTGGTCTGCACACGATGACAGAGACCAGAGGCTGATATGCACCTCTTGTTTATGTTTGAATCGAAGCGACCAGCATCAGAGAACCCTCGAGTTTGTGGACTTAAATTTATTCATATAATGGTGTTAAAGTTGATATTCATAGAATATCCAAAAATATAGCAATCCATAAATCAATGGAAAGCTGAGAGTGTGTAAAAGTCAAATTTATTCATTATTTTGCTGATAAAATAATAGAAAAGATATAAAAACAGTTTTTGAAACGCATCTCATAATGCTACGAACCCTGCCGTTTGCCGGTCGCGAAAAGAGCAATTTTTCGTGACGTAAGGTAAATAGGCACGTAAGCCATCTCCAGCCGCTACATTATGTCTTATACGTATATAGCTCTAATATATCGTCTTGACTAAATGTATGATTTTAAGCTATATTTCACTGTCTTTTAGACTTTTCTTGTTAGTAACATTTGAGTAAGTCTTGCTCAAATCTAAGAAAAATAATCTCAGCAATAATAAAGTAAGAAAAATGAAAATATTCTGACCTTTATGCGGGAGGTTTTACATTGAAACACGAAGTCGTCTCTACTAAATTTAATACGAGCTGTCGTTCGGAAAAGTTAGTATTCTTGTACTTGTACGTTTTATAGAGGTTATGCCATGTAACAACCCCTCAATTCAGGTTTTCAGATATCCCAAATAATGTTAATAGAAGACTTGAGATAATATAGTCTAGATAGCAAGCGTTGTATTAGACCCAATTATATTTTTCCGGCCCGACCGGTAGCTAGCTCTATAGCGCTGTACATAGCGCAGTGCTATACGGCTACGCTGCACTGCTGCACGGACGTACCCACGGTGATTGCAAACTCGCGCACTAAGTTTTGGAAAAAATAAAGTCCCTCAAAATCATGTCAGCTACATACCGATTTTCTGTGCTGTTTGGATCAAACCTGGCATGATCCTGGTTTACAATGATATCAAATTCAACCTTATTTATAATCAATGAATACCAACTTTAATGGGGGGAGGGGGACACGTACCCATATTTCGTGTGATATCCGCTGTAAAGAAAATTCATTACCGTTATACATATGCTCAGTGTATAGTGTTATTTCTTGTTCTGTAGTATTTTCTACATTTATTTTCCACTTTATCAATATAAATTAAGTTCCTTCACTCTCTGCCAATCTCTTGCTCCAGTCGTCTCGTTATGGAACACCACATCCGCTTTTCTGTCCCTGTCTCTCTTGTATCATCGATCTTTATTATATGTCATAAACATTGCCCTTCAATACAGGCCAGCAATAAACACGTGACATCACGTAAGCTTTATTTGATCGTGAATATATATGAAGTCGTTGTCTCGACTGTTACACCTCGTTGTCTCTTCATCATTTTCTGTCTCTGATTTTCCATTAGAGCTTGTCTTCTTAGTTTTGTCTATCTTTCTCACTCATCGAGTTTGTTGCCCCGAACGCAAGCTTTCAAACCATTATTTGTAAAGCTCATGTAGGAAAACGACAACTTGAACTTATCCTTGATTATTGTATGTTATGATTGGACCAACAGTGATGATTGGACCATTTCCATAAAACATATATCAATTGCGCTTGCACCGAACCATGCAGCGTTGAACGTGCTCGTTGAACGTCCAAACTCTTAAAGCACCACTCATTATGCGGGTTTTTTTTCAACAGGTAATGCATACAGATTAACATCTACAATTAATTAATGAAATTGTTCTTCCGATTTCGCACCTTCCGCCCGCAAATATACGCAGGCTCAGTATCTGAGTGGAGCTCTGTAATGAATGGGTAAGAAATTATAGGCGTACATTACTCGGTAAGTGCCAATTTAGCTTTGCTGATACATGTACTTTGTCACCGTGAATTCGAAACCATGGGTCATATTATGTAGACATACGGAGCTGGTATAGCCCTATAATGCCTTTTCGCCTATGGTCTTCGTTGGGTATTTTTTTAGGTACAATGCTTGCCAATAAGTACTAGAGTGTAGGGTAGCGTTGAAGCATCAAACCACATACAAACCCACCCTTTAAACTTTCTTACATACTCATTTATATAGGTTTAAACATGTAATTAACCTTTTGGCCTTAAACCTGCTAAAACCGATTGTTGTTATCTACTTATGTGCTCACCTTGGCCTACGCACATACACTGAGATCAAAATATCTTGTGAGTACAGTAGGTCTCGGTCGTCATACGTCTACCAGGAGAAGAAACGGGTAAGGACTGTGCGGAGATCGATTGTTTTATACTATACATGTCATATCTCATGATAGGCCGTTTAGGGATATTAAACGTAAGTTCAGTTAATATTCGGTTATGATGTGATTATCCGTACAAATGAATTACCATACATGTACCAGGCATGTACACTTGAGTAAATCCATTAGGGCACGCGTTCAAGCATTTGTGTATTCTTGTGTATACTTGATCCTATTATACGATTAGTTAAGAGTAATGAACTAGATTAAAGTAAATTGGCATATTTCCTTGATTTGCATTAAGAGCGGTTAACAACACTTTAATTTGGGAATAGCGGTAATAGTACTCGTATCAACGTAAATTTGCGTTTGTTTGAGTCCCTATAGGAGTTTGCGTGTTCATTTACGCGACCGACGTATCACTGTGGAGTGACAAACAGCCGTGCGAGGTGTTTAATAGGACGTCATAATGAGGCCGAAACATCGATGTATAAATGTAACTAATTTTGCTGAGGGTAAATGCCCGTATTGTTACTCAGTGCTCTGTGTTTCTGAAAAAATAACACCTCGTGAAATATTATAACTTCCTTGAGTGTGATATTGCACCTCAACCAATATCTGTACAATATATTAGTGCCATCGTTCACGATATCTTCAATGTATATCTTTCACACTGTTTTACAACGTAGAGCCCTTTTACTTGCATGGTATGCTCAGCAAGCACAAGGTTCGACAATACACCGGCGGTGGACTGTACCATACTGGAAGAAGAAGTTTTACCAAAATATCGTCTCCACCAGGAGAGGGACATTGATTTAAGAAAGACACATGCGAATCCTCCGAAACCAGCTTGAATTTAAAAGCGATGGGTGTCGCACCCCGTTACTTCGGTGTCTGGGACTACGTGGTCTTCGGCCTCGTTCTGCTGATCTTCGCCCTGATCGGGGTCTACTCCGCCTTCAGTGGCGGCCGTCAACAAACCACGGACGAGTTCCTGCTCGGCAATCGTCAGATGAGCATCTTCCCCGTCGCCTTATCGATTGCCGTGAGCTTCGTCTCTGCTATCACTGTGATGGGGACTCCAGCCGAGGTGTACGTCTACGACACCATGTATGCATGGGTTCTGGTTACTGTACCTCTTGCGAACTACCTTGTAGCGCGGCTCTTCCTACCCATCTTCTTCCGAATCCGAATCACAAGTGTGTATGAGGTAAATTGATGTTGCTCTGTTTCTCTCTGCTGCTGCTGCCATAAAACGGATAATTATCCAAATCGGATGTAAAGGAAAATCCATGATGCACTGCGTATCCACATTTTGTTGTTTTATTTGCAGACGACCCGTACACTCCCGGTCGAATGTACTAGTGTATGACACCGGAAACGTGCATGACTGCAAAAAAAAAAAAATCCGGATGTGGCCTGCGCGGTGCATTGTGGGACGCATTCCCCTGTATGCGGTATAGATGAGTTATGTTCATGCTCCTCACTCTTTGCTTCTAGAGCATTCTACACAGCGGCACCTTCGAACATTGAGGGCTATCCTGTGATACAGATTCTTAAGACAGTTTGCGTTTTGATGGCCTTGCAATGTTTCACACATATTTAAGTAGATGAGTGATGTTGTGTTTTAAATAAATACATGCGATATAATCACTATGACGATTTGAAAATCTTGTTTTACTTTTAAAACATGCACGATTACTTCTTGTTATCATATGCACCTTTTTTCCACAAGTTTTCAAAGCAATCATACAAGATACATAAGAATGTACGTCAAAAGCAATATCGAGGTCTCGCTAACCTTGTGCTATTTTTCTTCAATCTTAATGCATCTTGTACAGTACTTGGAGCTCCGATTCCATCGGTCCGTGCGAATAGCTGCAATGCTGCTTTTTTGGATCAGTAGTGTAAGTGTTTTCACATGCTCTATATTCGTATGTTCAAGTGGTCCCCGTTTTCATTTGGTAGACAGTTAAATCACACATTGCTAAGTGTAGTCATACAACAAAATAGATAACTAGTTACTTCAATATGGACTTGCGCAAGAATATTAAAGTGTTAGATCACTATTGGAGACTTCTACAATTATGCCTCAGGAGAAATGTTGCAGTCTTAAAATGGATGTATCTGACATTTGCATAAAATGTTTATCTTAAATGATTAATGACCACGGCGACCATCGTGACCGGTGATCAAGGGAAACACGGTTCTGTCGTGTTGTACAAGCATCTACACACACATCTACATTTGATGAACAAACTGTTTCCCTCTGTTGTGCTACTCACTATGTATTTACACACGGTATTTTCACTCTTTGCATATGCATAATGTTCACTTTGGGCTCACAGATGATCTACATGGGAATCGCTATGTACACTCCAGCGCTGGCTTTAAACGCAGGTGTGTATACATATTATACATATACTTCCCTTTAGCATTGTTGGATTGGGGGGGGGGGGGGGGGGGACGTCTTGCTTCCAACATTACCCTCCTATTAAGACTCTCAGTGCCCTGGGAGTATGCCATGTGATACCTTAATGTGCCTGTAAATGCTTGGTATTAAAATGGTTAAAACGAACTAAACACTCCTTGTGAGTGTGACAATGCAACGCAGTTGTTATAAGAAGCACTGTTATGAAATATGGACCACGAATCAACCACACATTTGTATTTGTTCGCTCTAAAAGGCAACAAACAATCTACAATTAGTTTGCCCTCTTTAAATGTCATTTTCATAGCTTTTATTAGATGTATGATGTTTACTGAAAATATCAAGGACAATTTAGATGTTGCAACGCCAAACCACCGTTGTACGTATTCGCTCTACAACTGGTTAAATGTGTCAATGTCTGTTTTTCCTCATTGCTCCATTTCTAAGTCGTGCCAGTTTTTATAAATTCATTTTTTCTTTGAAATAACATTTTTCTTGTGGCACCGTTCTCTTCACACTCTCTTTCCAAATTTTACACTATATCTTGTAATGTTATTGCCTATTTTTAACCACTTTTATCATATTCAAATACACGGTTCATATACTCGGAAAGAATATATTTCAAAAGTACGCTTGCAGCGAGCATGCTATTGTTTCAAAGCGTACTTTCAAATTATGTTCTTTTCGAGTAGGTACCGATCCTTTTATTAACCTTGCTCACCACAATATACCATTATGGACTATACTAAACTATGGTAATTTTTTTCTCTGTGACCACAGTGACGGGAATGAATTTATGGGCCAGTATCTTGTCTACCGGAGCTGTGTGCATCTTTTACACCACTATAGTAAGGCTTAGGCGTCATCGGAGGAGGGATGGGGGTGCGATGCATGTATTTGTTGTCACCGGTGCCTAGCCATTTCCCCTAATGAATTGCAATGATTCGTGCTGGAGTCAGAGTCTACGCGGTTGATCTTCTGTTCGCCAGTGCCGCACTTTCAGTGTACTAGAGTAAACGCTAAAATTCCAACAAACTTTCAGAGCAGTCAACACAGTAGCGAGCCATGTGCACTACCAAACGCCTACATCTCTGATTTCAATCACGGTGCAAGAAAATAAGTAATTGTGTTGACTTTGACACTAGCCGGTTAATTTAGTTTCTTGACAAAAAGAAGAAGGCAGCAGGGGGAAATGTACACAGAAGACATGTAACCCTTGTCTTAAGTTTTCATTTGGCTATGTCTATATAATTATGAGAAGTTTATCATAAGTGTTTGTTTTTAGTTTGACTTTTAAACAGATTAATCATATCATTTTTAAAGTAGAACACCATTGATTTTAAATAGCCTATATTTTGGTATCATATGAAAAAGGATAGTATAGGGTACTCAAATATTGACTTTTCCAACCTCGCTGACCTAACAGAACGGAGTAACCCTGCATCAAAACTTACAATTTTACTACTTCATAATTCTTCATTATCGACTCTCCGGAACGCTGTCAGCATGATGACGTCATTCTTTGAACATGATCTGCAACCGAGCTAGCTAGCTCCCGATACATACACGTTTACGCATAGGTTTTGAACGCAATTACAACCAGTGATAGACTCCGAACTTGCTCCAAAGTAAAGCCAACATGTTGGGAAACACACTAGACCTTGACATCGACATTGGAGAGAATGATTCAGGTTAATTTTCTTTCAATACTGATATTGATGATGGGAGGGGGGGGGGATGAAGACGGAAGGGGAAGGAAAGAAAGTAATGACGATGACGACGGCCATACACACAGAGTCAGAGACGGAGGAGAAGGCACAGCGGCTGTGCTACCTCAGGCGCGTCATTAGTACAGCATGCGAGTTAATTAACTAGTCCAGATTCAGGACGTTGTTTGTGAACACACGATAGCGTGCATCATTGGTGCATGCATGCCTTGATTTGCCTCAACGCTAAGCTGCATACTGTGCGCATCATTTGCTACGCCTCCAAACAACTGCAGGGTACGATCTTGTATGGGCACGGTGGTTGTTTTGTGCTGTATAGTATGAGCAGGGAGGTGGGAGTTGCACAGCAGGCCGTATGGGTAGCGCACTACATACGAGTACGTGCTTATGTGCATGTCTGGCTGGCCCGTAGAGTACTGATCCCTATGTAGAGATCGGTGATACAGCTGTATGACTCGTATAATTCAGGCCAGCGCAGCCGCCAGCAAGCTCGCCAGCTAGCTAGCCTTGCTTCGGCACCGCTGAGATGAGACGTACGTGCGACGGTGCGTAAGAGTAATAGACGGCCGCGGCTGCAGGGACAATTTCAGGATCGGAGCAGGGATGTGTTAGGAAGGAGGGACAACTCAACCATAATATATTCAAACATCTGTATGGATACTAAAGCGTGCTAATGAATGTCAAAAGCATTCCACAATCACTGCAATGCTTTGAAGTCCCATGCGCGGCACCGTCATTTTGCTATCGTCAACTTGGAAAGCAGTATCTTTAATTGCCTGTTTTGTTTCTCGAAGCTGTGTTTCTTATCACATTTTTTTGCAATTTTCAAGAAAGTTAAGGGGCAACACCTCTAAAGATCCTGTATTCGTTTTTCTTCTAAATAATTGTTGAATGATGCACAAACGGAGATATAAGATAATATTCTTACTTACATAATTAACAAATTTCGTCACTTTCCGGAGATTTCCGGAAATGTCGGATTCAATCATTATCAAAATCATATATTAAGCTGCTTACTTTCATTAACAGAGTTTGCGTGAATTTGCGTGCAAATGAGATATTTTACTTTAAAAAACTGTTAATTTTTGTTCGCTGATATCTCTTTTCCTCACAAAAGTATTGATGCAATCCAACAGAAGTGGACAAGCGAAATAAGACTCTACATTTCTTTTGTTCTCTCTGAGAAACCGTTGCTAGGCAATCGTGTTCGTTATTGTTAAAACACGTGAAAAGCACATGCTGAGACCACGCAATTTTTCGGCGGTGCCACGCATGGGCTCAAAGAAAGAATGTTGTTTCATATCCTTTCCTAACACATCCCTGATCGGAGCTAGCGTTTGTTAGCTGTGCACAAAACCAAGTACTGCGCTCGCGGGAAGCGTACGAACGGGAGTACACAAAGTCATGTACTATGTTGCAATGGCCAAGTTGTGCGGCGCGCGCCCAATGCCTATAGCTAGATGCAAGAAAAAGATCGGCATATTTCACGGCAGAATGACTAATTATTAATGAAAATATGCAAAAGACAAATATGTGTGTATCACTGTAAGGAAATACTTAATAGATATAAATCATACAACAATAGGTATGAATCAACATTTGCACAGGGGATGCTCTTGAATGATGACGAATTTTGTGTACAATGCGTATGGCGAGTGTGCCTGAGTGTGTGATCTGTTCATATAATGACGTCTGTACAAAGGGGGTCTGCCACTCACAGTTTCGCGGTAGATGAGGAGATCATGCACGGGCGATTAGAATCGTTAATTTTTATATTCACATAGCAGTGTGAGGCTGGAAATTAATATTTTCGTGATCTCTACATAACCAGCTTTCCATAGATGTAAAAATTTACTATATTTAGAATTTTCAATGAAGTTCTACTTTAAGGAAAGATCGGACACAATACATAGATCGGTAGGAAAATACTTAGACACAAAAACGTAATAGTTACATTTTCGATTTATTTCATTGCTCCCCTTTTGGGGTATCAAGGAGTAGCATGAATTATCTTTCCAAAATCTTAAAATAATCGATATTTAAACTGAACAACTGTAAAAAAAAAAATGGCATGCGTAGGGAAAGCACTCCTGTCATGTGTTAAATCTACAACAATGTTATAATGTGCTATAGTATTTTATTGAAATCAATGGTTTGGATAAGGAATGAGCGAGCACCTGACAAGTGTTCGTCTTGAGCAACATGCAAGTAACCTTTAATAATTGAGAGAGCGATGTCACATCCATCGAAGATCCGATGATACCTATTAGGGTCACACATCCCATGATCTACCGCCTTTAACCCTTACATTACCAGACATTCAAACCTGAAATGCCTTACGGCACATCATCATTCCAATGGTAATGAGAGACTTATTTTTTGTCGCCTTGCCAGGGTGGAATGAAGGCGGTGCTATGGACCGACACCGTGCAGGCTTTCGTCATCATCGCCGGCGTCATCGGCGTCATCGTGAAGGGAACGATATCAGTCGGCGGCATTGAGGAAGTCTGGATGAGAGCGGAGGAAGGGGGCAGAATAAATTTCTCTCAGTAGGATTAACATGATTGATCGTAGATTGCTCGTACTACTCACCAAGGTCTTGTAGAGGGGGTTCAAACTAGCTTAAAAGGTGCCCGGCACGCGGATTCCATATTTGGGTTTTGTGGTTGCGCTAAGTGATGATGAATATTCATGAACAGGTAAACATCTCTTGTCATTAGTATTCATTAGCATGAGGACTGGCACGATAGGGTTCTACGATTTAAACACACAGTTTGAAATAAGGGCAATGATGAAGTCATTGAAAACTAGACTTGATCACAAGCTCTGGGGTTTCGGGATTGCCGTTGATATGGAAAACATCGTGACCTTACTATTGTCCTTGACACCAGAAGGTTTACTTCCTCTTTCAACAAGATTCCATGTTCCATCTAGTTTATGTATATCGTACTCCTCCATACTGCAATTGTAATTATGGAAAAATCGTCCCACAATACACCGCACAGCGCGTGTTTGTTTGCAATCATGCGCATTTCCTATCCTATACGCTAATACATTTAACCGGAATTGGGGCTGACTGCAACCAGGGATGTGTTAGGAAGGAGGGACGACTCGATTATATTCAAAGATCTGTATGGATACTAAATCGTGCTAATGAATGTCAAAAGCATTCCACAATCACTACAATGCTTTGATGTCCCATGCGCGCCACCGATATTTAGCTGCTTCCAACTTGGAAAACAATATCTTTAATTCACTGTTTTGTCTCTGGAAGCTATGTTTCTTATCACATTTTTGTACAATTTTCAAGAAAGTTACGGGCAACACCACTTAAGAATCTGTACTCGGTTTTTTTTCTAGATAATTGTTTAATGATGATAATTGTTTAATAATGAGATATAAGATAATATTCTTACTTACACAATTAACAAATTTCTTCACTTTCCGCAGATTTCCGCAAATGTGGGATTCAATCATTATCAAAATTATATATTTTAAGCTGTTTATTTTCATTAAAAGAGTTTGCGTGCATTTGCGTGCAACTGATATATTTTAGTAGAAAAAACTGTTTATTTTTGTTCGCTGATATCTCTTTTCCTCACAAAAGTATTGATGCAATCCAACAGAACTGGACAAGCAAAATAAGACTCTACATTTCTTTTGTTTTATCTGAGAAACCGTTGCTACGCAATCCTGTTCGTTATTATTAAAACACCTGAAAAGCACATGAAGAGAAGACGTTTTTTTCGGCGGTGCTACGCATAGGTTCGAGGAAAGAAAGTTGTTTCATATCCTTCCGTAACACATCCCTGCTGCAACCATGCGCTGCACGTTGGATTGTGAGGCGACGTTTCCACCTATGTGGGATAGATAATTGTTCGAGGTCTTCTCGCTGCATCTGTCTAGGGTGGACCCCGATCCTCGGATAGTCTACAGCGTCTGGTCGCTAGTCATCGGACTTCTCGGCCATCACATGAACACCGGGGTCAGCCAAACCACGACACAGAGACTACTGGCGTGTGGAACCCGCAAGAAGGCCGGCCAGTAAGTGGGGGTTTTTTGTCCTCAACGTGCTACTTATATCATTTCATGATCAATACACACATAACACACACCAGCACAGCACTATTTTCGGTAAAATGGAGTAAAATCTTTAAAAATAAGGTTTTATGATTAACCTTAATTGCGATTTCAGTTGTGTGTTTCTTCCTTTTCTAGTAAAGCTTATTTCAACATATTATGGTACTTATTATTAGTATCGTGCTCCACTCGAAGGAAAATTAAAAGGTTGATGATAGGTTAAATCAAATGAACGCAAATAAATCACAAAAATTGATTAAAAACATTTAAAAACGAGAGACCTATTATAAGGAAGTTGTGAATCGTTTGAAGTCATGATGACAGAGCATTGAATTGTGATAAATACCTTTTAGAGAGACAGTTCATCCTGAAACTGGTTTTAATAACAGGAGAAACATAAAAAGTACAGATTAGTGAAGGTTTGATGGAAATCCGTCAAAGGATTAGGATCTTTTAAAGTTTTGAGTTTGTGACGTCAAGTGCGAGGTGCTCTCCCACGTGTTGTGTACAATTTTTTCTCGAAAATGTCAATTTTCTCAAAACGATTTGCATTCTTTTACCTGCGCATTTGAGACATCATTAGAAATACCCTTTTACACAAAATCCTTTATGAAAGAATTTATTTCTTTGTCAAAAATAGAAACAGAGCAATTCATGAAATTATACTGTACACAACGTATAAGATATCATATGAGAGATCAATTGAAATTTCAAAAGATATCGTTCTTATTATTTGACGGCTTTTCTTCAAACCTTCACTAATATGTTTCTTTCATTTTTCTGCTTTGATTGAAACCAAATTATCTTCAGGATGAACTATACCTTCAAATGATCCGCAGTGACACGCTGTACGTTGTTTTCCTTTTTTTTGTATATATATATATATATATATATATATATATATATATATATATATATAAACATAACAAAAAAGTAAGTCCCCTCCCCCATAAACAAGATGGCATAACTTTTTATCGAAGAGGTTTTGGGCAAAATAATGTGGCATGATTGTTTCTTAACTTATTAACTAACTTCTGTGTGAAAATCATTCACGTCATTAGTTGTCAACCTTGGCTTTACAGAGCAAGATTACAGGGAAAGTGATTGCAATATGTAAAAACATAAATTTCTTTCTTGAAATATATCTTATTTGTCTCAAAACGTTTGCTCATCTGTTTCTGTGATTTGTTCCCATCAAGATTATTAATTACATATTCCTTCTTCTTTCAACTTTGGCATTTTAGTAAATCTGTTTTATCTCTACAGAGCGCTGTTTTTAGCAAGCATCATGAAAGACGCGATCATTGGGTTGTCTGTCTTGTCTGGTGTCGTCATGTATGCTTATTATAAGAACTGTGACCCCTTGACCCAGGGCTATGTCCAGAAGAAAGACCAGGTGAACCAATATCTACATCGTGTTCGCACATTCAATCACAAAATGTCAGCATGATGTATGTTTATTATTCAAACATAAAACAAAGTTTGAATTTGATTTTCCTTTTTCAAATAATAATTCTAACGAATTATTTAAACTATACTTACAACTGTTACGATGTTTATTGAAGACAAATGGATTGTCCAAATGATGGTAATGACAATTAAATGTTATTTTCTTTCCTCTATTAACATTCACGTGGCTGAATCAACAATTTAACGAACAGAGACCAGGTTATTAACCACTGGAAAGGTTTTTGAACAAAAAGGATTACAGAAGAATCATTTCACGAATAAATAGTATGAAGGATGAACGACATCGATAAATAGACAAACCTTTATTAAATATGGGTTGACCGATAGAATTTTGATATTGATTAATGGAAAATTAAAATTACATTAGATACGATGATAATACCTCTTAAGTAGGCTTTTATAAAAATTTGCCTTAGGCCTTAAACCTTTATTACACATTTTATCTTTTAACTTTGTCTTCTTCTTGTTTTGCTTGTTCTTGTTACAGCTTTTGCCGTATTTGGTGATTGATTTATTTGAAAGTATACCTGGTCTATCCGGCTTATTCTTATCAGGTGTTGCGAGTGCCGCTCTAAGGTAAGGTGGTCCTGGCTTAAATGTTACAACAATATGTATCATCCTCTCTTTCTCTCCTCACTCTCTCTCTCTCTCTCTCTCTCTGTTTCATCCCGTCTCCTGTTTCTTTAGTACATAACTTTATATACATGACTAGTGATGGAGCCAAGTTAGATTGTACTGATTATGGAAAAAATATACTATATAAATGCAACGTATTAAAAGTCAGTGTTATAATTTCCTGAACGATATGACAGATATAATGATAGATATGATATTAGTATCTTATCTTAGCATCGAATGTTCAGTATATGGAGCGTCGCTTGTAATGATTTTGTTGATTATAAGTGTATCATGAGTCTATAGCACAATATTTAGACGTGTTGTGGTCGGAGAGTGGTGGGGAATGCGTGATTATTATAACTAATACTATCAAACCTACTACAACATAAAATTCTTTCTACGACTAAACACTGAACATTTGTAATTTTCCTATGATTGTATATTCGGATTAATAAATTCATGTATAAAATCCATGTCAGGATTTCATTGTGTTGCTTCTTTCTTTTTCTCCCTCGATGTTAAAGTCGTCGGACCTACTCCCTGAATCACACAAGATATCAAAATGTGCGATTGTTTTCGTCAAATGATTTGTCGTATTATACCT
Organism: Arbacia lixula; assembly: GCA_963669155.1. NCBI lineage: Eukaryota > Metazoa > Echinodermata > Echinoidea > Arbacioida > Arbaciidae > Arbacia > Arbacia lixula. The sequence continues at coordinate 22,561,153 of OZ022581.1, forward strand.
TGTTGATCCTTTGCAGGCAATATATGCAAATCTATCAATTTATTACATTAATCGTCTTCTCTTCTCTGAAGTACTCTGTCATCGGGGATTAACGCTCTCGCTGCCGTCACGGTTACCGACGTCATCGGCGTAATCTGGCCTTCGCTGCAACCTCGGACCTTCACAATGATCACCAAACTAGCTGGTACCCATCTCAAGCGCCCACGACTACGTTTTTATCGTATAATTCCTAAATTATACAAATAATATGAAGTATAATTAGAATTCTATTAGTAATAATGAAGTATAAGTCGAAGAGGTTAGCATTTCCCAGGGGATAGGTCAGTGAAGTCACACAATAGAGTTCAAAGTGATTTAAAATTCAAAGTATATTAGGTCCAGTTATCTATAAAAGCCCGAACCCATGAATGGAACCCATCATTTCAAAGGAAGGTCATGAATAATACCAAAATACCTAAGCTCTGGATACCAAAACAGACAGAACCACCTGTCGAAACACAGAAGCACAATCAAGCTGCATACAACAACTCATGATATACCATGCAAAGTAACCATCAACATAGTTCATTCAAGCAAACACGAATAAATTCGTGACTTCTGTACGGCATAAAGAAAGGGGTAGGCCCCCAAAAAAGATCCAGTATTGATTCAAGATGTAGGGTGGGAACCTCTTCGACTTATACTTCATTATCACTAATAGAATTCTAATTATACTTCATGTCATTTGTATGATTTAGGAATTCTATTACGTAACACTCGAATAAGCCTAATGATAAAGACATAATGATTGTAAATTTGTATTCTAGTATTCCTGAGTTCGTTGAATTTATCCAAAAAATACTGATATGCTTTGGTTGTTGCAAGACGATCCTTCACGGTATTTCGCTTCTCATACATTAATTTTCAATCTTTTTTTTACTATCTTACAATCTTCCCATCGCCATCTGCTCAACTTGTCATTCTTATTTCATCGCACATTGTTTACATAACGACAACTAACACGATACAGTTATGACCGTAGTGTAAATGTAATGCTTTACATTCGTTCCGCATTCTTTTTTATGTTTATCTCCCTTCTTTAACTAATACTATCAACTTCATTTGTAAATATTATTTTATACCAATCAGGGCCCTGTATCATAAAGAGTGAGTTACTATCTATAACAATTTTGCAATCGATTGCATCTCACCATAAAAAAAAATCACAACTCATCATTGTTGCCTTTTTGCAAGTCAAATTATATGCATGATTTTGCTATTAAGCGTAAAGTTGCGATCGATCCACACACTCCGATCAATATCAGTTGCAAGTTTTGATCGATATCGATGGTAGATTCTTTGTGATACAGACTTACAATTGATATCAATCGTATGATCAACAAATCAGTCATACGATTGATCTATCGATCGTATGATCAGTCGTAGCTCTTTGTGATACGGGCCCCTGATTTTCGTAACATTTTTCTGCTCTGAAATTTCCTTGAATTGCAGTTTTGATATACGGCGTTTTATCTATTGGTTCTGCATTCTTTGCGAGCATGCTTGGCCAAGGTGTTTTGAAGGTATTTCTTTGTATTTGTATTTTATATTTTGTTTTGTATTTGTATTCTGTATTTTGCTTTGTATTGTAAAGCCAATTGCATTTTTATGAAAATGTGAATATATCTGTATATGCACCCATGAATTCTTTAAATTATTCTATCGTTTAAGCAATTTTTTTTATATAGCATGATCATTTGATCGATATTTATTGCAATTGGCGATAAACATAATGACGTGATAATTTGATTTTGCATGTTTTGAGGCCGATACTGTCCACGTCTATTTGTTATTAACACTAATATTACTGCACAAGTTTGGTGTGTTTGATGAATTAGTTCTTTTTAACTGTGTGCATCGTTACAAATCATATCTTAATGTACTACGCTTTGTCATAGATGTACTTCAATTTTGCCTGAAATTGCTCGCAAGTTAAAAGTGATAGTTATCAGTCAGAGCCGTTCTCCGTTATCGGATAATGAACAAGTTCTCCGTTATCGGATAATGAACAAGTTCTCCGAAAATGGAGAATATGTCGCAATCATCGAGCCTCCCTCGGTTCACCGACTTTCGCCTACGCGTGCAAAGTGAATGGCAAACCGCGACCGTTATCCAAATAAATGATTTGAAAAAATCATATTAAAAATGCCACCGGTTAGATTATCGTGTAAAGGAAGTATGTTAACTAAACAGTATTAAGGTTTCATCACGAAAAATTAAAAGATGATCTATCCGGTGGAACATTTGTTATTGGCAAAATAAATCCGTACCCGAGCATTCAATTTTCAAATTGTGATGCAGATAGCCTTATTCAATACGTCGGGATTATTATTCGTCAAACACGTACAATTCACATACGCATTTACCGTAGCGGTTAATGCATGCGCTATGCACACCAGCCCACTCACCGAAGCTAGCATCGCAATCCTACTTGATCGTTAGCAGTTATTCAGTTTTCTTTGTATTATCGCTTTAGCTACAGTCCTATTGGAAATATGATCCATTATTTTATGATGTTTTCGTAACATGAAAACATCAGTTGATGGGAAATATTCTTCAGTGAACAAGTGCTGCAATCGATCGCACAGAGTCTGCACGTACACAGTTGAGGAAAACACATCTGCAGCGGAATCCAAAGGAACAGCTACCGGGGAGCGCCGGGGTGCTGTCTCTGTCAGCTCCGCTTGCGCCGCTTGCTTGCAGTCGAACTTCGTAGCTCTATTTAAATTGCCCGCTCCAAGCAAAATTGAGTTTATCGAGGAAAACCCGTGGTTTCTGAAAGCAGCCCCAAAGCGGCACCATTCCTATTTTGTATGTGAGGCTTACTGCAAGCATTTCAGTCGTGTTGTGATAGGAACTTCGGCTTCAAACTCGCAGCGCGCACACATAGTTTTCAATTTCGAATAGTACAGGCAGCCTGGAAGGAGAATACGATCTAACGGCTCAATGCGAGCCGTTCGCATCGAATTATTTACGCATCACCGAATATGCTCCAATAATGGATAATACTGTACATGTAGTTGATTCGCCGTTTCGGGCTAAGGTACTTGGCTGGTTATTAATATAGACGGTAAAAAAACATTTCGAAAGCTCATTCGTCAACGGACATATTCTGTGCTGAACCGGTACTCAAGCAATTAGGACAAAGACAAATCAATAACGAAAATGATAATGGTATGAATAACAAAAACGATGTGCATAATAAAAAAAAATTACTGCTTTAATGATAGTACTAATGATGTGAATGTGTACGGTGAACACAGTATAAAAATCATATGGGCTTGCATCGTTACACCAATTTTAGTGATATTGTGAACACATGCACGTTATGTGCATCGTCTCCGTTCTCATGCTAATCACAAAGTTCAGCGTTTTATTTACCTACCAGAGTGTCCATGTCATATGTGTGTTTGGATTAACCGCGAGTGCGACAGATAAATTGCCGTCCTTTGGGAAGTATGTGTTTTATTTGTAAGTAACGTCACACGTGACGCTCAAAGAGTTAATCAGGGTTTTTTTGTACAGCTCGGACTTTCTATCGCTGGACTGATCGCAGGACCTACCATGGGCATCTTCATCCTCGGAGTTTTCGTGCATCGAAGCAATACTAAAGTAAGCATTAAGGTTTTTTTTGATTATGGGGTGATAGTACAAACATGCAAGTTGATTATCCATCTGTACTAGTTTGCTTCATGTCACGTTAAAATATCGGTTAATGCTAATCACTAATTTCACGAGTATCCATGTCGTACGTGATTATGACCAAAACAAGGATTTCATCTATTTTTTTCCTGTTTCACTTTTTGTTTTGTCTTTTTTCCACAAACAACTCTTTCATATACTTCTTCCATGTAATACTCAAACATTGATTAAAATGTGTTGAATATGTGTTACTTCACAGGGCGCGCTGGCTGGTTTGATAATAAGCTTAGCATGTGGCATTTGGATCAAAGTCGGCTCCGTTCTATATCCGTCTTCTCGAGGGCAAAACGCCCTCTCAGTTGAAAGCTGTCAAACTGTACCTTCTCCAGGATACCATCCCAATTACGTCACTATATTGATGAGCGGGAATTCGACCCTCGTCTCGCCAAAGCCACAGACTGACCCACTTCCCACGTATGTAGATGGGTCCACATCTGTAATCATTTCAACATAGGCTCATGTGTTAATTAAGCATTAAAAATATATTTAATAGGGCTAAAGTTCATGTCATCTTAAAAGGAAATTGCGGTCTATTAAAGAATTCACGTTCAAACTAATACCATGGCCATTTCCGTTTCACTAGGTAATAACATGGCGCGTGTTGCTTTGCTGGGCAAGCAGATAGCAAAGTGATATTGTACCATATTACCTACTGAAACCGAGCTAGCTAAACTCTGTATATAGATGCATGGGGCGAAATCGTGGGGCGGACGGGGGGGGGGGGGGGTCGCGCCCCCCCACCATTTCGAAGGGGGGGGGGACACACAATATGAAATGTCCCCCACACTATTTTAGGTCGTGTACCCCCACGAGACTGGGCGGGATTTAAAATTTTGTCGAAAAACGTCATAACCCCCCCCCCCCACTGAGAGCATTTTCAGAGACTGGGCGGGATAAAAAAAAAAAAAAAGTGAAGGAGAAAAAAAAACACCTCCCAAAATCCTCCCCCCCCCCCCCCCCCCCCCCCCCCCACTGAGAGGTGGGCGGGATAAAAAAAAAAAAAAGACGAGAAAAAACACCTCCCCAAAATCCATCACTACCCCCCCCCCCTTCCCCCCCCCCCCCCCCCCCCCACCGCCCAGCTACTTCTTGAGGAACAATATGTCCCCTCCAACTTCGGGAGCGATTTCCGCCCATGTATAGATGGCTCTGACAAAGCAACGTCTTGATTTGAAAAAGAGACTTCCTCAAAAGAGTAAAAAGACATTGTGATCGTCATCAATAATATAGACCCATGATAGTCTTCTCTCGACATTTAAACAAAACCTAATGAGAATTCCTCCTGACTTTTC